>JBBGZY010001467.1:222500-822500 GCA_037952925.1 Lithobates clamitans
GAGGAGATACCTGGACCCTATAGAGGTTGCACAGACAGTCCAACACCTCCAGGATGGCTCATCAATACGTACCATTGTCAGAAGGTTTGCTGTGTCTCCCAGCACAGTCTCAAGAGCATGGAGGAGAGTCCAGGAGACGGGCAGTCTCTCTAGGAGGGCTGGACAGGGCGGTAGAAGGTCCTTATATAGGCAGGACCCGTATCTGCTTCTTTGTGCAAAGCGGGACAGGATGAGCACTGCCAGAGACCTACAAAATGACCTCCAGCAGGCCACTGCATTGAACACCAGAATTGGCAGGTCCGACATTCTCCGCAGAAATACTCCAGGACATCATCCATCAGCTCCTTAGGAGCATTCTCCAATGTTGTCAGACATGTATAGAACCGCGTGGGGGCCATACACACTACTGAGGAACATTTTAAGTTGCTGCAATTAAATTTCAGCAAAATGGACGAGTCTGCTGCATTGTTTTTACTTTGATTTTAGCCCTCTGTAGGTTGATCATTTTCATCAAACTATGTGGAATCCTTTCATTCCAAACACATTACTCCGTCCATATAGGAGAATAGATATCCAGCATGATCCTTTTCCCCATTGAGATCCGATGTGTTTTCAAAGTGATCCTTTCATTTTTTTAGATAGGAAGGATAGATAGATAGATAGATAGATAGACAGATAGATAGATAGAT
Organism: Lithobates clamitans; assembly: GCA_037952925.1. Classification (NCBI taxonomy): domain Eukaryota; kingdom Metazoa; phylum Chordata; class Amphibia; order Anura; family Ranidae; genus Lithobates; species Lithobates clamitans. The sequence continues at coordinate 223,190 of JBBGZY010001467.1, forward strand.
ACAAAAGTATTGGGACGCCTACCTTTACACACATATGAACTTTAATGGCATCCCAGTCTTAGTCCGTAGGGTCTAATATTGAGTTGGTCCATCTTTACAGCTATATAACAGCTTCAACTCTTCTGGGAAGGCCGTCCACAAGGTTTAGGAGTCTGTCTATGGGAATGTTTGACCATTCTTCCAGAAGTGCACTTGTGAGGTCAGGCACTGATGTTGGATGAGAATGCCTAGCTCACAGTCTCTGCTCTAATTCATCCCAAAGGTGTTCTATGGGGTTGAGGTCGGGACTCTGTCCAGGCCAGTCAAGTTCCTCTACCCCAAACTCGCTCATCCATGTTTTTATGGACTTTGCTTTGTGCACTGGTCCAAATCATTTGGTGGAGGGGGGATTATGGTGTGGGGTTGTTTTTCAGGGGTTGGGTTTGGCCTCTTAGTTCCAGTGAAGGGAACTCTTAAGGCGTCAGCATACCAAGACATTTTGCACAATTTCATGCCCCCAACTTTATGGGAACAATTTGGGGACGGCCCCTTCCTGTTCCAACATGACTGCGCACCAGTGCACAAAGCAAGGTCCATAAAGACATGGATGAGCGAGTTTGGGGTGCAGGAACTTGACTGGCCTGCACAGAGTCCTGACCTCAACCCAACAGAACACCTTTGGGATGAATTAGAGAGCAAACTGCGAGCCAGGCCTTCTCATCCAACATCAGTGCCTGACCTCACAAATGCACAGTTGGAAGAATGGTCAAACATTCCCATAGACAGAAGAAAAAAAGACCTCTCCCACGCTCAGGTGTCCATGAACTGGATATGTGGTGCAGCCACCTATAGAAGTAATGCCTAGCGTCTTGCAGCCCTCATTTGAACAATGGGTATTCAAGCTAAAAAAACAGAAAAGAAAGGAGGGCGCACCAACCTAGTGCATTACCACTGATAAACTTTAATGCAGCATAAAAACAGTAAAAATTATACTCACAAACGAGCTAATAAAGATAGCTTTCGAAAGGGCGCAAAAGCGCTGTTTCTGTGGATCGACACCCCAGGACCTGTTGCCGAGAGGATCAGACCAGCGCAAATGGCTGATGGCTTACGCGTTTCGGGGGAGCACCCCTTTCTTCAGAGCCTAAGCGGGCAATGGTTGGTCTCTCTATAAAATGTATGTATGTGCCTGTGTCTACCCCACCCAATTAGTGACAACGCCCCCTCCCACAGGTATTAGGCACCACCCACCCATTCGGGTTAACCCTCCCTATCCCATCCCTCTGAGTGTGTTTCCCCATTAGTAGCCAGTATATAGAGGGCAAACATGACTCTATATTGTCTGCTAAAAGAATGATAGTAATATAAGTACAAAAAGAAATTGATTAATAAAAAAAAAAAAAAAAAAAAAAAAAGGAAAAAAAAAAAAATTAGATATAAATATAGATATAAATATAAACATAAAAGCACTGAGCCAGCAGATCAATTTCACTCTCACCATAGGCTATGTACAACAGGGCAGGGGAAGGGGGATTGGGTGCACCAAAGCAAAGACACCTCACCTCCTGCATGCAGCTCTAATTGTGTCCCCATGCCTCCGATCTACTGGGGTGGATGGTGCAGGGCTCCTCCGGCTCCCAGGAGCCATGATAGTGCCGCATGTCGTGTGTGGAACGCACGCCATTCGAAAGACCAGGAAGTGCGGGCATTCCTGCGTTCCACCCGCAACTTCCGGCCGATCGTGGCGTCATTTCCCCCTCCTCCGCAGGCGTCAGAGGTCACTGTGCGCCATGAACACGGCCCGGAAGCGTGGGTGTGTTTGCGTTCCACCCACTGCTTCCGACCGTCAAACCTATGGTAAATAATGCACGCGCATCTCAGTAAGGCCTGCGGAGGAGGGGGATTTTAAAGTGATTTTATGTTTATATTTATATCTATATTTATATTTATATTTAATTTTTTTTTTCCTTTTTTTTTTTTATTAATCAATTTCTTTTTGTACTTATATTACCATCATTCTTTTAGCAGACAATATAGAGTCATGTTTGCCCTCTATATACTGGCTACTAATGGGGAAACACACTCAGAGGGATGGGATAGGGAGGGTTAACCTGAATGGGTGGGTGGTGCCTAATACCTGTGGGAGGGGGCGTTGTCACTAATTGGGTGGGGTAGACACAGGCACATACATACATTTATAGAGAGACCAACCATTGCCCGCTTAGGCTCTGAAGAAAGGGGTGCTCCCCCAAAACGCGTAAGCCATCAGCCATTTGCACTGGTCTGATCCTCTCGGCAACAGGTCCTGGGGTGTCGATCCACAGAAACAGCGCTTTTGCGCCCTTTCGAAAGCTATCTTTATTAGCTCGTTTGTGAGTATAATTTTTACTGTTTTTATGCTGCATTAAAGTTTATCAGTGGTAATGCACTAGGTTGGTGCGCCCTCTTTTTCCAAACATTCCCATAGACACACTCCTAAACCTTGTGGACGGCCTTCCCAGAAGAGTTGAAGCTGTTATAGCTGTAAAGGGCGGGCCAACTCAATATTGAACCCTACGGACTAAGACGCCATTAAAGTTCATGTGTGTCTAAAGGCCGGCGTCCCAATACTTTTGGTAATATAGCGTATGTAGGTTTTCTAATTGGCTTGTATTTTGTCACCATCTGCAGTGTCCCCAATTTCCCATAGGTGAGTGGTGCAGGGAAATCTTTCTGATAGTTGTGTATGTAGCACAAAGAAGTCACTTACTGAAAGCGATGAGGAACTTGCCGTAGCCTCGTCTCTGATACGGCGGGAGTGTTAGGATACAGGCCACGTTATTTCCATCCGGAGACTCCTTCTCCTGAAATTATACAGCATCTTGGTCATCCCCATTCACGTTGGCCCATCCCAGCCCAATATGTTCCAAGGTTATATATAGAAGTACACATGGGGGAGGTATAGTGATAGCAGTGTATACACTTCATGTTGGTCTGACTTTTGCAGCCGGTGTGTTTTCAATTAAAGTCTCATTAAAGTGCAACTAAAAAAACTGTATCTGAACAATACAAAACTGAAAATGCTATTTTAATTCATTTTTAATATTCAAAGCAAACATCCCCCCTTCACCCATGTCTCCATGCTTTATTTTGTTAAGCAATCACATTAAAAACACCCCCCCCCTAGCATTTCTAGCCGCAGCCATCTTGAGTAAGGGCAGAAGATTCATGTAGCATTTACTTCCTGGAATCCCCCCCCAAAAAAAAAAAAAAAAAAAAAAAAAAAAAAAAAAATCTAAAATTTAGGCCAATATGTCTTCTGCTACGTATTTCTGGTAAACAAGCCCAATAAGCGTATATTGATTGGTTTGCGTAAAAGTTATAGTGTCTACAAACTATGGGATATACACTATTTTATAAACTAGTAACAATGGCGATCAGCGCCTTATAGCGTGGGCGGCAATAATATGGTGGGCAATCTGATACTTTGTGGGAAGCAGTGACACTAATACAGTGATCAGTGCTAAAAATATGCACTGTCACTGACACTAACTGGGAAGGGAAAGGGATATCACCGCTCCAGGCAGGTCAAATTGGAATGAACCTCTCCTATATAGTTTGGAAGCCGCAGGTGCTGGCAAATGCATATAGCAATGAGATTTGAGAAAAATTTCTGGACAGCCGCACTCAAAAAATAGCCTTTATTCCTCAAATGGAATAATAAAAAATAAATAAATACATGCCACAGCAGAACGGACAGAAGAGCTGACACGTTTCACACTATCGGTGCTTAATCATAGCTCTGATTAAGCACGGTTAATCAATTAAGCAGATCTGCTGTGGCATGTATTTTTTGATTCTGTTTGACAAATAAAAGCTATTTTTTTGGAGTGCGGCTATCCAGAAATCTTTCACTAACTGGGGAGGGGTTAACATCAACGGCGATTAAAGAGTTAACTGTGTGCCTAGTCAGTGTTGCTTGGTGCATTCACTGTGTGCCATTTTTACTAAGGTATGCCCCGGCTTTTATACCCTTTGCAGGAAAACAAACCACCACATCCCCGCTGACAGGACAGAGCTCTGTATGGTTTACATTCTCTCTGTCATCCTCTTCGTCGATCAGCGGGTACCGGCTTGTGCTATGTCCAATCACAGCACTGCCGTGTGCTCCCCCTGCCCAGAAGTGCTGGATCCTGTACTAGATACGTGATCCAGGGCAGGAGAGCTGCTCTGCCATCGTACTCCTACGGAACTCAAGAGCACCGCTGTGCCGACCAGGAACCGGAAATAAAGGCACCAGGTGACCCTGCCCTCTGCGGCCGGAAATTACGCTGCGTGCCCAACCTTGAAAGTGCCACCTCTTCCAGTGCTATGCACCAGACGTGGCCGAGGACTCAGCCACCAGAACATGGCAGACACTCAGCCCTATATACTGCTGCTGCCCCGCGATGCAAGCGGGGGGCACCCACGTGACGACCACCACAGACCCGGCTTGTTCTGAAGACAAAAACTGGGGCATCACCCCCAGGCAGTACAGACTCTGCCCAAGCACAGAAGGGGAAGAGAGCCCACGGAGGAGGAGGCAAGGGGGTAAATCACATTCTCCTGAACAAAGAGGAAAAAAAAAAAAAAAAAAAAAGAGAGGACACCAGTCTCTCAAGATAGCCCCAAAAGATCATGGCTCCCATCAGGTGTTCCTGCCAGCTGGAGGGCATACCTGTACGTCCCCTTTAAGAGTCAGGGATAGCAGGCTCCCTTGCGCCCACCGCGTACAGCGTGACCGTGTCCGCGGGACGGGCGGACTTGATGTCCGCCGGTCTCCCAGCGATTGTGTCACGGAGCCTCAGAACAGGGAAGTGCCTATGTAAACAAGGCACTTCCCCGTTCTGCCTAGTGTCATGACAGAGATCACCGCTCTCTGTCATCGGGAGCAGTGATTGCTGTCATGTGAGTTGATGCCCATCCCCCCTCAGTTAGCATCACTCCCTAGGACACACTAAAACCCTTGATCACCCCCTAGTGTTTAACCCCTTTACTGCCAGTGACATTTACACAGTAATCAGTGCATTTTTATAGCACTGATCACTGTATAAACGACAATGGTCCCAAAATAGTGTCAAAAGTGTCTGATGTGTCCGCCATAATGTCGCAGTCCCGATAAAAATCGCAGATCGCCGCCATTACTAATAAAAAAAAAAAAAATGAAAAATGCCATAAAAAACTATCCTCTATTTTGTAGACGCTATAACTTTTGCGCAAACCAATCAATAAAACGCTTATTGAAATTTTTTATTACCAAAAATATGTATAAGAATACGATCGGCCTAAACTGAGGAAAAAAAATAGGGGTTTTTTATATATTTTTGGGGGATATTTATTATAGCAAAAAGTTTAAAAAAAATGCATTTTTTTCAAAATTGTTGGTCTTTTTTTGTTTATAGCGCAAAGAATAAAAAACCACAGAGGTGATCAAATACCACCAAAAGAAAGCTCTATTTGTGGGAAAAAAAGGACGTCAATTTTGTTTGGGTGTAATGTCACACGACCGCGCAATTGTCAGTTAAAGCGACGCAGTGCCATATCGCAAAAAGTGCTCTGGTCAGGAAGGGGGTAAAATCTTCCGGGGCTGAAGTGGTCAAAGAGGAACTGCAGTCTGCTCACAAAAATTTGTGAAAAAAAAAAAAAAAAAAATCTTTGCCATTTTGAAGCTTCCCTCCAACCACTTTGCATATTATTTTATATATACTGTGATTCTGTACTTGCCAAATATGTTGCAGCAATCTCCCACAACGGAGTCTGGCTGTATCCATTTTAACTGTGGGCAGCTGAAGCTGCTGCCTGTTCACTTCCTGGATTTACCCAGAGGCACACCACCAGCTCTACAGCTCTCATTGGCCCTCTTATGACTCATCCCCCCTTCCTTCCTTCCTGGCAAACTCTCACGAGAGTGAGAGAGAGAGCTGTGCATGATGTCATAAGCCTAGGCTAATGACCAGACAAGAAACAGGAAGTGGGCTGTATAAGGAAATTTACTGGCAGAAAAAAAATGTTTTACTAGCCAAAAGATAAAACAAGGGCAGAAGATTTAATAGATGGAAAGTTGAAAAAAAAAAATAAAAAAAAAAAAATATGACTTTATGCCATTATTGGCACTTTTTTTTTTTTTGATTATTGGCAAAACGCTGATAACCCCATTTTCGGCAGCTGATAAATTGGTGCATCCCTATAGGTTACAATTACCTTGGAGAAATAGCCAACGATGTGGGCCCCTTGCCGGTCCACTTCAGTCAGGATGTAGAACACGAAGGGCTCCACATCGAAGTACAAGGTTTTGTGATCCAGGAAGAGCTTGGCCAGGAGGCAGAGGTTCTGGCAGTAGACCTTGTGGTCTTTCCCGTCCACTTCATACACCGAGATGTTGTTCTTTCTATAGATCTCCTTTCCTGGCGGTTGCCTCCACTGACACAGACCCTGGACCAAAAGAAAATATTCCATGTGTCAAATGGAATCTAGAAGACCTAATTCACACCTTTCCATCCACTGAGTGTAATACCACGCCAATGTGCTTTTATTGTGCACTGATGTGTGTCTTGTGCGTTGTAAAAAAAAACAAAACAAAAAAACAAAAAAAAAAAACAAAAAAAAAAAAACAAAAAAAAAAAACGCACTGTGTTTGGAAGCGTTTCCATGGATTTCAGCTAAAAAAATACAGGGAATAAATGCACCAAAGTACAAAAGGGGCTCACTACTCTGACTCACTTGAGTGTGTGAAGACTCGAGCTTGAGCTGTTGAACCCTGTAAACATCAGGCTTTCTACAACTATAGGGGCTGAAGAGACAGTGTAAAATGTGAAAACGAGCCAAAAGCTCCACCTGCTGGCTAAATAAAAGAATGCACGCTATTCCCATGCAACACATTGAGTTTGCCATCCACCACTTTCTGTATATTTTGTCGTCTAAGTCAGTGTTTCTCAACTCCAGTCCTCAAGGCGCCCCAACAGGTCATGTTTTCAGGATTTCCCTCAGATGAAACGGCTGTGGTAATTACTAAGGCAGTGAAACTGATCAAATCACCTGTGCAAACTAATGGAAAGCCTGAAAACATGACCTGTTGGGGCGCCTTGAGGACTGGAGTTGAGAAACCCTGGTCTAAGTAAAGGCACTACCTTACTTTGTATAAAAAAAAATATAAGAGCTAAATAGGTTGAGACTCTAAATAAGGGCCTAAGAGAGTATTACAGGTCATCTATAGCCTGTAGAGGGATATGTACAGTATTCTATCCCGCCTACAGCTTGTAACGTGCCACAGACTGTACTTCTAATGACCTATAGCTGGCTAAAGGGCTACAGAAAATATTCCAGTCCCCCTACAGGCCATAAAGAGACACAGACAGTATTTAATTGGAACCATAGCCTGCTAAAAGGGCAATGGACAGTATTCCAGCCCCCCTCCAGCACATAAAGGGCCATGGACAAGATTTGTAGGCCCCCCTACAGTCAATAAAATGCCACAGATGGTATTTCAGGCCCATCTAAAACCTATAAAGGGCCACAGTTTTCTATGCCCCTAGAGCCCCATAAATGGCCAGGAACAATATTCCAGGCCACCTACAGCTGCTAAAGGGCCACAGATCGTATTCTGAGCCCCCTGAAGCCCATAAAGGGCCACAGACAGAATTCCACATCCCCTACAACTCACAAAGGGAAGAAGAAGGAAGAAAGAAGAAAGAAGAAAGAAGAAAGAAGAAAGAAGATTCCAGGTTAGCTACAGGCTATTAAAGGCCAGGGACAGTATTCCAGGCTGCCAACAGCAAACAAAGGGCCACAGACAACATTCCAGAGCCCCTACAGCTCATTAAAAGCCAAGGACAAGATGAGGTCTAGCCCCCACAAAAAACTAAAACTCAGTAGCTACAAATACTGCAGCTGCTGACTTTTAATGTTGGCACCCACGCTGATCTTTGGATCGGCTATGGAGTGCAGCCGCCGCCATTCCAGGTAAGGGAACCCGGCATCAGGCTTCACAGCCGGTTCCCTACTGAGCATGTGCAAAGCGTGCTACCCTTTCTAATCCGCGGTCCTGTCTCCCAGAAGTCTGGAACGGTACCTGTCAAAAACGGGTACCTGTTCCCCCCTCTCCCCTGAAAGGGGGGGGGGGGTGGATAAGCTTTCACTTTTGAGTGGAACTTCACTTTAAGGTAATGTTTAGCCTGTGGGGTTATCTACAGAATATTTACAGTATTCCAGGTGACCTGCAGCCTTTAAAAAGGGCCACGGATAGCATTCCAGGCCCCCTAAAAACTCTTACCAGGTGATAGCGGTAAGTTTTCTCAAACTTCATGTATTTCAGGCAGTATTCGCACACCCAGAGCTTCGGCTGCTTTCCATAATCCTCTGGGAAGGGAGAGAAGTACCACGCATCAATCTCATAATTGCCAATGTGAATCTTGTCCACGTATTTCACTTTTGTGATCTGAGAAAATAAGAAAAAAAAAGGACTTAAGACTTAAAATCTGCTGCAGACTGAGTGGAGGTGAGGAAGTTTTCCCACACGTTCAGAAATCATTGGCCAATAAAACTCACCGCTTCATGTTCTTTCTCCAGTGCAGCCGTGGTGGGATCCATTTCTGCATAAGTCTGCAAAGAGATCGGACACATTCATTAGCGCTGCCCCAATCATGGTCAGTGGTGAGGCACCAACAAAGATTTCACACCATCTATACCATTTTTTTTCTTTTAAACTTTGGCTACAGTGTGGAAGGATTGGAACGGTGTCCTCATTGGGGAGACACTTTCTTGATTTGTCCTGCCACCCCCTGTTACAGGGACAGAAAGGTGATATATTACAGTTGTCAAATGAACAGGAATAGAGGGGAAATCTTAGAGTGGGTACACCTGTTCTGGTGACAACTGCCCCATATTTATAAGGACCCGTCCTCCAAGGAGCGCCAGCCCTCTGGCCTCAGGATTTCACCAAAGCAGCTCTATGGTACAGGTTCCTCACCTTCTGAACATGGTTAATCTCATCGTGCTTCCTCTTCTGATTTCTGGTGATTTTCCTCTCCGGTTGCTCAGAGAGTTCATTCAGGTACTGGTCTGTGTTTTTCTGAACGGCGTCCTTTGCAGTCTTGGTCAGCGCCAACCGGTTCTTGTCCACCCATTCATCCAACCGCCTGTTAACTACAGAGGATACAAAGACTGGCTGAGACATGTGAAAAGGGATCTTAGGCCTTTAGCATACCCGATATGGACAGGTACCAGCTCCCACTTTTGGTCAGGTCACCCGGGGAAGGGGGGGGGGATCCTTCTTCCCCTGCAGCCCCTTGGGACACGTCACAGGTCCCAGGAGACTGCGGGATCATTGATGGGGCACTTGTGCATGAGCAGTGGGCAGCTGGCTGACAGCGGTTAAAGTGGTTGTAAATCCACTTTGGAAAAGAAAAAACCTGACACCTGCAAGACAAAGGCATAATGAGCTAGTATGCAAAGCATACTAGCTCATTATGTAATACTCACCTGAGATCGAAGCCCTCGCTGCGGTGCCCGTACACAGCACTGGCCAGCGACATCACTCCCGAGGGTTACTTCCGGGTATCGTGGCTCCGGCTCTGTGGTTGGACGGAGCCGCAATAACGTCACTCCCTCGCATGCACGCGGGAGCCGCCGGTGACGGCACACTCACTGAAGCAACAACACATACGTGCCATTGCTTCAGTGCCAAAGACGTCGGCACATGCAAATACAGGGGATATCTCCTAAACCATGCAGGTTTAGGAGATATCCTGGGTAGCTACAGGTAAGCCTTATTATAGGCTTACCAGTAGCAAAAAGTTGTCTGTAAGGGTTTACAACCGCATAACCCGAACACCAGTAAAGAGCCAGGCCGGGGGAGGAAATCCTAGGATCCTAGGACAGGCAAGAGTGTGTTTTTTTAAAAGTCAGCAGCTACAGTATTTATAGCTAACTTTAACATTTTTGTTTATAGGGTTAAGATCCTCTTTAACTGCAAAAGAAGCACACCACAATTGAGTGCTTTGCAGGTCGGTTGCACTGTTGCACTGCAGCCCCATTTAAGAGAACATATTGCGTTCAGCAAGCGCCACCACCTGACAAGTGCGACAGAGGGATCATTTTTGCTGCACTCCTACTGTGGCATTTGTACACGCCTGTCTGCTGCTTTTACAGCTTAAAGTGATTGTAAAGGTTTGCTTAAAAAAAAAAATAAATAAAAACAAAACATGTCGTACTTACCTCCTCTGTGCACGGGCTCGCCCCGATCCGCCTCTTCTGGGGTGCCCGGGCAGCGCTCTTGGCCCCCTCCTTCTCAACGAGTGCCCCCACGGAGAGCCGCTTTCCATGAGGGCAGGTGCGCTCCCGAGTCCTGCTGCTGGGTCCATTGACATAGACAGCAGGACTCTGCCCCGCCCCCGGCTACCCCAATGGCTCCTGCTGCTATCAATCTATTCAATGAGGACAAGAGACAGCGGCTGGAGCTGCTGGGTTCGTCCTCAGTGCTGGAACAAATTGGGTTCAGGCAAGTAAAAGGGAGGCTACTGCAGCACAAAAGGTTTTTCCACCTTAAAGCATAGAACGCAATAAGGTGAAAAACCTCGAGACTTTACAACCCCTTTAAGGGGGGTGGGGGGTGTTTTTACCACCCCTTCCAACCACAAGTAGAAATGAGACCTAAAAGGCGTTTGTCAAATCATAAAGCAACAAGACAATGGCTATTCGATGTATTATATCAAAACAGGTATAAAATCAACATGAAAGTTGTATAAAGTCTTCCAATAATCAGCGCTGTTGATTGATCTTGTGCACAGTTGATATTAAATCTTCAAGTCTGGGCAGGAATTTGGGCGTGGCCTATCGTCTAGCTGGGATACCCGAATGTTACATTTTCGTAGAAGAGAACGCTAGTTCTGTGTGCGTTACTGCCAGTTTAACGCCATATAGTTTTGTGCGTTACTGCCAGTTTAACGCCATATAGTTTTGTGCATTACTGCCAGTTTAACGCCATATAGTTTTGCATGCGTTACTGCCATTTACACCCATTTCCTCGAAATTCAGACTTGGATCACAATCCTGTTTTCAAGAGACTCTGAGAAATACAGAAAGACTTCTGTAGCTATACATGCAGGCACCTAGGAGGTATATACTTCTATATACTGCATGTATGGGTCAAATCTCATGCCAAGCAAATAAGAGAGCAGCAGGAGGCGAAGACAGATCAGATACAAGTCAGCAATACTTACAGCCCACATAATGTACATAGAACTCCTCTCGCCCTTCCTGTTCATTCAGTCGGGACTGGATGACCTCTGCCGAATCTGATGAGAAGACACACCAGTCACACATGAGGTGCACACAACGCATTGTGCAGCAGATCGGTAGTGTGGTGACATACTTACGCCAAGTGTTGTCCGCTCTCCGGCACAGGTAAGTCTCTCCGATCTCCACGGTCACCTCAGGATCTCTGCCACCTCCGATTGAGGCACCGGTGTCACCTCTGGACAGAATCTCATCGTCTTCCTCCTCTTTGACGCTTCCTTGCTCCAACCCATCCTCTTGGGAGGGGAGGGCATCATGTTGATTTTCGCCGACCGCCATGGTCTCCAATTTGTGTTCTTCAGGAATGGAATTGTCCATGGCTCCACCAAGACCTGAGGGATAAAGACTTATTAGCTACTTGGATGCATGTTCACATTCTTTGCCCTAGCTGAGGCGTCAGCCCGTCCTTAAAGGAGAAGTACAGAAAAAAAGCTTGTTTGGCTGTACTTCTCCTGTGGATCACAGGAGTATAGATTGTTTTGCACTCCTGTGACCCGTTTTCAGCAGAGCGCAGGCTGAAGTCCGCTCTTTGCCCACGTCACAGAAGGCGGTCCAGGCTCCGCGTCATCGCGACCATGGAGTCGGGAATCCGCCAGATCCCTGGACCGACACCCGGCTCAGCTCAGCGCTACAGTGAGCGAGGAGGGGCAGAGCAGAGAGTGGTGACTGACTGCTCATGGAGTTGAGAGAACCGAGTGATCGGCAGTGTTCAATCGCTCGGTTCTCAAGGCAGAGGCAGCAGGGGACAGATGCCGCATTGGACCGATGCTGCAAACACACAGGGAAGTATAAATCTGCAAAAAAGCCAAACCCCATACTTTTCTTTTAAAGTGATACTAAACAGAGAAGTGATAATTGCCACAATTCATTCACATAAATGAGAAGATAGATAGATAAGATAGAGAAGATAGAGAAGATAGAGAAGATAGAGAAGATAGAGAAGATAGAGAAGATAGAGAAGATAGAGAAGATAGAGAAGATAGAGAAGATAGAGAAGATAGAGAAGATAGAGAAGATATCATGCCTCTCCTTTTTTTTTTTCTTTCCCTGCAGTGCTCACATGATCTTTCCCTATTCTTTGGCATCTGCAGGGAAAGATCCTTGGGGGAGGGGCTTCTATTACTCTGCTGATGTATGCTCTCTGCAGTGTGAGTCTGAGTCTGGCTAGCCCTGATTGGTGCTGTCGGTCACATGACAAAATATAAAAAAAAACCACAGAAGAGCAATTCAAATTAAATTTCAAAGATCAATACCGTTGTACAGCTCCCTATAAATCTTTATTGATCAAATGTTAATTTTTTGTGCATTAAAGTGGTTGTAAAGAATTTTTTTATTTCTTTTAACTGGTTCCTGACCAGCCGCCGCAGTTTTACTGCGGCAGAATGGCACGGGTGGGCGAAACGACGTTGCCTTACGTCGGTTCGCCTTTTGACCACTAGGGGGCTAGTGGTCCATTCACACAGAATTTGGGACTTGGCCCCGCCCCCCGACTCCGCATCATTGGATTTGATTGACAGCAGCGGGAGCCAATAGCTGCGCTGCTATCAATCTATCCAATCAGGACACAAGACACCAGGTAGAGCTGGTGTGCTCGTTCCCAGCCTTGGAAAGATCGGGATCAGGTAAGTAAATTGGGGGCCTGGGCGGGGGGGGGGTCGCTGCAGCACTACAGAAGGTTTTTCACCTTAATGCATTAGGGTGAAAAATGATGAGGGTTTACAACCCCTTTAATGTTGCTGTAGGTCTCTTGGCTGCCCCCCTGACCAGTTTTCTTTTCGTCTTTTCATCAATTTTGGAGGGACGTCCAGTTCTTGGTGATGTCCTTGGTGTGCCATATTTTCTCCACTTGATGATGACGGTCTTCATTGTGTTCCATGGTATATCTAATGCCTTGGAAATTCTTTTGTACCCTTCTCCTAAAAGATATTGTTAAAATAGTGAGATCCCTTTGATGCTTTGGAAGCTCTCTGCGGACCATGGCTTTTGCTGTAGAATGCGACTAAGATAATGTCAGGCAAGACCTACTAGGACAGCTGAACGTTATTTGGGGTCAATCAAAGGAACTTTAAAAAATGATGGCAGGTGTGTACCGACTCCTATTTAACATGAGTTTGAATGTATTTGCTTAATTCTGAACAGAGCTACATCCCCAGTTATATGAGGCTGTGCACACTTATGCAACCACATTATTTTCATTTTATTTATTTATTTTTTTTATCCAAAAAAAACAACAAAAAAAACAAACCACCATCTCCAAAGCATTGAGTCCTGTGTCTTTCTGCTGTTTCGTTCCCATGTTATCAGCATAACTTCATAGCTACATCCCCAGTTATAAGAGGGTGTGCACACTTATGCAACCATATTATTTTAGGTTTTGTAATTTTTACCCCTCCCCCCCCCCTCTCCCGCCTTCCCTAAAAGATTTCAGTTTGTTTTTTAACTGAGTTAACTGTAGTTGACTTTCAACTACAGTTTATAGGTCACAGTAAAAGGTGGAAATGATTTATCTTTGTGTCATTTTATTATATCACAGAAACCTGACATTTTAACAGGGGTGTGTAGACTTTCTATATGCACTGTAAACACTTGTTACAGGTCAGTGATGGCAAGGACTGAATCTGGAGGATCGGGGTACAAGCCAAACAAGGATCTATTTCCAGGGTCCAGCAATGGCAACCTTCATGTTTATCCCAGGATAGGATTAAAAAACAAACAAACAATAAAATAAAGCATTTTGTTGGATTGTACGGCATGTTTCTACTCGAGTATCAATAAAAACGGGCGAGGCCAAAATCCACATAATTAGCTCCCCACAGACTATTTCACAGAACTCTGATTAGACAAACACAAAATACAAGCAGAAAAGCCTGGAAGACTTCCAATTCCCAGAGAAAGAACAGACTCATGTTTACTGAAAATGTCCAGGTACAAGGATGTTGGATGTGAGGAATTGACCCAAGGAGAAGTGTACGGCTCCCACTCTGCCCCCCCCCCTCTCCTCGGGACATCGCTCCCACTCTGCCCCCCCTCGAGACACCGCCCCCACTCTGCCCCCCCCTCTCCTCGGGACGTCGCCCCCACTCTGCTCCCCCCCACTCGGGACACCGCTCCCACTCTGCTCCCCCCCTCTCCTCGGGACGTCGCTCCCACTCTGCTCCCCCCACTCGGGACACCGCCCCCACTCTGCCCCCCCCTCTCCTCGGGACGTCGCTCCCACTCTGCTCCCCCCCACTCGGGACACCGCCCCCACTCTGCCCCCCCCTCTCCTCGAGACACCGCTGCCACTCTGCCCCCCCTCTCCTCGAGACATCGCTCCCACTCTGCCCCCCTCTCCTCGGGACACCGCTCCCACTCTGCCCCCCTCTCCTCGGGACACCGCTCCCACTCTGCCCCCCCTCTCCTCGGGACACCGCTCCCACTCTGCCCCCCCTCTCCTCGAGACACCGCTCCCACTCTGCGCCCCCCTCTCCTCGAGACACCGCTCCCACTCTGCCCCCCCTCTCCTCGAGACATCGCTCCCACTCTGCCCCCCTCTCCTCTGGACACCGCTCCCACTCTGCCCCCTCCTCCTCGGGACACCGCTCCCACTCTGCCCCCCCTCTCCTCGAGACACTGCTCCCCCTCTGCCCCCCCCTCTCCTCAGGACATCGCTCCCACTCTGCCCCCCTCTCCTCGAGACACCGCTACCCCTCTGCCCCCCCCTCCTTGGGACATCGCTGCCACTCTGCCCCCCACGCCTCGGGACACCGCTCCCACTCTGCCCCCCCACTCCTCAGGACACCGCTCCCACTCTGCCCCCCCACTCCTCAGGACACCGCTCCCACTCTGACCCCCCCACTCCTCCTCCTCGGGACACCACTCCCACTCTGACCCCCCCACTCCTCCTCGGGACACCGCTCCCACTCTGACCCCCCCCACTCCTCCTCCTCGGGACACCGCTCCCACTCTGACCCCCCCCCACTCCTCCTCGGGACACCGGTCCCACTCTGACCCCCCCACTCCTCCTCCTCGGGGCACCGCTCCCACTCTGACCCCCCACTCCTCCTCCTCAGGGCACCGCTCCCACTCTGACCCCCCCACTCCTCCTCCTTGGGGCACCGCTCCCACTCTGACCCCCCACTCCTCCTCCTCGGGGCACCGCTCCCACTCTGACCCCCCACTCCTCCTCCTCGGGGCACCGCTCCCACTCTGACCCCCCCACTCCTCCTCCTTGGGGCACCGCTCCCACTCTGACCCCCCCACTGCTCCTCGGGGCACCGCACCCACTCTGACCCACCCCCACTCCTCCTCGGGGCACCGCTCCCACTCCTCCTCCTCCTCGGGACACCGCTCCCACTCCTCCTCCTCCTCGGGACACCGCTCCCACTCTGACCCCCCCACTCCTCCTTCTCGGGGCACCGCTCCCACTCTGACCCCCCCACTCCTCCTCCTCAGGGCACCGCTCCCACTCTGACCCCCCCACTCCTCCTCCTCGGGGCACCGCTCCCACTCTGACCCCCCCACTCCTCCTCCTCGGGGCACCGCTCCCACTCTGGCCCCACCCACTCATCCTCGGGACACCGCTCCTCCTCGGGACACCGCTCCCACTCTTCCTCCTCCTCGGGACACCGCTCCCGCTCCTCCTCCTCGGGTCACCGCTCCCGCTCCTCCTCCTCGGGACACCGCTCCCGCTCCTCGGGACACCCCCCCCCCCCGGTCATCCCTCTCGGACACTACTGTCAATCTGTATAAGTGATCAGATGGCTGGGTAGATGCTGGGATCACTTCTAAAAGTTGTGAGGGTCAACACTTGCCACCTGGTTCAAGCCTTATGATCATGATGGCGTTTACTATACATCCTTGGCTGTCTATGAGAGGAACAGCTACTAGAACAAGCCTTATGTCCACCACTACTATAAAATCTTAACTGTGTAGGAGAGGGAAATCTAGTATGAGCCCTACAACCACCATGACGTTTACTATACATCCCTGGCTGTCTAGAAGAACAGCTTCTAGTGTAAACCTGATGACTGCCATGACATTTACTATATGCCTTTGGTTGTCCAAGGGGAACAGCTCCTAGTGCACCTTACAACCAACATGACTTTTACTATATGTCTTTGGCTGTCTAGGAGAAAAACAGTTACTAGTGTAAGCCTGATGACGGCCATGACGTTTACCATCAGTCCTTGGCTGTCTAGGAGAGGAACAACTCCAAGTGCGAGCCTTACCACCACCATGACATTTATGGTACGCCCTTGGCTGACAAGGAGATGAACAGCTACTAGTACAAGCCTTATGACCACCAAGATGTTTACTATAAGATCTTAGCTGTCTAGGAGTCGAACATCTCTTAATGCAATCCCGATGACTACCATGACGTTTACTATATGTTCTTGGCTGTCTAGGAGAGCAACTGCTCTTAGTTCAAGCCTCATCACCAGAATATTTACTATATGTCCTTGGCTGTCCAGGAGAGGAACAGCTACTAGTACAAGCCTTATGACCACCAAGATGTTTATTATAAAATCTTAGACGTCTAGCAGAAGATCAGCTCCTAGTGCAAGTCTGATGACATTTACTATATGTCCTTGACTGTCTAGGAGAGAACAGCTTCTAGTGCAAGCCTTACCACCATAACATTTACTATATGTCCTTGGCTGTCCAAGAAAGGCACATCTCCTGGTGCAAGCCTGACGACTGCCATGACATTTACAATATGTCCTTGGCTATCTAGAAGAGAACAGCTTCTAGTGCAAGCCTTATGATCACCATGACATTTACTATACGTCCTCAGCTGTCTAGAAGAGCAACAGATATATAGCTCATATCCCTTGCAAAGGATTAATAAAAGGAGTTTTGTTATTGCCTCCCTGTCACTTCCTGTACCCATTCCTGGTTGTCTAGGAGAGGAATAGCTCTTAGGTCAAGCCTGATAATATCCAGAAAAACAAATTTCAAAAACGTTATAAATTGTTTTACATTTTAATGAGTGAATTTAGTATTTGACCGCTTCGTAAAACATGACTTGGTACTTGGTAGCAAAACCGTTCTTAGAAAATCACAGAGGTCAGACGTTTCTTGTAGTTGGCCACCAGGTTTGCTCATCTCAGGAGGCATTTTGTCCCACTCCTCATTGCAGATCCTCTCCAAGTCATTAAGGTTCGGTTCACACTGGAACCAGCTGCGGATCGCACAAAAGCGATGTGCGTCCCTGTTCCCCGTTTCAGGGACGAATCTATGCCTGAATTCAGCCCTGGAACGGAGCCAAAGACGCACAGCGTTTCTGTACAGTGCGCTCCACAGCCGCAACAGATATGTGAAATGGCTCCATAGGGAGCCTAGTCACATTCGGGGAGGCGGGGAAACCAACATCTAATTCGCATAAGTGTGAACCCGGCCTAAGGTTTTGAGGCCGTTTGGTAACTTGAACCTTCAGCCCCCTCCACATATTTTCTATGGGTTGAAGGTCTGGAGACTGGCTAGGCCACTCGAGGACCTTAATGTGCGTCTTCTTGAGCCACTCCTTTGTTGGGACATTGTCATGCTGGAATACCGATCCACAACCCATTTTCAATGCCCTGGCTGAGGGAAGGAGGTTCTCACACAAGATTTGACGGTACATGGCCCCGTCCATTGTCCCTTTGATGCGGTGAAGTTGTACGGTCTCCTTAGCAGAAAAACACCCCCAAAGCATAATGTTTCCACCTCCATGTTGGACGGTGGGGATGGTGTTCTTGGGGTCATAGGCAGAGTTTCTCCTCCTCCAACACAGCGAGTTGAGTTGATGCCAAAGAGCTCGATTTTGGTCTCATCTGACCACAACACTTCCACCCAGTTCTCCTCCAAATCATTCAGATGTTCATTAGCAAACTTCATAGGTCCTGTACATGTGCTTTCTTGAGCAGGAGGACCTTGCAGGCGCTGCAGAATTTCAGTCCTTCATGGCGTAGTGTGTTACCGATTGTTTTCTTGGTGACTATGGTCCCAGCTGCCTGGAGATCATTGACAAGATTCTCCCGTGTAGTTCTGGGCTGATTCCTCACCATTCTCATGATCACTGAAACTCCACAAGGTGTGATCTTCCATGGAGCCCCAGACCGGGGGGGATTGACAGTTATTTTGTATTTCTTCCATTTGCAAATAATCGCACCACCTGTTGTCACCCTCTCACCAAGCTGCTTGGCGATGGTCTTGTAGCCCATTCCAGCCTTGTGTAGGTCTACAATCTTGTCCCTGACATCCTTAGACAGCTCTTTGGTCTTGGCCATGGTGGAGAGATTGGAATCCGATTGGATGGATTGCTTGCTTCTGTGAACAGGTGTCTTTTATGCAGGCAACAAGCTGAGATTAGGAGCACTCCTTTTAAGGGAGTGCTCCTAATCTCAGCTTGTTACCTGTATAGGAAAGGCACCTGTGAGCCAGAAATCTTGCTGATTGACAGGGGATCAAATACTTATTTCACTCATTAAAATCAATAACTTTTTTTGAAATGCGTTTTTCTGGATATTGTTGCTGTTATTCTGTCTCTCGCTGTTATAATAAACCGACCATTAAAATAATAGACTGATCATTTTTCTGTCAGTGGGCAAACGAACAAAATCAGCAGGGGATCAAATACTTTTTTCCCCTCACTGTATATATACCCTTGGTTGTCCATGACAGATACTGAAAGTCCAGGGTATAAGGGGGGGCACATGACAAAATGTAAGGTAATGGGAGCCCCAAGACCGACACTGTGGCAGGGGCAACAGCACTGCATGAAGGATGACACAGGACAGGGAATGGGGAGGGGTTAAGGGCCACAGCACAGGGCTGAGGGGTCCTGTAAGAAGCAATGGGCCTTTGGGGCTTCAGCACAGGTTGTAGGATGCAAAGGGCCCAAGTAGTTTTGGGGGGAGGGGCTGTAGGGGACAAGGGTACCCAGGGCAGGTAATATGGGGGGGGTGTAGGGGGCAAGGGGGCCCCGGGAAAGGTAATGGGAGTGGGGTTGTAAGAGGAAAGATAATGGGGGGCTCAGTGCAGGGTGGAAGTTAGAGACCCTATGACAGATAATGGGTGGCTGTAGGGTGCCTGGGGGGCCCAACACAGACTGTAGGGTTATGAGGGCCCTAGGAGGAGTACTGGGTGTCTAGAGGACACAGGACACCGTATAGAGGGATGAGGGGGACACACCATATAGAGGGATGAGGGGTGGGGACACACACCGTATAGAGGGATGAGGGGGGGGGGACACACACCGTATAGAGGGATGAGGGGGACACACCGTATAGAGGGATGAGGGGGGGGGGACACACACCGTATAGAGGGATGAGGGGGGGGGACACACACCGTATAGAGGGATGAGGGGGGGGGGACACACACCGTATAGAGGGATGAGGGGGGGGGGACACACACCGTATAGAGGGGGATGAGGGGGGGGGACACACACACACCGTACAGAGGGATGAGGGGGACACACACACACCGTATAGAGGGATGAGGAGAGGACACTGTATAGAGGGATGAGGAGAGGACACTGTATAGAGGGATGAGGAGAGGACACTGTATAGAGGGATGAGGGGGACACTGTATAGAGGGATGAGGAGAGGACACTGTATAGAGAGATGAGGGAGGACACTGTATAGAGGGATGAGGAGAGGACACTGTATAGAGGGATGAGGAGAGGACACTGTATAGAGGGATGAGGAGAGGACACTGTATAGAGGGATGAGGAGAGGACACTGTATAGAGGGATGAGGAGAGGACACTGTATAGAGGGATGAGGTGGGGGGGACACACCGTATAGAGGGATGAGGAGAGGACACCGTATAGAGGGATGAGGAGAGGACACTGTATAGAGGGATGAGGAGGACACTGTATAGAGGGATGAGGAGAGGACACTGTATAGAGGGATGAGGAGAGGACACTGTATAGAGGATGAGGAGAGGACACTGTATAGAGGGATGAGGAGAGGACACTGTATAGAGGGATGAGGAGGAGGACACTGTATAGAGGGATGAGGAGGAGGACACTGTATAGAGGGATGAGGAGAGGACACTGTATAGAGGGATGAGGAGAGGACACTGTATAGAGGGATGAGGAGGACACTGTATAGAGGGATGAGGAGAGGACACTGTATAGAGGGATGAGGAGAGGACACCGTATAGAGGGATGAGGAGAGGACACTGTATAGAGGGATGAGGAGAGGACACTGTATAGGGGGATGAGGAGAGGACACTGTATAGAGGGATGAGGAGAGGACACTGTATAGAGGGATGAGGAGAGGACACCGTATAGAGGGGATGAGGAGAGGACACTGTATAGAGGGATGAGGAGAGGACACTGTATAGAGGGATGAGGAGAGGACACTGTATAGAGGGATGAGGAGGACACTCTATAGAGGGATGAGGAGAGGACACTGTATAGAGGGATGAGGAGAGGACACTGTATAGAGGGATGAGGAGAGGACACTGTATAGAGGGATGAGGAGGACACTGTATAGAGGGATGAGGAGAGGACACTGTATAGAGGGATGAGGAGAGGACACTGTATAGAGGGAGGAGGAGAGGACACTGTATAGAGGGAGGAGGAGAGGACACTGTATAGAGGGAGGAGGAGAGGACACTGTATAGAGGGAGGAGGAGAGGACACTGTATAGAGGGATGAGGAGGACAGCTGTATAGAGGGATGAGGAGAGGACACTGTATAGAGGGATGAGGAGGACGCTGTATAGAGGGATGAGGAGGACAGCTGTATAGAGGGATGAGGAGGACACTGTATAGAGGGATGAGGAGGACACTGTATAGAGGGATGAGGAGGACACTGTATAGAGGGATGAGGAGGACACTGTATAGAGGGATGAGGAGGACACTGTATAGAGGGATGAGGAGGACACTGTATAGAGGGATGAGGAGGGACACTGTATAGAGGGATGAGGAGAGGACACTGTATAGAGGGATGAGGAGAGGACACTGTATAGAGGGATGAGGAGAGGACACTGTATAGAGGGATGAGGAGAGGACACTGTATAGAGGGATGAGGAGGACACTGTATAGAGGGATGAGGGAGGACACTGTATAGAGGGATGAGGAGGACACTGTATAGAGGGATGAGGAGAGGACACTGTATAGAGGGATGAGGAGAGGACACTGTATAGAGGGATGAGGAGAGGACACTGTATAGAGGGATGAGGAGAGGACACCGTATAGAGGGATGAGGAGAGGACACTGTATAGAGGGATGAGGAGAGGACACTGTATAGAGGGATGAGAGGAGGACACTGTATAGAGGGATGAGGGAGGACACTGTATAGAGGGATGAGGGGGACACTGTATAGAGGGATGAGGGGGACACTGTATAGAGGGATGAGGGGGACACTGTATAGAGGGATGAGGGGGACACTGTATAGAGGGATGAGGGGGACACTGTATAGAGGGATGAGGGGGACACTGTATAGAGGGATGAGGGGGACACTGTATAGAGGGATGAGGGGGACACTGTATAGAGGGATGAGGGAGGACACTGTATAGAGGGATGAGGAGAGGACACTGTATAGAGGGATGAGGAGAGGACACTGTATAGAGGGATGAGGAGAGGACACTGTATAGAGGGATGAGAGAGACACTGTATAGAGGGATGGGAAGGGATGAGGAGAGGACACTGTATAGAGGGATGAGGAGAGGACACTGTATAGAGGGATGAGGAGAGGACACTGTATAGAGGGATGAGGAGAGGACACTGTATAGAGGGATGAGGAGAGGACACTGTATAGAGGGATGAGGAGAGGACACTGTATAGAGGGATGAGGGAGACACTGTATAGAGGGATGAGGGGGACACTGTATAGAGGGATGAGGGGACACTGTATAGAGGGATGAGGGGGACACTGTATAGAGGGATGAGGAGGACACTGTATAGAGGGATGAGGGGGACACTGTATAGAGGGATGAGGGGGACACTGTATAGAGGGATGAGGAGGACACTGTATAGAGGGATGAGGAGGACACTGTATAGAGGGATGAGGAGGACACTGTATAGAGGGATGAGGAGGACACTGTATAGAGGGATGAGGAGGACACTGTATAGAGGGATGAGGAGGACACTGTATAGAGGGATGAGGAGGACACTCTGTATAGAGAGATGAGGAGGACACTGTATAGAGGGATGAGGAGGACACTCTGTATAGAGGGATGAGGGGGGACACTGTATAGAGGGATGAGGAGAGGACACTGTATAGAGGGATGAGGAGAGGACACTGTATAGAGGGATGAGGAGAGGACACTGTATAGAGGGATGAGGGGAGGACACTGTATAGAGGGATGAGGAGAGGACACTGTATAGAGGGGATGAGGAGGACACCGTATAGAGGGATGAGGAGAGGACACTGTATAGAGGGATGAGGAGAGGACACTGTATAGAGAGATGAGGAGAGGACACTGTATAGAGAGATGAGGAGAGGACACTGTATAGAGGGATGAGGAGAGGACACTGTATAGAGGGATGAGGAGAGGACACTGTATAGAGGGATGAGGAGAGGACACTGTATAGAGGGATGAGGAGAGGACACTGTATAGAGAGATGAGGAGAGGACACTGTATAGAGGGATGAGGAGGACACTGTATAGAGGGATGAGGAGAGGACACTGTATAGAGAGATGAGGAGAGGACACTGTATAGAGGGATGAGGAGGACACTGTATAGAGGGATGAGGAGAGGACACTGTATAGAGAGATGAGGAGAGGACACTGTATAGAGGGATGAGGAGAGGACACTGTATAGAGGGATGAGGAGAGGACACTGTATAGAGGGATGAGGAGAGGACACTGTATAGAGGGATGAGGAGAGGACACTGTATAGAGAGATGAGGAGAGGACACTGTATAGAGGGATGAGGAGGACACTGTATAGAGGGATGAGGAGAGGACACTGTATAGAGGAATGAGGAGGACACACTGTATAGAGGGATGAGGAGAGGACACTGTATAGAGGGATGAGGAGAGGACACTGTATAGAGGGATGAGGAGAGGACACTGTATAGAGGGATGAGGAGAGGACACTGTATAGAGGGATGAGGAGAGGACACTGTATAGAGGGATGAGGAGAGGACACTGTATAGAGGGATGAGGAGAGGACACTGTATAGAGGGATGAGGAGAGGACACTGTATAGAGGGATGAGGAGGACACTGTATAGAGGGATGAGGAGAGGACACTGTATAGAGGAATGAGGAGGACACTGTATAGAGGGATGAGGAGAGGACACTGTATAGAGGGATGAGGAGAGGACACTGTATAGAGGGATGAGGAGAGGACACTGTATAGAGGGATGAGGAGAGGACACTGTATAGAGGGATGAGGAGAGGACACTGTATAGAGGGATGAGGAGAGGACACCGTATAGAGGGATGAGGAGAGGACACTGTATAGAGGGATGAGGAGAGGACACTGTATAGAGGGATGAGGAGAGGACACTGTATAGAGGGATGAGGAGAGGACACTGTATAGAGGGATGAGGAGGACACTGTATAGAGGGATGAGGAGAGGACACTGTATAGAGGAATGAGGAGGACACTGTATAGAGGGATGAGGAGAGGACACTGTATAGAGGGATGAGGGAGGACACTGTATAGAGGGATGAGGAGAGGACACTGTATAGAGGGATGAGGAGAGGACACTGTATAGAGGGATGAGGAGAGGACACACTGTATAGAGGGATGAGGAGAGGACACTGTACAGAGGGATGAGGAGAGGACACTGTATAGAGGGATGAGGAGAGGACACTGTATAGAGGGATGAGGAGAGGACACTGTATAGAGGGATGAGGAGAGGACACTGTATAGAGGGATGAGGAGAGGACACTGTATAGAGGGATGAGGAGGACACTGTATAGAGGGATGAGGAGAGGACACTGTACAGAGGGATGAGGAGAGGACACTGTATAGGGGGATGAGGAGAGGACACTGTATAGAGGGATGAGGAGAGGACACTGTATAGAGGGATGAGGAGAGGACACTGTATAGAGGGATGAGGAGGACACTGTATAGAGGGATGAGGAGAGGACACTGTACAGAGGGATGAGGAGAGGACACTGTATAGAGGGATGAGGAGAGGACACTGTATAGAGGGATGAGGAGGACACTGTATAGAGGGATGAGGAGAGGACACTGTACAGAGGGATGAGGAGAGGACACTGTATAGAGGGATGAGGAGAGGACACTGTACAGAGGGATGAGGAGAGGACACTGTATAGAGGGATGAGGAGAGGACACTGTATAGAGGGATGAGGAGGACACTGTATAGAGGGATGAGGAGAGGACACTGTATAGAGGGATGAGGAGAGGACACTGTATAGAGGGATGAGGAGGACACTGTATAGAGCAGTGTTTCTCAACTCCAGTCCTCAAGGCGCCCCAACAGGTCATGTTTTCAGGATTTCCATTATTTCCACAGGTGATTTGATCAGTTGCACTGCCTTAGTAATTAGCACAGCTGTTTCATCGGAGGGAAATCCTGAAAACATGACCTGTTGGGGCGCCTTGAGGACTGGAGTTGAGAAACACTGGTATAGAGGGATGAGGAGGACACTGTATAGAGGGATGAGGAGAGGACACTGTATAGAGGGATGAGGAGAGGACACTGTACAGAGGGATGAGGAGAGGACACTGTATAGAGGGATGAGGAGAGGACACTGTATAGAGGGATGAGGAGAGGACACTGTATAGAGGGATGAGGAGAGGACACTGTATAGGGGGATGAGGAGAGGACACTGTATAGGGGGATGAGGAGAGGACACTGTATAGAGGGATGAGGAGAGGACACTGTATAGAGGGATGAGGAGGATTATCTGGGCTCTGTAGTTCCTCCTCATCACACTCTGTGGTTCCTCCTCATCACACTCTGTGGTTCCTCCTCATCACACTCTGTGGTTCCTCCTCATCACACTCTGTAGTTCCTCCTCATCACACTCCTCACTCTCCTCTGTCACCATAACAATCCATCTCAGACCTCACCGTGTCAGTCACATGACCGGCTCCTCTGACGTCACCCCGTCTAGAAGACTTCACGTAAAGGACAGCGGAATCCCGCCAACTCCCCCGGACAGTCCGGCCGCCCTCCGACTCGAATTCGGCGCCTTCCAAATCCGAACCCGTCACCTCAGGTTAGGCCGCTACCAAGTATCGGAAGTACGTCGCGGATCACGTGATGAGAGCGGCGGCCATGTTTAGTAGGGGCAAGCGTGCGAAGCCGTGGTGGGTGCAGCTCCGCCCACTCATTGTGCACAGTGGAAGAGGCGGAAAGGAAAGCTCCGCCCAGTCACTGGACGCGGCGGGGAAGGGTAAGGAGGAGCCGAGAGGCGCGGTTCCGTCACAGCGGGAGGAAGAGGCGGGGCCGTGTCCGCCAAGGCGCAGTTTTGCCCAATCATTGATCACAGCGGGAAAGAAGAGGCGGAGCCGTAATGTGCAGTGTCGCCAAGTAATTGGCCACAGCGCAAGGAAGAGGAGGAGCCGGAAACAGGAGCTCCGCCCAGTCTTTGTGCGCAGAGGGAGGCTGGTCGGGACACGCAGCCTTGTTCAGTCTCCATCTTGTCTCGGCAGGTTGCGGTCCGACCTTCACTCTCTCCTCTCACCCCCTCGGCTCTGTGTGCGAGGAGCGATCCCTCCCGGGTACCCGGCCTTCCCTCCATCACACACCGCAATCACATCCCGGGTGTACCCCGCTTCTCTGCGAGGAGACCCCCCACCAGAGTTCCCGCTCTTCACCGCGTCACGTGATCTCCTCACCCGCCCCTGATAGCCGCCATGGCCGCCGTGTCCCAGCCGGAGAATGAGAAGCCGGAGGTGAAGGAGGGAGGAGAGGAGATGGAGAGCAACCCGGAGGAGGAGGAAGAGGAGAACATGGAGGAGGACGGAGAGGAGGGGGGAGGGGAAGACGAGGAGGAAGAGGACTTCACCGTCCATATCGGGGCCACCTACTCCTGTAAGAGGCAGGACGGCACCTACCGTGAGTACTTACCTTCTATATGTGTATTATATATAATGTGTGTATAATACTCCCCTCCCCCACCACCTACCTACCTCTCCCCTCCCCCCACCTACTCCTGTAAGAGGCAGGACGGCACCTACCGTGAGTACTTACCTTCTATATGTATATTATATATAATGTGTGTATAATACTCCCCTCCCCCACCACCTACCTCACCCCCTCCCCCACCACCACCTACCTCACCCCTCCCCCACCACCTACTCCTGTAAGAGGCAGGACGGCACCTACCGTGAGTACTTACCTTCTATATGTATATTATATATATATATATAATGTGTGTGTATAATACTCCCCTACCTACCCATCCCCCCCACCTACCTACCTCACCCCTCCCCCACCTACTCCTGTAAGAGGCAGGACGGCACCTACCGTGAGTACTTACCTCCTATATATGTATATTATATAATGTGTGTATAATACTCCCCCACCACCCACCCCTACCTACCTCTCCCCTCCCCCACCACCTACCTCACCCCTCCCCCACCTACTCCTGTAAGAGGCAGGACGGCACCTACCGTGAGTACTTACCTCCTATATGTGTATATTATATATAATGTGTGTATAATACTCCCCTCCCCCACCACCTACCTATCCCACCCCTCCCCCACCACCACCTACCTCTCCCCTCCCCCACCTACTCCTGTAAGAGGCAGGACGGCACCTACCGTGAGTACTTACCTCCTATATGTGTATATTATATATAATGTGTGTATAATACTCCCCTCCCCCCCACCACCACCCACCTACCTCTCCCCTCCCCCCCACCACCACCCACCACCCACCTACCTCTCCCCTCCCCCACCTACTCCTGTAAGAGGCAGGACGGCACCTACCGTGAGTACTTATTATATATTTTCATTTTCCTCACCACCTACCCCCCAGTACTTGCCTTATGTATATATATATATCCCCTTCTACCTACCTCCCCCGACTCCTGTAAGGCCTTGTTGCCCGGGGTGATGGCGTATGTGCCTGTTATCTGCCCTCTTATCAATCATTAATGTTTCCTCCCCTCCCCCATCTCATATCTGATCAGCACATTTTCCGGCTCATAGAAGCACATGGTGTAAAAGCAGTGTCCTTTCTATGTGTCTGCCATCTTCAATAGGTGCCGGAAACTTTCTATTCTTGTGTCCCCCCCCAACATATATATACACTATTTTACTGAAAGTATTGCGACACCGGCCTTTACACACATGAACTTTAATGGCGTCTTAATCCGTAGGGTTCAATATTGAGTTGGCTCCGCCCTTTACAGCTATAACAGCTTCAACTCTTCTGGGAAGGCCGTCCACAAGGTTTAGGAGTGTGTCTATGGGAATGTTTGATCATTCTTCCAGAAGAGCATTTGTGAGGTCAGGCACTGATGTTGGATGAGAAGGCCTGGCTCACAGTCTCCACTCTAATTAATCCCAAAGGTCTTCTATCCAGTTGAGATCAGGACTCTGTGCAGGTCAGTCAAGTTCCTCCACCCCAAACTCGCTCATCCATGTCTTTATGGACCTTTGTGCACTGATTCAGTGGAGGGGGGATTATGGTGTGGGGTTGTTTTTCAGGGTTTGGCCCCCTTAGTTCCAGTGAAGGGAACTCTTATGGCCTCAGCATACCGAGACATTTTGGACAATTTCATGCTCCCAACTTTGTGAGAACAGTTTGGGGATGGCCCCTTCATGTTCCAACATGACTGTGCACCAGTGCACAAAGCAAGGTCCATAAAGACATGGATGAGTGAGCTTGGGGTGGAGGAACTTGACTGGCCTGCACAGAGTCCTGACCTAAACCCAATAGAACACCTTTGGGATGAATTAGAGTGGAAACTGTGAGCCAGGCCTTCTCATCCAACATCAGTGCCTGACCTTACAAATGCGCTTCTGGAAGAATGGTCAAACATTCCCATAGACACACCTAAACCTTGTGGACGGCCTTCCCAGAAGAGTTGAAGCTGTTATAGCTGCAAAGGGCGGAGCCAACTCAATATTGAACCCTACGGACTGAGACTGGGATGCCATTAAAGTTCATGTGTGTAAAGGCAGGTGTCCCAATACTTATGATAATGGTGTCTGTCTTCAGGTAGACATGCTTAAATCAAAACTACATGGCATCTGAGTGCCACAAACTGAAAACACTAATTCATTTTTAATATTCCAAGAAATCTCCCCCCTCCCCCCTATACTTTGTTGCTGACTAAGGATGAGCTCTGGCCTGTTCGCACAGCCCACATGTAGAGCTCACCAGGAATTCGGCACGGCGCTGATCACAGGCAGTGAGACATTGTATAGATACAGAGATCAGGAAATGTCTGCCTGTGATCAGCGCCGTGCCGACTTCCTGGCAGGCTCTGTACATGGGGTGTGTGATCACGCCGGAGCTCATCCTTACTGCTCAGAAATCACTTTCAAAAACACCCCTCTAGCATTTCTGGCAGTGGCCATTTTGAATAAGGGCAGATGGATCATGTAGTATTTACTTCCTGAAATCAATCTGCCCTTAGCTAAGGCATGCAGGCAGGAGGGTGTGCTTAGCTGAGAAATCCTTCCCTCCTGAGGACTCCTGTGATTGGTTATCAGATATATGATTGGCTCCGCCTTCAACAGGAAGCACAAGCCAGTAAGATTAGAAAGCCCCTCCCCCTCAGTAGTTTTGTGACTCTCTAGGATTACATGTCCCTCATGGATTGGATGTGATTGGGGGGAGGGGTACCCTCCGGTGACGGTCCTGCTACACCTGTTTTGCTGGTCAGGTTATTATTACCTGTGGGGGGGGTTTCTTTCCATCCTGAAGACATGTGCTGGACCGTACCACTTGACTGATGCAGTCCTCTCCAGCAGAGTGATTATTCGGCCTCTTCCTTCTCATGTGATATGGGGGGAGGGGAGGGGGGTCCTCTTTTCTAGCAATATAGGAGAACAGACAATGGCGGCTTCTGTTCTGGGACCAGATGAGACTTCCTGGTTCTCCGGATGAGATCTTCCTCCCCCGACCACTTCAAAGCACAAACGTTCACTCTCTGCTTCCTTTGTTCCCGGCACTGAGGGGGGGAGGGGATGACAGGGTAATATTGGACCTGTGAGGAGTAGAAAAACAATTAGAAGAGGTGAGGGGGAGGGGAGAAGAGAGGGTGAAGAGGGCTGGAAGGAGTGAAAATTAGGATGGGATTATTCAATGTTTTAAAATCTTCAGCTTTAATTAAAACACAACATTCAATGTCAATCCTGACCACAGAGGTTCCTTGTACTTCCTGTCCTAATTCACCCGCATTGTCACATGGGCTTCTGATGACCATTTCATCACTAAACAGGAACCCCCCCCCCATAGAAAACACAACACGGCCATCACTGGAGGGGATGTAGATGGAAAGTGACTGCAAGGGGCATCATGGGATCAGCAAGACTGAGATGCAGCCAAGGATTGGGTAAAAATAAAACCCAGAACTGTTTATAATATTTATTGGGTTTTATATCCTTTCAGTGCTGGCTGTTACTGATACAGCAAGTGGGTAGAAATCTCACCTGAATGGGGTGCAGGCAGCTAAAGTGTTCATTACTCTGCTCCTCTGCGTATATTCAGTGTGTTTATTCCTTCTGCTCCTATTGGCTCCTGTCTGCGTACATTCTGCGTCTTATTAGGACCGAAACAAATCGATTACTATTTTCATAATCTATTAATCGGCCAGTAACCGAACAGGGCTAAAACAAAAATAGCAAATCGCTACTGTAAATATTACTTTCACTGTTGCACCGTAAAAATTAACCCCTTACAGTAGCGATTTTCTCTTTTTGTACTATAAAGGGTTCATTTTATCTACGGTATATACTCGAGTATAAGTCGAATTTTTCAGCACATTTTTTTGTGCTGAAAGTGCCCCCCTGGACTTATACTCGAGTCAAGCACTTTTCTGCAGCAAAAAATTTCATTTTCCGAACCGATTTTGGGGCCCCGTATCTCAGGGCCACTTAGTGCTAGGAACCCCAAATTTGGTGTGCAAACCCAGTGGAACTGGTACCATAACATATCCAAAGCTGAAGTTCCTAGCACTAAGTGGCCCCGAGATACGGGGCCCCAAAATTGGTTAGGAAAATGTCATTCTCTGCTGCAGAAAAGTGCTTGACATTTTCTGAACTGATATTTGGGGCCCTGTATCTCAGGGCCACTTAGTGCTAGGAACCCCAGCTTTGGAAATTTTATGTTGCTAGTTCCACTGGGTTTGCACACCAAATTTGGGGTTCTTAGCACTAAATGGCCCTGAGATACGGGGCCCCAAATTTGGTCAACTGTGTCCATCTGCAGCAATGTCATTTCGGGACCCTTTGGGTCCAGAGACCCCAAATTTTGGCTGCAGCTAGGGGGCATCTAGGAACCCTTAACTACCGAGTTTGAAGTTCAGGGGACCTATGGCTGCAAATGGGCACAGTGATGCTGCAAATGGGCATTGTTGACCCTCTTTTCCACTTACAGTAGCTGTGCATTTCTCACCCTCGTCTTATACTCGGGTCAATAAGTTTTTCCCATTTTTTTTTTTTTTTTGTGGTAAATTAGGGCCTCGACTTATACTCGGAACAACTTATACTCGAGTATATACGGTATTTACCCCATTAAACCCACATACACTGTCAGAAAACTTCTTGGTCAAAGGAATTTTCAGTTTCTAAATTTTCCCATCACTGTAGTTGAAAACACATCGATTTGACCCCACAAACTATTAGAAAATCGAATGTTGTTAAAATTATTTTGTTTTTTTGTTGAAGGAATACATTGTATTTCTATGACCACCATATACTATATTACAGTTCTGCTTGAAAATCTGAAAAACAAACTTTTTTCTTTAAATAACATTTTTTTTTTTTTGTCTGATATTTACCAGCTTCAACCTCTAATAGTATATCCAGTATATCCATTTTAGTAGTATATCCAGTATATCTCTTCTGTCTGTTCTCAGAGAATTAGAGATTTTGCTCCCTAACCATATAGTTGGTTATTTTATATTTACCACTGCATATTCAAGAATAAATTGCCTTTAAAATGTACATATTAACTAAATTATATACACCACACTTTGAAAATAATCGTTAGTTGCCGTCCTAGTCTTCCTCTGCTCCCATTGGCTCCTGTCTGGGTATATTCAGCGTGTGTATATTCTATTGCAGATGACGCGGAGATTGTGAAGACCCGGATGAATAAACAGGCCGGCAGGGAGGAGTTCTACGTCCATTACGTTGGTTGTAAGTAACACGATGGAAACCTCCATTTCCTTTCTGTCCTCCGGCTGTGTGAATAATCAGCCGCTCCTTCCTGCAGCAGTTTCTTTGTTTTCAGACCCTCTATAACGAGCGATCGGTATTATCAGCTGGGATGTGTATTGGGGTATCTGCTATGTTTAAATCAGGAAGTGATTGAGAAGCAGAACTCCTCAAGGACACTTCCTGCATTTTTATACTGAATTTCTATAGAATGTGTACATTTCTTGTCTGTTGCATAGTCCTGTGTACTTCAGCTGGCCTCATACATTAGTCTTTTAGTGTTGCACACAACCTCTAGGCCGGCTCCATGCTTATGCAAGTCGGTAATGTATGTGGTACATGCATTTTGGAGGCACCCTGATCGTATAGACCCCAGTAAAGAGCGCACTGCTATACATTGAGGTGTGCTGACCAAAAATGGGTCTATTTTGTTTTTTGTTGGGGTGCGTTAAAGCTTGCTAGTCCCTACCAGTTGTGTGCATATATATGGAAGTGTGGTGACAGTCTCTAATACCGTGCTGCCACATGCATACAGCTGGGGGGGGGGGTAGTTGTGTGCTAGGAGTGTGATCGATTGACCGCCCCCAGCACTGTCAGGCAGGTACCGGCTGATGTTTATGGTGCAAGAGGCTCCTGATACATGGACCCTGTGAGAGGTGAGTACACTAATCACATGATCCGGAAACTCCTCTACTGCCAAGGCTGCCCGTAAAGGGC
Organism: Lithobates clamitans; assembly: GCA_037952925.1. NCBI lineage: Eukaryota > Metazoa > Chordata > Amphibia > Anura > Ranidae > Lithobates > Lithobates clamitans. The sequence continues at coordinate 255,429 of JBBGZY010001467.1, forward strand.
CGGCTCCTGCTTGCCGGGGGTTTAAGAACCCATAGGAAAGGAATGGGCAGATGCAGAACACACAGATAGAAGTGTGGATGGGGCCTGATGGAAAAACATATGAAGGTGTTTGCACAACAGCACTTGCCCACAAAAACTAGGATTGTACAATTCTGATCATCAGAAAAAGTTTTCGGATGGTTGGACCTGTGCAGCTGAATTTTTATTGGTTTGGGTCTTGTGTGACTCCAGACAAGCTGTGCAGCCCAGGGGGGGGGGGGGGTAATGTATTTGGTCAGCTGTAGGTTGGGGGCACCCGGGAGCTTTTCATGGTGGTCACATGAAGAATATGTGCAGAATTGGTTGGTCTGACTTGGAGGGTTTCCCTCTGACTTCCACCAATGATTATTGGCTTTCTAATCAATAAAAAAAAGCCACGTGTAAAGCTCTCGTGTGAGCCTCTCCCTGTTTTTTGTGTTTTAACGTTCAATAAACAAATGCTGTTGCTCTCAAGTGACAACCAATCTGAGAAATGTTTGAGTCAATATGTAAGATCCTTTAAATGAAATGACTTTGCAGGCTGCCATTGCTGAACTCCCAGGAAATGAAAGTCGCATGGCTTTTGCACACGGCCACTTGCCATCAGAGCTTAAAGCGAAACTAAACCCAAGGAAGCGGCCATCTTGGCCTCTAATTGATCTTCAACTGCTATGGTGCTGCACATGTGATCCGTTATGACACCAGATATTTAACAGTTTGAAAGCACACGTGTAATGGCATTCCTTGCATGTTAGGAATAGAACTGTTTTTAAATTGATGGGTTTAGTTCCACTTTAAATAAAACTTTATTGTTCCTCCCATTCTCCTGCCAGGCTCAGCTCCTGCTTGTTTCAAGTCATTGGCTTTGGAAAATATTGGGCCCACGGAGCCAGGCAACTAGCATTTTTATTCAGCAATGGCAGCCTTTCTTTAATCTCCTGTAATCCTATTTTATTTTTCTGGGATGGTCTGTTAAATGTTTAACCCGTGGCTCCTATCAGAACTAATAAAAGAAAGTTGCTTTGTCTTTTCAATGAAGAGTGTACAAGTCCTCCTCTGGCTCTAAGGGATCTTTGCGGTTTTATTTTGTCTGCCGGACTCTTAAGACCCCCTTTCACACTGGAGCGGGCAGCGGTACAGCTAGTTTTAGCGGCCCTTTACCGCTGCTATGACGGCGGCACTTTTTGGTCGCTGGTGGGGCTCTTTTAACCCCTGCTAGCCGCCAAATTAAGGTTTAAGAGCGCGCTTTGCAGGCCCTTTGGCAACGCTGCCCATTCGTTTCAATGGGCAGCGGAGGAGCGCTGTATACACCGCCCAGAAAATGCTTCTGGCAGTACTTTATTTTATTTTTTTCCCTCTTCCTGCATGCGCGCACCGCCCCAGTGTGAAAGCACTCGAGCTTTCACACTGGGGAGGTGAATTTCAGGTGCTGTTTATAGCGCCCCAGGTGTGAAAGGGGTCTTATGGTTGGGGGGTCGGGGACTTTGGTGCAGTGTGTAATAAATACAGGTTTGGTGTTTTCTGCAAATACAATCATAGCATTGAATGGTAATGCGTGTATAATGTTACTGCACCTAAAACGTAGAGGAGTGAAAATCAAGGCTATAAGGGTTTAATCTCCTGCTTTAAGTTTTTTTTTTTTTTTTTTTTTTTTTTATGTTGTGCTCTCCTAGAGCCGTTCCAATAGGGCCCTTCTGGGACCCATTCAAAGGGGGCTAATGGCTGGAGAGCAGACTGAACCTTGAGCCAGCACTCATTTCAGCTCTGCACAACCAACACACCAAATAACAGGGGGAGGACTTCTGCCCTCCCCTAAGGCATTGGTGTGTATGAAGTCTAAAATTGGCAAATGGCAATTATGTACTATGAGCACAGTTGTTTTGCTCGGCTTGTAGTTGTCCTTGAATAGGAGGGTGATTCGATGTGCAGATCTCATCTCCTTGTACTCCTTTTTGTGTAGGTGAGGTTTAGGTCTTTAGCCTTTTCTAAAAGGCATAAAGGTTTGCTGTTACCTACAAGGGAGGGGGGGGGGGGGGGGGGGGGATAGTGGTAACTGTCAGATTGTCACCTTTGACAGTTGCTCTAATAACCTGCCTGATGTGGTGAAGTGCCTCACAAACCTAAGACTGGTCACAAATGATGGCTTTTGGCACCTAAAAAAGCCAAATCCATCTTTGTGACGATGTTTCATGTTCTGCTGATTTTTAGGGAGTACCATGAAGCATGGTTACATACAACATCCCTCACAGCAGCATCCAGAGCTGAAATTGTTGACAAATTAAGACGGTCTGATCTGATGGGACATGCTCACCCTCTTACCTTGTAGTTCAGCAGCACTTATTGAGTTTGTACCTTTACTGACTTTAGGCTGGATACACACTATACAATTTGTCTTTAGATTTTTTTTAACTTTACCAAAACCTAAACGCATTCAATTTGTATGCACAATCAGGCAGGCACTTGCACTAAATAAATGAAGGGAAATCTAACAGAAGTTGTATGGTGTGTATCCAGCTTAAAGCGGTTGTATACCCAGATAAACAACCTGTAAGGCATAATGAGGTAGTATGCACCAATACTAGCTCATTATAAAATTCTTACTTAGAACGAGACGTCGAGGGAGCTAACATTTTGCCCTCGGCGTTTTTTCCAGGTTCACGGCTCCGGCGCTGTGAGTGGCTGGAGCAGCGATGACGTCACTCCCGCACATGCTCGAGTCTTCTTCCCGGCAAGGTCCAGGGAGCGTCTGCTGGGCATTCACAGCTCATGCGCTGCTGACTTCAGCATCTGCATGCAAAGTAAATGTCTCTTAAACCATTCAACTGTAGGTACAAACTAAAAAATGGGTATACAGCAGCTTTAAGGCTTGGCAGGGAAAAGCCTCTACATTGCGCCATTCAGTTGCAATGCTCTGCAGACAAGATTGCAATAAAAAGGTTAATGCAGATTGATGGGTAAGATCAGTGTTGCTGCATTTAGTCATCTTCTCCTGTAAATGGAGGGCGCATGAAGGAAATTCCATTCTACAGGTTTTAATTTGTTCAAATGTTTAACTTCACCTTTTTCCTCCAGTGTTCTGGGATCCTGCGGTAAGTAGAAGCTGGGGTTCGAGCCACACTCCCTCCCCCGCCTTCTCATCTTGTCTGTGTGTTATGAAAAAAAAATACCTATTGTGAGCTCGCTTTTTCCGCAGTGGCTCGCCGGCAAAACGAGTGGGTGGACAAAACCCGATTGGTGCTGAAACCAGCGAAGGAAGAGGAAGTGCCTAATGGAGACGCCGCCGAGGACGGAAAAGCGGAGCAGAAAAACACGGACGAACCTGAAGCGAAGGTAACGCACGCGGGCTGTCAAACCCACTCCGCCAAGCTCTCGCCGCCTAAGTCGAAGCTTTTGAAACATTGGCGCCATTTTTTTTTTCGTTTGTTCTTTTACCATCACTGTAGCCGGCTTTTAGACCGGAAACACATTTTAGTTTGGTTTTTGAGGATCGCCTGTTTAAGGGTGCCATGTCTGGAGGCTGAGACCTCTGGAGGTTTGTCTCTGGAGGCTGCTGAGAAGTTCGGTTGGCTTCATTCTCCAGAGTGCCTCACGTTGGTAGGTAAAGGCACCTCCAGGAAATGTACAGTTCTGAATAGAGCCCTACATTGATCCCACTATTCTGATTATTTTTTTGTACTTGCCTTTCATTCAAACAGCACCCCACACTAAAATGTGTGTGTGAACTTCTGTCCAGGAACATTGAGGCTTCAGCACTGTTTACTTCTCTGTTTTTTGTAAAACTTTATTTTCACAAAGTGACACTTCATCCACATTGGTGGTAACGGGTGATGCTTTCCCGTGCGCTGCATGTGCGTACCTTCCGTCTGTGTTGCAATGTGAATAGGGTACATAGAAGAAAAATTCTGTGTTCCCCCAGCAGTCATCTGTGTTGATGCCGTGCAGAAAGACAGGTAACTGCTCTGTAAACGAGCCCTAAAAGGGAAACTTTCTTTTAATTGCACTTTGAAAGTGCAATTGGGTGGCAGAAAAACATCCAAGTCCCAAGGCCCATTCTGTCTGCCCTTTATCATATAAAAACATTTTTTTTTTTTTTTTTTCTTTCCCTTCCTTTTTATTTTAGGTATATACATTTTATTCCCCTTGTCCTGCAATTGAGGGTTTTTTTTTCCTCTTATGGGACATTTGTGAAAGTTGAATTAAATTTTTCCTTATTTTTCCCTCTACTCAATGCTTTTTGCATATTGCGCTCTTTAGTCTACAACTTCATTTTATTTCTTTTTCTCCCACCTTCTGCATCTTCTATAAGAGCCCTTTCATACTGGGGCGGTGGCGCCGCTTATCGGGCAGTAGTGGGGCGCTTTTAACCCCCTAGAAGGGGGTTAAACGCACCCATGTAGCGCCGAAACGTTTTGCAGGCGCTTCGGCAGCGCTGCCAAAGTGGAGGGGCGGTGGATCACTACTCGTATACCACCCAGAAAGATGCTGCTTGCAGGACTATTTCTTTTTTTTTTTTATTCTCCCCCGTCCTGCAAGTGCACCGCCCCAGTGTGAAAGCACTTGGGATTTCACACTGGGACTGCAGTTGAGGCGCTTTACAGGTGCTATTTTTAGTGCTAAAGCGCCTTAAAAACACCCCAGTGTGAAAGGGGTTTAAATGTCCTTTTTTTTTTTTTTTTTTTTTTTTTAAATGCGTGTAAGTCAAGTGGAGTTTCTGGAAGCTTTTGCTTTTAAATTGCAAGTCTGCAGAAATGTAATTCATGTCATGAAACATCTGTGCAGTGGCGAGCACCATATGCACAAACTGCATGCTCTTGCAAGTTTGCTTTAAAGGCATGGTCTACCTCTCATCTTTAGGGTTTAACACCCCAAAAACCAACACTGCCCTGCTTGCATCCTCTAGGGGAATGCTGATTTATTTTTAACTTGCTGTGGTTGTGTGAGGGTCTGCTGGCACAGCCACTTCATCCAGCTTTTTATCGTTTGCAATCTTTTTACTAGTCTTATCTGCCACCTTGGCCACTGTGGCATGTAGGGAGCACAACAGCAATCCCTCCTCTCACTTCTGTACTTCAGTGGCCTCTCAGGCCACCTCTTCATACAGACCCACGGCTGTGGAACAATTTTGTACAAACCTGTGTCTTGCACCCGTGACCCACTCAATGCTCTGCAGGCTTCATTTCAAAATTTAGTAAATGCATGTTTGTTTTATCAATGTTGGTGCATTTGCCAACTTTTTCTAAAAGGTGGACTATGCCTTTAAAATAGAGGACAATAGCAACCAGAATTCTTCTCTGGGGGATTTTTTTTTAGAATGCGCTTATGCAGTATGCTGACTGGCAATGACAAATTAACTACTGCAATACAAAGACTCTTTGTATCTGGCAAGTTTCCAGGGTGTTTTTGCACACTGAACCAAAATGTATATTTTGCACTAAATGATTTTGGATATTACACTTTTCACTAAGGGCTCTTTAACACTGGCAGACTTGGCCAACAGATCCGCCTGCTCAGCGGGGGATCTCTCCGCTGATCCCTGCTCAGCTGGTAGATGACAGGTTCATGTCCGCTCCGCTGATTCGGACACAGCCCGCCTTCTTCTATGGGCTGCTGGATATAAACAGAGCGCATGCCAGTTTTTTTACAACTGACTGTCATCTGATTTCCATGTTTGTTTACAACTGCTGCTCCATAAACGGCAATGGATGGTTCTAACGGGTCTGCCTAAAACAACGGGTGGACCCGATCAGTCTGCCCGTGTAAAAGGGCCCTAAAGGAAAGTTTGGTAATACCGTAAGTGTGGGGTTTTTTTTTCCATCACATTCTTTTATAAAGCATTTATTACAGGTCATGTCAATGGTGCCGTTGCATGCTTACACTCTAGCAGCAGCACCAGGTCTGCTTTTTTTATTTCTTTTATTTTAGGAATATGTGAAGACCTACCCTTTTTTTAAAATCATTTAAACAACTCTCTAGCTACCTAATAATCAGTTGTTCATTTTCAGCTGTGATTGTGTTTTGTGATCATGCATTGCAGCGCTGGAACAAGCTAACATTGCTGAGTGTTGCACTGCAAACAGAGAACCAGCCACATACATTATAGGTTATATTTTCAAAGCCTTGCTGAGTTGGGGTGAAAAGGACACCTCTTAATGCTCACACATGCAAAGCAAGTTGCTCTGTGTGGACCTTTTTGTGCTCCACAGCATTTACAGACCAACATCAGTCTGTATATTTCTATAATTTGTGAATTTCTGGTGGTTTAACCACCTCTGATATCAAACTTGTAGCACTCAAAGAAAGTTTTGGGGTGTAATAAAGCAAATACTCACTTTGGAATCATTGACATTTGCTTTAATCTTTAAATGGGGATCGCTCTTCAGAGAGCATGCGGCAGTGAGGTGGTACTGTCCTCTCCTGACCATGTGCTTGAACCCCACATTGGCACGACGCAACTGCATACATTGCACGCAATTGAGGGTCCTTGCAGAGCAGCCCTATACACTTGAATGCGTAGCACTTAGCAAGGCGTAGTTACTGGGTATAATTATGATCGCCAAGCAAATAACTGCAGCTGCAGCATATGTATGTCCTCTGCAGCTAAAGGGGGGAGCAGTTAGGGGAGGTAAGTACACAACTTGGTCGTGGAATTTTACCACCCCTTAGGCATTATTGTGAACGAGCACTTTATCGGGTGTTCAGAATTTTACTAAGACAAAGCCTGAGCAGTGGGTACACACTTTATATTTTCCCTGCTCCTGTGACTAGGGACCTCTGGGGTGCATCACTCTGCAAATGTTACAGCGGCTGCAGTGTTCTGTGTGTAATCGCTAAACGGTGGCACTTTTTCTTTCTCTAATTTGCTCAAAACCGCTGGTAGAATGGAGAAGTTCAATGTAAGATATAAATTTAAGTAAGACTTTTGCAAAAATGCACTTAGCTCTGTGAACAGAAGATTACAAGTTACATCTGCCGCAGTGGCAGAGGGACTTGTAAATCTCAATGCATCACATGTGCAGTGAAGTCCCTGCGCTCAGACCATTGTTCTGTTTCTCCGGATACATAGTAGGTCCATTCCTCTCAATGCACCTGGGGCTGGGAGGAAGAATTTGTCTGGGCCTGTGCATTGCATCTGCAATGCAGTGTTCTGCAGGCTCCGATGCAGACAAATTAATGCACTTTTTTTTTTTTTCCATTCAATGTGAGCTGTGGCTTTTTTTTATTGCTGGAATGACCTGGTGATTGAATTTGAGACCGAGCAGATTTTGCCATATTTTCTGTGACACTACAGTGTTTTGCCATAGAGATTTTACTTTTTTCGATTTGGCTCCTTGGTTGACCAGTACAGAATAAAGATTGAGCTAGCCATAGATGTTGGATGACCTGACCTGGATGTCTTGATCTGATGTCTATGGCAGCCTAAAGCTATATAAGCAAAACTACTCTTATCTAGCTCTGGATCTTGCTTTATATTTTATAATTGAATGAAGCAACAAGATTCCAAATACGTATTGGTCACCTCAGATGAAACAGTAATGTGAGGATTTGGGGGTTTTTTTGGTCAAAACTCTCTATCACAGCATTCCATAAGCCGGCTACCATTTTTTTTTTTTTCCTTTTTGGCTCCATTGTTTTCTGAGAGAAACTACTAAACACAAAAACTGTTCATCCCGACATTGTTTTTCTAAGATTGCATTTCACCAGTTTTTGTGGTGTTTTATTTTTTTTATCACATTGGAACACACTTTTTTATTTAGATCCTCCCCAAAAAATTGGTTGCTCTTTGCAATGGTGCTTTGTATATTTTTTTTGGTTTGGGAAATCATTTGCGCTTTCAAATCTGTTTTAATCTACCTTGTTGAGTTTATGGGTCTGATTAGAAGTTCCCCAGTCTTTGTTGATGATTTAAAGTCTATAAAAGTACTTGTGTGTTTTTAGGAAGTGTACCTTAACCAGTGTTTCTCCTAAATTCCTTTTAACAGGAAGATCGTTTCTTGGGACATCAAGCTGTTTTTTTTAATAGACCTTTTTTATTTTGACTGACCTATACTATCGCACATGGACGTTTATCATTAATACCTCATTTCTTTCCTAACTGCAGTAAATTGCCTTCCCTTAGACATTTTTTTTTTTTTTCTTTGTTCTAGAAAGCCAAGGTGGAGGTCAATGATGCCCCCGAGGGTGGTTCTGGCGTGGCCTCTGGAGATTTTGCTGAGGAGTTGACCTGTCTGCTGTGCAATGAGCTCTTCAAGGATCCCGTCATGGTGGAATGTGGCCACAACTTCTGCCGCAACTGCATCGACAAGTCCTGGGAGGGTCGGGATTCCTTCACCTGCCCCGACTGTAAGGAAGTCATAACTGACAAGAGGTACACTACCAACCGAGCCCTGGCCAACCTGGTGAAGAAGACTGTCGGTTCTGCTGCCACCGTGACTCCTTCCAAACCTGTGGGGAAGGAGAAGGCCCGTCCCCTTGAGAACTGCCCAGAGCATGACGAGAGGCTGAAGCTGTATTGTAAGGATGATGGAACCCTGAGCTGTGTCATCTGCCGTGACTCCCTGAAACATGCAAGTCATAACTTCCTTCCCATCCTGGACGCAGTGGGCGTCTACAGAGTAAGTGATCTGTAATATTACTGCTGATCCTGAGATTGAGGTTGAGTATTTTATTTACCATGATAGCCTTGTTTCCCCTCCAGGCTGAGCTGTCCTCTATAGTGTCTCCCCTAGAAGAAGCCCTGAAGGTGACTGAACAGCTGACCAACCAGCAGAATGAGAAGATTGAACAGCATAAAGTAAGCCAACTCCTGGTCCATGCATTAGATGGTGTGATTGATGCAGGTCCCTGCAAACATATTTTAAAAAAAAATAGTATCTCACCCTACTTCCTTCCTCTGCAGACCAACCTGAATGGGTTCCAGGACCACATTGAGTCTGAGTTCGAGAAGCTGCACAAGTTCCTCAAGGAACGAGAGGAAAAACTGCTGGAGCAGCTCCAGGAACAGGGTGAGAGTCTCCTGAAAGATATGGAGACCAACCTGGTGAAGATGCAGGAGAATAGAGACAACATCCAGCAGACCATCGGTGTGGCCAAGGAGAGAATGGACGACACAGACTCCATTTCTTTCCTGACTGTAAGTGGATCTTCCCTGCTTTAGCCCCTTTACAACCGCCCAACTCTTGTGCAGTAGCAAAAGGGTGGGGTTTTAATGACCACACATGTGCATCACGGGGCGGCCGAGCTTTGTGCTGAGTGTGCTTATTGTGCGCTGCTGGCATAAAGACTGAGCTGTCAGACTGCTCTCTGCACTAAAGATCTGTAGCTAGCGGGACTGACAGTGGTCACATGATCGCCTATCCTTCCCACCCCCTGGTGTTCCAAATTGTTTAAGTGGGAATGCTGGGGCAGGCGAGAAGGGGTTACTATTGTGTTTTTATTCCATTGTGGTTGCAATGAGGGGTAAATAACTTTTTGTTTTCCCTTTTTAATTTTGCAGGACATCAAGTCATTCATTGAGAAGTAAGTTTCACTTTATATTTGCATAAATCGTCATCGGATAAAACATTTTTGTGGGTGGGTTTTTTATACTGAAGTTTCTTCCCTTTTTAACCAGATGCCAGGAGCAGCAGAGAGAAGTTACATCTGGTGGGAATACCCTTCTATCCAAGGACCTTTGCCAGGGCACCTTCAAGGGCCCTATTCAGTACGCAATGTGGAAGCAGATGAAATCCTTCATTGCTCCATGTAAGTACAGGCTTGTACCTCCAATATGATATACAGTCAATGTGTTCTGTTCTGTTTTTTGGGGTTCACTTCTTGAATGCATACTATTTGTCTTTGGAGCCCAGGCTGCAGTCCCAGGCCCACATGCAGCTCTTCGGTACCTTTTTTTTGGTATGGGAACCCCTGAGACTGTAGTGGGAATATTGACTTGTAAAAGGGTAATGGTGAGCTTTACTAGGCTCATGTAACCATCCCCCTTCTCACTGTCTTCTGCAGCATGTTTCCAATCCAACCTGTGGCATTTCTTTAGTTTTTGGGCATAATTTCCTCTAGTGTCTGCAGTGTTCTTTGGCAAGATTATATCATAAACCTAGCCCTCTGGTTATGCCGAGGTTGATACAGTTGGGAGGGCTCCCTATAATGAACACTATTTGTGGCCCTCTGTGTAATGTTCGAGCCCCTATACATAATACTGATTGCTACCCTCTTGTTTATTTTTGGGGCCCCCTATACATTATTTGTGGCCCTCTGCTTAATGGCAGTCAATAGTTGGGGCAACTCTGCATATAGTGGCATTATTTGTGACCCTCTGGTCAATGTTGGGGGATAAAGATGGGGGGCCTTATACTGCAACAACCACAGAAATCTACAGTCTTGCAGATGAACAAGTCCATTCCTGAGACTTGCTCTGCTCATATAGGCTCTTTGAATATCACTTATGTTCTCTATAAACTTTATTACTTAAAGTGCATGTAAACCCGAAATTTATTTTTTATTTCATAATGTAGAGTATAAGATTTCCTATCATTTGAGCCCAGTCTTGTCACACAGAGTTAATCCATCTCTGAGCAATCCTCTTTTATTCAGTGATATAAAACTTGACAAACAGAAAGTCTTTGTCAAATCCTCCCCCTTGCTGTGAGTGACAGGTGATTTACATATCTCGTGCACTAGCTTAAGACATGCATTATTTTCTAATTCCCACCTCCACTCCTTCAGCAGCTCTGCAAGGATTGGCTGTTCCACACCTCAGCATGATTTGGCATGCTGAAGTCATGTGGTTACTTTCCTGTCTTTTCACTGGATGTTAGAGATCATAGAAGTTCAGTGTTAGAAATACACAGGAGAAAATGTATATTGACAAGGGGAGTGTAGAGGTGGGCGGGGAGTCTACTGACATCACGACTCCACCCACCGAGCTCCAGACAACAGACCCGCCCACAGAATCTGCAGTTTTTTGGGTCTCATAACAGACAGGGGACATTTGACAGGTAAAGATGCATGCAGGAGGCACGTATATCCTTATAGATAACCCCTATGGCAGTAGTTTAGAAAGGATGACATTGGGTTTACATCCATTTTTTAAGGCCCCTTTCACACAGGTGGACTCAGCCAGCTGATCTGCCTGCTCAGCTGGGGATCTGTTTGAGCAGGCGGATGACAGGTCCATGCTTGTTCCACCTATGCAGAGCGGACAGACAGCTCACACTCCTGTGTGTGTGGGGTCAGATGTAAAGGGACCGCCTGTCAGTTTACATCCAACTGTCATTCCATCCAATCCGCCAGATGAGAAACGGGTCCCCTATCAGTCAGTTTTTAGTGGATCAGATGTTGGCAGAAGTTGACACACATGTCTAATATCCACTGCTTCATAGAGGGCAATGGATGGTTCAATCGGATCTGCCTAAAAAAACTGACAGATGGACCCCATCGTAACCTGACCCTGCTTTTAAACTTCAACTTTATCCCTGACTTGTCTGGTGTGTTCCATGGCCTTCATGATGTTTATTCACTAAGGTTCTCTAACAAACCTGAGGGCTTCACAGAACAGCTGTATGATACTCTATTTACTAAATGGGTGACTTCTGGAGGCAATTGGTTCCACTAGATTTTAGTTTGGGATATCCGAGTAAAGGGGGCTGAATACAACACTTTTCACATATTTGGGAAAACATTTATCATTTTCCTTCCACTTCACAATTATGTGCCACTTTGTGTTGGTCTTTCACATAAAATATACCTAAGTCTTTGGTTTTAACATGACAATGTGGAAAATTTCAATGCACTATACCAGGGATATGCAATTAGCAGACCTCCAGCTGTTGCAAAACAAGTCCCATCATGCCTCTACCTCTGGGTGTCATGCTTGTGGCTGTCAGACACTTGCTATGCCTCATAGGACTTGTAGTTCTGCAACAGCTGGAGGTCCGCTAATTGCATATCCCTGCACTATACTATCTGCTTATTTTTTTTGAACACCACTTTTTTCCTTGTGCAGATCTGACTCCAATGCTGCTGGATCCAGGCACGGCCCACCCCAATCTGGTCTTGGCTGATGGGCTGACCAGTGTTAAATATGGGGACACCAAGCTCCCCCTCCCTGACAATCCGAAGCGTTTCAGCCAGTGTATTCTTGTTCTTGGGTCTTCGGGCTTTGCGTCAGGCCGCCATTACTGGGAGGTGGATGTGGGAGACAAGACCGCTTGGGATGTCGGCATGGCCAGTGAATCCAGCAACCGCAAGGGTAAGATCAAGCTGAATCCCAAGAACGGCTACTGGGCAATCTGGCTGAGAAACGGCAACTCGTACAAGGCCCTGGAGTCCCCATCCAAGAATCTGCTCCTTGATGTCAAACCGAAGAGAATCGGAGTGTACGTGGATTATGAAGCAGGCCAGATCTCTTTCTACAATGCCGATAACATGACCGCCATCTACACCTTCAATGCCACCTTCACAGAGAAGCTGTACCCGTATCTGTCTCCATTCCTGCACGAATCTGGGCGCAATGCTGAACCCCTACGTATCGTTCATGAGTAATGTTATGAGTTGCAACACTCTGCAACTGTTCTGTAATTTTCAGCTTTTTTTTTTTTTTTTTAAATAAAAAATCCCAGTGGTGATGTTTAGTCAGTTAATTTTGCTGTTCATGTTCTTGTGCATCTTTTTTTTAATTTTAGTTTCTTAAATAAATTGTTTAAATCCAAAAGTAGCTGATCTCTTTATTTTAAGGTTTTTTTTTAAGTGTATATTTCTACTGTCAAATTGGGATAGCACCTACTTTGTATTTTATTCACATAGCATAACCATGCTGGAGCGGTGGCAGAAGCCAGGTAAGGGTTTAGGTAGTGGTGTTTTATTCCCCCATACCCCCCCCAAAAAAAGGAGTGTATATGTCAAGAGCATTTCACCTATAAATGAGAACAGGTAACCACCTCCCTTTCCCTCATTCAAAAACTTCCTACCAATAAGCATTTTCAGTTACTGAAAATGCTGATCCAGAAGCATCAATTCTATGAAGAGCTTGATGAATGTTAATTAGTGTAATTTTTTCTATAAATTAAGGTATGATGCATTTTTGGGAGGTTGTGGTTTGTAACACTTCCTTACTTGAAATCTCATCATTTCATTCCATAAAGTATTGTCTGTAGGTCACCTCTGACATAAACATGCCAAGATGTCTGTCATCCTTGTAGCATTTGGAAAAGAATATTTCTTACAATATTTGCAAATTGCACTGTAGAAATATTTCTGAACTATAGATGTCGGTCTCGCCGTTTCACTGAGGAGGAAAAGAATCACTTGACTAAACATTATGGTGGAAAAACATTAATAGGAATCCTTTTGAAGGTTATGAAGAAACTAAATTTGTCAGCCAGATTTACCCTCTCGCCTGTCAGTTTTTGTCCTCTCAGGCCTTCATTATCTACTGTAACCTACAAGGTGGAGCCCACAAGCAAACTAAACTAGAGCCATTCCTCTGCAGTGCCCCCTAGTAACAGATAATGCATATCTCTTTGAGAAGTAGTGTTGGTTAAATTGTATTTGAGGATTTGCTTGTCTATAGCTGGGAGAACTTTTAATTATTTTAAGACTTTACATATGTATAGTTTGAATAGCATGTGATGGATATTTTCTTTATCATTGTAAAAACATATTCCACACTGTTTAAGAGAAGAAACGGCTTTGGAAGTATTTCATTTGCTTTTTTTAGTTGTTTGGAGTATTTGATTCCAGGGCACTACTGTGCCCTTCAGCGACTTGGGGGGGGCTGTGGAGGTAACCAGATAATAAAAGGGAATGGAGTGGACACTCCCTCAAGTACTGGATGCTAAATACTCTTAAGCCCCGTACACTTGGGCTGAATGCTGGCTGACATTGGCCGACATTTGGCCCATGTGTGTCAGCTGGTATTACACAAGATGGCCTTTTGTTGGGCGAGTGCTGGAAAATTAGCCAACTAGCTCACTATCAGATAAAAATTCAACATTTAAAGGTTCAGTTTTTAAAAATGACAAACCTTGATGGTACTTACCTGAAATAAAGATGCATCTGTGCTGTGGTGGGGTGGCTGCTTACACAGATAAGTAATATACCAAACTTATAATTTAGTTACATAATAGGTGAGGTTGAAAAGAAACAAGCCCAACCTAATTGTGTGATTATATGTCAGTATTACATTGTATATCCCTGTATGTTGCGGTCGTTCAGGTGCTTATCTAATCGCTTTTTGAAACTACCGATGCTCCCCGCTGAGACCACCGCCTGTGGAAGGGAATTTTACATCCTTGCCGCTCTACATCTTAAGGAAAAGTGTGTGGTGCCAAAAGTAACGCAGGTGTCCTAAGGTAAACTCGGGGAGGACAGAAACCTCCCGTGGAGCAGAAGGGCTGCGATGAAATGAGAATACTGTTTTATAAATGGACAGCACATAAAAATAAAGTACAAAAAAGTGTCAAAAGTGGAAAAACTAAGTCCAATCTTGTGGATGAAATCAACAATAAAATGTAGTGAAAATATAGATTTAAATGCACAGTCCCATGATGGGATCAACAATATAAACTTATAGGTGAAAACAAAATGGTTCAGTGTAAAAATGTGCACAAAAAGTTGGTGGTGACTTGAAAAATTAGGTGCTTCAGAAAAGTCTACCACACCCCTGTGAAATGGACACACAGGAAAAGCTGGCTGCGGTTAGAGCAACAAACACGCACTCAGTGTAGATCCTCCATCTGTTGTGGGGAAGGCTGTCCAGCAACTCGCACCATCCAGATTTAGCTGTAGTAAATAAAGCTCACCTGGGAGCCAGATGAAGTCTCCATAGTGTAGTATTTATTGGAATTGTAGGTTAAAAGTCAAAATGAATCAGAAAAACATGACAATGGGTGCCACTGCTGACCCGGTATCGGACAGTGGCCTGATGTCAGCACTAGTCTGCTCACTGAAGCATTTTCTCCAGTAGGACGTTATCAAGGGGTCCTCTAGTGTCAGACATCAAACTAGTTTATAGAGCCTCTCAAAACTACTCAAATCACGGCATCTCCTTAGAGAAACTGCAAAGAGGAAGCGATCCATCAACCATTTTGCTGGATGTCCGACACAAGATGGCTGTTTGCTTTTTGTCAGGCGAGAATGCTGGAAAACCAGCAGCCAACTGGCTCACGGTCAGGTGAAAAGTCACCATTAACGTGACATTAAAGGTTCAGTTTTTAAAAATTACAAAACTATGGCTCTGTGTCCCGTGATGTACTTCAAAGAAAAGGATTTTACAGGTAAGCTGTTATAAAAATCCTATTTTTCTTCAACCACTGAGTGTTCATTGTTGCTGTGTGCTTTGGGTCATGGTCATGTTGGAAGGTAAACCTTCCCATTGACAACTTTTTGGCAGAGGGCAGCAGCTTTTCCTCGAGAATTTGATGGTATTTTGTCCCATCCATTTTTCTTCTATCCTGACAAGTGCTCCAATCCCTGCTGCAGAGAAACACCCCCATACCAGGGTATTGCCACCTCCATGTTTTACTGTAGGAATGGTGCTGTATGGGATTTCCGCCAGACGTATCGTTTGGTATTGAAGTCAAATAATTCAATTACAGTCCCATCTGACGGTCTTAAACGCACCTTGAATATTCTGAGGTCCCATGGAAAAAGATGTTCTGGTCAAATGAGACTAAAATTACTTTTTTTGGCCTCAACACCAAACGATATGTCTGGTGGACATCCAATACAGCTCACCATCCAAGTGACATTATTCCTACAGTGAAACATGGAGGTGGTAATGTCCTGTTATGGGGGTGTTTCTATGCAGCAGGGGCTGGAGATATGAACTGGGTGGTCAGTGGGAAGAACATTCTTTACATTGGTGATCAGTGGGAAGAATGTCCCTTACATTTGTGGTGGTTGGGAAGGATGCCCCCCCTTTTTTTTTTTTTTTTTTAACTTGGAAAAAACCAACTTTTTTAATATGAAGCACATTTTACAAGTCATTCGGGTACATATAGTTATAGAAGGTCAGTTACATATTATGACAGCGAAGTTAAATATACAAAAATGTTACAGGGTGTGCATACACATATTCTCAGGTGCAGTGAATCATTTGGCACTTTAATTCATTCTGTAAACAATGTGTGCCACAGGTGCAGGAGAACTTTGCACTGGGTATAAAACAATTATACACAAGTTTTCCCATCCTCCAACCATCTGTCCCAGATCTTGGAATGTTTTTGTGTAGATCCCCTGTGTGCGTAGATCAGTTTCTTGAAACGCAGGGTGTCATTTACTGCTTTTTTCCATAACTGTAGCGTGGGGGGGACGTTCTGCATCCATCTCTGAGCTATCACTTTACGTGCTAGGAATGTTTCAAAAATGAGTATTGTGTGATACTTGTCCACCTCTACATCTGGCAGTAGCCCCAAGATACAAAACTTAGGGTCCAGCACCACAGGGGATCCCATATTATGGAGGAAACGGACAACCTGCGTCCAATACGTCTGAACATGTGGGCAGCTCCATATGAGATGGTAAAACGAGCCCGGGTCAGCCCTGCACAAGCGACACGTCGGATCCGGCATGTGCTGGAACTTTGCCAGTCTCATCTGTGTCAGGTAGGCTTTCTGTACTATATACAGTCGTGTCAGTCTATCAGACATCTTGGGAGATACTGTCTTGGTTCCCTCTAAAATCTCGTTCCAGTCAGTATCATCTATGGGTCCTACGTCCTGTTCCCATACCGTCTTGGCCTTGTGTGACACAGCAGCTGCACCCCGTTGTCTAATTGTGTAGTACAGGTGTGATATAAGCTTAGAGGGGTGATCTCCCAAAACTATACTCGGCACAGGGGGGGCTCCATCCCTACATCCAAGCCCAGTAACTGGGTTCTAAGTGTGTGTGACGGAGCTGCAGGTATTTAAATGCTAGTTGGTGTGGAAGGGAAAACTCCTCTTTAAGGGTCTGGAACTGCTTAAGCCCGGAGGCGGACAGGACCTGATGGAGATACAATATTCCGTGTCTAGCCCAGACTGTTGAGTCTGGAATTGTTTACAATTCCGGCATATGACTATTAAGCCACAATGGGGCGTGCGAGTGAAATTTCCCCACATTCTGCTGTTTAAGAGATTTCCCATATCCTTTGGTGATGTATCAGCATGCCTGAGTTGTACTGCGCAGTGGGATTTGGTGCTTTTTTCCCCGCGTAGGATAGCCTGAACAGGTGTATACGTCGGGTGTCCCGGTTTGTCACAAACCAAAGATCAGTAGTGCTGCATTTCCGACGTGTGGAAGTGGTACATGTGGGATAGTCGTGAGGCTAGGCTAAGTAATAGTCCTTCAGATCTGGAAGGGATACACCCCCCCATATCTGTGGTTTTTTTAAAGATTTGCCAAGCTAGTTTGTGTCTACTATTCCCCCAGACAAACAAATTTAAAATAGCACAAGGGCATCTGAGCGGGTTACCCTCCTTTCTGGTCATATCAGTCAGGGGCGGGGGAGGAGTGCGTCAGGAGGGAGGAGCCGGATGTGGGCGGCTGGCTGGACGCAATGCTAAGCCCGGGAAGCCTTGGGACTCCCTCCCTGAGATGCCGGCTAGTGCTTAGGTAGAGCCGCAGCGTTCCGCTCTCCCCTCGTTTTCCTACCCGCCCCCCCCCCCCCCCTCCTGGCGAGGCTGTCCCACTGCTGTTCCCTCGGTTACCTGTTCACATCTTCACCGCTCCACCGTCTTTCCGCCCCCTCTCTTCCCTCGTTGTGAGAGCCTCTGTCATGGCAGAGCAGCACACCAGAGAGACTGAGGCGGCTACAATAGGAGTAAACGGCGGTCCTCTGGCACTTGCTTAGCCCTGCCCTCCCTGACGTGTATGGATGAGCTGCAGGCGATAACCATCTCAGATCGGGCGCTCAGGAAAAAGGAGTGAGGAAAGCTAAAAGGCAAGCGGAGAGAGCCTGGTAATTATACCGAAGGAAGGGGTAAATGCATGATACCTGGCCAGGGGAAAAACTGGTGACAGAGGAGGAAGGAAACCAGCATAATGGACGGACGACAGATGAAGACTGGCAAGTAGCCCAAGTTCATAATTACTTCTGTTTAGTTTCTCTCTCTCATACCTTAGATTTGTCACTTGTTTGAAGGGGACGGTGAACACACAGAGGCAAGCTAATTTTAAACAAAAGTTTCTTTAGGAGCAGCAGCCACATGCACTTGGGACTTACAGCTCTTGCAGTGTTGTTGTGATTAGCTGTTTTTTCCTTTTGTTTTTTGGGGCAAAAACCCATAGGAGATACAGCAAGCTCTGTGTAGCGATTTTATGGACAGTAATGTAACTGAAATAACAGATGGGGGAGGCTGGCTAGCAAATGTAATATCAGGAATCTCAAATTTTGACTGTCTTGGATGTCATCTGCTGGTTTAGACTCTTTGCCTTGAGTAAAAGTGGGGCTTTTGAAATCCAAGCTATTTAAAGTAAAAAAGCCGACTGTACAACACATCAAGGGATATCCGGGAATTCTGTGCAGCCCCTGCCCAGAAAAGTTACCGCCATCTTAAAAGCTCAAGTTTTTTCAGTAACATAGTGGTTACCCTTGCCAAACATTTATTTCAACCAAGTAGGCTGTTTTTGTTACACTTACATCTATATCTAACTGCCTCAAGCAGCAAAAACAAGCACAGCCAGCAGAGGAAAGGCGATTAAAGATGGCCTTACCACAAGGGGGTACTATTAAGGGGTTGTGAACGGCTACAGCTGCAGCTATGCCTATGGCTCACCTTTAGTTCATCTGAAGCCCCTGCCCAGAAAAGTTACTGCCACCTCAAAAGTTCAAATTTTTTCAGTAACACAGTGGTTACTCTTGCTAAACACTTATTACAACTAAGTAGGCTGTTCTTGCTACATTTACTTCTATATCTTCTATAACTATATTTAACTGCCTCACACAGCAAAATCAATCATAGCCAGCGGAGGAAAGCCGATCAGAGCTGGCCTTAATACAAGGGGGTACTATTAAGAGGTTGAGAATGAAGCTATGCCCATGGCTTATTTTTCACCAGTATTAAAAAGCGAGAATAAGGTCAGTGGACCAGGGCACCGATAACCGTGGGATTGAAGGATTGACATACTAATGAGGTGGCACCCACTATGGAATGACAGGCTACACTAAATAGCATGGTCCCACGTTGTGTGATACAGAAAGGCGGGCAGGTGAAAACACGCACAAAAAATTATTCACTAGGGAGCCGAAAGCCTTAGGCATATGAGTATTCAATTAATGAATGGACGGGAGTCATTCGTCAAACAATAGCAGACGGACTATGTAAACAAACCACTGAGGTTCTATTGTGTCAGTGGCAGTCAGAACTGGTTTTCACTGACCAGTTCAACATAGGACCCTCGTCCATAAGGGACCTAGAATTTGGACCTCCTAATCCTGACAAAACCAGGGCCCCCTTGGAAACTCTCTGGAGATCTTCCATAAGTCCCTCCCGGTAGACTTTTTAAGTCTATTTCAGACGAGGCAAACTCAGAAGGTGCTTCCTTGGGTCCAAGAGTGGGGTCTTGGAAAACAGGAGGAGAGGGAAGAGTAGGTGGAGCAAGCGCCCGTATCAAGTGTACTAACTAGGGAGAAATGCAAGGTAAATCTACGAAGGGGGCGACTGCTAACCCTGCCAACCCACCCAGGACAAGTGCAAGCCTGGGAACCACCAGAAAGTACATGGTGCATGAGACTGGCAAAGATAGCCCAGATAAACAAAAAGAGACTAAAAGCAAAACCCCTGAGTGTACCCCAAGAATAGGGACAAGACGACAGATAGTCGAGGCTGATATCCACATAGGAAGTAGTGAAGCAGTAGAAGATACAACAATGGAACCCCAACAAAAAAACTACTCCCTACTAAAGGTGAAATGGCAGAAATGTTTGCGAAGCTGGAAGTAACCATAAAGGGGGAAATAGGCTCTCTCTGTGAAGATATGAATCACATCTTGCAAAGAGTGGAAGAGGCAGAAACAAAGATGGACAAGCAAGAAGAAGAGATAAAAGATCTCAGATGGAAGAGCTTCAGAGAGAGCAGAGGAATTTACGATATAGACTGGAAGATAAAGAAAATCGGAACAGAAGGAAAAATTTACGGATCAGGGGTCTACCAGAGTCACAGGGGGGAATAGAAGATCTACAGGGAATAATGGATGAGATTTTTGGAAGCATGGTAAACCCCCCTGATACAAGTAAGAAGATAAAGTTTGAGAGAATACATAGGATCAGAAAACCGGCAGAAATAAGAGGGGAGGTCCCAAGAGATGTCATCGCAAGATTTCATAATTACAATGACAAAGAGAAGGCAAAGGCTAATTTGAAAAAGAACTACCCAGTGAAGTTTGGAGAGACAAATCTGCAGATCTTTCCGGATCTGGCAGCTGAGACGTTGGCCAGGAGAAGAATACTGAAACCACTTCTAGAACAGTTAAAAGCATACAATGTTCAATATTCTTGGGGCTTCCCAGCCTGCCTAACAGGACGTAAAGATGGCCGATCGGCCACCCTAAGATTTCCAGAAGAAACAGCAAAATTTTGCAATCGTTTAGAGGTGCCTCTGGTGGAAATCCCGAGCTTGGTGGGTAAAGACTGGGGACATAGAAACCTCTGGGGAGCAGCAGGCTTGGAGGCCAGTATTTAAAATGAAAAAACTATAAGTGGAGAAGTTATACAAGCTAATGAAATAGAAATTAAGTAGGATTCTCTGAGCTATGGGGGGGGGGGACAGACAGGCACGGGTACCCCACTGTTTTAGGGAGAGTATTGGGTCCAGGGTTGCCTAGTCCGAGCTCAACCTCAAGGGGGACAACCGAAGGGCCAGGAGGAGTTGGAGGGGCCACGGTTTCTCAGGTCATGGGATGGCCTAGTACCCTCACGGGGGAAAGAGAGGGATGGGGGGGAAGGAGGGAGAGGGTGGGTAGGGGAGGTGGGATTGGGCAGGGGTTGAAGTCCGATAAGGATTTTCAACGAATAAATTTGTGGTATAGGTCTCTTGGACACCACTCTGTTGCAGGGCTTAGGAAAGGTATCCTGTAGTATAGATGAGTAATATAAAAATAATATCGTACAATGTACATGGTTTGAACTCCCACATAAAGTGTGCCAACATCCTGCAGGAGCTAAAATTTCTTGGAGCTGATGTGGTATTTCTTCAGGAAACGCACCTTCTCCTGGAGAGAAAACAAAAAATCTTCTCCAGGGAGTTTCCAGTTTGGTTGTACGGTGACTCACCTACATTACGCGCAAAAGGAGTAGCCATAGGGTTTGCCAGTGGAGTAAGGTTCGACTTACATCAGAGAAGGACGGACCCGGAGGGACGGTTCTTGTTTCTGAAAGGGAAACTAAATGGTATTGAATGCTCACTGGCAAACATATATGGCCCAAATAAAAATCCAAACAGATTTATGATCACGAGGCTGGCCGAATTTATGGAATTCAAGGAAGGTTTAGCTATAATGGCTGGCGATTTCAATCTGTGCCTGGAGCCAGGAAAGGATAAATCGTCCCATGCACGGGGGACGAGTATGGCCTGGAATAATAGAGTGAGACAGAAACTGCATCAGTCTCAATTTGTGGATGTATGGAGGGCGCAGCATGCTAATAGTAGGGACTATACGTTCTACTCCCCCGTGCATGGGACTTATTCTAGACTGGATTTTTTCCTGATTGAACATCGCTGGCTGGGAGCTGTTGCTAGTTCGAACATTGGGGTAATGACCTTCTCTGACCACGCGCCTATAAGCTTAACAGTAAATACAGGACAGATTTATAATAAGAGCCCTAGTTGGAAGTTAAACGAAGAACTACTAAACGATAAAGAGATAGGTGATTTGGTATCAAAGGAATTAGAGTTCTACTTTAAAATTAATGAAACAGCAGAAGTCTCGGAGTCCATAGTATGGGAGGCCCACAAAGCCTATATTAGGGGATTTTGATTAAGGCAGGCGCGGAAAAGAAGAGAAAGAGAAGGGAAGAAAAACTTGAAATAATGAACGAGATATCAGAACTTGAGCAACTGCATAAATTAGATGGGGGGAAGGAGGTGCTCTTAAGACTCCACAATAAAAGAGAGGCCATGAGAACTTTAATCGAACAAGAAACACGTGTAACGCACAACCTACTAAAGAAAGAGATATATGTGGGAGGAAACAAGCCGAGGAAGTATTTAGCAAAGACCCTAAAAAAAAAAAGACCAATAACTACATTGAGAAAATCAAGACCTCAGACGGGGAGGTGAAATATAGAACTAGTGAAATCGCCAAAATCTTTCCAAAATATTATGAGGGACTATATTCCATCAATAACAAGATCTCAAAGAGCGAGGCAGACAAAAAAAGGGAGAGAACCAAAGTTTTTTTTCAGGAGCTAGGACTAAAAAAGATAGAAGAAGATAAATACAATCTACTAGAGGCCCCTATTACAGAGGATGAAATAAAAAAAACACTGAGGGAGACGTCAGTGGGGAAGAGCCCTGGGCCGGATGGCTTCTCCATACTGTATTATAAAAAATTCCAAGACTTAATCCCTAAATTATGTCCGTACATGAACGGTATAGGTGTAAAGTGGGAGATGGGGAAAGAAGCGTTAGAAGCTATTATCACCATTATATTGAAGGAGGGCAAGGACAGTACACTCTGTTCTAGCTATAGACCAATAGCGCTTCTCAATGCGGACACGAAATTTTTGCGAAAATCCTGGCCGGGAGAGTGTAGAACATATTGAACAACATAGTCCATCCAGATCAGGTGGGATTCATCCCTGGTAAGGAGGGACGGGATAACGAAATAAGAACCCTCATGGTAACCCAAAGAATGAGGGACAGTGGAGCCCCAGGTCTACTCCTGTCAATCGACGCTGAGAAAGCTTTTGACAGGGTAGACTGGGGCTTTATGTTCTGTATGTTGAAGGAGATAGGAATTGGGCCAAACATGCTCAGATGGATAAAGGCGCTGTATGCCAGTCCTTCAGCAAGGTTCAAAGTAAACGGAACACTATCCGAGCCGTTTGTAATGACTAACGGAACGAGACAGGGGTGCCCACTGTCCCCCCTTCTGTTCGTTGCTAGCGCTTGAGCCCCTGTTAACAAGGATAAGGCAGAACCCGGATATTACGGGAGTACTTGACGGAGACGATGACCATAAATTGGCTGCCTTTGCAGACGATATCCTTTTTTACATCACCAGACCTAGGATAACTCTCCCTAACCTGCTTAAAACTCTGAAAGAATACGGGGAAATATCACATTTCAAGATTAACCCGGCCAAATCTGAAATACTAGAAATCAATAAGATGGATAAAAAAGATTGTACGGTCCACAAGGAGTTCCCATTTGCGTGGGGAAAAAAGGAGATAAATTACCTTGGGATAAAGATAACCGGGACTAGAGAGTCGCTATTTCAGGTTAATTTTGTTCCTCTCCTCAATGAGGTCAAGGGGGAGTTGAACAGAATTACAAGAGGACAGCTGTCATGGGGGGGAAGAATTAACATCATTAAGATGGCAATACTGCCAAAGATTCTATATAAAATGCAAATGCTCCCTATACCATTACCACAAGCATATCTCAAAAAACTGCACTCACTTTTTTCAAAATTTATTTGGAGGGGGAAAAAAACGCGTATAAGTTATGCAACACTGGTTAGAGACAAAGAGAAGGGGGGTTGGGGTGCACCAGACTTAAGATGTTATCACGAGGCAATTATTTTATCAAAAATTATAGATTGGGCAAAAGGAAATAAGGAAAAGCGTTGGGTGAAAATGGACAACACGATTAGTAAAGTAGACATGAGTAAAGTTATTTGGATTCCTCCACCTTTTAGGAAACTTAGTTCTGAGGCACATATTATCACTAGATACACTTTAAAAGTATGGGACAAATTACATAAAAGGGAGAAATGGGAGTATAACTCCCCTTTGATCCCTTTGAAGGATACAGAATTTTTTGCACCAGGTATGGAGATTTGGAGTGGGAGATGGATCCTGCAAGAAGGAGCACAGCTTAAGGATGTTATGGAGAAGGGCAAACTTTGTTCTTTTCAGGACTTAAAAAATAAAAGCGACCTTATGACCCTCAATAGATGGCGATATCTTCAACTAAAACACTTCGTGACAACACTCCCCCAACCTATTAGAACGGTGGATAACCTACAGCCGCTAGAGAAACTTTGTGTCGGTAAGGTAGGGAAGAAGGGGATTTCTAAGATCTATAGCAGGGGTCCTCAAACTTTTTAGACAGGGGGCCAGTTCACGGTCCCTCAGACTGTTGGGGGGCCGCACTATAGTTTTAAAAAAATATGAACTAATTCCTAAATTCCTATGCACACATCTTTTTTGTAGTGCAAAAGAATGAATAATAAATAATAATATATATAGGGGATGGACAGAGGGATGGACAGGGGGACAGAGGGGTGGACAGGGGGACAGTGGGTTGGACAGAGGGGGGGACAGTGGGATGGACAGGGGGACAGAGGGGTGGACAGGGGGAAAGAGGGGGGGCAGTGGGGTGGACAGGGGGGCAGTGGGATGGACAGAGGGGTGGACAGGGGGACAGTGGGGTGGACAGGGGGACAGAGGGGTGGACAGGGGGACAGAGGGGTGGACAGGGGGACAGTGGGGTGGGCAGAGGGACAGTGGGGGGGACAGAGGGGTGGACAGGGGGACAGTGGGGTGGACAGGGGGACAGAGGGTGGACAGTGGGGGGGACAGAGGGGGTGGGCAGAGGGACAGTGGGGTGGACAGGGGGACAGTGGGGTGGACAGGGGGACAGGGGGACAGAGGGGGGGACAGTGGGGTCCTCACTTGTTAGTAAGCTGTTGCTTGAAGCCTCCGCTCTCGCTGTCACTCTTCGCGCCTCCGTGCAAGACTGTGCTGGGAACTACACTTCCCAGCATGCAGCGCGGCACACTGAGCCCTCCATTACTGGGGTGGGGGAGGCGGCTTGAGCGGAGCGGATATGCTTCCTGCCGAAGCCGAGCCGACCTGGCCCCGGCCCGAGCCTGGATTGTCGGGAATCCGGCCCTGGGTGGATTGGGCCGCATAAATGTCCTCGGCGGGCCGCATGTGGCCCGCGGGCCGTAGTTTGAGGACCCCTGATCTATAGGGTATTGATGGATCTGAAGGGTACAGACATTCTAGTATTTATCAAAAAATGGGAGACAGAATTAAATTCAAAACTCAAAAATGAGGAGGCTACAATTTTATTAAAGAGAGTCCATAATACTTCAGTAAACTATAAGGTGTCTGAGTTAAATTATAAATGTTTGTCAAGATGGTACATTACCCCAGACAGAGCATCAAAGTACCAGAGCGAAACCTCACAATACTGCTGGAGGGGATGCAAAGAGCTGGGTACAATGGCACACATCTGGTGGCAATGCACAGAAATAAGGGAATACTGGGATGAGATAAGGAAAATTATTAGTGAGATAACCCAAATAGTAGTCCCGGACGATCCATGGGCATGCCTATTTCATGGTTTCAGAATGCCAACCGAGTCATATCTGGGAACACTTATACCACAACTGTTGAATGCAGCAAAAAGCCTTATAGTAAGACACTGCAGGAAAAAAACGGCCCAACATTACAAGAATGGTATGACAAAACAAATGAAACCCAGAACTTAGAATATCTGAGATACTTTGAGGAAGTGGAAATGGAGCAGTATGAGGAAAAATGGAAGGGCTGGCAAAAATTTAAAAGTTCAATAAGAGCAGTAGAGGTATTGGGGAGTCAATAGGTCTAGCTAATATAGTCCCCGTGTAGTTAGTCTGAGATGGTAAGATGCAACAGGAGTGGTGTCCATTGGTGGTGTTGACCTAGCTAGCTCGGAGGCCCATGGATGAAAGAAATAAAGGACTTCGAGGAGGTGGGGGGGTTGGGGGGCGGAGGGGAAGGGAAGGGGGTTTAAGTTAAGGGAGGCTTTAGATATGATCTTCTTGGCATTGTTGATGAGGGATGCTGCTGTGTTGCAAGCAATGAAGATTAAGTCTAAATGATATCTGTAAAAACAGGAAAAAAAAAAATAACAAATGCCACTATGATGTGAGTAACGGGTCGGGAAAGTATTGAACGGTAAAGTTGAAACTTATGCCCCCGAAAATGGACACTGATGTGGCAAGGAAAAAAAAAACAAATTTAAAATAGCTTCCATCTGCTTAAAGAGTTTTAAGGGGATGTATAGAGGGGCATGCCACACCAGATATAGAATATTGGTCAGTATGATCATTTTTATTAAATTTACGCGCCCCATGACCCCTAATGGCAATCTAGACCACGTCTGCATTTTGCTTTTCAGTAAGTCAAACAAAGGAGCTACATTTAGCTCCACACCCAAGTATTTAATCTTGGATATCCTAGCGAGTGGTAGTGGGGGGGGGGTTGTGAAGGGAGGAGGAAACACATTGATTGGAGGAATCTGGGACTTGTCCCAATTTATACGCAGGCCCGAGTATCCCCCCATTTGTTCAATAAGTCTTAACGCAACTTGGAGCGATGGCCCCTGGTCTGCTAGGTAGAGGATGGTGTCATCGGCATACATTATCATGAATATCAGGATGTTCTCTGATGACAATGGCCAGAGGTTCAGCAGCCAGCGCATATAGTAAGGGAGAGAGGGGACACCCTTGTCGGGTACCCCTCTCTAATGGAGACTGCTCCGAGAGCCATCCATTCACAAAGATTTTTGCCCTGGGTGTCTGATATAGGAGCTGTACCCATTTTATGAAGCATGACCCAAAACCATAGTTATGCAAACATTCTGCATTCTCAACATATGGCCATTCTATGGAATCAAAGGCCTTAGCGGTATCTAACGCCACCATCACCCTCATTCCTGAGTTATTGTCTGGGGCTTGGATTTTCATATATTGTCGCCTAATGTTCATGGCTGTGTTTTTTTCCCCGGCATAAATCCCGTTTGGTCCTTATGAATTAAAGTTAGGATAGCAGTGTTTAACCTAGAGGCCAGAATTTTAGCTAAGATTTTGATGTCTACCTGCAGGAGTGAGATAGGCCTGTAGGATTCAGGAAAGTGCAGGTCTTTTCCCAGTTTGGGAAAAACTATGATTTGGGCTTCCTGCATAGACTCGGGGAGTGAGTTTTGATCAAAGATAGACTGGTATAAGGCTTTCAGTTTGGGGACCAAGATATCTGAGTATGTTACATAAAATTCCAGAGGTAGGCTGCCCATCCCCGGAGCTTTAGATTTGGCTACCTGTGCGATTTCTTCCACAATATCATGTTCTGTAATAGGTGCACTGAGAAGCTCAACTTGCTCTTGATTCAGCCGGGGGACCTGTATGAAAGATAAATACAAGCAAATCTCCCTTTGTGTGTACGTGCTCTGGGACTTGTATAGGTTGCCAAAGAATTGCCTAAATTGAACTGCCACCTGTCCAGGGTCTGTTATATTATGTCCGTCTGGGTCAGTAAGCGACACCCCAACTGGGGGCTTCTCGTCCATGTGGGCCAGAAAGGCCAAAACTCTCCCAGCCCTTTCTCCCTGTTCATACACCCTCTGCCTACAGAAAAAGACACGCTGTTTAGCCTTTTCTGTGTGCAGTTGTGTGACTAGGCGGGTCTGCAGTTTCACGCTGTCCAGGTTTTCAAGGGTTGGGCTGGAGCTATAGGCCTCTTCTAAATCCTGCAGTTTGTCAGATGTGCGTTTAAGTATAGTGGTAGACTCTCGTTTTAGCCTATTTATTTTGGAGGACAATATGCTACGGGTATGATTTTTAAAGTCGTCCCAGTGTGTGGTAAGGGCAGGGGGTCCCTGTATCCCCTCCAAAAAGAAGAGCAGCTCCCTGGCAATGGAGTCATGATCCGAAAGGAGGGATAGCCAGTGAGGGTTTAGTCGCCAACGCCTAGTGGGAGAGGCTGTCTGCAAGGACCCGTCAGCCAGCACGGAGAGTGGTCCGACAGGATCCTGGGAGCAAATCCTGAGCCCGTGACCTTTGGTAGAAGGGCCCTGGATACAAGTATGTAGTCTATCCTGGACATGGTATTATGACTTACTGAGTGGCAAGTGTATGATCTAGTCGTGGGGTTTGCATGTCTCCAGATGTCAATAAGGGCAAATTCAGTCAGTGTACGGTACAGTCTAGTGTGCAGTGGCTCACCTAGTCTGGGTTCAGCCTGTGCTGGTTGGTCCAGGAATGGAGTCATCGTGTGATTAAATCCCCCATCCACACAACTGGTATGGACGGGTACAGCGCTATAAATGCAAGGCCTTCTGCAACCAGGGGGGATATAACTAGCCAATATCAGCAAGGGGTCTCCCCCCACAATTGCATGCAGAAAGAGGTACCTGCCCTGCCGATCCGACACCACGGAGACCAACTCAAAGGGTGTGGATTTCACAATCAGCACCGTTACCCCTCTAGACATGTTTGTGTGGGTGCTGTGGTAGGCCCACCCAAGGACGCTTCAGGGCTGCCTGTAAGTGACCTGTGGCATGCGTTTCCACCAATGTGACAATATCTACCTCCTCACCTTTCAGATATTGTAGCACTGCTGTCGTTTTGATCTTATCTCGCATGCCCCGCACATTCCACATCATAAATTTAATGTCCACCATGGTGTTCATTGACACAGAAAGTGCAAATGGATCGGCAGGGCAGCACCCCCTCCCCAAACCCGTGACAATACAGCCATCACGTACCTCAATAAACATTTTGCATACGTGATAAGTGCTTGTTTAAAAACATTCCAAGTAAATAACAAGTGCACAACAGTGCTAACATTCCCAATGCTGAGATCAAGGGATCCGGCATTTCCTTCCCGCCCATCTTCTCAATCCCACCAACTTGGTGGAAGCATACATTCCCTTGCAACCTTTATATAAATCAGCGTCCAGCTATCAACGATAGCTGGAGGTACAGTACTTAGAATATGATGAGCTGGAAAGTTCAACATAAAAAAGAGGTAAAAATAGGGGTTACAAACATAACGGGGGCGATTATTCACTGTGTGAAGCATGGAAAGGGCACGAGGCATGTCCTATGTGTCTCTTTCTCTGTCTGAGTGAGACCCACGCTGCAAGGATACACAGCCATCCTGGTGTACTAGAGTTGTGGGGCCTCAGCCCTATGATATCTCCATGAATGTGCTGTGGGGGCAGTAAAATACAAAGGAAGATAATCTCTGTGGTCCAAGTAGCTTCAGGCCCAAAGCCGGGTAACCAGGAGTATCAACAAATTGAGACCCCCCCAGGGATGCGGTATAAGGAACGGGCCCCCTAACCTCAAGAGGGGGAGCTTCCAGTCTCATATTCAGTGATGCGTGGGTTGTAAGGATGAGGGGGGAAAGCAAAACCAAAAAGGGGGGGGTGGAGCTTTTGTGTGATCATCCATCCGGGTGTCTGCGTTGATCCAACTAGTATGCTGCCACCTTCGGGTCTTCAAAAAATAGGGCTCTGCCATCCTCCTCCACTCTCAGTCTGGCCGGAAACAACATGGCATATTTTAGGTGTACCACCGTGAGCCGCCTCTGAACATCTTGGAACTGTGCACGCTTTCTTTGGACTTCATTAGAGAAGTCAGGGAACACTGCGACATGGCCGTTGCCCAGGGTGATGTTACCTTTCTCTCTGGTCAGCAGAAGGATTTTATCTCAGTCTTTAAAGTTAAGAAACTTGGCAATAAAGGTGGAGGTTTAGCTGGGATGCGGTGCGCCCATTCCACTGCGAACATAACAGAGAAGGCTTCTCTTCCAAAATGTTGAATCAGGAGGGATTCCAAGTATTCAGCAGGGTTGGTACCTTCAGCCTTTTCAGGTAGGCCGATAAACCGGAGGTTGCATCGTCTCAAACGATTCTCCATATCATCCTGGTGAGCGTGTAGCTGGTGGATCTGGCGCTGGAGATCCTCTGTGGTGTAGCTCAGGGGGTGCAGGATATCCTCTGCTGTTCCAATGCAAGTTTTGGCCTCGGTTACCCTGTCTTTTACCTTGGATAAGTCCTGGAGCAGCAGGGAGATGTCAATCTTGACATCATCTATTTTGGCGGTGAGTTTTCCCTGCAGTGTCGCAATGGCATCCAAGACCTTAGCTGTGTCTGCGCTCTGATGGTCCGCCGTTGAGCATTTGCCGTCGTCATCTTTGGTCTGCGGGTCTTGATCTTGATGGCGGTATTTCGCCAGCTTTTACACCGCCTCGGAGGTCCTTTTCGGCAGAGACATGTTCTCTCGCTGCTCCGGATTGAAGTTCACCAGGCTGTCTTCAGGTGGAGCAAGATGGCCGCTGCTCCGGAAGTTAGGCCGGAGCCACATTCCGCTCTTAAGATAGGTGCAGGCTGTGGATATGTCTTGGCAGAGAATGTAGGCAGCCCGGTAGCTACGAATAAGCATCCAAATGATGTGAAACGCGTTAGCAGTCTACCACCCTGTACGTCTCTGCTATTGACTGTATTGTTAGATTTTATTGAAATAAAGATGTCCTTATCTCAGAGTGCGGCTATCCAGGATTTCTTTCTACCTCACTGCAAACCAGCAAAGCCAGCACCTGGAACCAGTTCCTACTAGGGCGGTGTCATTCCAGAGCAACAGTGTTTGTGAGCTGCATCTCCTTTTTTCCTGTCTACTTACTAGGATGCTAGCAGGATGGTAAGAACAGAGTATGTGTCAGCGGAGCTCACACTACATGCGACCTACTCCATTGCTCTCCAGGCCACGCCCCGGGAAGGATGCCCCTTATATTGGTGATCAGTGGGAAGGATGCCGCTTACATTGGTAGTCATGGCAGTTCACCACTCAAAGTCATTTACCTTTCCTGGGATCAGCTGTCTCCACAGTCAGGTTGGATGCCGGCTCTGTTTGCAACAGACATAGAAACAAAACATGATGCTGGACAGCCGCACTCTAATATTCACCTTTATTTTGTAAAAAATAGAAATCAAAGCATCATACGTAGATACAGACCAACTGCACAGCTAACACGTTTCACACCGGGTATGGTGCTTAATCATAGCTCATTGACTAAGCACCATACCCGGTGTGAAACGCGTTAGCTGTGCAGTTGGTCTGTATCTACGTATAATGCTTTGATTTCTATTTTTTACTAAATAAAGGTGAATATTGCAGTGTAGCTATCTAGCATCATTTTTTTGTTTGTACATTGGTGGTCAGTGGGAAGAATGTCCCTTACATTGGTGATCAGTGGGAAGAATGCTCCTTGCATTGGTGGTCAGTGGGAAGAATGTCCCTTACATTGGTGGTCAGTGGGAAGAATGTCCCTTACATTGGTGGTAAGTGGGAAGAATGTCCCATACATTGGTGGTCAGTGGGAAGAATGCTCCTTACATTGGTGATCAGTGGGAAGAATGTTCCTTACATTGGTGATCAGTGAGAAGAATTTTCCTTACATTGGTGATCAGTGGGAAGAATGCTCCTTACATTGGTGATCAGTGAGAAGAATGCTCCTTACATTGGTGGTCAGTGGGAAGAATATTCCTTACATATGTGGTCAGTGGGAAGAATGCTCCTTACATTGGTGGTCAGTGGTAAGAATATCCCTTACATATGTGGTCAGTGAGAAGAATGCTCCTTACATTGGGGTTTAAATGGCTGGGCCTCCCGATTCTCCAGGCATCGATCCTCTGCATATGCGTGCCATAACACCACCCCGCTGATAGCTAGGGAATCAGTGACCACTCGAGCCATCCTAGAAGACTTCTGGATACCACAGGACGCTCTTGACATTTGCACTGCTGTCCCACATGAGACCCTGCCACCGGTACTTCCAAAAGGTAGGAAAGCTTCATACAAATGGTCCTATGAATAAGGAGGACAAAAAAGGAATGCGGCCTGAAAATGTATGGGAGTAGGGTCCTATGGGGTAGGAGCCAGGGCAGGGCTACCATGGAAGTCTGTCAGGAAATCTTCTTTTCCTCTGAAGCCGATAAATGTTTGAACCGTACTACAGAAGCTACTGACAGGCAGTGAAGAAACGATGTGTGGTCTCCTCACCACCTGTTTTAACACCATTTTTGCCAACTAAAGCGCCGTGACCATGTCCACTGCACATGGTTGTGAGGCATTTGTGGTACTTTCCTACTTGCTCAAGTGTTTATCATTCGCCGGGGTTGTGATTGCTACGTGCCAGGTAAACTTCACAAAGCATTGCGACTGTGGCATGTAAGCACCCCCCATCTGCTGCCTATTGCAGCTTAAAGTGTTTGTTAACTCTAACATATTATTCACTGCCAGCCCCTCTATTAGAGGCTGGCATACCACACTATCCAAGTCCTTTGTAAAAACGAGCGCTCTAAATACCTCTTTAGAGCTGTCTTCAGGCTGGTCACGTGACTAGCGGCTGCTTTACAGTCCCAAGACATCACTTCTGCGGGAGGTCACGTCACTCGCGGCTGCTTTACAGATCAGAGACATTGCTTCTGTGGGAGGTCACGTCACTCGCAGCTGCTTTACAGATCAGGGACATTGCTTCTGCGGGAGGTCACGTCACTCGCGGTTGCTTTACAGATCAGAGACATTGCTTCTGCGGGAGGTCACGTCACTCGCAGCTGCTTTACAGATCAGGGACATTGCTTCTGCGGGAGGTCACGTCACTCGCGGTTGCTTTACAGATCAGAGACATTGCTTCTGCGGGAGGTCACGTCACTCGCGGCTGCTTTACAGATCAGAGACATTGCTTCTGCGGGAGGTCACGTCACTCGCGGCTGTTTTACAGATCAGAGACATTGCTTCTGCGGGAGGTCACGTCACTCGCGGCTGCTTTACAGATCAGAGACATTGCTTCTGCGGGAGGTCACGTCACTCGCGGCTGTTTTACAGATCAGAGACATTGCTTCTGCGGGAGGTCACGTCACTCGCGGCTGATTTACAGATCAGAGACATTGCTTCTGCGGGAGGTCACGTCACTCGCGGCTGATTTACAGATCAGAGACATTGCTTCTGCGGGAGGTCACGTCACTCGCGGCTGATTTACAGATCAGAGACATTGCTTCTGCGGGAGGTCACGTCACTGCCGGCTGCTTTACAGATCAGAGACATCGCTTCTGTGGGAGGGGCTGTAATATCACTCTGACATCAGCCGGAGAGATCACATGACCTGCAGAAGCGATTTCTCGGAGCTGTAAAGCAGCCGCTAGTCACGTGACCGGCCTGAAGACAGCTCTAAAGAGGAATTTAGAGCACTCGTTTTTACAAAGGACTTGGATAGTGTGGTATGCCAGCCTCTAATAGAAGGGATGGCAGTGACAATTTTAGGTTTTTTTTTTTTAACAGTAGCGGCGGGGCGGAGACAGAGACACAGAAGACGCTGACATGCAGGAAGTAGGGGGTGAGGGGGGAGAGAGGAGAGCAGAGGGGACAGCTACGTCTGACGGAGGGACGCACTTTGACCACGTTTATCAGGGTGGAGCTGCCCTGGTTATCGTGGTCAGTTTAGAGCAGGATATACAGGAAGTGCCAGGTTCAGGGTTTTTTTTACAGTTTAGAGGGGGGCAGATTACATAGCACAAGCACTCTGCTGTGTAATCTGCTTTAGGAGACCAGAATCTGAATATTTTTTGGGGGGTTAACAAATACTTTATATGGGTGGGGCGTTTGGCGGGAAGCAGTGGCGGCTGGTGAAGTTTTTTAGGGGGATGGGGGGGCGCCAGACTCCGCCCTTTCTTTTTGACCCATCCCACTTGGTGTGGTTTCAGCGAAATAGTGGGCGTGGCTCTAAGGTGGTGTGGTTAGCGTCTGAGATGAACGAGGGATGGAGGGAGAGGGATGGAGGACAGCAGGCCCATATCCTACACAACAATAGAAATATGTGTATTCTAGAAAGTTTAACAGTCAGCAAATAAAGATACTCCAAACACCTGGTGTTAGTACTTCAATCATCCCGGCACCATGGTTGTTATGTTGTCAGGATGTTTGAATAGCATTATTTCTATTATTACATTGTAATATAAAATTAAATCATTCAACTCACCATAATGCAGGATCAGTGGAAGCACTGAGCGTGTCACTAGCCACGTCGCCTTCCACCAGATGCCATCAGGCGACCCAGCAGAGTCTGTCCTTACATCAGGTTCCTGCAGCGGAGTCTCTCCTTACATGCAGCCTGTTTCCCATCAAATGCAGCCTGTGTCCCATCAAATGCAGCCTGTGTCCCATCAAATGCAGCCTGCGTCACATTAAATGCAGCCTGCGTCCCACCAAATGCAGCTTCTGTCCCCCAAAATGCAGCCTGTGCCCCCCTAGTGCAGCCTCTGTCCCCCCAAATGCAGCCTGCGTCCCACCAAATGCAGCCTGTGTCCCCCCAAATGCAGCCTCTGTCCCACCAAATGCAGCCTCTGTCCCCCCAAATTCAGCCTCTGTCCCACCAAATGCAGCCTCTGTCCCACCAAATGCAGCCTCTGTCTAATGCAGCCTCTGTCGACCCAAATGCAGCCGCTGTCCCCCCAAATGCATCTGTCCCCCCTAATGCAGCCTCTCTACCCCCTATTGCAGACTCTCTCCCCCCTATTGCAGACTCTCTCCCCCCCTAATGCAGACTCTGTCCCCCCCAATGCAGCCTCTGTCCCCCCAATGCAGCCTGCGTCCCACCAAATGCAGCCTGTGTCCCCCCAAATGCAGCCTCTGTCCCACCAAATGCAGCCTCTGTCCCCCCCAAATGCAGCCTCTGTCCTATGCAGCAACTGTCCCCCCAAATGCAGCCGCTGTCCCCCCAAATGCAGCATCTGTCCCCCCTAATGCAGCCTCTGCCCCCCAATGCAGCCTCTGCCCCCCCCATGCAGAGTCTCTCTCCCCTATAATGCAGACTCTGCCCCCCCCCAATGCAGACTCTCTCCCCCCTAATGCAGATTCTGTCCCCCCTAATGCAGACTCTGTCCCCCCTAATGCAGCATCTGTCCCCCCCAATGCAGACTCTGTCCCCCCAAATGCAGACTCTGTCTTCCCTAATGCAGACTCTTTTCCCCCCCAAATGCAGACTCTGTCCCCCCTAATGCTGCATCTGTCCCCCCAAATGCAGACTCTGTCCCCCCAATGCAGCATCTGTCCCCTAATGCAGCCTCTGCCCCCCAATGCAGCATCTGTCCCCCAAATTGCAGCCTGCCTGTGTCCCATTAAATGCAGCATCTGTCCCCCTAATGCAGCATCTGTCCCCCCAAATGCAGCCTGCCTGTGTCCCATTAAATGCAGCCTCTATTACTTCAAACCCCCCATCCTGTTCTCTGCACAGCGGTACTTACCTTGCTGTTGTCCTCTCCTGCGCTGTCTCCTTCCACTGACAGCGGCGATGGAGCGGCATACTTCCTGTTTCCCCTCTCTCGGGTGCAATGGGAGAGAGAATCAGGAAGTGACATCAAACTCGGATGTCAATCAAATCTGAAGCACCAAGTAGCTTCTGCCCAGCATAAGCACCCGCAAATGAAGCGCCACGTCTACAATCTCGTGATTGCATAGACGTGGCGCTTCCCAAAAGTGCACTGTGTCCGGCGTCCGAATACAGTGCACTTAAAGAACTTTTTTTGGATTTTTTTTTTTTTTAAAGGGCCAGTTTAAAAAAAAAATTTTCTCACTTTTTTTTTTTTTTTTTTTTTTGTGACTGCCTGGAGGCGGGGCAGCAGCAATGCACTCCCAAACGATGGGCCGCCACTGGCGGTAAGCTAGAATGCATATTTACTGCCCCCCCAACCACACATCTAAATGAAGCTAGTAATACTGATCTGGAGGAAATTGTGGGATAATTGATAAGTGTTTAAAGAGGAAGTAAACACTGATGAGTTTTACTTCCTCTTTATTCCTCTGCAAGGTAAAAGCATAATGAGCTAGTATGCATCGCATACTAGCCCATTATGGGGCACTTACCTGCAAACGAAGTCCGTGATGTCCACGCTGGTGGAAGCATCAATCTTTGCCCGGCTTCCTTCCGGGGCCACGGACTCCGGCTCTGTGACTGGCCAGAGCAACGTGACGTCACTCCCGCGGATGCGCGCGGGAGCCGCCAGTCACGGCACACGCTGGGGAAGAAATGGCGCGGAGGGCCGTTTCTTTACTGCACATGAGCCGCTGACCTCATCTGCGCACTACAAGGTAAACATCTCCTAAACGGTGCACGCTTAGGAGATATTTTCAGTACATATAGGTAAGCCCTATTATAGGTTTACCTATATGTAATGCATGCCGCGTTTTACCGCGTTTGCGTCTAGAAGCGTCTGCAGAGCAGAGAATGACATTTTGCGACCCAAATTTGGGGCCACTTGGTGCTAGGAACCCCAAATTTGGTGTGCTAACAGAGTGGAACTAGCAATACAACATATCCAAATTCAGGGTTCCTAGCACCAAGTGGCCCCAAAATATGGGGCCCCAAAGTCGGGTCGCAAAATATCAAGCACTTCTGAAGCAGAGATTGACATTTTCCAACCTGACTTTGGGGCCCCATATCTTGGGACCACTTCGTGCTAGGAACCCCAAATTTCTATATGTTATATAGTTAGGCCAACTGTGTTAGCACACCAAATTTGGGGTTCCTAGTACTAAGTGACCCCAAGATATCAGGCCCCAAAGTCGGGTCACAAAATGTCAAGCACTTTCCTGCAGCAGAGATTGACATTTTTCGACCTGAATTTGGGGCCCCATATCTTGGGGCCACTTCTTGCTACGAACCCCAAATTTGGATATGTTGTAGTGCTAGGTGTTTGAACACCAAATTTGGGGTTCCTAGCATCAAGTGGCCCCGAGATATGGGGCCCCAAAGTCGGGTTGTAAAAACACTTATAAACGCAAACGCGGCTAAACGCTGTACTGGCGTTTAGCCGCGTTTGGCGTCTGAAACGTGGAAAACGTTTGCGTCTGAACCCATTTTTTTGCTTCTGGAAAAATGAGGTCAAACGCAACTGCCTAAAAACGCCAAAAAACGAGACTGTGTACATGGACACATAGGATAACATTGAATGGGTTCAGGGGCAGTTTGAAAAAAGTGTCCAACTGCCTCTGAACACGAGTTTAACAGCATCTCGTGTGCATGAGGCCTAATACTACTCTAACCTTCAACGCACATGTTTGTACTTCCTCTTTTGTCTGCACGACTATATCCTGCCAGTTCCTTATGAAACCAACAGCCTTTTTTTTTTTTTCTTTGTTGTTTGAACATTAGTAAAAGCCACAAAAATGCGTTACCTATGCTACCATTCTTGAAAAATAAATGATGGGTAACATAGTAATAAACGCTCAGCTATTTTAAGGTTAACATATTGAGCACAATAAAAGAAACATTTGCCAGTAAACTATTTGTTAACCACTTCAGCCCCGGAAGGATTTCCCCCTTTTCTGACCAGAGCACTTTTTGCGATACGGCACTGCGTCGCTTTAACTGAGAATTGCGCGGTTGTGCGACGTTGCACCCAAACATAATTGACGTCCTTTTTTCCCCACAAATTGAGCTTTCTTTTGGTGGTATTTGATCACCTCTGCGTTTTTTATTTTTTGCGCTATAAACAAAGAAAATAGCGACAGTTTTGAAAAAAAAACGCAATATTGTTTACCTTTTGCTATAATAAATATTCCCCAAAAATATATAAAAAAACAATTATGCTGCTTATAGACCACACAACTCTCCATTAGGAGGACCTGTTTACATTCCCTGTACTAGGAAAAAAAGTGATCAAAAACAAATACATTTAAAGAGAAAGTGAAAAAATAAAAGTAAAATAATAAAAAATAAAAAATTTAAAGCGCCCCCGTCCCCGTGTGCTCGCGCACAGAAGCGAACGTTTATGTTAGTCGCGCCCACATGTGTAAACAGCGTTCAAACCACACATGTGAGGTATCACTGCGTGCATTAGAGCAAGAGCAATAATTCTAGCCAAAGACCCCCTCTGTAACTCTAAACAGGTAACCTGTAAAAAATTTTTAAAGCAACGCCTATGGAGATTTTTAAGTACCAAAGTTTGGCGCCATTTTACGAGTGTGCGCAATTTTAAAGCGCAACATGTTAGGTATCTATTTACTCGGCCTAACATCATCTTTAACATTAATCCAAAAAAATCGGGCTAAATTTTCTTTTTTCTTTTAATTCCTGAAACTATTTTTTTTTTACCCAAAAAAAAAGCGTTTACAAAAAATGCTGCGCAAATACCGTGTGACATAAAAAGTTGCAATGACCGCTATTTTATTCCCTAGCGTCTCTGCTAAAAAAAACATATATAATGTTTGCGGTTCTTAATAATTTTCTAGAAAAAAACTATGATTTTTTACATGTAGGAGCGAGGTGCCAGGATGGGAAGTGCAAAAAAACCTTCAAGCAGCTCACCTCCCAACTGGAACCAAACCCCCCCGACCCCCGGCCTCTTGCACACAAAACTCCTGTTTGAGCATCTACTTTTTCAGATTTTTTTTTTTAATATGTATTTGCGCACATTTTTACGCATATGCATTCGCGCACGTGAATTTATTCTCGCGTTTTTGTTCTGCACAATATGTAAATATTTCTTTCTCGTACATCACGGGACACAGAGCCTCAGTAATTACTGATGGGTTATATAGGGTATCACTAGGTGATTGGACACTGGCACACCCTAAACAGGAAGTTCAACCCCCTATATAATCCCTCCCCTTACAGGGATACCTTAGTTTTTTTTCGCCAGTGTCTTAGGTGTTGGTCACGCATAAAGATGTGCTGTGCTGAGCTCCAAAAGGGAATATCCTATATCCTATACTGGGGCAAGCCATGCGAACCGGATCCATTTCAAGGTGCCCTTTCTAGGCCAAATTGGATGGTACCCGGGCCTCGTGTCCAAAGAAAGGAGGTTTTACCTGTAACGCTTCTCTTTTTAGAGAGCTGGACCCCGGGATCCAGTATTTGGTTTTTCTAGCCATATCCCTGGCGGGGTGCTTTACGGGCCCAGAACTGCGAATCCTCCTTTTTTAGGGGGCCCCTGTCTCTGAAGGTTTTCCAAACGGAGCCCACCGTGAGAGGTGAAGATTGGGTCTGTATAACAGAGCCCTGCAGCTGGATAAGGTAAGGAAGATTCCTCAGAATTTTTTAATTCTAGTAGGTTTCTCCTTTAAGTAAATGTATGCTATGCCTATTGTCGCCACCGGGGGCTGCCAAGAGCACATACCTTCTCATGCTTGATCTGTCTGTCTCAGTGTTCACGCTGCACAGCTCCTCCAGCTGAGCTCCAGGTAGGATGGGATGGGGGGCTCTTTCCTCAGGGATATTCTCCCCAAGATTAAGGGGGCCACGGTGGCCTGAAAGGCAGTAGTATACCGCGCTACCACGGCCACTACTATTGGCAGATTCCTCATCTGCCGGCCTCTCTCCTTCCTCCTCCACCCCAGCCTCTCCTCCATGCTTGTCCCGGAGGATCGGCTCGTGCGGGAAAGCGCTCGTTTTGTAAAAAACGAGGAGGGGGCGGGAGGGGTGGTCGGAGGTGGGGGGGGAGCGTTAGCGCGACGTCCGGCGTGCCTAGACGGCCACATCGCCGGCTGCACAGGCTATAAAAAGCACACTTTTTCAGGTGCACACAGCCTATGGAGGGACACAGAGCTGAGGGTCGCATGTAAGGTGGGACACAGGCATTCTCCCAGGCAGCATTTACTTAGAAACATTTGACTGGACATTGGTAGCAGCGACAGTTGCTGTACTACATCGCTCAGCAGTCAGTGTTTTATTTGTGTGATACCTCCACCTTGTTGCTTTGCACTATGGGTAGAAGAGGTACAAATACCCCAAAAACCAGAGGTTCTAGGGGATCCCCCTCAGGCTCTGAGGACCCCCCTTCTGCAGCGCCTTCCCCCCCTGAAGGACCTGGGATGGCTGGCCAGGGTGAGCTGTCGGGGTCAGGGGCTGCAGCTGCTTCTGGCACTTCAGCCCCTGTATATATTACGCAGGAGGTTTTTGCCTCAACCATTAATGGATTAGAGGAAAGATGAATGGCCTTAATCGCATCTTCACTCAGTGGAAGAAAATGCACTAGGTCTTTCTCTGTTACCCAGGACCCTCAGGCAGAGAAACTCTAGGAAAAAGGAGAAGAAGCCCTTTCAGAGGATCGGGATGGGACTGATGATTCCTCCTCTGAGGAATCAAGTGGAGATGGACCCTCTTCAGCTTCTCAGATGAGAAGGTGTTAGTACAGATCCTTGCTGGATTGGTCCGCTCCACATTTAAATTACCCGTATCTGAGTCAGTTAAAGAACCCTCCTCTTCTTTGGGTTCACTGAAGCCTCCTCAAACAACACATGCTTTTCCTGTTTATAATTTACTAGAAAAGCTCATTTATTCTGAATGGGATTACCCACATAAACGTTTTTTTCCGCCTAAAAAGTTTTCAACACTTTATCCTATGGAAGAAAAGTTTAGAAAGATGTGGGGGATACCGGCTGTTGATGCCGCCATTTCCTCCGTAAATAAAAGTCTGACTTGTCCTGTAGACAGTGCTCAGATGCTCAGGGATCCAATTGATAAAAATATGGAGTCCCTGTTAAAAAATGTTTTTTTCCTTAGCGGGTTCAGTAGCTCAACCTGCAGTGGCAGCGATCGGAGTCTGTTAAGCAGGTCCTCAAAGTTCTACCTGAACAGCAGGCCCAGGGGTTGGCTAACCTTCCAGCGGCCTTATGTTTTGCTGTTGACGCTATCAGAGATTCTATCATCCAAACCTTTCGCCTTTCACTTGGGTTGGTGCATATGCGTAGACTCTTATGGTTGAAAAATTGGTCAGCCGAAGCACCATGTAAGAAGCTTCTGGCTGGATTTCCATTTCGTGGTGCTAGGCTGTTTGGAGAGGATTTGGACAACTATATCCAAAGGATCTCTAGTGGGAAAAGCACTCTCTTACCTGTTAAGAAAAGGATTAAGCATCCCTCTTTTAAACGGGCTCTTTCCCCAGTGCCAGGAGCATCAGCCTCCAGGCAGTCGCGACGGCCTCTTCCATCAGGTTCAAGAAATAAATTTCAGAGTCGACCCCAGGGACAAAAGAAGTCCTGGGGGAAGAAGCCTACTAGAGAAGACGCTAAAGCCTCTTTATGAAGGAGCGCCCCCGCTCGCTCGGGTGGGGGGAAGACTGCTACAGTTCTCAAAGCTCTGGCAGGAGGATTTCAAGGACAGATGGGTAATCTCCACGGTAACTCTAGGTTACAAACTGGAGTTCCAAGAATTCCCCTCTCCTCGTTTCCTCAGTTCAAATGTCCCCAGAGATCCAGAGAAAAAGCAGTCGCTCCTTCTAGCATTGGAGCGACTATTGTCGCAAAAAGTCATCGTGGTGGTTCCCACGGAAGAACAAGGATTGGGATTTTATTCCAACCTTTTTACGGTTCAAAAACCAAATGGAGATGTCAGACCCATCCTGGATCTAAAGGATCTAAATCTATTCCTATGGATTCGATCCTTTCGCATAGAATCAATTCGGTCAGTAGTCTCCATCCTACAGGGAGGAGAATTTCTGGCATCAATAGGTATCAGGGATGCATATCTGCATGTACCCATTGTTCCTGCTTGTCAAAAGTACTTGCGCTTCGAAATAGAAAGACACCATTTTCAGTTTGTAGCCCTGCCTTTCGGGCTAGCCACTGCACCTCGAGTGTTTACAAAGATCTTGGCTCCTCCTCTGGCCAGATTAAGGGCCCAGGGTATAACTGTCATAGCATACCTAGACGACCTGCTCTTGATAGACCGGTCGGTAGCCTGTTTGAGCGGGAATTTGATGACCACAGTCAACTACCTGGAACACCTAGGTTGGATTCTCAACCTAGAAAAGTCTTTCTTAAAGCCAGTAAGAAGACTAGAATATTTGGGCCTGGTCATAGATACAAGCCAGGAGAAGGTATTTTTACCTCAGGCAAAGATTGGTGCCTTAAGAGAGCTGGTTCAGGTACTCAGGACCAAAAAGGGTCCTTCTGTCCGTCTTTGTATGAGGCTGCTGGGAAAGATGGTGGCTTCATTCGAAGTGGTTCCCTATGCTCAGTTTCATTCAAGACTGCTGCAACACAGTATCCTGTCTGCTTGGAACAAGAAGGTACAGGCATTAGATTTTCCAAAGTGCGTCAGAGCCTCAGTTGGTGGTTAATACTCAAAAGCCTGCAGAAAGGGAAATCCTTTTTACTGGCTACCTGGACGGTGGTAACAACGGATGCCAGTCTTTCGGGTTGGGGAGCAGGTCTGGAACAGTCTGCGGTCCAGGGGGAATGATCCGAAATCGAGAAGACCTTACCCATCAACATTCTGGAGATCCATGCAGCGTATCTAGCCCTAAGGGCCTGGACTCTCAGGCTACAGGGTTGCCCTGTCAGGATCCAGTCCGACAATGGCACAGCAGTGGCTTATATCAATCATCAGGGAGGCACCAGGAGTCATGCAGCTCAGAGAGAGATGAACCAGATTTTAGTCTGGGCAGAAAAGCATGTGCCATGCATATCGGCAGTTTTCATTCCAGGGATAGAGAACTGGCAGGCGGACTATTTGAGTCGCGAACAGTTAGTCCAGGGGGAATGGTCTCTTCACCCCGATGTCTTTTGGGCCATATGCCAAAGATGGGGGATACCAGATGTAGATCTCTTTGCGTCCAGGGTCAACAAGAAGGTCGACAAGTTTGTGGCAAGAACAAG
This sequence comes from Lithobates clamitans, assembly GCA_037952925.1. NCBI lineage: Eukaryota > Metazoa > Chordata > Amphibia > Anura > Ranidae > Lithobates > Lithobates clamitans. The sequence goes on from JBBGZY010001467.1 coordinate 298,011, forward strand.
GGATCCTCTTGCATGCGGGACAGATGCGTTGGTGATTCCGTGGCATCAGTTCTCACTGATTTATGCGTTTCCTCCTATTATGCTACTGTCACGGCTCCTTCGCAGGATCCGGCAGGAAAAGAAGTCGGTACTTCTGGTGGCCCCAGCGTGGCCCAGAAGAGCTTGGTATGCAGAGATAGTAAGAATGACAGTGGGTTCCCCGTGGACCCTACCGTCACGTCCAGACCTATTATCTCAAGGTCCAGTATTTCATCCTGCCTTACAAACACTAAATTTGATGGTTTGGCTGTTGAAACCCACGTTCTGAGGAGTCGTGGGCTTTCAGGTCCTGTGATCTCTACCTTAATCAATGCAAGGAAGCCAGCTTCCAGAGTGATTTATCATAGAGTTTGTAGGACTTATGTATCCTGGTGTGAAGCCAGGGGTTGGCATCCCAGAAAATATGTCATTGGTAGAATTCTTGACTTTCTACAAATAGGATTAGAGATGAAGCTGGCCTTGAGTACCATCAAGGGCCAGGTCTCGGCCTTATCAGTGTTTTTTCAACGACCACTTGCTTCTCATTCCTTGGTCCGAAGCTTTATGCAAGGGGTGACGCGTCTTAATCCTCCAGTTAAGGTGCCCCTAAACCCCTGGGACTTGAATTTGGTTCTGTCGGTTTTACAGAAACAGCCTTTTGAACCCATACGTCAGATTCCCTTGGTCTTATTGACAAGGAAGTTAATTTTCCTGGTAGCCATTTCTTCTGCTAGAAGAGTATCAGAATTAGCAGCCCTTTCCTGTAAAGAGCCTTATTTGATCATGCATAAGGATAGAGTGGTATTGCGCCCTCATCCTAGCTTTCTACTAAAGGTGGTTTCAGATTTCCATCTAAACCAAGATATTGTTGTGCCTTCCTTTTTTCCAGATCCCTGTTCCTCGGAGAAAAGTCACTACATTCTTTGGATGTAGTAAGGGCAGTTAAGGCCTATGTGGAAGCAACTGCTCAGGTTCGCAAAACGGATCTTTTGTTCATACTACCAGAAAGTCCCAATAGAGGGCAGGCAGTGTCAAAGTCTACCCTTTCGAAATGGATTCGACAAATGATCATTCAGGCTTACGGTTTGAAACAAAAAATTCCACCTTTTCAAGTCAGGGCACACTCCACAAGGGCGATTAGTGCCTCTTGGGTGGTGCGTCACCAGGCCTCTATGGCTCAAATCTGCAAGGCCGCCACCGGGTCTTCAGTCCATACATTCACCAGATTTTATCAGGTGGATGTGGGAAGGCATGAGGATATCGCCTTTGGGCGTAGTGTGCTGCAGGCAGCAGTACGAGGTCCTCAGGTCTGATTACACCCTACGTGTGTGGTCCCCTTACCCTCATATAGCATTGCTCTGGGACGTCCCATCAGTAATTACTAAGGCTCTGTGTCCCGTGATGTACGAGAAAGAAAATAGGATTTTTTATAACAGCTTACCTGTAAAATCCTTTTCTTTTGATGTACATCATGGGACACAGAGGTCCCGCCCCTCTTCTAATACACTTATACTGCTTTGCTACAAAACTGAGGTATCCCTGTAAGGGGAGGGATTATATAGGGGGTTGAACTTCCTGTTTAGGGTGTGACCAGTGTCCAATCACCTAGTGATACCCTATATAACCCATCAGTAATTACTGAGGCTCTGTGTCCCGTGATGTACCTCAAAAGAAAAGGATTTTACAGGTAAGCTGTTATAAAAAATCCTATTTTTTGCGCACATGAGGCGTAAATTACTGACCAAAAATGCAGATTTTTCTGTATTTTTTTTTTTTTTTACTGAAGAATGCACAGCTCTTGGTTACGTGCCTATGTGCATAAGCACATTACAATTAATGGGCTGTAGTTTAGTAAAAAAAAAAAAAAAAAAAAAAAAAGCTGCAGTGTGCAAGAGGCCTTATATTTACCTGAGCCTGATCTCGATCCAGCGCTGTGCATGAGAGCAGCGGCCCTTCCAGCTCCTGCCGCTGTCACAGCCAGTGAGGAGGGAGTGGGGGCCCAAGTCTAGCTGCACTGTGTGTGTCAATGGACACACAGAGCCAGCTCGGGAGTGAAAACGCACAAGTGCCCCCTAATAAAGTAGCCTGCACAAGTGCCCCCATACAAAGCAGGGCACTTGGTGGGGGGGGGGGGGGAGCCAGGAGCGCCAGTGGGGGACCCGAGAGGGGAAGATAAGGCTACTCTGTGCAAAACCACTGTACAGAGCAGGTAAGTATAACATGTTTATTTTTTTAATTGTTACTTAGAATCACTTTAACTTGGAGGAGGGAGGAGCAAGGGAGTGCCTTGCCATCCTATGGGGCTGTGTGTTTCTATTCATGCACACAGTTAAAGGAGACAAAGCTCGAGTCCCTGCATGCAAGGGTGGCTCCATAGGATGCTGCAAGAAAAAGAAGCCACCCTGTGACAGGAAACCTGGGGCAGTGATCAAGTACTTAACAAAAAACTGAATGTTTAATATCACTTTAACGCGGTTGTAAACCGCTGGATAGTTTGTTTTTTTTTGTTTTCTTTTTAACCCTGCAAGATAAAGGCATAATCTGCTAGTATGTATTGCATACTAACAGATTATGTTAAACTTACTTTAAAATGAAGCCCCCCCCGCCGAGAAGTCAGATATGGAGGCTGCTTCCATCTTCACCCGTCTTGCTTCCGGGTTTGCGGACTCGAGCTCTGTGACTGGCCGGAACCACGATGACGTCACTCCCGCACATGCGCGTGGGAGCTGCCGGTCACGTCACGGGGCTCTGAAGAAACGGCACGGGTGGCCGTTCCTTCAGAGCGCCGGTGATGTCACTGGCTGCATGTACACTAAATATCTCCTAAACGTTTAGGAGATATTTACATTACCTATAGGAACAAGTCATGCATGGAAGTTAACTTCCACTTTAAGGCCACTGAGGCGCTTTACAGGCGTTTTAGCGCTAAAAATAGCATCTGTAAAGTGCCTCTCCTGTCGCTCCAGTGTGAAAGCCTGAGTGCTTTCACACTGGAGTGGTGCACTTGCATGACGCTAAAAAAAGTCCTGCAAGTAGCATCTTTGGAGCGGTGTTTAAACCGCTCTTAAACCGCCCTGCCCATTGAAATGAATGGGCAGCGCTTAGGCAGCGGTGCTACACAGGCGGTATTAACCCCTTCTTCGACCGCTAGCGGGTGGTTAAAAGTACCCTGCTAGCGGCCGAAAAGCGCCGCTAAAAAACGAGAGTAAAGCGGCGCTTTACCGCCGATGCTGTCACCGCCCCAGTGTGAAAGTAGCCTAACTGTTTAACTTCTGGTCTGAAAATATTTCTCCTGTTGATGTGTAGTAGACATGTGCACTGCCAAAAAATGTGTTCGTTTTCGTTTTCCTTACATTGGTTTATTTTTTTGTTTTGTTTTTCAGGTCATTCGTTATGATCGCAATTCGTAAATTCATAAATTCGTACAAATTATAAATTCGTACATTCATAAATTCAAACATTCATAAATTCGTACATTCGAACATTCGTACATTCGTATATTCGTAAATTCGTAAATTCATACATTCGTAAATTAGAAAATTTGGAAATTTGTAAATTCGAAATTTGAAAATCCAGAAACCAGAAAATTTGAAAATCTGAAATAGTAACTAACTATTAAATTATAGGTATTGTAATCTCCTTTCAAATTTGGCTTTTAGTGAACGTAACAAATACGAATTTATCCGAAGTTACGAATTATCCGAAATAACGAATGCTGCATCTAAACGAATGGAACGGAACAAATAAATGATAAATAATAATAAAAAGTTTTTATTATTATTGTTATTTATTATTATTAATTCATTACGTTCCATTCGTTTGGATACGGTATTCGTTATTTCGGATAATTCGTAACTTCGGATAAATTTTTATGTTTTACGTTCACTAACAGCCAAATTTGAAAGGGAATTACAATACCTGTAATTTAATAGTTAGTAATAGTTAAGTTATTATTAGTTAATTATTATTTCAGATTTCTGAATTTCCGAATTTCCAAATTCACTAATTCACGAATGTACGCATTTGCGAATGCACGAGTTTACGAATGTACGCATTTACAAATTTACGAATGTACGAATTTACGAATGTACGAATTTACAAATTTTCTAATTTACGAATATTCGGAAAATTTTGTTAAACGGGTTTTCGTTAATTTGGATATTTCTGAATTAACAAATTTATTGAAATTCGTTAAAAAACTAATTCGGAAGAAAACGAATTGCACATGTCTAATGTGTAGCACCCTCTAATGTGTGCTAGGTGTTAGTGTAAGTAAATGTGTTTAGCTCAGGGCTAAGCCTGAGCTGTGACTCTGGGTCAGGGTTCAATAAATCAGGGTTGGGTGACTCATCCTGACAGCTCCCCTGGTGCCTTCTCCTGGTCTGGAAGGTTGTAGAAACTTCTAGAGCTAGTGGGTGATGGTTAGGAGGGGCTGTTTGGAATATTTATGAGGGCCTCAGCCAATCCCCTGTAAAGGGCTGGCAGGGGGCAAGCTCACCTCATAAATAGGCATGAGCCATGCCAGCAGTGGCGGTAGGGTGGGAGATGGAGATATAGTGCTGTGGAGGCTGCAGGAGGCTCCCTTCCCTGGGAGATCTCCTGCAGAGTCAGCTGGGTGGGCTGATGTGAGTCAGTCTGGAGGACTATGGAGGAAAGTTAGCCTGGAGGGCTAGTGAAAGGCAGCTGCAGCCAGGTGGGTTGGCAGTGCCTGGAAAGGTGGTGCTGGGATCAGTAGCCACAGGAGGAAGAGTGCAAGCTGGACACTGAGTACTGCTATACAACAAGGAGCTTTGAGTTCCTGCCTGCAAAGGGCCATTGCTAAATCTGACTGTGTCTTTCAGATCCATTACAGCTGGGATGTCCAAACTATGGCCCTCCAGCTGTTGCGGAACTACACTTCCCATGAGGCATTGTAAAACTCTGACATTCACAGACATGACTAGGCATGATGGGAGTTGTAGTTCCTTAACAACTGGAGGGCCATAGTTGATCTAGCTGGAGTTCTGCAAGCAAGTAAAGTGCAGGGGGAGTGTCAAGGAGGCTGTATATAGATTGTATATAGGAAGATGTCCCTGAAGATGTTGTTAAAGTGTTGTTGCTGAAGTCAAGTGGGCAACCCATAATTTCTCATCACCGTCCAAATTATTAAACCTCAAAAAACCACAGAAACAAAGTCACAGACTGTTCTCTGACTCTGAAGTGCCTGTGAAAATTCGGTGTGCCTGGCTGTGCAGAGTGGAGGATTCCAGTTCAACGGCGGCCCTTAAGGGGGTGCGCTACAAATGTATTCTGTGTCCACCCAATCTTGGATGTACATGTAGCACCCTCTACCAGAAGGTAGGTGCTAGTAAGGGTTGTTTTACTAGGTTATTTCAGCACAGACACATTTAGGCAGGCCTATGCTGCAAGCTAGGCCTGTCTGTTTTGATCTGGGGGCTGGGAGTGGTCAGAGTAGCAGTGGGTGTGATCACCTGTGCTCTAGTTCTGAGGCGCCCTCCCCTGTTTCCAGGGAGAATGTTCTGGAGGAGAGGCTGGGCCTAGAGCTGGAGTGGCAGGCAGCACATGTGGGAGCCCTGACCAATCCCTAACTGGTGTTGGCAGGGGGAGGACCTCCTATATAAGTTGAGGTCACATGCTGCTGGGGAGGAGAAGTCGAATGGGTGACGTGAGGAATGGAGTGCTAGACAGCCGTAGGAGGACACCCCCATCAGGGGGGGTGTACCAATCGCAGGAGGAGGCCCGGGGAGAGCTGTGAAGGAACATTGCCTCTACACGGTCATTGGCAATGTCTCTGTCACCACACGGTCGGTGGCAGGGAACTCCTGGAGCAGAGGGGCAGGAGAAGCTGTCGGAACGCATGGTCCGGACAAGTTCCTCATCAAGGACTCAGGGCTGTGAGGTCATTGAGTGTTACCACAGTGGATGGCTGGAGGTGCCAGGGAATCTCTGAGGGAACTCTGCTTCTACACAGTCATTAGCAGAGTCTTTATCATGCACACGGTGGATGGTGAGGAGTCCTGGATCAGAGAAGAGACTGTGGGGATCTGTGTCAAATCAGTGTGGCCGGATGGCGCATGGTTTGCAAGTTGGGCTGGCTGGGAGCAGTAGTCCATTTCCTAGAAGATAGACTTTTTAACCTACTAGTCCTCCCGGGAGCGGTTCTGCAGGCCTCAGGCCTAGTAGCAGCGAGTCACCAGAGCCAGTAGAGGGGCTTCTTCAGAGTGAGTTCCCACTAGAAGAGGTTGTATCATACTTCAATTAGCAACTACACGTTTGTGCCGGAGGAATCAAGTCTGTACAGGAGGAAGCAAGTTTGGGCAGGAGGTGAAGAGATCTAAGACCATCGCTTTTACACGGTCAAAAGTGATGTTTCTGTCCCTCACACGGTGATGGATGGAGAACTCTTAGGAACAGTAGTCTGCATGGAGATGCAGGGGAAGATTTATATCTAGTCTTATATGCACATTCAATTTTCAGGCTCTAACTTTGTTCAAAGTGTATTGAATTCTTTAAATAGGATGGCAATGATTAATTCCATGGGCATCCCATATCCCTATCCAAGTTGTACTCCCCAATAAAACAACTAAAACAAAGCTTGCAAAAGACTGTTCATTGTCTCTGGAAAGGATGCATGAAGTCTGGCAGTGGGGTGATTTGGCGGATTGTTTGTCAGTAGTGCTAACACCATGGCTACATACAGTTACTTAATGACGATCAGGGCTTTTTTTCTCAGAGAATAGGTGCAGGAAGTCCCCTCTTCTGAGTCCCCCTTGTCTCCGTGCCCTACCCTCCTCTGAGCACCGTCCCCTGGTTCCACTCCCTACCCACCTCCCAGTACTGCCCCAAGTATCATTTTGTGTCTCTAATTAGTTTGTATGGAATTCGTTCTTGTCTAAAAACAAGAAAAAGCCGTAAAATAGATGCCCTGGAGCCAGCAACAATAGATCCCCCAGCATCAATAGACCACACCCCAGCAACAATAGATCCCTCACACAACAATAGACTCCCCCAGCAACAATGGACCCCACCCCAGCAGCAATAGGCCCCCCAGCAAGAATAAACCCCACCCCCAGTAACAAAAGATCCACCCCGGCAACATTAGACCCCCCCCCTGCAACAACAACAGATCTTCCAGCAGCCAGCCTCAATAGACTCTCCAGTATACAGCACTAATAGACCTCTCCCTCAATTGTAGATTGCTACCAGCAACATAAGACCCCCAGCAACAATGGATTTCCCACCAGCAACAATAAACCCTCACACAAAAACAGATCCCCACCAGTGACAATAGCTCTCCAGCACATCCCATACCCCTTGCTATTACATACATTCAGCGCTGGAGGTACCGGAACGGAGTTCCCCCACGTCCCTGCTGAAAAAAAGCCCTGATGACGATAATTAACTTGCCTTATAATGCTGTGCATTCAATGTAAAGATTAGAACAATTTCCTCTTTACAGTTCTTGCAAGTGTTAAAGCTGAACTCCGGGATCCTGTTAAATTGTAAAAAAAAAGATTGAGACTGCTTTCATACTGAAAGTGCCGACTGTTAGCGGTAAAGGGTTAAAAACGTCAGGTTTGCGGCGCCTTTCAAAGCTTTAAAAGCGCTGCCCATTCATTCCAATGGGCAGGGCGTTTTGGGAGCGCTAAATACAGCAATCCCAACCCACCCCAAAGATGCTGCTTGCAGGACTTTTCGGAACGTCCCGCAAGCGCACTGCCCTAGTATGAAAAGTCACACTGGAATTAATGGGAAGCAGTTTTCAGGTCGCTTAGCAGAGGCTATTTCCAGCGCCTGAAAACCGTCCCAGTGTGAAAGGGGTCTAAATAATTTTTCCCTTTACGTCATTCAGGACAGCCACTATTGAGAGATAGTCTCCTCCTCTTCCTGTAGGAAACACTGCGCCAGCCCATAAAACTCTCACTTCCCCTGCCAGACCTCAGTTAATAGTGTTTCCTCCGGAGGGGAGACACTGTGCATGCAGTATCCCCAGAGAAATTGCTCAGGGATCTCGACCTGACAAAAAAGGTACTGACAGGATTAGGATGGCTCCTGAACTTAGCTAAGTCCAGTCTCATTCCTTCCTAATTTTTTGTGAGGGGCTTGTTAACACCATGTCTACTGAGCTGTGTTTTTCTGCACATCATACATGTGTGATGTGTGCAGAAAACCTCGACTCAACAGACATGGTATGGACAAGCCCCCATGATGTCATCATCTTCCTTGGAATAATTTGCTATTTCCTTTTGACAGGAAGAGGACTTTCTCTGTTGCTGCATGTCACATCTGTTTGATTTGCATAGCCCACAAATCGCAGGTGTGGGTGGGAGCGACAGACGAAAAGTGTCCTGCCTTGTCAGCCACAGTGTGTGGTTATGGTGGAAGGGATAGACCAAGAGTCTCCTGGCTTGTCAGCCACAGTGCGTGGTCATGGTGGATGGAATAGACCAAGAGTCTCCTGGCTTGTCAGCCACAATATGTGGTCATGGTGAATGGGATAGACAAAGAGTCTCTTGGCTTGTCAGCCACAGTGTGTGGTCATGGTGGAAGGGATGGATCAAAAGTCTCCTGGCTTGTCAGCCACAATGAGTGGTCAACTGGTCATGGTGGGTGGGACGGACCAAGAGTCTCCTGGCTTGTCGGCCACAGTTCGATGTCATGGTGGATGGGATAGACCAAGGGTTCTCTTGCTTGTCAGCCACAATGTGAGGTCATGGTGAATGGGACAGACCAAGATTCTTCTGGATTGTCAGCCACTGTGTGTGATCATGCTGGATGGGATAGACCAAAAGTGTCCTGCCCTGTCAGCTACGGTGTTTGGGCATGGTGGATGGGACGAACCAAGAGTCTTCTGGCTTGTGAGCAAAGGTTTAAGGCCATGGTGGATGTGCCAGACCAAGAGTCTCCTGGCTTGTCAGACATAGTGTGTGGTCATGGTGGATAGGACGGACCAGGAGCCTCCTGGCTTGTCAACCACAATGAGTGGTCATGGTGGATGTGACAGACCAAGAGTCTCCTAGCTTGTCAGCCATAGTGTGTGGTCATGATGGATGGGACGGACCAAAAGTCTCCTGGCTTGTCAACCACAATGAGTGGTCATGGTGGGTGGGCTGGACCAGGAGTCTCTTGGCTTGTCGGCCACAGTCGGATGTCATGGTGGATGGGATAGACCAAGGGTTTTCTTGCTTGTCAGCCACAGTGTGGAGTCATAGTGAGTGGAACAGACCAAGAGTCTCCTGGCTTGTCATCCACAGTGTGTGGTCATGGTGGGTGGGACAGACCAAGATTCTCCTGGCTTGTCAGCCACAGTGTGTGGTCATGGTGGGTGGGACGAACCAAGAGTTTTTTGGCTTGTCGGCCACAGTTGGATGTGAGGGTGGATTGGATAGACCAGAAGTCTACTGGCTTGTCAGTCGCAGTGTGTGGTCATGGTGGTAAGTGACATACCAAAAGTCTTCTGGCTTGTCAGCCACAGTGTGTGGTCATAGAGAATGGGATGGACCAAGAGTCTCCTGGCTTGCCAACCACAATAAGTGGTCATAGTGGCTGGAACGGACCAAGAGTCTCTTGGCTTGTCTTTCACATTTGGATGTCATGGTGGATGGGACAGAACAAGAGTCTCCTGGCTTGTTAGCCACAATGTATGGTTATGGTGGATGGGACGAACCAAGAGTCTCCTGGCTTGTCCGCCACAGTGTGTGGTCATGGTGGATGGAACAGACCAAGGGTCTCCTGGCTTGTCGGCCATAGTTGGAGGTCATATCAGACAGGATGGACTACGAGTTTGCTGGCTTGTCAATCAAACAGTGCAAAGTGGGTGGGTAGGTTGGACCGGGAGTCCGAGATGTCTGAATCCACCCAAGGAGGCCTGCCTGATCACATTACCACTGTGATTGGCTGTCACAGTGGTTACATAATCGGGAGCCGACTCCTAATAATTACTGGAGACTGGGAGCTGTCTTTGACAGGTTGGTCCCTCTGCTGGGAGTGCCCAGTAAACACACTATTGCCATAGAAACCTCAACTGCCTATGGCCACTTATGTGTGCCATGTGGGAGGCAAAGCTCACACTCTTTACATCGCACATAAGCATTATTTGGGAAGCAAAGGGTTAAAGTGAAAATCTGAAATCTGTAGCAGACCTATTCTATCACAGTTGGCTGCTAAGGATAATGGGTGCAATAGTCACAACTACACAGAAAACCACTGCATAGGCTGCCAAGAGATTACTATTTGCTTAGTAAATGCCCCATAAACTCTTTTTATTTAGCCATAAAGCTGCTTGATAACAGTTATTTATACATGGGATTTAGTTCTGCTAATGCACACCCTTGCAGTACAGTGCAAGGTCCCCATATACTCTCTGGGCCCTTCCCAACCACAAATCATCTGATGTTAGTAAGTGTAAAGGGAACTTATAAAGAGTTAGATTTATACCTACCCTACCCCTATCTTCAGCCCTAGGGGGCGTAATGTCACCGACCTTCCGAGGCTTCCTGAGGAACAAGGGTACCCCCAAATCTTGCAAGAAGACACTTGAGTCCATTGCAAAAGCATCTTCCTGCGAGATTTCATCTGCTCTGTATTCCCTAGGAGCGTTCCGGGAGGATGTCAACCTTACGCTGGGCACCACAGGCAGATGACGGTATACAAAAGTATACAAAAAGAAACTATAAAAACAATAAAAGTATTGTATTACATTATGTTCCCCTCAACCAAAGTTCCCCTCCTCATTTGTACAAGCTTTATTGATCCAGATTATCGTATATCCTTAACATTACAATTACAATATAATGGAAAATTGCAGCAAATACTTATCGTAATTTTTCTTTCCTGGCACCAATCCATGGCAGCATACATGTGGATTGGCACCAGGAAAGGAAAATTATGGTAATTATTTGATACATATTTCCAATTTCCTGGCACCAAGATGGCAGCATCAATGTGGTAGTATGCTGCCATGTTGGCAGCAGGAAAACTGAAAATTGTATCAAATACTTAACATAATTTTCCTTTCCTGATGCCAATCCATGACAGCATGCTACCACATATATGCTGCCATGTTGGTGCCAGGAAAATTGCATCAAATACTTAACATCATTTTCCTTTTCTTGGTGCCAAACCATGGCATCATGCTATCACATGTATGCTGCCATGTTGGTTGCAGGAAAACGGAAAATTGTATCAAATACTTACCGTAATTTTCCTTTCTTGGCACCAATCCATGACAACATGCTACCACATTTATGCTGCCATGTTAATGCCAGGAAAATGGAAAATTGCATCAAATACTTCCCATAATTTTCCTTTCCTGGTGCAAATCTATGGCATCGTGCTATCACATGTATGCTGCCATGTTGGCACCAGGAACATGGAAATTGGAATAAAATACCGTGATTTCCCTTTCCGGTCACCAATCTACATGTATGCTGCAATGTTGGCGCCAAGAAAATGTGTTCACGCCAATCTCTACAATCTGTATTAGTGTGGGATCAGTTAGACGATTGGTATGGTCGGTGTGGGGCGGTGCCTTGCATTTCTACAACCCTTTTTTTAAAATCTTTTTACCTTTTTTTAATAGCTTTATTGCTATCCTGGCTCCTCCGTCTTCCTCAATTGAATCATCTTAGGCTGGCCATACATTATGCAATTTTCTTATATAATTTCCTTCAGATTTACCTTCAACTATGCAGTGCAAGGGCCTGACTGACTGCAGACACATTGGAAGTGTGTAGGTTTGACCTCATATTATATGGTTTTGGTAAATATAAAGTTGTACAAGAAAAATTGTATAATGTATGGCCATCCTTACTTTAAGAAATGTCTTTTTAGTGCCGCTTCCTGCTTTATGGCCTAGGCGAGAATGATGTACAGTCACCCCCTCCTCTGAGATGTCCACGTCACTCATCCAAGGAGGCAATTTTACTAAGTCCTGGTGCACATATGTGTGTGCCCACATCGCGGGTAGGGCAGCCCATTCATTTCAACAGGATGCCCCACCCACCAGAAATGTGGGGAAGGATGTCCCCAACCGTTTTGTGTAAATCGCGCTTCTCTGAACTGCGCAGCATGGTCAAGAATTTGTGGCATCCCCGTGCGTCTGCTAAATTGTGTTTCTCTGCGGGTCAAGGAATGAACACAATGTTGTGTGTGTTTCCCAGCCTCGGAGATGTGAACCTAGCCTAATAGGCTGCACATCAACAGCGCCTTGAAAAAGTATTCATACCCCTTGACATTTTCCACATTTTGTCATGTTACAACCAAAAACGTAAATGTATTTTATTGGGATTTTATGTGATAGACCAACACAAAGTGGCACATAATTGTGAAGTGGAAGGAAAATGATAAATGGTTTCCAAAATTTTTTACAAAAAAATATCTGAAAAGTGTGTTGTGCATTTGTATTCAGCCCCCTCCGATACCCCTAACTAAAATCTAGTGGAAACAACTGCCTTCAGAAGTCACTTAATTAGTAAATAAAGTCCACCTGTGTGTAAGTGTCAGGTCACCTGAGTCCAGGTGACAGATGCCCACCGCCGGTGTTAGGAGAGTACCGCTAAAGTTGTGGACCCTTCAGCTGACTGCTGCGGATGGAGCTCTGGGTGGTTCAGGAAGGCAGCTCCACATGAACACCGACGCAAACCAAACAGGAAGCTAGATCGTAAGTATCCCCAGGGCACGGAATCTAAGAGCCAGCAGGTTTTCACCGGAGCCTCTGGTGGTGAGGATGAATTTGGCTGCAGCTGACTCCAGGTCGCGCCCAACCCCCCCCCCCCCCCGGGCTCCCTCAGCTCATGGTCATGGACTGGCTCTGGTGGACAGAGCGGAAGCAGCAGTTCAGGGTTAAACACAGGATAATCAGGAGAGCAAGCCAAGGTCGAGGCAACTAGAAGACAGGGATGGTCAGGAAGGCACGCCAAGGTCGGGGCAACTAGAAGACAGGGATGGTCAGGAAGGCACGCCAAGGTCGGGGCAACTAGAAGACAGGGATGGTCAGGAAGGCACGCCAAGGTCGGGGCAACTAGAAGACAGGGATGGTCAGGAAGGTACGCCAAGGTCGGGGCAACTGGAAGACAGGGATGGTCAGGAAGGCACATCTAGCTCGGGGCAACTAGAAGACAGGGATAGTCAGGAAGGTACGCCAAGGTCAGGGCAACTAGAAGACAGGGATGGTCAGGAAGGCACACCAAGGTCGGGGCAACTAGAAGACAGGGATGGTCAGGAAGGTACGCCAAGGTCGGGGCAACTGGAAGACAGGGATGGTCAGGAAGGCACGCCAAGGTCGGGGCAACTAGAAGACAGGGATGGTCAGGAAGGTACGCCAAGGTCGGGGCAACTGGAAGACAGGGATGGTCAGGAAGGCGCGCCAAGGTCGGGGCAACTAGCAGACAGGGATGATCAGGAAGGTACGCCAAGGTCGAGGCAACTAGAAGACAGGGATGATCAGGAAGGTACGCCAAGGTCGAGGCAACTAGAAGACAGGGATGGTCAGGAAGGTACGCCAAGGTCGGGGCAACTAGAAGACAGGGATGGTCAGGAAGGCACACCAAGGTCGGGGCAACTAGAAGACAGGGATAGTCAGGAAGGTACGCCAAGGTCAGGGCAACTAGAAGACAGGGATGGTCAGGAAGGCACGCCAAGGTCAGGGCAACTAGAAGACAGGGATGGTCAGGAAGGCACGCCAAGGTCGGGGCAACTAGAAGACAGGGATGGTCAGGAAGGCACGCCAAGGTCGGGGCAACTAGAAGACAGGGATGGTCAGGAAGGTACGCCAAGGTCGGGGCAACTGGAAGACAGGGATGGTCAGGAAGGCACTCCAAGGTCGGGGCAACTAGAAGACAGGGAAAGTCAGGAAGGAACGCCAAGGTCAGGGCAACTAGAAGACAGGGATGGTCAGGAAGGCACGCCAAGGTCGGGGGCAACTAGAAGACAGGGATGGTCAGGAAGGCACGCCAAGGTCGGGGCAACTAGAAGACAGGGATGGTCAGAAGGACAAGCCAAGGTCAGTACACGGAGGTCAGAGATAAACATACAGCAGGACACCACACAGAAGCCTAAACACAACTGTTGCTCGGACAAGGCTGGCTTGCAGTGCGCGGGGTTGAATAGTATTTCCTGTTAGAGGCTGGGGTGGAGCCATACTGAGAGAAGATTACTGAAACACACACTGGCCTTGACGCTAATAAGGCATTTGACAGTGTTAGTCGGCGGTATCTCTGGGCATTATTATCTAAATTTGGATTTGGCTCCAGATTTATCGCATGGACACGTTTATTATATAGCTCTCCACAAGCGGCTGTACGAATGTCTGATAGGATGTCTCCTGTCTTTGCACTGGGCAGGGGGACTAGGCAGGGATGTCCCTTGTCCCCCCTGCTCTTTGCTCCAGCCATTGAGCCCCTCGCTGGCCAGGTGCGTGATTGCCCACAAGTAACGGGATTCAGATATGGCAAATTGCATGAGAAGATCATGCTCTACGTTGATGATATGCTCCTTTTCCTGGGGGACTCATTAACTAAAGTTATGTCAATCATTTCAATCTTTGGCCAATACTCAGGCCTTACCATCAATTGGTCCAAATCCGCGTTGATGCTCTTGGACGATGCACCTGGGCAGCACTTACCTGTCCTGTCCCTATAGTAACCACCTTTAGATATTTGGGCATTCAAATCTGTCCAATGCTTACTGATTATTACAGCTTAAATATTTACCCTTTACTACCCCGTTTCTGGTATAAGATAAACATATGTAACAAACTTAAAATGTCCCTGGCAGGGAAAACCAACCTCATCAAGATGATTCTCATGCCCCAGTTTCTACAGTGTCTGAAAAAAGTGAGTACACCCCTCACATTTTTGTAAATATTTTATTCTATCTTTTCATGTGACAACACTGAAGAAATGACACTTTGCTACAATGTAAAGTAGTGAGTGTACAGCTTGTATAACAGTGTAAATTTGCTGTCCCCTCAAAATAACTCAACACACAGCCATTAATGTCTAAACCGCTGGCAACCAAAGTGAGTACACCCCTAAGTGAAAATGTCCAAATTGGGCCCAAAGTGTCAATATTTTGTGTGGCCACCATTATTTTCCAGCACTGCCTTCACCCTCTTGGGCATGGAGGTCACCAGAGCTTCACAGGTTACCTCTGGAGTCCTCTTCCACTCCTCCATGATGACATCACGGAGCTGGTGGATGTTAGAGACCTTGCGCTCCTCCACCTTCCGTCTGAGGATGTCCCACAGATGCTCAATAGGGTTTAGGTCTGGAGACATGCTTGGCCAGTCCATCACCTTTACCCTCAGCTTCTTTAGCAAGGCAGTGGTCATCTTGGAGGTGTGTTTGGGGTCGTTATCATGTTGGAATACTGCCCTGCGGCCCAGTCTCTGAAGGAAGGGGATCATGTTCAGCTTCAGTATGTCACAGTACATGTTGGCATTCATGGTTCCCTCAATGAACTGTAGCTCCCCAGTGCTGGCAGCACTCATGCAGCCCCAGACCATGACACTCCCACCACCATGCTTGACTGTAGACAAGACACACTTGTCTTTGTGCTCCTCACCTGGTTGCCACCACACACGCTTGTCACCATCTGAACCAAATAAGTTTATCTTGGTCTCATCAGACCACAGGACATGGTTCCAGTAATCCACGTCCTTAGTCTGCTTGTCTTCAGCAAACTGTTTGCGGGCTTTCTTGTGCATCATCTTTAGAAGAGGCTTCCTTCTGGGATGACAGCCATGCAGACCAATTTGATGCAGTGTGCGGTGTATGGTCTGATCACAGACAGGCTGACCCCCCACCCCTTCAACCTCTGCAACAATGCTGGCAGCACTCATATGTCTATTTCCCAAAGACAACCTCTGGATATGACGCTGAGCACGTGCACTCAACTTCTTTGGTCAACCGTGGCAAGGCCTGTTCTGAGTGGAACCTGTCCTGTTATACCGCTGTATGGTCTTGGTCACCGTGCTGCAGCTCAGTTTCAAGGTCTTGGCAATCTTCTTATAGCCTAGGCCATCTTTATATAAAGCAACAATTCTTTTTTTTCAGATCCTCAGAAGTTCTTTGCCATGAGGTGGCATCTTGAACTTCCAGTGATCAGTATGGGAGAGTGAGAGCGATGACACCAAATTTAACACACCTGCTCCCCATTCACACCTGAGACCTTGTAACACTAACGAGTCACATGACACCAGGGGAGGGAAAATGGATAATTGGGCCCAATTTGGACATTTTCACTTAGGGGTGTACTCACTTTTGTTGCCAGGGGTTTAGACATTAATGGCTGTGTGTTGAGTTATTTTCAGGGGACAGCAAATTTACACTGTTATACAAGCTGTACACTCACTACTTTACATTGTAGCAAAGTGTCATTTCTTCAGTGTTGTCACATGAAAAGATAGAAGAAAATATTTTAAAAAATGTGAGGGGTGTACTCACTTTTGTGGGATACTATAGGTAATCAGGGGAAAATGACTGAACATAGTAAAAATACATTACATAAAAGTAAAAAAAATACACCATAAAGAGGTAAATCTGATTGTGCACTTCCAAGTGGCACAGACACGTTTCGACCATGGTGGTCTCCCTCAGGGATGCAAGCCCATGTGTCCCAAGCACAAGGGATACCAGCTGGGGTAGAGATGTAATGTTGCCTTTTTTTGTGAAAATGTCAATAAGTATATGCTAGAGTAGTAACCATAAACCACAGACATGGTATGGTCAGGGCAACTTCAAAGGCACCCGCTAAGAAGGTTGATTTTTTTTTTCTCTTTATGATAGACCTTGGCTAACCTTCCTAGCGGGTGCCTTTGAAGTTACCCTGACCATACCATATCTGCGGTTTATGATTACTACTCTAGCATATGCTTATTGACATTTTCACGAAAAAAAGGCAACGTTACATCTCTACCCCGGCTGGTATCCCTTGTGCTTGGGACACATGGGCTTGCCTCCCTTTCCTCCCGTCCTTTGTCTTGCAATCTTCCTATCCTTGGTGACCTTCAACATTTAAAGTGGTGTTCCGGCTGAAATTATACTTTTTAAATAAAAATACCCCTATAATACACAAGCTTAATGTATTCTAGTAAAGTTAGTCTGTAAACTAAGGTCTGTTTTGTTAGTTTATAGCAGTAGTTTGTTATTTTATAAACTTACAGCAGGCCGTGGCCATCTTAAGTGTGGGCATCTGAAGCCAGACTGTATTTCTTCCTGCATCTCATCCTTGCAGATCTCGCACATGCTCAGTGCAGCACAAGCAGTGTAATAGGTTTCAGGTCAGGTTTCCATAGCAACGGTAGTGTCAGAGGAAGTTGCCGCCCCCTTCCCAGAAGTCATTGCAAACAGGAAATGATGCGATGGGCCGCGGCCAGGGAGGAGGAAGTAAAAAATGAATACAGCAGATATACAGTAAGTGCTGAGAAAATTTTTTTTTAAATATCCAATTCGTTTACAGTGCACAGTTTAGTGAGGGATGCTGAAGAGTTGGAAAAGTGGGTGGAACTCCACTTTAAACCTGCTGTGTTTGCTATCTCCTATGAGCTTTAAAACCCATTGATGTGCTACCCAAGGGCAAAAACCCCCTGAGGAAGACCACCCTGGTCGAAACGCATCGGGTCACTTGGAAGTGCACAATCAGATTTACCTCTTTAGTGTGTATTTTATTATTTTTTTTACTTTTATGTAACTATTTTTACTATGTTCAGTAATTTCCCCCGATTACCTATATTCATAGGGGATATGTTAATATTTTCAAATAAATACTTGTTTTTATGCCAGTTGATCGGCCTAAATTGATGAAGAAATTTGATATTTAACATTTTTTATTGGATGTGTTTTATAGCAGAAAGTATTTTTTTTTTTTTCAAAATTGTCACTCTTCTTTTGTTTATAGCGCAAACAGTAAACACCGCAGAGGTGATCAAACACCACCAAAAGAAAGCTCTATTTGTGGGGAAAAAAAGGACAAAAACTTAGTTTGGGTACAGCGTCACATGACCGCGCAATTTCAGTGAAAGTATGTATGTATTTGCTGTATGGCAAAACATGGCTTGGTCACAAAGAGGGGGTAAATCTTCCGGAGGTGAAGTGGATAATCCCCATCCCCTGTGACCACCACAATGGCAGCACAGCATAGGTATAAACACGCCCCCCCCAGCCCCTCCTCCTTCTGCTGATTGGACAATAACAGAGCAGCAGCACGCTGGTGAATTGGTCTCCAAGAAAATGGCTGCCCACAGCGCTAGAGAATTTTTTTTTTTTTTTTAGAAAACTTTATTCATTCGACACAATGAATAGAGCGAAGAAGTTGGCGCCCGCTTCCCTTTTTTGTTTCCGCGCTTCCCTCATACCGACATTAGAGGAACAAAAGAGAAAAATTGAACGCTGAGGCGGATAGAAACTTCCCTCCCACACACAAAGACCCGGAAGTGATGTCACTAGGGGGCGGGGGGAAACGAGAACGCGCCATATGCTACTTCCCCTCCGATGTCTCCGCCCCCTCTTTGTGACGTCACTTCCGGCTGTGTGGGGTGTGTTCCGGTGTGCTCGGAGCTCTGTGTCGTTTGTCTGCGTTGTTCTGTGTGAGAAGTCCGGCGTCTTCTTCCCCCAGCGCTCCGTCCCCGGACACCGCTCACCTCCGAACCGCTCTACTTCACCCTCCCCCACCTCCACACCGGGATCTGTCCGAGGAGCGCCTTCCTCCGCCGCACCGCCTGCTTTTCCCGCTCTTCTCCCTCACACGCGCACCACGTGACCTGACCAACATGGCCGCCCAGAGCCCAGCGAGGGAGCCGGAGAGCGTGGAGGAGGAGGAGGAGACCATGGAGGAGGAGGAAGAGGAGGAAGAAGAGGAGATCATGGAGGAGGAATTCACCGTACAGATCGGGGCCACCTACTCCTGTAAGAGGAACGACGGCACCTACCGTGAGTACTTACCTCCTATCTATATTATATATAATGTATATACTCCCCCCCCACCTCATCTATATACCCCCCACTACATACTCCTGTAAGAGGAACGACGGCACCTACCGTGAGTACTTACCTCCTATCTATATTATATATAATGTATATACTCTTCCCCCACCACCACCACCTACCTCATCTATATACCCCCCACTACATACTCCTGTAAGAGGAACAATGGTACCTACCGTGACTACTTACCTCCTATCTATATTATATAATGTGTGTGTATAATATCCCCTCCCCCCACCACCTACCTCATCTATATACCCTCCACTACATACTGTAAGAGGAACGACGGCACCTACCGTGAGTACTTACCTCTATATCTATGAAATATATATAGTATAATACCCCCCACCGACCTACCTACCTCATCTATATACCCCCACTACATACTCCTGTAAGAGGAACAATTGCACCTACCGTGAGTACTTACCTTACATCTATATACCGCCCCTCTCCCTTCTACTACCACCTACCTCATCTATATACCGCCCTACTACTACTACCTACCTCATCTATATACTCCCCCTCCTCAACTGCTACCTACCTCATCTATATGCGTATACCACTCCTCCCCCAACTACCTACCGCGAGTACTTATCTATATACTACTACCTACCTCATCTATATGTGTATACCACTCCTCCCCCAACTACCTACCGCAGATACTTATCTATTTACCAGCCCCCCCCCCCCAAAACTACTACCTACCTCATCTATATACAACCCCCCAGGTACCTACCTTATCCATGTATATACCACCATCTACGGTGAGTACTTACCTTTTATGTACAGTGACACCTCGGATTACGAGCATAGTCCGTTCCAGGAGAATGCTCGAAATCCAAAGTACTCGCATATCAAAGCCACTTTTCACATAGAAGTCAATGGAAACGAAAATAATTTGTTCCGCGTTGACTTCAATGGGATGCAATACCGCATGCGGCCAGAGGCGGGGGGGCGTAAAGGCCAGAGCACACTTTGGTGGACCCCGGCAAACCTCGGAAAGACTCAGTTCACGAGCCTATCCGAGGTTTGCCGAGGTCGGTCAAACTGTCCTCAGGCCTTTCAGAGCGATGACTTTCCGATCGGCTCCGGGCCCCCCCCCCCCCCCCCCCATCTCAGGCCAAAAGCGGTACTGCACACCGCTTTTGGCCTGAATCCTGCTCGTTTTGTGAGACAACACTCACGAACCGCGTTAGGATTTTTAGAAATGCTACCTACCTCATCTATTCAACACCCTTCACCACCAATTACCTACTGCAGATATAAGGTACCCTGGCACCTACCCTGAGTACTTACCTCATCTAGATCTATGTATAATGCCCCCCCTGCCTTATCTATATGTGTAAACCACCCCCACCACCTTTTTCTTTAAGGAGGACGGCACCCACTATGAGTACTTACCTCCATAGATATGTATCTATTGCCCCCCCCCCCCTCCCCCAAGTTAACACCACTTACCCCATCTATATGTATATAACAGCCCTCCACCTACCCATAGTACTTGCCTCATCTCATACCTTCCTCATATACGCCCCCCTCCACCCCCAACCATCAGAGTAGGTGCTTCATCCATCTGCATAACCCCCCCCACCACACACCTACCTCATGCAGGAGGCATTGCAGAGCCTACCATTAGTACTTATCATATGTGCAATTCTTTTTTTTTTTTCCGAAGAAATGCATTTTAATGACTTAAAAAGAGAACTTCATATTCCCCCAATTTTTTTGTATAATAAAATGTTACGTCGAGTAAATACCTAACATGTCGTACTTTAAAACTGCGCACACGTGTGGAATGGTGACAAACTACGGTTTTTAATCTCCATAGACAACGCTTTCCAAATTTCTACAGGTTACCAGTTTTGAGTTACAGAGGAGGTCTGGTGCTGGAATGATCACTCTCTCTAGAACGATTGCGGAGATACCTCACATGTGGTGCAAACACCATTTACATATGTGGGCGTGACTTAAGTATGTGTAAGGCCCCTTTCACACCGGGGCGGTTTGCAGGCGTCATTGCACTAAAAATACCGCCTGCAAACCGCCCCTAAACAGCCTCCGCTGTTCAGCGTGAAAGCCCCGAGGGTTTTTACACTGAAGCGGTGCACTGGCAGGAGAAGAAAAAATCTCCTGCAAACCGCATCTTTGGAGCGGGGAAGGAGCGGTGTATTCAATGCTCCTAAACCGCTCCTGTCCATTGTAATCAATGGGACAGTGCGGCTATAGCCGTGCTATACGAGTGGTTTTAACAGGTTTTCGGCCGCCAGCGGGGGGTTAAAACCGCACCGCTAGTGGGCGAATACCAAAAATAGCGCTTTTACTGCCGACGCCCCCTACCGCCCCAGTGTGAAAGGGGCCTTAAAGAGGTTGTAAAGGGTTTTTTTATTTTTTTTATTTTCTAAATGGCTTCCTTTTTAAGCGAGTGCCTTGTTCACTTACCTGTTCCTTCGATTTCCCTTCTAAATGTTGTTTTTCTTTTGTCTGAATAACTCCCTTCCTGTTCCCCCTCCTCCATGAACTTTGCCCCCATCATCCGAGCCGTTCTGCCTGGAGATTAGACAGCGTGCTCATCCTTTCCCTTGGGACTACTTCCCTCTGCGGAGAGACACTGTATGTTCACAGGCATGGGGGGGGGGGCAGGGGATACGTGGGCGTGTCTACGATGCTGTAGCTCCGCCTCCCGTGCCTTGTTGTGTAAATAAATGATTGTTAGGTAGTTGGGTAGGAAATACGATGAAAACATTATCGATAAAGATTTAAATATTTTAGTTTTTTTCCCAAAGTAACTACCATTTGGTTCTTTGTGTTATGGGCGCGCTGGGGAGGCGGGAACGGGCGTATTCATTGGGCGGCGCGTGAATATGTAAGCCTGAAATAGAAACGAGATCTAGGCTCATTCCCGTTAGGTGACACTGACCAGAAAGCGGAGATGCCGATAAGCCTCAAGGGAAATGTAGTTCCTTTTGATGCCGTGACGTCACCTTAGTGAACGCGCTCCGAAACCCGGAGGTAGAGGAGAGAATAGAGGAGACAATGAGGACAAGAAATAGCATACTATTTGATCAAGTTAATATACATATCTTAAACGGAAATAACCAATATATTCTATATCTGTATAGCAAAGAGGTCAATTAGAGGCTAAAAAAGGTAAACCTTTACAACCCCTTTAATACTGCGTGCACAGACGGGAGGGGGGCACTTTAAAATGACGAAGACATCTTGAAAGGTCCTCTTTATGGAGAGTTCTGGGGTCCTAAACACCCCAAATATCTTCTCTAACCTTAAAAACAGAAGATGAAAGTGGAGTTCTATCCATTTTAAGTCAGCCGCTACAAAAAGTGTATCTTCTGACACTCACCTGTCCCACAGTCCAGCGATGAGGATGTACAAAGCCTCGCTCCCCCCCCCCCCCCCTATAGGCACCGGCATTGTAACTGTGGGAGTCTGGATGTGTCTTCATGGCCGGACAATCTGCTAGGATCTGTGATGTGTCCCAGAAGATTGCAGGGAGGGAGAGGTGAACTTCCTTCTGGTGGCACCAGGGGAGGAAGTGTGAGCTGGGTACCTGTAAAAAAACTGGGACCCCCCCCCCCCCCCCAAAAAAAATGACATGCCAAATGTGGAGTGTCAGGGGGTCACCAGTACTAAAAGCGGAAATTCCATGTTTGGGTGGAACTCTGCTTTTAAAAAATTTTTTGCTTTAAGGGGGAAAAAAACCCCACGTTTTACATGGCATGAGAAGTGAAAGTGACGTCACTCTGGTCCTCCAAGGGCATAGAGATGAGCGGTGGCCATCTTGTTTATCTCTTAAGTGAAGAAACTGCCGGCGCTGGATGGTTCCCAGCTGCTTCTAAAAGTGATTCTGCGGCTAATGCACTGCTGGGATCACTTATCAGGAAGCTGCTCACCTAAGGGAAAAAAAAAAATACCGGGGGTTTGGCACCTACCTACAGCTATAATACTGGTAATACATTTCACCCCGCCACCTACTGACAGTACTTGCTGTACAACACTGGTAATATGTACCGTATATTACTGAGTATACGCACCTGACCGCTATGTACCGTATATCAGAGTAATACACACCCTCTATAGAGCTGTCTGTTATGTACCGTATATCATGGAGTATACACCCCCTCTATAGAGCTGTATTATGTGTACCGTATATTGTAGAGTATACACAGCCGCTATAGAGATTTATTATATGTATTGTATATCATGGAGTATACACAGTACCCATATGTATCGTATTTCATGTAGTATACATATCCTCTATAGATCTGTATGATGTGTACCGTATTTCATGTAGTATACCTATCCTCTATAGATCTGTATGATGTGTACCGTATTTCATGTAGTATACCTATCCTCTATAGATCTGTATGATGTGTACCGTATTTCATGTAGTATACATATCCTCTATAGATCTGTATGATGTGTACCGTATTTCACATAGTATACATATCCTCTATAGATCTTTATGATGTGTACCGTATTTCATTTGGTATACATATCCTCTATAGATCTGTACCGTATTTCATGTAGTATACATATCCTCTATAGATCTGTATGTGTACCGTATTTCATGTAGTATACCTATCCTCTATAGATCTGTATGATGTGTACCGTATTTCATGTAGTATACCTATCCTCTATAGATCTGTATGATGTGTACCGTATTTCATGTAGTATACATATCCTCTATAGATCTGTATGATGTGTACCGTATTTCACATAGTATACATATCCTCTATAGATCTTTATGATGTGTACCGTATTTCATTTGGTATACATATCCTCTATAGATCTGTACCGTATTTCATGTAGTATACATATCCTCTATAGATCTGTATGTGTACCGTATTTCATGTAGTATACATATCCTCTATAGATCCTTTATGATGTGTACCGTCTTTCATGTAGTATACATATCCTCTATAGATCTGTCTGATGTGTACCGTATTTCTTGTAGTATACACGCCCTCTATATCTGTCTTATATGTACCGTATATGGCAGAGTATACACACCCTCTATATACAGCTGTCTGATATGTACTGCATATCATGGATTATAAACGTCCTCTATATCTGCGTACTGTATATCGGAGTATACATGTCCTCCATAGAGCTGTTTTTATATGTATTGTAGATGAGTATACACACTCTGTTTACCGTATATCATTGAGTGTATGTGTGTATAAATATATACTGTATGTTTATTGTATACGGTGTACGGTATTGCATCATCCTCTTACCTATGTTCTTACGTTTTTATTGGTGGTTTTTAAACCTTTGGATTCATGTTGAAGATTTTGAATATGTTGGTGTTGTACCAGATTTTGGTACCGAAGGACTAGATTAATGTGCAATGAACTGTCTCGAAGATATGTAATTACAATTTATTATTGAGTAGGTGTGCTTTTTTTTTTTTTTTTTTAATTTGGACTTGCTTATATTGACTTTAAAAGTTTAACTAAAGTCAACATTTTTTATTGAGAGCTTTTTTTTTTTTTTTGCCCCGTGTCTCTGATTGCAGAGAAGACCCTTTTACTTCTGTCCCACAGAGAGTGAGGGAATCCCCTATTATCACCAGAACTAGTGTCTCCATTTGAACATTTAGTCCTGTTCTGGAGACAACACAAAATTTTAGGATTTTGTTTGCTTTTCACGCTTGGTTGATAATGGCCAGCAGGAGAGGGTAGATATCCCTTTATGAGGACAGCAATAAAAATGTGACTGGTTCTATTCCAGCGATTCTTAAACTTTTTTTTCAGTCTTTGCACCCTTCCTAACGAGACACCCCATTCTAAAATGAAACTAATAGTTTTACATGATGCACCTTCACAAGTAGAACACCCAACACTGGAGGTGATTTATCATTACCAAACAAATATACACGCGCATTTGTGAGGTCAGGCACTGATGTTGGATGAGAAGGCCTGGCTCGCAGTTTCCGCTCTAATTCATCCCAAAATTGTTCCATTGGGGTGAGGTCAGGACTGTGTGCAGGCCAATCAAGTTCCTCCACCTCAAACTCGCTCATCCATGTCTTTATGGACCTTGCTTTGTGCATTGGTCCAAATCATTTGGTGGAGGGGGGATTATGGTGTGGGGGGTTGTATTTCAGGGGTTGGGCTTGGCCCCTTATTTCCAGTTAAGGGAACTCTTAAGATGTCTGAATACCAAGACATTTTGGACAATTTCATGTTCCCAACTTTGTGGGAACAGTTTGGGGGTGACCCCTTTCTGTTCCAACATGACTACACACCAGTGCACAAAGCAAGGTCCATAAAGACGTGGATTAGCAAGTTTGGGGTGGAGGAACTTGATTGGTCTGCACAGAGTCCTGACCTCAACTGGATAGGACACCATTTAGATGAATTTGAGCGGAGACTGCAAGCCAGGCTTTCTTGTCCTACATCAGTGCCTGACCTCACAAATGGTCAAACATACCCATAGACACACTCCTAAACCTCGGCCTTCCCAGAAGAGTTGAAGATGGTATAGCTGCAAAGAGTGGGCCAACTCAATATTGAACCCTATGGACTAAAAAGCCATTAAAGTTTGCTCACGTGTAGGCAGGTGTCCTAATACTTTTGGTAATAGTGCATCTTTGCACACTGGTACCGACTAGTATTCCTGCTTTTCTCTTCTCCATTGTTCTAACATGACTCCAGTGCTGATGGAGGAGGTACTCAAGTACATCTTCAGACTCCCAATGTTCTGTGATGTCATTGGTTGTTAGGACAACAGCAGCTGGCACAGTGCCCAAGGTTGTTATGCTTCACATTAGAAACTTGTGGCTTTGTGTAAAAACAAAAAAAAGCCAGGCTTAATCCGCCTGTCGGCTTGTTGATGTTTTTTGGGCAATTTTTAGGCATTTTTGCAAGATACCCCTGAAGAATCCAGAAGGCACCACAGGGTACCATGGTTGAAAATTGCTGTTCTAATCTCTCTCTCATATCACTGGTGTAGAGATGTAAAAACACATATATGCACAACAAATGTATGGTCCCCACTTGTGTTCAGGAATAGTTGTTTCAGTTTGATGTAGATGGCCTCTTTCAGTAGTTTTGTGAACCAGCTGACCTCTACTCCCAAATTGTGCTCCTCAGTGTCTTCAAAGTTCCTTTTTTATTTGTAGTAAAGTTGCTGAATCTTGATCTCAAGAGTTTGCACTATGATGTTGGGAGTGGAGATTGGAAGGCCTGGAGAAAAAATGAAAATATTTGGAAAAGTTTTTTTTTTTTTTCTGGAAAGTAAATCCTGGAATACAATTCAAGTAACACTATTTCTCTATGCAGTTTTCAAACAAGCGATACATGCATTTCTGCCGAAGTGGGCACTGCAGGGGAAATGCTCCGGTTTAGTTTGCTTGTGGGCTTCATCTTGTGCCTCCTACACTTGGGTTAGTGTTGAGATACAGTAAACGATTGTCCCCTCAGGCCCTAATTGACAAATAAGAGGGTGAAATGTTCTTAAAGTGGTTGTAAACTCTCTCCGACAACTTTGTCCCATGTAAATCCGCATAAAAAAAACCTAATGAACACTGCTTGTAGATACCTCCTTACTTAGGCCTGATGCACACCTATGCATTTTTAGTGCTTTTTGCATTTTGCCTATTTGCACTACAGTCCATTTAACATGGTTTCCTATGGAACACGTTCTGTAGTGCAAAATGCACTAAAAATGCATAGGTGTGAATCGGGCCTTAGTATTGCTGTAATCCTTTTTGTTCTTTAGAATGACTTCACTGAGCATGCCCATATCTCCCCTGATTTACGGCACTCTCTGTGTACTTGTCTGTCTATATTATCAGGACTTCCTACACTGAAATCCCACAAGACTGCATAATCACTCAGAGCTTCCTACTACACCTCATGTGACATCACATGGAGTGTGTACTTGGGCATGGGACAGCATTACTGCAGTATTATCAGCTGAAGTTGATAAAACTGACATAGGCAAACAATAGATAATCAGCACAAGTAAATACTATGAAATAAATCAAGTCAGCTATGAGCAGGGAAGCAGGGTTGCCATAGAAACGTTGGATTGAGAAGGAGGCTTGGTTAAAAGTACAGGAAGTGCTCAATGTAAGGGCAGAAATACACTCTACTGTGGACTCAGAAAACAATACAAGTTTTTTTAAATAGTAAGTAATATGTGATTTGGGCTGGGTTACAGTGGTTATAGTTCGATCACTACTTATTATAATGGACTAAATGAAAAGCAGCATCAGAGTGGGAGAGTTTACTTCCTCTTTAACATATACAGTCCTTGTTGTTCCATTTGTAATATAAAGTTAACATTTTAAAGCAAATTTTAGCTTGCTGAATAAGCTGTACTTTTTATTTCAAGTATAATACTTCTATGTACACTGCATGTTACCTTCCCAGTGTAACTAAATGACTTTGTAAAACTACTCTGTCTGAATTCAAAAAACTGAAAGTTTGGGGTTTTATTTTTTTTCTTGGTGGCTTAAAAATTTTACATCTCCAACTTTACATCTTCCCACTCCTACTGACAGCCACCATCACTGACTGTTGTTTTTTTAGTATTCTCTCCCTGCAGATTAGTCTGCTTAGAAGTTCCCTTGAGTCCATTAAATTATTCTTCTGTTTCGTGTTCCCCCATGAGGCCTCTGAAACGCATTGGTTGTCCTTTGCCCTGCTTGTTGTAACCGTTTTCAACAATAAAAACTTTGACTCCTAAGGATTTTTCATTTGGATCTTTGACCTATTACTCTGTTTTTGGTTGACTGTGAATTTTAACAAAATCGTGGTCTGGATAGCTACAACCTTTTGAAAGCATTCCTGAGATGTGTGTGGTGGTTGTCTTCAGACTGTGTTGCCATCTCTGCTTGGTGTTGCAAAGTTCCACTAACCTTCAGCGTGTTCAGTGGGTGGTGTGACCTGTGCCGGTGGGTTTCCTGTAAACCTCAATGTCCAAATAACCCCCAAGCCCAGTCGTAGTTTACCCCAACCCTTGACACCCAAGAGTCGGGCAAGCTCTTACAACATGCTGTTTTTGTTGAGTCCCCATCTTTTTTTTTTTTCTTTTTTTTCCGGGTGAGGAAAAGATTCACTGGTCTAATGTCCTGCCGACCACTGTTATCCCCATAGTGATGGATGACTTCCATGGACGTAATTCAGGCTATTAACCAGATCTTCCCATACTTGCATGTCAAAATGTAAAGTTTCTTGTACTTGATTAGTGGCTGGGATGTGCCCCAGACGTAGTCTAAGGTTGAGGTTTCTCTATTTAAACCTAGTGTCTTATGTTTGATCACACATGTCTGCTCTGTGATAAAAGATCTTCTAGTCATTGTTCTTTATTTCAAGGCTCTACTTTTTAAAGGATAAGTTCACTTTAAAAATGCATTTTTGTGTGATTTTTTGTTGTTGTGTTGTGTGGTGTTGGTGTTGTGGTGTTGTGTTGGTGTTGTGTTGGTGTTGTGTTGGTGTTGTGTTGGTGTTGTGTTGGTGTTGTGTTGGTGTTGTGTTGGTGTTGTGGTGGTGGTGGTGGTGGTGGTGTGGTGGTGTTGTTTTTTTGTTTTTGAGCCTGTAAAGCATTTCACCAGTGATAAGCAGATCCCTGGTGCCATACATGTCTCCTGCAGATCTGTCAGTGTATCCGTTTGGTCATAAATCCTGCAGGGCTTGACACATTTTGATTTTTATTTAGAAGCCAACTAAAAAAGTTAAAGGCCATTTTTTTTATTTTTAACCTTTTGCTTACTGTACTTTAACCCCCTTCCTGCCCAGGCCAATTTTCAGCTTTTAGCGCTGTCACACTTTGAATGACAAATTGCGCAGTCATGCTACACTGTACCCATATGAACTTTTTTAAAAAAAATTTGGAGCCAGAGCTTTCTTCTGGTTGTATTTAACCGGTTCAATACCGGGCATTTTCACCCCCTTCCTTCCCAGACCAATTTTTAGTTTTCAGCGCTGTCGCACTTTAAATGACGATTGCGCGGTCGTGCGGCGCTGTACCCAAACAAAATTGACATCCTTTTTTTTCCCCACAAATAGAGCTTTCTTTTGGTGGTATTTGATCACCTCTGCGGTTTTTATTTTTTGCGCTATAAACAAAGAGCGACAATTTTGAAAAAAAAAACAGTATTTTTTTACTTTTTGCTATAATAAATATCCCAATTTTTTTTTTTAAAAAATACATTTCTTCCTCAGTTTCAGCCGATGCGTATTCTTCTACATGTTTTTGGTAAAAAAAATCGCAATAAGCGTATATTGATTGGTTTGCGCAAAAGTTACAGCGTCTACAAAATACGGGATAGATTTATGGCATTTTTAAAAAAAAAAATTTTTTTTTTTTTTACTAGTAATAGCGGCGATCGCGATTTTTTTTTTAAAACTTTTTTTTTAATTTTTTGTGACTGCGACCTGGCGGACACATCGGACACTTGACACATTTTTGGGACCATTCACATTTATACAGCGGTCAATGCTATAAAATTGCATTGATTACTGTGTAGATGTGACAGGCAGTGAATGGGGTTAACCACTAGGGGTACACAAGGGGTTAAATATGTTTCCTAAGGGAGTGTTTCTAACTGTAGGGGGCGGGGACGTACAAGGGGAGGAGACCGATCAGTTTTCCGCTGTACTGGGAACACATATCGGTCTCCTCAACTGACAGGACGTGGATCTGTGTTTACACACACAGATCCACGGTCCGGCCCGGTTAACGGGCAATAACGGGCCACGATGTCCGCCGGGCACACGCATCGGGTCCTGAGCAACGCGGCAGGCGTGCGCGCGCGCGCCCCCCCTAGACGGCCGGGAAGCCCAGGCCGTCATATGACGTCCACCCAGGATGGGAGATCCCATCTGTAGAAGTCATGTTACTATGGCCGGGTACTGAAGTGGTCAAAATAGAACTTCAGTCATTTGTGGGTTTTTTCATCTTTCCATCTATTAAATATTCTGCCCTTGTTTTAACTTTGCATAGTAAAACTTTTTTTTGGGAGGAGTAGTAGAATGTTTTTTTGGGGTGTAATTGGAAGAATGCGTATGCCGTGTGTAAGAAATAACCTGTTATGACAATTTTGTGGATGGGAAAAAAAAATCTTAATTTTGCAAAGAATTGTGGGAAAAAATTGGCAACTTCAAACAACTCACCATGCCTCTTACTAAATACCTTGGACTGTCTACTTTCCAAAAAGGGGTAATTTGGGGGCTATTTGTACTTTTGTACTTCTACTCAAGAAATGAGACTGTCAGTATATCAGGTGTGATCAATTTTCAGTGATTGCCACCATAGCTTGTGGACTCTCTAACTTTCACACAGACCAAATAATATACACAAATTTTGGTGATTTTTACCAAAGATATGTAGCAGTATAAATTTTGGCCAAAATTTATGAAGAAAAATTACTAATTTGTAAAATTTATATCCAAAACGAAGAAAAATTGTGTTTTTTACAAAACTTTTTTTTTTTTTTTCCTTTTCTATAGCGTTAAAAATAAAACCCAAAGGTGATCAAATACCACCAAAAAGCTTGATTTGTTTGAAAAAAGGACAAAAATGTCATATAGTTAGTGTTGAGTAATTGTCATTCAAAGTGAGCGCTGAAAATATTGGTCTGGTTAGGAAGGGGGTTTAAGTGCCCAATAGGAAAGTGGTTAAAATAGGTTATGTCCAGACAAAGGTCCAGCAAAGAAAATGTTCTGTCTAGAGGAGTCTACTTTTCAGATGTCTCCCTAAAAACTTGCGGACGTATGAATATAAACATTGTGCCAGCAAGTGGTTAGAACTAAAAGCAAAACTTTCTTTTTTTTTTTTTGCTTTGTGTCCTCCTTAACCTTAGTGCCGGCCAAATGCGAATATGCCGCCTCTCGGCGGGTGGGCCTTGGCGCCATGTGGTCGCATATTTGCGTGCATTAGTGCAAATTCAGCTGTCATGAGCGTGTGCCCTGTGCTCTCCGAAAACCGTTATCGGTCACATGATCGTAAGCCCCGCGTCCTAAATACCTTAATGGGCGGTGCCGGCTCCAGGTGGTTAAGCATATTTTTCCTGTCTTTTGGCCCGATGACCGTTTATCACAGAGGAGGGTTGAGGAACAATTTAGATTGTCCCCAGAGCCGGAATAGAGGGAACATCTTCCAGTGGGGACACTAGTTCTTGGGATAACCAGGGATACCATAAGTTTGAAGGAATTTCCTCACTTCCTGTTTTGGCTATGGGACAGGAAGTGAAGGGAAATATCCCCAATGGGACACAAATGCAAAAACGAGACAAACCTTTCGCCTTTACATCTACTTAAGTCTCGGGGACCTCTGCAGTTGGTATACAAGTGAAAAGGGATATGACATTGCACGCCATTGTCTCTTTTGCCCATGTACTTTGTTGATAAATTGTTTGGAATTCTGAATATGGTGTTCCGTGTATAGGGTGATGGGATAAGTAGACAGATACTTAGTAATGTTATATTGTGTACCTATCAGTTGATGTTTCAGACAATTGGTCTGAGGGGCCCTCTTCCTAGTGTGTTTTAGGTCAGGGCTCGACAAATCCCAGGCGCCAGGTCGCTATGGCGACGAGAAATTGCATCCTGTCACCTGGGCTTTTGTCAGTGGCAGGTGCCTCCAGATGCCATTACAGGGCAGGCTACAGGGTGTGTTTTGGCTGGGAAGGTGGACTGGGCATTGTAGGTCCTCTGGACACGAGAGCACTGCCATCACGGGGAACGGGATTAACAGCAGCCAGGAATGGAGCGGGAAGAGCAGCGCAGCAGTTGCTGAGCAAGCGGCTAGCAGAGTGCAGTCAAGCTAGGGGATCCCCAGCAGCCCATCTCTGTTGCTGCCCTCCCCCTGGGATTACTGGAGCAGGCCCGGTTGAGGGAGGGAAGGGGAGCAGGCGCACTGGGAGCGGAGCCAAGTGGTGAGCGCATTGCTGCAACCTCCTTTCCTCCTCTACAAAGGTGTGCTCCATGTCTGCTGTAGAGAGGAGAGAAGTACCTGAGCTATGATGTCTGGGGGGATTAGGGGATGTGATGTTGGGAAAGGTTCCATCTGCAGTGTCAATGCAGCTGCTAAGAAGGAACTCCTCTCCCAGGTATCCTCTAATGTGGGGTGTGGAGTTCCTATACCCGATTTCATACCATCTGTGGGGTGAGGAGATGACTGGCAGGTGCTACAGACATTTGTATGTTTCCCTCTTTACCTGGTGTAGCAATGATCTCTAGAAAGCTTGTGTAATGTCTCCATGTCTATCTTAAATCAGGTTACCAGTCTGTGGCAAATCATATAGTCTGACAGTCTTCAGCAGCATGTCTGTAGACTGACTGTCTTTTCTAACGCCCATAGTCTCCTGTGCTCCCTGGCCGGCTTGTGTTGTGGTGGATGCCTGGTGTTGCGCCTGCCGTGTGTTGTCGCGCCCCGGCCGCCGTGTGTTGTCGCGCCCCGGCCGCCGTGTGTTGTCGCGCCCCCCCCCCCGGCCGCCGTGTGTTGTCGCGCCCCCCCCCCGGCCGCCGTGTGTTGTCGCGCCCCCCCCCCGGCCGCCGTGTGTTGTCGCGCCCCCCCCCCCCGGCCGCCGTGTGTTGTCGCCCCCCCCGGCCGCCGTGTGTTGTCGCGCCCCCCGGCCGCCGTGTGTTGTCGCGCCCCCCCCCCGGCCGTGTGTTGCGCCCCCCCGGCCGCCGTGTGTTGTCGCGCCCCCCCCCGGCCGCGCGCCCCCCCGGCCGCCGTGTGTTGTCGCGCGCCCCCCCCGGCCGCCGTGTGTTGTCGCGCCCCCCCCGGCCGCCGTGTGTTGTCGCGCCCCCCCCCCCCCGGCCGCCGTGTGTTGTCGCGCCCCCCCCCCCGGCCGCCGTGTGTTGTCGCGCCCCCCCCCCCCCGGCCGCCGTGTGTTGTCGCGCCCCCCCCCCCCGGCCGCCGTGTGTTGTCGCGCCCCCCCCCCCGGCCGCCGTGTGTTGTCGCGCCCCCCCCCCGGCCGCCGTGTGTTGTCGCGCCCCCCCCCCCCGGCCGCCGTGTGTTGTCGCGCCCCCCCCCCGGCCGCCGTGTGTTGTCGCGCCCCCTCCCTCGCCGCGTAGCCTTCGGTGACTGGGATGGGGGGGTTCGTACTTGAAGCCCTCCCATATCAGGAAAGTTGACCACCACTGTCCCAGAGTATATTTTATCACATTGAATACAAACCCCTTTGTTAGCCTCCTTGGATTGGGGGGGGTACTTAATTTGTCTTTTCTTTCTTTTTTTTTTTTTAATGGGGTTTTAAAATTTTAGCTTTTCCTGTTTTTGTACTATATGTATACTGTCTTTTGCTTTACTAGCAGGCATTTCTTACCTTCGTTTATGCAATTTTCTTTCCTTCCACAAGTGGAAGAAAAGCAAATCGCTTGATTGCCCATCAACACAGTATTAATGGGGGGAGGGGAATCCCTCCCATGGCTCTGTTGTGTTCTGATGGTGGCCAGCAGTGATCTTAAGAGGAAAAAAAGAACATCAGTCTGGTTGTACTATAGTTGATGGATCAACATAAGTACAACCAGCCCACCCATGATTGCATTCAATCTCAGGCCAGTCCCTGCTGACATTTAATCTATGGCCGGCTTTACAGTGTTAACTGAGAGAAGACCTCTTTGGTACACGTCTCCCTTTTCATGCCAGCTGGCTCTCATGGAAACTGCAGACTGAGCCGCTCCTATTAGGAGCTCGTTCACCTGTTTGACAGAATTCATTGTTCTGGATGAATATTTATGAACAGGATTTTTCTGACCGAGGCGCAGATAAAGTACACGGGTGGGGAAAAAAAGTAAAAAATTCTGCCTACTGGTTTAAAAGAATGCTGGTTTTTGAAAATGTTCCACCTAATTAACCAAAGTAAATTATTTTGTTCTTTAACCGGGACTATAATATTTAACACTTTAGCGCCAACCTACGCACATTTGCAGCCTCGGCCTTTCAGGGGTTCTGCCAGGGTGATGGCTGCATGTAAGTCACGCCCGCACATGGACACGGTGTGAAAATCACACATGTTGGGTATCGCCGCAATCGTTGCAGAGAGCAATAATTTTAGCGCTAGACCTCCTCTGTAACTCTAACCTGGTAACCTTTAAAAATTTTTAAAGCGCTGTCAATGGAGATTTTTAGGTACCGTAGTTTGCTGCCATTCCACGAGTGGGCGCCATTTCAAAGCATGACATGTTGGGTATCTATTTACCCGGCGTAACATCTTTCACATCATTCAAAAAAATTAGGCTGACTACGGTTTAGTTTTTTTTTTATTCATGAAAGTGTATTTTTTCCCAAAAAAGTGTTTGAAAAAATGCTGCGCAAATACCATGTGACATAAAATATTGCAATTGGCCTTATTTTATTCTCTAGAGTCTGTTAAAAATAAAATAAATGTTTGGGGGTTCTAAGTAATTTTGAAGCAAAATATACAGATTTTAACTTGTAAGCAACTAATGTCAGAAATAGACGTGAAAGGGAATAAAATGCAACATGAAAACCTACTGTACCTTTCCATCAAACCATTTATCAGGAGTCCATCCCATTAATACCCATTGTTCTCTTTGTCTTGTAGATGATGCCGAAGTGGTGAAGACCAGAATGAATAAGCGGGCCGGAAGGGAGGAATATTACGTCCATTACGTTGGCTGTAAGTAGAGACTTCAGCACCATCAGACCTATGTTTACCTCCCCTGTGAGCGTTACTGGGTGGGCAACAGGGATCAGTCCTTCAGCATTGGTAACACTCGCTAGCATAGTTTGGGGTGTTGATATGTGACCCCTGTAGCAGCATAAAGGTTGGCAAAAAGACAGTTGGCCAGGACTGAAAACTGCTATAGCTGGAGAGAATTTTGGAAGATCTCTGCATGTCATAGATGACGCTTTCCTGCAGAGAAGACAGTTGGTACCATCACTGCACACTCTGCTAGCCCAAGATGAGTGATAAAATGGAAAATGAAGTAAAGTTCTCTTCAGTCTTCGGATATCCTTACATTGTCACTGGCACAAGCACATTGTGATAAACAAATTCTTAGAAGTGTGGTTTCAAAACATTTTTTGCATGCCTGTTGTAAAAAAAAATTTGATCGATTCAAAAAAGCTGTGGAGTGGACATGCTTAACCCCTTGGAGCCAGCGCCTCCCGGCCCTTTAAGGAGTTTAGGATGCCGGCAGGCGGGACAGGGTTTATGACCATGTGAGCACAGTGATTGGCTGTCATGGCAGTCGCATAATCAGAAAGCTCCTGATCACAAGCAGCTTTCCGTTAGCCGCCGGTAACTGTGCAGGGCGCGTGCTCTCTGGACATCTGTATTTGCACTAATGCACACACACACACATACGTCTGCTCGCCGGTAAGGCCCACCCACCGTGAGGCCGCATATTTGCGTGCGGGCGGCGCCATGAGGTTAAAGCGGAACTTCAGTGCATCTGAGCACCACAAACTGAAAACACTAATTCATTTTAATTATTCAAAGCAAATTCTCCCACCCATCCTTGTCTCCATACTTTGTTGTTCGTTGCTCACTTTGAAAACCCCCCCTAAACATTTCTGACCGTGGCCATCTTGAGTAAGGGCAGATGATTCATGTAGTATTTACTTCCTGGAATCCATCTGCTCTTACCTCAGGCTTGCAGGCAGGAGGGTGTGCCTAGCTGAGAATCCCCTTCTCCCCTCCTGAATACACCTGGGATGTATAACTTCATTAGTCAGGGCAAGAAACCAGGACGTAAATGAAGAAATGTAAATAAAAAATTAAACAAGTAAATGATATACATTCCTGTCCATGTACTAATGCCAGTAGCATAAGGATAAAAACCAGTCAATGTTGATTGAGAAGTTCTGCTTTAACTGATGGCAGCGGGGTGAGATTTATCCCGGTGTTCAGTTTTTGTATCACAAACGGTTGTAGCCTTTTCTTCGTCTCATTTATAAAAATATTTGCTTACTTTTACAGTGAACTGCCGCCAAAATGAGTGGGTGGATAAAACCCGTTTGGTGCTGGTCAAACCAGTGAATGAGGAAGAGGAGGAAGATGAAGCAGCAAATGAAGAAGATGAAGCAGCAAATGAGGAAGATGAAGCAGCAGATGAAACCAATCAGGAGACCTCCGAAAATGGAAATGAGCCCCAAAATGAGGAGGATGAACCTGAAAAAGAGGCTAAAGAGGAGGAGGATGAGCCTCAAGCAAAGGTAATACAAAACACAAATCCAGTCTATCCATCCTGGTATCTGACAACAGCTTGGGATTATTTGATGGTCTTAAAGGGTAACTCCGCTTTTGTTGAAGAATTTTCCCCTCTGTGTAATTTATGTACATTGCAGGGATTTTAACAAACTTTGTTGCAGATTCCTACCTTTTTGCTCTGAAGAAATTGCCCTTTGTGTCCTTGTGCAGAGGAAATCTGTATGGAAGTGATTTTATAATTACCAATCAGGGTAATTATAAACATGCAGGGCTCTGAGGAAAGTGGCAGGGTCTGTCCCCCATTTTAGACATGATTTCCCTTTGGGAGTATCTCACCAGAAATTGCATTTTTGTTGCAGGGGATCAAGTCTGATTTGTATCTTAGTGCAGATTTCTGGGGCAACCAGTGAGCCAATCACATGCAGGAAATTAAATTTGGGGGGGGTGCATTCTGTATACCATCTGTGTACAGAACCCCTCCAGGTCTTCATTATTGCATTTTACAGTGAATGACAGCCCCACGACAGTGGAGTTGCCCTTTCACCACTTCAGTACCGGACATTTTCACCCCCTTCCTGCCCAGACCAATTTTTAGTTTTCAGCGCTGTCGCACTTTGACAATTGCGCGGTCGTGCGACGCTGTACCCAAACAAAGTTGATGCCTTTTTTTTTTTTTCCCCCCCCCCCACAAATAGTTTTCTCTTGGTGGTATTTGATCACCTCTGCGTTTTTATTTTTTTTTTTGCGCTATAAACAGAAGAGCGATAATTTTGAAGAAAACACAATATTTTTTACTTTTTGCTATAATATCCCAATTTAGAAAAAAAATTAATAAATTTTCCCCAGTTTAGGTTGATATGAATTCTTCACATGTTTGGTAAAAAAAAAATCGTAGTAAACTTATTTTGATTGGTTTGCGCAAAATTTATAGCGTCTACAAAATACGGGATAAATTTATGGCTTTTTTTTTTTTTTTTTTTTTACTAGTGATGGCGATTTGCCATTTTTTTTTAAGACTGTGACATTGTGACGGACAGATCGGACACTTTTGACACATTTTTGGGACCATTGTCATTTATACAGCGATCAGTGCTAGAAAATTGCACTGATTACTGTGTAAATGTGACTGGCAGTGAAGGGGTTAACACTAGGGGGGCGATCAAGGGGTTAATTGTTTCCTAGGAAGTGATTCTAACTGTAGAGGGAGGGGACTCACAAGGGGAGGAGACTGACCGGTGTTCTGTACTGGGAACACACCATCGGTCTTCTTTCACCTGACAGGATGTGGATCTGTGTGTTTACACACAGAATGATATAAGATGGCCTTAGAGTCTGACATTCAGCCTGATGCATCTGCTCTGACAAGGAGAAAAGACATGTAAAATAAAGTTATACATAAGATTCAATGCTATTTTCTTTGAATCCTAATCCCTGCCCATAGGAGTGGTCTACCTCTGCCATATAACACTTCCAGAATGAATTTTCAGGTAAGATTGTTGACTGGTCTTTTTAAAGCGAAGTTCCACCCAATAATGGAACTTCCACTTTAAGGGAAGGTGACCCCCTGACACGCCACATTTGGTATGTCATTTTTTTGGGGGGGGAGCGGATACTCTCATTTTAGAAGGTCCCAGCTCCCACTTCCTCCCGGCGCACCGCAAGGGAGATCACCTCTCCCTCCCCTCCCTCTCGGCAATCATCTGGGACACATCACAGGTCCCAGATAATTGCCTGGCCAGTCACGGCGCGGCTCGCGCATGTGCAGTGCGTGCCCTGCTGTGAAGCCTTAGCCGGACTCCCACAGTAACAAAGTCTGCGCCGCAAAAAGGGAGGGGGAGACAAGCGGGGCTTCGTTCCCCCGCATCGCTGGAACAGGTAAGTGTCCGATTATTAAGTCAGCAGCTGCAGTATTTGTAGGTGCTGACTTGTAATTTTTTTTTTTTTTTAAGCAGAACTCAGCTTTAAGTAAGGAACTTCAGCAAGGCAGTCTGTGAAGTCGTGTGGTGGTTTTTTTTTTTTTTTTAAATTTAGGCTTTGTTCTCATCATGGTGCAGCGAGGTCAGTTTTTCTGCAAACATTATGCAACTGCTCAAATAACACAAATTGTTCTGTGTCCTGTTCACACCACAACCACACAGTCTGCATGAAAACTGATGTCTCTAAGTGAAATCTACGTGTTTTTTTTTTTATCAGTTTTCATGCACATATGGTATGAATAAGCTTAGTCTCTCTACTCGTACTTGCCCTCCAGTGAAGTATCTTGGTAATGTTAGGGCTTTTCACACAAGCTGTCTGATCAGGTCCGCCTGTCAGTTTTTCAGGCGGATCTGCTCGGACCCGCCATTCACCCTTATGGTGCCGTGGATGTCAGCGGTGACATGTCTGACACCCGCTGCTATCCCCCCAATCCTGTCTGCCAAATCCAGACGGATGGTGGTCCTATTTTCCATCAGTCTAGCAGATCGGATCGAAAGAAAACGGACAGGCTGTCTGTTTATCATCCGATTTCCTCATAGAGGAGAGCGGGACTCTGTCACCACTCTGCACAGGGAGTGAAGACGGACCTGTCATCCACCTGCTTAGCGGAGCGATCCCCCGCTGAGAAAGTGAAGTCCTTCAACCTGAGGCGTCCGTGTAAAAGGGGCCCTAACCGTATTCCAATTCTTCTGGTGTGCAACTTTTATTCGAAGCAAGTAAATTCTATAATCATTTTAAGGCCTCATGCACACTGGTTTCTTGTAAATGCTGTTTATCCTTACAGGACA
This sequence comes from Lithobates clamitans, assembly GCA_037952925.1. NCBI lineage: Eukaryota > Metazoa > Chordata > Amphibia > Anura > Ranidae > Lithobates > Lithobates clamitans. The sequence continues at coordinate 336,932 of JBBGZY010001467.1, forward strand.
AAATCAGCGTTATAAACTCTCCTAAGCTGCATTTATCTTTCAAACCAGTTTAGCAGAGTTTGGTGTTTGGGAGTTTAATAAGCCAGAATTTTTATTTTGTTCTGGCAATTGAAATGAATAAACTGACATGCTAAACACGCCTAATGTTTAGATACATGTAGTGTTTTTTTTTTTTATGCCCAAAGGCTCCTCTTCTGAATGCATTACTTCTGCGTCAGGATAGGAGCTTTGACTGCCTCTAAACTCTGGTGCTCTTGTACCCTGGTACGGCCTAATGCCCACTGCTGCTCTTGTACCCTGGTACGGCCTAATGCCCACTGCTGCTCCTGTACCCTGGTACGGCCTAATGCCCACTGCTGCTCCTGTCCCCTGGTATGGCCTAATGCCCACTGCTGCTCCTGTCCCCTGGTACGGCCTAATGCCCACTGCTGCTCCTGTCCCCTGGTACGGCCTAATGCCCACTGCTGCTCCTGTCCCCTGGTACGGCCTAATGCCCACTGCTGCTCCTGTCCCCTGGTACGGCCTAATGCCCACTGCTGCTCCTGTCCCCTGGTACGGCCTAATGCCCACTGCTGCTCCTGTCCCCTGGTACGGCCTAATGCCCACTGCTGCTCCTGTCCCCTGGTACGGCCTAATGCCCACTGCTGCTCCTGTCCCCTGGTACGGCCTAATGCCCACTGCTGCTCCTGTCCCCTGGTACGGCCTAATGCCCACTGCTGCTCCTGTCCCCTGGTACGGCCTAATGCCCACTGCTGCTCCTGTCCCCTGGTACGGCCTAATGCCCACTGCTGCTCCTGTCCCCTGGTACGGCCTAATGCCCACTGCTGCTCCTGTCCCCTGGTATGGCCTAATGCCCACTGCTGCTCCTGTCCCCTGGTATGGCCTAATGCCCACTGCTGCTCCTGTCCCCTGGTACGGCCTAAAGCCCACTGCTGCTCCTGTCCCCTGGTACGGCCTAATGCCCACTGCTGCTCCTGTCCCCTGGTACGGCCTAAAGCCCACTGCTGCTCCTGTCCCCTGGTACGGCCTAAAGCCCACTGCTGCTCCTGTCCCCTGGTACGGCCTAAAGCCCACTGCTGCTCCTGTCCCCTGGTACGGCCTAAAGCCCACTGCTGCTCCTGTACCCTGGTACGGCCTAAAGCCCACTGCTACTCCAAAAAACATATGTTTAGGAGTTTTGGCTTTTTTTTTTTTTTTTTTTTTTTCCCAAAGCCCTCCTCTCAATTAAAGCCTCTGTCCATGTATACACAGGCTGTTACCAGCGTTCAGGAGCAGCAGAGTTTAGAGGTAGTCAAAGCTCCTCTTCTGACGCAGAATTGCATTCAGGAGAGGAACTCTTGGGCATAAAAACACGAAACACTAGACTTATTCAGAACTTCAGCATTTATTAATTTCAATAGCCCCCTAAGGGCTCATGCACACTCAATCTCAAAGAAGCGGCTCCTCCAGGCTTTTGAGCTTTTTTTTTTTTTTTTTTTTTTTGCTGCCTGGAAACTCCCCTCCATGTTAGTGGAAATGTGTCCATGCACACTGGGTTTTTCAGGAGTTTACAGGCATAAGCTCTTACAGCCAGAAAAACCCACCAAACTCAAGTTTTTGAGAGGAACTTTCGAAAAGACGCCTAAGTGCCCAAAAAAAGGCGCAAAACTCAAAAATTGAGGAAAATGGAAAAATGAGCCGAGGGGAGGGTTTGTGGGAAAAAATGCTTATGCTCAATAAAAACGTGCAAAAGAGCACAAAAAAGCACAAGCTTCAAGCTTTTAGGCATAGAATAAAAGCTCAAATGCCTGTCAAAGCAGCTTTTGTTTTTTGTTTTTTTGCTCCTGCATTGTGCATGGACCCCCATAGGCTTTTAGGCCTCGTGCACACGAGACGCTGTTAAACGCAAGTTCAGAGGCAGTTGGACACTTTTTTTCAACTGCCCCTGAACTCATTTAATGTTATCCTATGCTATCCATGTACACACTCGTTTTTTGGCGTTTCTAGGCAGTTGCGTTTAACCTCGTTTATCCAGAAGCAAAAAAATGGGTTCAAATGCAGTTTCAGTTCCGTTTAGTTTCAGTTTTCCATGTTTCAGATGCCAAACGCGGCTAAATGCCGGTACCGCGCTTAGCCACGTTTGCGTTTATAAGTGTTTTTAAAGGAACACTATTTTTTGGACCAGAAAACACAGAAATATGATGGTAAAATGCAGCAGAGAATGACATTTTGCGACCTGAGTTTGGGGCCCCATATCTCGGGGCCACTTGGTGCTAGGAACCCTAAATTTGGTGTGCTAACACAGTTGAACTAACACTACAACATATCCAAGTGGCCCTGAGATACGGGGCCCCAAAGTCAGGTTGCAAAATGTCAAGCACTTCTCTGCAGCAGAGAATGACATTTTGTAACCTTACTTTGGGGGCCCATATCTCTGGGCCACTTGATGCTAGGAACCCCAGCTTTGTATATGTCCACTGTGTTTTCACACAAAATTTGGGATTCCTAGCACCAAGTGGCCCTGAGATATGGGGCCCCAAAATCGGGTCGGAAACTGTCAATCTCTGCTGCAGAAGTACTTGACATTTTGCGACCCGACTGGGGTTCCTAGCACCAAGTGGCCCCGAGATATGGGTGCCCCAAAGTTGGGTCGCAAAATGTCATTCTCTGCTCTGCAAACGCTTCAAGACGCAAACGCGGCATGCAAACGCTGCAGAACGGGCTTTCTAAACGCCAGTTTCAGCTTTTAAAAACGTGTTCAGCAGAGTTTGCACCGGCGTCTCGTGTGCATGACGCCTAAGGGCTCTTTCACACGTTACGGATCCATGATGATCCGCCCCGTGAACATCTGCTTGCTCAGCGGGGATCGGCGCAGCAGGAAGATGACAGGTCTGTCTCTGCACACTGCAGCGATGGACCTGTCAGAGCGCCGCTCTCCCCTATGGGGGATCGGATGATGACGGACCGTAGAGTCCGTCGTCATCCAATCCGAAAACGGATGGAAAAGTAGTTTTTTTCCTCCGCTACACTTTTTTGGATCGGAGCGGGTCTGATGTCAGCGGACATGTCACCGCTTGACATCCGGCGCTCCATAGAGATCTATGGAGGGTCCACTCAGGTCCGCCTAAAAAACTGACAGGCGGACCTGAACGGATCGTTCGTCTGAAAGAGGCCTAAGTGAGGAGTTTAGGAGCTTTGGAAAAAAAGTCAAAAGCTTATAAATGTGAGGTTAGGAGCAGAAGTGTGCATGAGGCTTTATTTCTGAGACACTAAAAAACAAAAAAAGTAAACGATGCCATGGAATTAGATAAAGCCAAGGACGATCAAATTCCACTTTGTCTAGTTCCTGATCGTTTGTTACATTCCACTTTCTACATAAGATAAGAAAGCGAGTGATGTGAGATCAGCAAATTAGAAGTTGTGAAATCTTGAGAAGGGAGGGGGGGAGAACATTCCAGCAATTCCCTCTGTGTATGAGATGGTCAATGCAGAACCGTTATACAAATAGATGTTTGTGCTGAAAAGAGCAATATACTGAAATGTCTTTGTCCCCAGTTTTTTCTGTGTAAGGTTTTGTGTTTTTTTGTTTTTTTGTCTTTTTGTTATTGTTTTTTTTTTTTTTTTTAATCAAACTTCACTGCAGAGGCCTGCTGCAATTTGCACGTACTCGTGCATTCCACTCGCTTCCCTTTTTTGGCCTCTTTCACATGAACGATCCATTCAGGTCCGCCTGTCAGTTTTTTAGGCGGACCTGAACGGACCCTCCATAGACCTCTATGGAGCGTCGGATGTCAGCGGTGACCTGTCCGCTGACATCCGACCCGCTCCGATCCGAAAAAGTGTAGCAAAGGAAAAACCTACTTTTCCATCCATTTTCGGATCTGGTGACGATGGACTCTACGGTCCGTCGTCATCCGATCCCCCATAGGGGAGAGCGGCGCTGTGACAGGTCCATCGCTGCACAGTGTGCAGAGACAGACCTGTCATCTGCCTGCTCAGCGGGGATCCACGGAGCGATCCCCGCTGAGCAAGTGGATGTTCACGGGGCGGATCATCTCGGATCCTTCACCTGTGAAAGGACCCTTTCTTTTTTGTCCTCCTATGTCAATCACCTGTTTGCTAAGTGGTAAGGTCTTCCAGCTAATCACGAAATCATTCCCTACTTTTCCCAAAATGTCATCCGCCTCCTCTTCATGCTAGTAAGCCTGTGGCAAAGGCATTGCTAATGTTTTTTACGCTCTCATGAATGTACCACTGTCCGGCGGTTCAAGTTCTACAGGCCTACACTTACATGAGTGGTGATGGGGCACGTCTCGGGCCTCCACCTACTGCTCACAAAAATCCATTCTCATTCTGACCAATGGTGGTGGGGGGGGAGGGGCACATGGTCAACCACACTAGCTTGGCATCTATACCGCCAATCAAAACAAAGTGCTGCATGCATTGTGTCCCCTGAGGATTATAGTGAGATTACTTTAACAAAGTCTACCTGGCTGTAGATTGAACCAGCAAGGTTATTTTTAAATAAAGTGAAACTTTAGTCTGAAAATGAAATCCTGCTAGATGACTTCAGGCTGGACCCTTTTTCAGGTATAGCTATGTACAGCTTTAAAACTAAGTACCTATACTGTTTAGGATCCAGTAATACGGTCTCACCCTGCTCTGCACATGCTCAGTTGCTCTCCAGTTTTCAGCACTGTGCCTGAAATCGCAGCCACTAGAGGCCAATCTTTTGACGGTCTTAAGATTTACTGCTGTTCACAGGGGCTCTGGGCTTCAGCAAAATGGCGGCCTACTTTAAAAAGAAACGGGAACAATGCTGTTGCAGCACAATAATTATGATAGCATAATTCTTGCGGAATTTATGTCCCTTGCTAAAGGATATTATTTTTTAATCAAGTTGTTATGGGTAATGTTTTCACTTTTACCCTGGATTACAAAAAGGCTTGTGTATATCGCATATAACCCTTGTCATTCTCTTCTTCCTCTCCTAGAAAATCAGAGTGGAGGTCCACGAAGCTCCAGCGAACAGTTCTGTCGTGGCCTCTGACGATTTTGCTGAGGAGTTGACCTGTCTGCTGTGCAAAGAGCTCTTTAAGGACCCCGTGGTGGTGGAATGTGGCCACAACTTCTGCCGCAACTGCATCGACAAGGCCTGGGAGGGTCAGGATTCCTTTACGTGCCCCGACTGTAAGGAAGTCATAACTGAGAAGAGATACACTAGCAACCGAGCCCTGGCCAACCTGGTGAAGAAGACTGCTGGGACTCCAGCAACAACTCCGGCAAAGACCAAAGTGAAGGAGAAGGTTCCACCTCCTGAGAACTGTCATGTGCATGAGGAGAGGCTGAAACTTTTCTGTAAGGATGACGGAGACTTAGGATGTGTTATCTGTCGAGAGTCTCTGAAACATGCCAACCACAACTTCCTTCCCATCCTGGATGCAATGGGTGTGTACAAGGTAAGATGTATTCTGGGTACTAATAATCTTTTCTATATGGCCAAAAGTTTGTGAACCCTAACCATCAATCTTTGGGCTCAACCATGGGCTGTAATATACAATTTCCATCACCCTTTAAAGGCTTTAATGGGGGGGGGGGTCAACTCTTCTATGAAGGCTTTCCGCAAGTCTTTAGATTTCTTTAGGAAAGAACATTTGTGAGGTCCAGGTATTGAATGAGAAGACTTGCATGGCAATCTTCATTTCAGCATATCTCAATGGGGTTGAAATCATTTGCTCTGTGCAGGCCGCTCGCGTTCCCCCTACATCAAATTGGTCAAATCAGATTTTTATGGAGCAGAGTTTGTGCACATGGCTGCAATCAGGCTGGAACAGGAAAGGCCCTTCCTCCAAGGTTGTCTGAAATGTCTTTGTATGGTGTAGCATTAACTGTACCCTTCACTGGGAAACACCTGAGCTCAGTCATTTGAAGGGGTGTCCACATACTTTTGGCTATTTATTGTTTTGAGTTGGTCAGGTTTGATAGGTGTACTATGGTTGGGTGGGTATAAATCTGTTTAACTTGTTAACATTTTGTTCTCTACAGACAGAGCTGTCCTCTATGGTAACTCCCCTGGAAGAAGCCTTGAAGGTGGCTGAAAAGATGGCTAAACAGCAAAACGAAAAGATTGACAAACACAGAGTAAGTAAAGGACACCCTGGCATCTTGTGTGTGTATATAGGTAGAAGTCAGGCATACGTGCCTATAAGATGGCAAAATTTCAACTTTAACCACCAAGTTCACCACCTTCCTGCCCAGGCCAATTTTCAGTTTTCAGCGCAGTAACTCTGACAGTTGCGCGGTCATGCTACACTTTCTACACTGTACCCATATGACATTTTTTGAGATGGCTTTCTTTTGGTCGTTTTTTTATTTAAATTGTATTAAATTTCTTTTGTTGGTTTTTAATCATTGCTGGGTTATTTATTTTTTACTAAATGAAAAAAGACAATTTCAAAGTTTTTTTTTTTTTTTTTCTTTTTTGTTAGAAATTTTTGGAAGTGAGATTTTTTCTCCTTCTGCCAGTGCAGATGTTCCCACTGAGGAATGCCGCTTACCGACTCCTCACACAGTCAACGTGACGGGAGAAATGCAGATAACTGGCATTTCCCTTTTTACTCTGATCAGGTATCATTGGATACAGCTAATCACATGGTAAAGAGCCTATGTCATAGCGCATCACCGATCGCGGTAAAGAGCCTATCGCCGCACGCCAAGAATGGGAGGACTTCATGATATCCTCCCAGAACGAGAGTGCTCCCGCCCGTCCATTTCATTATACTGCGGGTGGGAAGCCGTGAAAAACCATTAGGCATGCATAATGCAGGCTCCTAGCCAGTCCCGTTTTTTTTGTTTCTTTTGTTTTTTTGTTTTTTTTGTTTTGTTTTTTCTGAACTTTAACACTTCTTGCCCTTCACAGAACAACATGAAGGAGTACCGGGAGCACATTGAGGCTGAATTTGTGAAGCTGCACAATTTCCTGAAGGAGCGAGAGGAGAAACTGCTGGGGAAACTCCAGACAGAGGGTGAAAGTCTGCTGTCAGAAATGGAGGAAAATATCGCCAAGATACAGGAGAATATTGACAGCATCAAAGAGAGCATTGCTATAGCCAGCGAAAAAATGAACGACGAAGACTCCATTTCATTCTTGACCGTAAGTGTTGCAGCCACTTTGAATTGGAATGTTCATCATTTGTTCTCTTTTGGATCTAACATGATTTTTTTTTATTTTTCTCTTCTCCCCCACAGGATATCAAATCCTTCATTAAGAAGTAAGTGCTTTTTTTTTTTTTTTTTCTATATCCACTTCCTATTAAAAGTCTTGTATGGCCTTAAATATATCATTTAGGTAGACGGATTAGTGATATTTTATACCCATTGATGTCATCACTGGGTCTCTGCTTCACCATGCAGTGCAGGTAGGTCATGGCTGGTGCTATATTACATTTACTTATATAGCGCTGTCAGTTTACACAGCACTTTACACGTCTCAAATTCATATACTAGGTCCAATTTAGACAAGACAATTAACAGCATGTCTTTGGAGTGTGGGAGGAAACAGAAGTACCTGGAGGAAACCCACTCAGGCGCAGGGAGAACATGCAAACTCCAGGCAGGTAGTGCCATGGTTGGGATTTGAACTGATGAACCCAGTGCTGCCAGGGGAAAGTACTAACCACTTAGCCACTGTTCTGCCCATATACATAACATCTTGGGAAAATATCACAGCACCTTGCCTTGCACCTTGTCAAGAGATCTCCGCTCTGAAAAAAGGCAGTGGGCTTGCTTTGGAAGGAGTTATGCAAATGCCAAAATATCCTAATGGCGGTTAGTCTGGAGGAGTTGACATTCCTTGGCAGTCTGCGTTTGCATAGAGAGCTCCTTAAACTGGAACTTTAGTCAGAAAATTAAGTCCTGAGCACTTCAGGCTTGCCCGTTTTGCAGGTATTGCTATATAAACCATTAAAAATATTATACTGTTTAAAATACAGTCATGCTCAGTTGCCCTCTATTTTTCAGCACTGTGCCTAAAATTGGAGGCCGATCTACTGTGTAAAGATTTACTGCTGTTCGCATGGGCTTCAGCAAAATGGCAGCTTTTGTCAAGAAAACAGGAGCAATGCTGAAGGCAGTTTATAGCACACACTAATTTTGGTAGCATAATTGTGTAATGCATACTGTTTAAAATCCAGTAATACACTGTCTCACCCTGCTGTGCGCATGCTCAGTTCCCGATAAGGACTGCTCTGGGACAAATGGTGGCCTCCAGCAAAGAACAGGAGCAATGCCGGAGGCAAGTGGAATTTCACCCTAAAACTAAAATCTATAAATCTCCTGGCATCCACAACCTAATACTAACCTATCTAGCCCTGTAAAGAAGAAACCGCTATACATCCTTTTTTTGTGAAGCCGCTCCGGTCCTTTCTCCCGCGACAGATGCTCTGCATGAATAGACAGCCGACAGCAGCTGGCAAGTGACGTCACCCATAGCGTTACTATGGTGCTTCTGTTGTCAGCTGCCTCTCCTGCACCCACCTACACAGAGAAGCCGCTGCTGACAGCTCAGCGTGCGACCGGAGCAGCTGCAGAAAGAATATGTATATCGATTTTCTACTAGATAGGTTAGTCTTCAATCGTGGATGCCTTTAGAATTACAGATTTTAGTGTTGGTGTGAACTTCTACTTTTAAAGAATATTTTTTTTTTATCAAGCTGTAATCAGTAAAGTTACGCTTCAAAGTGGTTGGTTCTAAAGGCTCCAGGTTTTTTTAATCTTCATGAGTTCAATTCATGAAGGTAAAATACTTTGTGCGCAGGAGCCCTCCCAATACCTACCTGAGCCCTATCGTGATGTGCATGAGAGCCTCGGCATCCCTCCCCCCCAGACTCTCCATCATTGGCTGAGGCAGCAGGAGCCAATCGCAGCCAGTGAGCCAATGAGGGGTGAGACTGAGCTATGCCTCTGCGTGTGAATGGACACACATAGCAGAGGCTTGGGAGAGAGCCTGCTCGGGTGCACCCATCGCAAGCTGCCTGCTGTGGTGGCACTGGACTGGAGGGAGGGGCCAAGAGCACTGGCAGGGGACGCGAGAGAAGGATCGCGGCTGCTGTGTGCAATCCCATTACACAGAGAAGGCAAGTATAACGGTGTGTGTGTTTTATTTTTTATTTTTTTTAATCACTTTATGTAGTTCTCGTATGTGATACATGTCAGATTTAAAGGTGTAGTTCATATTCGTAACTGTTTAATATTGTACCTATATCAGGGGTGTAACCTGAAACATTTCCTTAACTGAATTGTGCAATGCTTCTCCCTGTTGCTGCTTTTTGAATCCGGCACAGTTGTGCTTCATTCACTCATATTTTCATTAGGATTTGTAAATGGAATGCCTACAAGTTTAATTTCCCACTGTAGCAGAGGGTTTCCTAGATCTCAATGGCTTTCAAATGCTGCAAGGGCGTCTAGGGTTCACATCACCAGCCCCATAATGGAGTCTACTTCCATATAGACATGGGGCTGGGATGTAAATCATGCTGGGGCCTGTGCAGTGCATCCATGATGCGGTTGCAATGCTCTGCAGGCCTGAATGCAAAACGATCAATACACGCTTTTTTTGTTTCTATTAGCACCTCAGTTCAGGTGTTTGGACTTTTCATTTTAGAGTTGGGTGTAGTAAGGCTAAATAAGGAGGCTTGTATAAATATTGACCTTTTACAGTTCTACATTAAGGCTCGGTTCACACTGCCATGACTTGCGGTGCGACTTTGCCAGGAGACTCCCTTTGATATTTTGCTAGCAACTTGAGTATGACTTGATGCAGCTTTTTTAAGCAACTTTCAGGGAATGCCTGGATAATCTTCCTGTAATGTCGCATTCAAATCACATCAATATCAAAGATCCAATTTTGAGGCGACTTTCATTAAAGTCTTTGGGCACAAGTCGGATAGAAGTCGCACAGGAACCTTTTAAATTTTGGAGCGACTTCAGTAGTGCTAATTAACGGGCTCTCATTGACTGACATAAGACTTCAAGTCACATGACATGCGAAATCCTAAGTCGGATTCCAAGTTGCAACCGAGCCTAAGACAGAATATGTGCAATCTATTTTTGTATAATAAAATACAAAGTGATATATAAGACATGTGTTGCCTATTCATGATGGAATGAATAAGTCACAAATTACACCATAAGAAATAGTAACCTAATACTAAATACGTCATGAACATATGGGGAAAAAAACATCCAGAGCATCACAGCCAGACATGGTAGGTGTTAATACTGAATATTAGATTTTGTAATGACTCAGGCCTTTTTATAAAGCCAAACTCCAGGACAAAATTAGACCCACATAAAGCTCAGGTTATGCAGGATCTATGCTTGTCTGGGCTCAAGGAAAGGGGTGGATGAAGCTGGGCCTCATTCAGTCTGAAGTAGGGCAGCAACCCATTGCCATGTCCTAAAGCAGAACTACACTAAGCATCAAAAACATTTAAAGTGGATGTAAACCTTTACATAAACCCAGGAAAGTGAACAGCTTCAGATAATACAGAAAGAGATGAAACAAATCTCCCTACATAAGTTTTACATGTATATCAGCTTTATATATTCTTTAGAAAGTGCTCTTTATGTTAGATTTTCTCTTCCTGGTCGGCACTGCGGTGAAGCCAAGACAGCTGATTGGAGGAAAGGCACACATCCTCTCCTCATAGGTAGAGACTTTCAGCTCTGTTTGTTGAATATCCAGTTATGGGGGTGTTTCTCTGCAGCAGGAAATGGAGTACTGGTCTGGATAAAAGGAAAATGGATGCAGCCTCACAATTGCCCATCAATGCAGCCTGATCAATGCCCATCTACAGCCTCACAATTGCCCATCAATGCCCATCTACAGCCTCACAATTGCCCATCAATGCAGCCTGATCAGTGCTCATCTACAGCCTCACAATTACCCATCAATGCAGCCTGATCAATGCCTATCTACAGCCTCACAATTGCCCATCAATGCAGCCTGATCAATGCCCATCTACAGCCTCACAATTGCCCATCAATGCAGCTTGATCAATGCAGCTTGATCAATGCCCATATGCAGCCTCACCATTGCCATGAATGCAGACTAATCAATGTCCATCTGCAGCCTCACCTCAGATTACTGCTGTCTCAGAGGGGACAGGGAGGGGGGTCGGGACGAGCACCATCAGATTACATACAGCGAGAATCTCCTGTTTACTCGGGGGGCCTCTAATACAAAGTCCCACTTCCTGGACCGGCTTCTATGATGGACAGAACACTGGTCCAATGCCGGCCCAGGAGACGGGCTTCCTATTAAAAAGGCTGCTGACTAAACAGGAGTTTCTCGCTGTATGTAATCTGACGGCTCTTGTCTCGCCCCCCTCCCCGTTCCCTCCTAGGCAGCCCAAATTGCAGTATCGGCGTATAACATGCACACTATTTGCCCCCGATTTTCAGGGTGAAAAAGTGCTTGTCATATACCAATAAATACAGTATATACCTTCACCCCCCCTACATCGGCTAACACCTTCTATAAAGCACCTTTACCCTTTTCTTCCAGGTGTCAGGATCAGCAGAAAGAAGCCTTGTCACCTGGGAACAAACTCATTGACAAGGAGCTGAGCGCAGAGGCTTACAAGGTGCCCATTCAGGCCTCGATGTGGGAGGACTTGAAGACTGCCGTTGTTCCAAGTAAGTTTTATTTTATTTTTTTTGGTTTTTGTCCCCCCCCCCCCCCCTTGATTATGGATGATCTTTTCACAAGTGAGCAGTATGCTGTGCTTACGGGTTGGGGGTCCTGAAACTGCAGTTTGCTTTTTGGTCAGACTGTGGTTAGTGGGAGCAAAACAAAAAAAGCCCTTTATATGGTGGTAGGTGGGAGTAGCAAAATGGCTTGGCGTCAGTGGGAGTAAAAATGACGGCTGTCAACGACAGAGAAAACCGCCCAGGGTGGGTGGTCTGTGGGGTAAAATATTGTCCCCTGCCTTAGTGACCAATGGGAGGAATCGTGCCCCATAGTGTGGTGTCTGTTATGAAAGTCCCTTATTGGGGTCTACATTTACGTATATTCCGTGACCCGCTCTGCTTCTCTAATGGCTGGTTGGAGATCACTCCGCCTGTGGTGCCCAAGATAAATTGCCGGGTGCTACGAAGTACTGTATTTACTTCCCATTTAGAACCACTGATGCTTTCCACTTTGTTTTATATGGCTGAACTAGGAAGCACCGGGTGGTCACATTGTATAAGATTGAGAGCTTTCCATATTACTGTTGCTTTACGCTACACCAGTGGTTCTCACCCTCACTCCTCAAGTACCGCCAATGGGCCATGTTTTGGGAGCTTCCATTAGATAAAATAGCTCTTATCACTACCAAGTCATTGATATTGATTTAAAGAGGAAGTAAACCCTGCAAAATATTTATTTTTTTCTAATATTTCAATGTTTTTTTTTTTTACCTTGCCAAGCAAGCGATATATAAATTAGTCCTAAACTAGCGTTAGAAGTACCTTTTTTCTATGATTTTTATTTTCCCTGTACCGTCCGCGCCATTCTTTGTCCTGTTTGCTGAAGCCGATGCGGACGTCCTTTCCGCCTTTAGTTCGTATCCCTGACGAAATCTCGCGCATGCGCCGTAGCGTCGTAGCCAAGCCCCGATCTCAATTGCCGTTACTACGGCAACAGAGCATTCTCAATGAGAACAGTAAATGGCTATCATCGCGAGGCTTCCTCTGTGCCGTTCTGAGTGTCAGATAATGAAACCGCAGGCAGAGGAAGCTGAAACGGCACACACTGTGTGCCGTTAATGAGGCGTACCTAGTGCGCAAGCGCGGGCGACGTCACAGGACAAATAAAGACGATTTGCATCGCAAAGACAAATGTGAGTGCACTTTCACAGGCAGCGATGAGCTGCCTGTGCCTATGTAGATTCCATTGATGTAAAGTTGTGTAGAAGGGTTTACAACCACTTTTTAAAGCAGCTGTGTAAAGGAAAACATATCCCGTTGGGGGGGTTTTTGAGGACTGAGGTTGAGAAGCACTGCGCTACACTGTCTGAGGCCAGAATTAGATGCCTGGGTGGAGATGATCCTCTCCGACCTCTTCTTTTGCTTATACTCCATTCCTGCCCCTATTGCAGTTTTATATAATATAAAGTGGAGCTTTAGTCAGGAAATTAAGTCCTGCTAGATCACTTTGTGCTGGTCTCTTTTGCAGGTATAGCTATGAACAACTTAAGGCTTATACTGTTTAAAATCCAGTAATACTCTCACCCTGCTCAGCACATGCTCAGTTGCTCTGTTTTTCAGGCACCTTGCTGAAAATGTAAGAGGCTGATCTGCTGACGGCCTAAAGATTTACTGCTGCTCAGGGCCTCTGGGCTTCAGCATAATGGCCGCTTCTAGCATGAGGAAACTGGAGCTATGCTGGAGGCAATTTACAGCACACACTAATTTTGGTAGCATTATGTGCAATGTATGTTTCTTACTAAAGAACATTATTTTTGTATCAAATTGTAATGAGTAAGGTTCCACTTTAACCTTTTTTTTGAGTCGCTTTAAGAATCTGAGCGCTATGGACCCCCCTCCCCAGAAATGTCACATAAACTGGACTTGGCATGCAATGAATATATGTACTTTATTGTATTGAAATGTGATTGCCTCATACATATGACATACAGAAAGTTTGAATAATGTAAACTGTCTTCACTAAAAACCTCACTCCTTTTCATGGAAAGACCACTTTACAAAAATGAAATACAATCCTCTTGTGCAAATTAAACAAAACTATTTTTTAATTCTGCTCACATCTACTACTACTACTTCTTCTTCTATTACTACTACCACTAGAAAATGAGAATTAGACTTTGCTCTTATGGAGTGGCACAAGATACCAGCTGTGCAGAGAAGGATGATACAAATTTAAATGTTAAACATGGGACAACAAGTCGAGACGCTTAGCGGTCTGTGCTATAAGCAGCGACAGGGTGCTTTTTTTATTTTATAATTTCGTTCAATAGTAAGCACTCATTCAAAATTGTGCAACTTCATCTGAACTCGCACAGTTTCAAAGCCATATTTCAGTCTGACTTCAGGGGTGACTTAAAAGACCTCAATGCGGGTTCCTGCACAGATGTCTATTAAAGTTGCCAAAAGTAGTGCAGGAACTACTTTTGGAAATTGCCGTGGAGTTGCACTGATTTTGGACGCTCCCATTACCGGTGTTCTGTCAAAACAACAACTGGACAATCTCCAACTACGTCCCTTCCGGCGACTCTCTCCATCAGTAATTGGAGATTTGGACGAGTTTGCTGTTTTGACACAACACCTGGCAGCGTATACACAACGGTACACAATATAAGTGGATGTTAGTCCGCCCGCTAGTAACTAACATGGCTGCCTGCAAGGTGGCAACAACTTTTTCCTCCTCAGCCGCTGTTCTGTCAAAACAGCCGACTCGTCATGTACCGTAGTGTATACGCTGCCGGTGTTGTCAGAACAGCCAACTCGTCAATCTCTATTTACTGATGCTGGAGAGTCACCGGAAGTGACATGTTTGGTTGGAGATTTCAATGAGTTGGTCATTTTGACACACCGGCAATAGGCTGCTTTATGATCTGTTAAATTGTGCCGATGGGAACCCGGGTCTAAACCATTGAATGGGACAAGGGGGAGGGCTGTACAGTGAATGCAAATGTTTATTTATCAGACCCTCATTGACCGACCGAAAAACTCATCCATGGACCCCAGGTTTAAGAACCCCCTTCCTTATTGGATGGTATAACACCTTGCAAGCTTACAATAAATCTGCCACTGACAAAGTCCCTTTTTTGGGGTTATTTGCGAAAGGCAAATCCACTTTTCACTACAAGTGCAAAGTGCACTTGAAATTGCACTGAAAGTGCACTTGGAAGTGCAGTCGTTGTAAATCTTAGGGGTAGATCTAAAATGAGGGGAAGCTCTGCTGATTTTATTATCCAATCATGTGCAAGCTAAAATGCTGTTTTTTATTCTCCTTGCATGTCCCCCTCGGATCTACAGCGACTGCACTTCTAAGTGCACTTGTAGTGCAAAGTGGATTTGCCTTTAGTAAGAAAAACCTTTGTCACCTTATGCAGCCTTAGCCACCACTTAATGCTCTTAAAGTATATCAGTTACCCTTTTAAAAACAAGCCAAATGGGACCTCAATGATTGCCAATTACCTAGTTTTTATTTAAAATAACCAGAAGTACTTTATTTTTTCCTTCGTATTTGTAGTCATATATCTGCCCTAACCCCTCAGTGTATGTCTCTTCCCTGATGGGCAGATATTTCCCCCTGCTCTGATGTTAGGATAATAAAAGTGAACGAGGGGGGGGGGGGGGGGGGGGGTTAGCTGTATTTGCAAGTCAGCACTTGGCTGTTGTCAGCGCTCACACTAACAGCGCATGCGCACTAGAGGAAGAGTGCAACGTACAGACACTTAGTGCACACTTAAAGCTGAACTCCTGGCACAAAACATTACTTTAAATATTTCTTAGTAACCAGTAAAGAGATAAATCCACTTTGTGCACCATTTGCCTCTACAAACTCAGATATGACCTTGTAAAAATAGCAGTGAGCTTTGCTGTTGGAGGGACCTGGGGGGGCGGGGGGGGGGGGGCGACTCCACCCACTACAAGCTAAAATACAGGACCAACCCTACGAAAGGGAAGAGTAGCCATGACCTCTGCACAAAGGCAAGGTTTCACACAGGATTACTGCAGAGATCTGGAAAAAATACACAAAGTATACCAGGATTCTAGTTAAGAATACACACGAACGTGTTCATTTACACAATATTTGCTTATGCCGGAGTTCAGCTTTAATGAAGCGGTTCAGCTATCCAGGTGTGGCCAACACTTGGGTGATCAGGGATTTCAGTAGCGGCTGAAGAGCGTTATCCTGGACCTCCAGTGATGATTGGGAGCAAAGCAAGATCATCAGGTAATTTAACCACTTAAGCTAAGAATATTATCTTTGTGCATTTTTTATTGGAAAAACATTTTAAACTGGTTGTGAATCCTTACATATGTCAGGTAAAATGACTGGGCTCAGGTGATGCACAGACATGAAACCAATCCTCCTACATAAGTTGTACTGGTTTATTCTTGGCCCTCATTTCTCTATGGCTTTTCAAAGTACAGAATAAACACAGCATGCTCTCTGCTGCAGGGGCAGGGTTCTGATGCCAAACAGTGCAGAGCAAAGAGCTGAGTGTAATCTGAGGCCTGAGCAGAAGGAATGGACACAGTCCTCTACAGTCTCATGCACAGCTGAGTCTGTCGATCACCTACTGAGTGCCGGGGGAAGAGACTGGGCTGTCTCCTAGGATTCACTCGTGTCCAGTTAAACTATCAGTGACTCGTGTAGATGGTAAAAGGAAGGAGCGAGCACACAGAAATCACACTAAGGTTTTTGGATTGAGACTAGTGCATACTATAGAGCAGGGGTATCAAACTGGCGGCCCTCCAGCTGTTGCAAAACTACAAGTCCCATGAGGCCTTGCAAGGCTAACAGTTAAAATCATGACTCCCACAGACAAAGGCATGATGGGACTTGTAGTTTTGCAACAGCTGGCGGGCCGCCAGTTTGACACCCCTGCTATAGAGGGATATGTTTTGTTCATTTCAGAGAATTACAACCACTTTCCGACCAGCCTATTGTAGTACTACAGCCATGTGGATGTCCTATGTCAGTGGTGGAGAACCTTGGCACCCCAGATGTTTTGGAACTACATTTCCCATGATGCTCAACTACACTGCAGAGTGCATGAGCATTATGGGAAATGTAGTTCCAAAACATCTGGGGTGCCAAGGTTCTCCACCACTGTCCTATGATGTCCCACTCGTGTGCCTCATGAACACAAGGTTGTTGTACGTCAGTTGTACACAATGATTCGGTTATTCTTAGCCATTGTGTACTATCGTGATCTCTGTGTGGTTGGTTAGTCATCACATGGTACAAGACCAATCACGCAAACACAGTAAAAAAACTCTCCTGCGCTCAGGTGTCCATGAACCAAACGTGTGGTGCGACCGCCTAAAAAGGTAATGCCTACTGTCTTGCAGCCCTCCTTTGAACAATGGGTATTCAAGCTAGAAAAAAAACAGAAAAGGAGGGCGCACCAACCTAGTGCATTACCACTAATAAACTTTAATGCAGCATAAAAACAGCAGAAATACTCACAAATGAGCTTGGAAAACCAGCTTTTGAAAAGGGCGCAACAGCGCTGTTTCTGTGAATCGACACACCAGGACCTATTGCCAAGAGGGTCAAACCGGTGCAAACGGCTAACGCGTTTCGGAGGAGCACCCCTTTCTTCAGAGCCTGAGCGGGCCATTGCGGAACCAGTGCCCGCTCAGGCTCTGAAGAAAGGGGTGCTCCCCCGGAACGCGTTAACCGTTTGCACCGGTTTGACCCTCTTGGCAATAGGTCCTGGTGTGTCGATTCACAGAAACAGCGCTGTTGCGCCCTTTTCAAAAGCTGGCTTTCCAAGCTCGTTTGTGAGTAGTATTTCTGCTGTTTTTATGCTGCATTAAAGTTTATTAGTGGTAATGCACTAGGCTGGTGCGCCCTCCTTTTCTGTTTCTAACAGGACCAATCACAGCAGTCCTTTACCATATGATGGCTGTGGCTAATCACAGTAGTACACAATGGCATAGGAATAAATGCCGTTCACAAAAAATGATTGCTTATTGATTTTGACCACTGTATTGCCTATCCTAATGTGGAGAGAAAAAATCCAGTACAGCTCCCTAGAGCAGCACAGTGTCATTATGGTGACACTGCACTGCTCTGACTTTATTTTTTTTGCATACAGTCACCAGTTAGTCTTCCTAATCACCACCACACCAGTCATTATGGTGAAACTGTACTGCTCTGGTGACGCATAAAGAAAAGTGAATTGAAAAACTTTAATTTTATTTAGTTTCAATAGTTTTTTTTATTAGTTCTGGAAAAACCCAAGAAGAAGATTTTGGTAGAGCAGCGAACAATCTTCACACGCATGTAACAAGAGACATATAAATGTGAGGCTTAATGGGAACTAGTGAAGACCATAACACACACAAGTTAGGTCTGCCATGAGGCCCCTCAACACAAACTTGTGTATAAGGGAGGACAGTAACTGATTATTATCTACATATAAAGCATTTGAACATCCACACCGTCTCACCTAGTGAATTATGTGCGTGAGAAATAACATGACCACGGCTGCTGCACAACATTGCTAAGACAGACATAACCACTATAAATTGGTACAGGTGGCGATAGTGCCTCTTATCCATATTGTGCGATAATTAAGGCACTTACAACTCTGAAACATTACTACTGTCCCATGTGGGGGACCATCTTCCCAAAAATATATACCCAGCAGTGTCTGGGTTAAAAGAGGAGAAAGAAGCCAGAGGGCTACGGTAATGTGATGCCTAAGTTTGCACATGACAAACGTGAAAGGGAAAGAAGGAAACTGATTAGAAAGGGTGAATCCATCCGGGAACTCTGTTGGTCGCCTAGGTAAACAACTCTTATGTATGGGGGACCTGTAAATAGGTAAGCCAGGGGGACCATATTTTATCGAAAAGGGGTTGTTTTTCACGCAGAATGCTCATTCTCTTTTCATTCAGCATGTTTCCACGCAAGTTTACGTTTCATTAATGCAATGTCTATAACGGGTCTTTTTCATGCAGTGGCAATGGCAAATTTGCCCGCTAGGAACGTAAAGTATAGCAACGTCTTTTTCCACTGGTTCGTTCAGTAGGACAAAACTAGCGTCTTTGGCAATGTCAAGCATTGTGACCGAAAATTATAAATGTGTGAACCCTCACCCGAAAGCGGCAAATGTAATTTTTATTTCATTTCTTAATTTTCAAAAAAAAAGTGTAACAAAAAATTACAAACTCACCATGCCTCTTACTAAATACCTTGGACTATCTACTTTCCAAAAAGGGGTCATTGGGGGAAAACTTGTACTATCCTGGCGTTATTGGGTCTCTAAAAATGATAGGCTTGTCATTACATGAGGACTGATACATTTTCAAATATGTATTCCATAGTTTGTAGGATCTTTCACACATAATAATAATATATAATATACATTGTTTTCAGTGATTTTTACTAAAGCAATGGAGCAGAATACATTTTAGCTTAAATTTATTAAGAAAAACAGTTCATTGCAAAGTTTTATAACAAATTAAAAATGTGTAGGGTGTTTTTTTTTTTTTTCGTGTTTTATAAAGGAAACCTAGTTGTGATTACCACCAAGAGAGCTGCATCTGTGTCCGAAAAAATTCATATGTTTACAGTGTGGCATGGCTGAGTAATTTTCATTCAAAATGTGACAGCGCTGAAAGCTCAAAATTTGTCCTGGGCAGGAAGGGGGTGAAAGGGTCCGGTATTGAAGTGGTCAGGAAGTAAATAGTGTTTTTGTGCCCATGTCACCTTCTTGGGCCTTTTTGTTTTTTTACCCTCCTGGTCTGTGTGGGTTGGTCCATTTTGAGACATTTCATCGGTTGGTAAAGGCTCCTTTTTTGTGTGTTGATGACATTTTGTAATTCCCTTATCTTGTACGGGGAGACCAGATAGAGCTGCACGATTGTTAAAAATCGAAATCTCGATCTTTTTTTTTTCACTTACCGTTCTTCAAAACAGCATGTCACGATTCTTTCTAACAAGTGCAGAGAGTTCTCACAGCTGGAAAAAAAAAGCCAAGGTTTAACACACTATCTTTTTGTTCTTTCATCAATGTAGATGAAGCAAGTTTAACCATTTAACGACCAAACCTTTTCTGACATTTGCTGCTTACAAGTAAAAATCATTTTTCTGCTCAAATTACTCGAACACGCAAACTTTTTTTTTTTTCAGCAGAGACCCTAGAGAATAAAATGGTGGTGGTTGCAATATTTTGTCACAACGTATTTGTGCAGCGATCTTTCAAATGCAATTTATTTTGAAAAAATACACTTAAAAAAAAAAAAAAACTACACCGTAAAGTTAGCCCAATTTTTTTGTATAATGTGAAAGAAGATGTTACAAAGCGAGAATTGCAGCAAAAAAATCACAATTCTCATTTTAGCAAAAATCGTGCAGCTCTATCTATGACCAGATTTGTGTAGTGAGAAGTTGTGCTGCTCTGCAGTCAGAATTCATTTCAGAGGCCATTCCTCTGGAGTCAGAGATGAGTATTTAAAAGGGTTTTATTATCTTTTATTATGGTAATGAAATAAAGTAGCATGTTGAAGGTACCAGTGCATCCACTTTTAGATTGCAACCCAAAACAAAGGTGGAGCATGTGCTTATGTATGCCCTACGGGCTTCTGACTTGGCTAGGCTTTTACTTGTGATGAAATGGTATGGATTCGCCAAGTGTTAAATATTTTGTGTTTCCTATAGTTAAGATGAATTTTACTTTTGCATTAAAGCTGAAATCCAGGCGCAAAAAAAAAAAATTCAGTTATACTCAACCTCAAAGCCTATAAATTCACTGTGTAAAGGCACTGAATTGCCTTTACATACTCATATTATACCTTGTAGAACTAGTGGCTAGTGCTGTACTGTACAAAGTCTCTGCTGAGAGCAGAGCTGTCGGAGGGACCCTGCAGGCTCCACCCACTACAGGCTTCCTGCAGGAAATTGCAAGAGTAGGCGGAGGCCAGAGCAGTCGCCCTGCACTAGGAGGGAGAAGCAGTGACTGGTCCCTCCCTGGCAACAGTTGTTTCACGCAGTATTAATGCACAGATATGGGAGAAATATACACAATGGGTATCAAGATTGAAGAAAGAATACACATTGCATTCCAAAAAGTATTTAACGTCAGCTGAAAATAAAACCTCTCCTTTTTTTGTTAAAAGGGGTTGTAAACTTTTTTTTTTTTTTTTTAATGTATACTTTCCTCCACTGTGCAGTTCGTTTTGCACAGGGTGGCCCCGATCCTCGACCTCTTCTGGGGTCCCCCGGCGGCGCTTGTGGCTCCTCCCTGCACCGGAAAACCCCCTATGAAAAGCGCTCTCCCTGGGGGTTACCGTGCGGGCGCGCTCCCGGTCCAGCATTTGCATCCATAGACACAGAATGCCGGAATCGGCCCTGCCCACGCGTCATTGGATTTAATTAACGGGGGGACAATGGCTGCGCTGCTATCAATCTACCCAATCGAGCCGAGACCCCAGAGGGTTTGCGCGTCTCCGGCGTGGGAACGATTGGGCTCAGGTGAGTAAAACTGGGGGGCTGGTCAGTGACATTAAGGTGAAAAAACATGAGGGTTTACAACCCCTTTTTAAGCAAAAAAAATTCCCTTCTAACTGTTGCAGTTTCCTACCTTTTGCTATTCTGAAGAAATAGCTGTTTGTATGTGCAGTGGGAATCTTTTCATGAAATTTATTTTATAGTTTTCAGCTGCTGCACCTGTAGAGCTCTAATGGGGAAAGTGGCAGGGTCTCCATCCCTTTTTAATAGGTATTTCCCTTTCAGAGTATCTCACCCAGGGCTTTTTTTCAGGGGGAACTTGATGGAACTCCGTTCCACCACCTCTGGCTCAGACCCTTGGGTGACAGCTCTGCACTTGGTGTGTAACCCCCCCCCCCCCTGAACTCTGCACTCTGTATGTAATACAATCCTGGTATTTAATGCCCCTTTAAGACCCTCCTACTGTTTGTGAAATTTGACCACACCCATTATTTGATGTGATTTGGAGGGTGTGGGTGGAGGGGTTTTGGGGGGTCGTGGTTGTGTTCCAACACCTATTGTTTGAGGGGGAAAAAAAAGCCCTGAAATAATCAAAACTGAAATTCCTATTACAAGGGATGCCCAAAGTCTGACTTGTATCTTATGGCAGACTTCTGGGAAAATCAGTAAACCAATCACACAAGCAGGAAATTACATTTCTAGGGGGGCAATGTTGTTCAGCAGGGGTCTCAAATCTTTCTAAGCCAAGGGCCAGTTTACTGTACTTTTAGACTTTTTTGGGGCTGGACTGTGGCCAATAGGAGTAGAAAAGGCCCCAACATCAATGGGGGGGGAAACAATGTCCCATCTTTGGTGTCAGCAAGATGAATTGTGCCCTATCCTTGGTGTCATTGGGAGGAATTGCTTACCATCATTGCTTACCATCATTGCTTACCATCATTAAGAGGAATTGTACTCCTTCATTGGGGTTGGGGGGGGAATTATGCCCCAAGGGCCATATCCTCAGATGAAATGGTGCCCCAAGGGCTAGATAAAAGTAAGCATAAGGCCGCATCTGACGACCACTGTTGTACAGGATTTATATAGTGCTTACAGTTTGCAAAATGCCTCTCGATATAAGGCAGTATAGTTAAAATATGAATAAAGGCAAGAGGAGGGTTAGGAAGTTACAACATTAACGGGATGAGCAGCTGTCTGGGGATGAAGGTTAGGGGGTTTCTGCTTGTGGGACCTTGCAACATTAAAGGGGGGTGGGCATCTGTTGGAGTTGGAGTAAGTAAAATTGTATTTGTTGTGTAGAGGTGAGATAAGCTTCCATTAAGAAATTGAGTTTTGATTTTCCGCCATAAGCCAGGCAATATATAGGATAGCCAGACAAATTTGGGTAGGCAGCCTCAAAAGATAAGAGGCTCTGAAGAAGTCCTGTAGTTTGGACATGGGGGGGAGGTGACAAGGTAGGCAGTCTTGAGAGGAGTGAAGAATTTGGGTGATATTTTGAGACAAGTGAAAGGTTGTGTTCATGGAAAAAGTAAATTTTGTTAGGTTGTGGTGGGGGCGGGCTTCTCTGAAGTTGTGAGTTTTCCTCTAGTTCCTGAAGGCAAAGTAAGGTGGTTTTGAGTTGCCTTTGCAGGTGGAGGAAGGAAAATTGGAGCACGGACAAGCTGACCTAGCCGGAAAGGCAATGCATTTTTTATATATATGTATATTATAAACTGTAAGGCAGGCTACCCCATGTTAGTGAGGAGTCCTTTCACTCCGCAGTCTGATCTGCTGCTCAGGTCCGTTTCACAGTTCAGCCTTAAAAGGTGCTGAGAGAAGGCCCTCCTTACCCGCTTGCTTGACACCTGCCGAATATGCATGCTGTAAATGAAAATTTTAAATGTTACTTTTCGTATTTGCCCAAATAAGGTTAAAAATAAACATAATAATCTGCCCAACATCGCAAAAATATATATTCATTTCTCTGGTTTTAGCAAGTACACAGTAAACTTATCTAATTCTTCATTACAGAAGCTAAGCAGATTTGGATCATCGGGAACTCTGTCATAACCTGGGCTGCTCAGAGAGCCAAGGCTTGCTCTTTTGGCAAGGACCTCGGATTTGAAGAGAAAAACTATACCGTTTGCTGGATGGGCAAGGCTATTCTGCAGTGGCGCGATTTGCTATCTGAGCTTAGTCAGACAATGGCCATATTAGGAATGCCAAGAGTGATAATCATTCACATGGGGGGCAATGATCTGGAGCATTTAAGCTGTTTCAAGCTGGTTAACTCTGCGAGAAACGACTTTTCTCAGCTCTGTAAGCAGTACCCGGACATAAAGTTTGTGTGGTCAGAAGTCCTCCCCAGGTTGTCGTGGACGATGACCCCTATGGATAAGACGAGATTGAAGTTCAACAGTATGGTCTCGAGGATCGCGGAAGAGTGCGGCTTCGGGGTGATTACGCACGAAGGAATTGAGCAGAGGTTCACCTCGTACAGGAAGAAAACCGGTAATGGCATTGCTGGCGTGGAGCTGGATATCTTCAACACAAAAATCAAAGACTATTTGAGCAATACCATATGTTACTTGAAGTAGCAGATTTGGTTTAGCCTATCTCTTATTACTGTGATGTGCATTCATAGTAAACGTTCATTAAACAAGTCATTTCAATCCAATCGCAGAGCGTTTATACACTATTTGGCCAAAAATAACCGGGCTCCTTCCTTTTGAAGCTTCTCATTCCAAAAACCAGAGCTAAAATTGTCCATCCCTTTGCTGCTATAGCTGTTCCTACTTTCGTTTTTTAGATGTTGGAAACAACAAATGAAATTGTGGCCCAAACAAATGCTAGTGCACCATCCACATAAATTGGCCTCTACCCCCCCTTAGATAAATATGAAGATACACTTGTGTAGCCTATGTAGTTCATAAAATGTTCATAAGGTGTTCACAAAAATCCCTTAGGAAGGGTTTTGTACTTCAGTAGGCAGCTCCATCTGAGACATAGACCCATCTCCTATAATTGCAAAATGGAACACAAGAGGGCGGCCAGCTAAGTGCAGCATCAATATGGCGAGCAACCAGTCCGTCTCAGATGTGATGTCACATCCTGCCCTTTGTTCCACAGTGGCTCTGCTCGCTTCCTGGATCGTTGCTCTTGGTCACATCACTGACCACGCGCTGTACCCTGTCACCAGCTGCTTTTACGGTGGATGGCTTCCATTCAATGTGGCATGGCTGTAGATAAGCCCTTTGATTTTATATTTGGCTTTTTAATTGTAATAAACCCATTAATGCTGCATTTAGCTGGCGCCCCTTGTGTTCTGTTTTAGATGTTGTCAGGATTTGCTCCCTTTCACAAGATTAGCATGGTTAGGGTGAGTGATTGGCTGTGAGTTTCCAGTTCATTTAACAGCATTTCCCCTCCTGCCTCCCTTAAAAAAAGGGGCATTGAAAGGTGTTATCCTATATGGTGGCACCATATCAAAAGTTGATGAGCTCTTCCACATAGGTCATTCTGAAAGCCTTTGTTGGCATGAAGTGACCATAGGCCAATTCCCTTCACAAGGAGGGGTGCCCAGATGTTTTTGGCTTTATAGTGTATGCTTACAATAGTCATTAGGTTACTAGTTTAAAATTGTGTTAGTTGGGTGCACTTCAGCTATATCTACATGAAAAGCTGAAGACCTGATCTGGTAGAATGATCTTCAGGGGTGCCTCATTTTTTTTTATTTTTTTATTTTTTTTTACGTGAATTTTATTGAGTTTTACAAAGGTGTGTAGTGGTGTAACAGATTATACTGTGAAGGCAAACCCAAAACATAGGGTATCAAAAAGTTGTGGTAATTGGGGGACAGCTAAAAAAAAGTTTGAAATTGTGACAAAAAACAATATGGTAGAGATAAAGCAGCCCCATGGTAGGGTCTCCAAGCAGTGCAGATAAAAGCATGTCTTTCTTCAATGTTTCTAAAACTGTATAAGCAGTTGTTCAAATAGACAAAGGTATGCTTAGTTTTGTGGAGACCATAATAGTGGTTACTGGGTCATCTGTTCCTCCTATGAATTATAAATGGAAGGATAGAAAGGGTGGTTGACCAAGGAGGAGAAACTAGGGCTGGAGATAATCGAGTGGCCAGCTGTGGAAGAAAAGGTGGAGGAAGTCGTAGGAACTAACCAGAGGAGAGGTCTAGATTTTCACATGCCGATTTCACCAAGAGGACCATATTTTGAGTAATGCAGCCACCACATTTTAATGATTTGGTAAGCTGCATTAGGACATTTTTTTGGTTTATTACCGCTTTAATCGTGAAATTTAAATACATTGAAAAACGATTTAGTTAGTTACCGTCTTCTGCCTTGTAAATGCTTGCTTATTCCAGTCTCTTCAGTCTCCATGTGTGCTGAGTAACAGAGTCTGTCTGTTTATAATCACCAAGATAAATGGGGTGCCGCACACTTTGCCACAAGTTTAAAAATGTTTATTTCCTCTTGGGAACACGTTTCATGGCTTCTAAATGCCCCCGCCATCAGGTCTTTGGTTTATTGTTTTTAAAAAGAATGAAGCAAGAGAACAGTTAGGGGTAGGAACATCTTTTATTGTAGCCATTGCTATAGTCACATGTCACCTCTCCTACTACAACCACACCCAGGTTGTAGTGGGCGAATCAGATCAGAAATTCACACTTCGGGGATGTTTCATACAGTTCCCCCGGTTAGGAAGAAATTCCTTTTCAGTTTGATAAATGGGAGCTGACTTCAGGCTCTGAGGCCGTAATTAACGGTAAAATTACTTGTTATGTAAATTTTTTTATTTCTTTTGAGATGTTTTGTTTTAGGAAATCCCTTTTTTATATCAACTCTGAATGAAGAGTTTTATATACTTCAGTGTTGTCGGTGCAAATTGCATTGGTCCTAACTACTGAGTAAGCTTTCTGATGTCATTTGATAAAAATTTAGGTTTTTATATACCGTAATTTTTTTTGGTCACGTAAGATCTGTTAAATATACTGTTGAAAAATGTTTTAAGTACAGAAACATATCTGTTTATCCTGCTAGAAATCCAGTGAGCTGATCACTTCCTGTGCTGCACTCTTTCAGTTATATTGTTCCTGTTTTTTTCTGTAGACTGGAAAACTCCTCACCCCTTCTGTTATGAAAAAGAGCAAAGGGGAGTTATTCTCTAGTCCTAGGGTGGCCATGTAGCATCTTTATAGATCCAATACTGTGAACACCGTCACCCTAAGACAGGAAGTGTCATTTACAGGATCACTAGACGAGCCAATGACGGGAGTGTCATTTACAGGAACACTTGGGGTGGAGTGGGGGGGGGAGCTTGGAAAAAAGTGTGTATCCATCACATCTGAGGATTGCTAATTTGCAACATTTATTTTTTATTTTTTTTTAATTTTGATACACATTTAAGCTCCACAGTTCAAAATTCAATTTCCGGCAACCTAAATGCTATCGTTTTGGCAATAGCGTTAGAGCATGTAGCTGGACTCGAGCGGTGAGCCCTATCCTGTATGCGTTTTAAAGGAAAACTTTACATACAAGAACTCCGGAGGTTGTCCCTTTTTTAATTTTTTTTATTTTTTTTTATTTTTTCAACCATCTGCAATATTTTGAGATCTGAAACCAAGCATGCAGAGCTTGGAGGTTTTACACTTTTATGTAGAGTAGGATGTCAGCAGGCAGAGCATTGAATCAACATGACAGAGAAGGGAATTTCTTCTCTTACCCCCACTTTGCTGCAAGACTGCAAAGTTTGGGTTTGTGGCGGGAGGGCCAAAGGATAACAATAGCATTGAAAGTGCTTACAGTTGTGAATGTTGAAATGTGCACATTTTTAGGGCAGGCTGAAGCTCAGCACATGGGAAAAGAAGTGTGTATACCTAACAATCTTTTTAGTTCATATGGCATGATGTAGTGATCTTTGTTTTTTGCTTTTGTTCAGTAAAGTTTTTAATTTCAGACTATGTAGTATTGCATAACTACAAATATACAATAATTTACCTTCAATGCAGATTGAACTTGATGTGATTTTTGATTGCATGTTGTGAAGCTTGATTAATAAAAATCTGTTTCTTTAACACCCCATAGTTGTAACGTATTTTCATTCATCTTGCACAGGGATCTCCAAACTACGGCCCTCCAGCTGTTGCGGACGACACATCCCATGAGGCACTGTAGAACGGACAGTCACAGACATGACTAGGCATAATGGGAATTGTAGTTCCTGAACTGGAGGGCCATAGTTTCGACACCCCTGTTCTTGCGTAAGGGGACCATGTGAACAGGCCTTCAGGTTGCTTAACCTATTGTGGCCCTGCGGTGACAAAAGGATGGGTTATTAAACATCCTCATGTTGCACATATGCATCACCGGACCGCCAGTGCCTTCTGTGCTGAGAGCGTGCTCGCTCTGCTCTCCCACCACAGAGACCGAGCTGTCAAACTCTCAATCCCTGATGATGGATAACAGAATTTGCTCCTGATCATGTGACAGCCAATCGGTGGTCGCATGATCATTGATCCTTCCTGTCCCCCGGCTTTCAGAACTTTTTAAAGGGATGCCTTGTGTCAGGTGGGAGGGGGTTAAAACACGAATGCCAATTTTTACTCAAGTTCCATGTATTTTAAATGCAGCCATCTTGAAGCAGAACCAAACCCTCCTATCTAGAGGACAGTGCCAGCTTTAGCCTCCATTTAGCTCTGCAGTTGCCATGATGCTGCATGTCACCAGCTGTTCAAGATCTAGAAAGATCGATTGAAATCGCATCTGTAAGCACACTGGCAACTGACCGTTCACCAGAGGCATGTTTTGAATGTAAAGTACATTGCACTATTGGGCAGAATAACTGAAAACCCTGCAGAAGACAGCAATGGCATGTTTGATCTAATAGTATTTACTGAACATTTCTAATTTTTTTTTTTTTTTTTTTCTTTTGGAACACCGCTAAATCAGTGGGTTTATTTCCACCATAAAGTATAGGTTTGGAAAACGTGGAGAGGGATTAGAACACGTCATGGTTCTATTGCTGCCTGTGCCCTTGCTAGGGAGATTCACCTTCTCTATTGGTCTTGTTTGCCATTCTCGCCAAAAGTGAAAAAACACCAAAAATTGGTTTGTTCCCAAAACAGAAGTAATGGTCTGGAAATCTTCCACTAGTTCTGGTGACATCCAGGGATTTCCTCACTTCCTCTTTGGCTGTGGGACAGGAAGAGGGGAAATCTCCCCAGTAGAAAAATACTTTGGGGGGGGGGGGCACACCCTAAAAATGCGTTTACTTTCAAGTTGATGCTGCTAAAGGTAACATTTTTTTTTTTTTTAAATTACAATCATGTTGTACACTCCTGCTCTGTGCAGTGGTTTTGCACAGATTTGGCCCCAAATCTGTCCTCCTGGGGTACCCTGCTGGCAATCTTGGCTCCTCTTCTGTGTGCCCCTATAACAAGCCACCTGCTATGGGCGGGCACCATTTGTGCCCACTCCGCAGTGGTGTATACAGAGCAGAGCTTAGCCTCGCGCCTGCTTTCTCCTCACTGCATTTGACAGCAGCAGGAGCCAGTGGCTCCTACTGCTGCCTGGGTCCGTGTGTCAAGAGGAAGAGAAGGGAGAAGAGATGCAGCTTGGCACAGCACTGGATCTCTTCTCCCTCCTTCCTCTTCACACAGGCAAGGAGGACAAAAAGCCATGAAAGTTTTTTTTTTTTTTTTAATCACTATGCAGGAAAATGCATGAAGTTTAAATCGTGTTGTGGCTTAAGAACCATTTTTGGGGAGGGAGGGTATTTTGGAAGTGATCAGGCCAGATGAACAGTCAGTGATCCAGGTTCATCCCAGAGTGCTTCAATTAGGATAACGGGCTCTGTTCGGGTCTTGTGAAGTTTTTTTTTTCCCCTCCCACCTCCAATAAAGGCTGCAATGAATACCTTTTTGACTTGTTGGAAAGTGGCCATCCTACTTGATGACACCATATCACGTTGCTCACACTTGACCCATTCCCCTAGCTATGTTTGTATCTGAATGTTAGAGTAGTATGATTATTTTATTTGTGCAGCTCCTAAAACGGCACGGATTGGATAGATCCCCCTCCAAGTTGTTTTGGGACTGTTGGGAATAGTTGGAATCTGGTGGGTTGAGTTAGAAACTGGCTTATCATTGGCACTACAGTAACAAGCTGTCCTCACCATAATTCCTAAACATCTGCTCCTGGACACCATTCTCCTTCTGTTGTATTCCATGCCCTATTAAACGGTAGCAATTGAACCCCTTACAGCCACCGTCGTGACTGTTAGTTTTGCTGACCTGGGAAATCGGCAGATGTAGGCACAGCAGTCCCCAGGAGGTCCAACACTCCGTTGGGTAGAATAATATTTGATATAGATGGACTGACCTTTTCAAGGTAAAGCAGAATGGTTTTGGATGTATTATATTGTAAATATATTCTCTTTTTGCGTAGACATGTTGTACAAGTTAACGTATTTATTTTCCCCAGTGTGCATTCATAACATTCAGCTTCTCATGAGGCCATTACTGCATGCTTGTTGACATCCTGTGTTTAACTTTAGGCCTGGTATCATATTTAAAGTGGTTGTAAATCCACATAATCAAAAAAAAAAACCCTGCAAGATAAAGGCATCGTGAGCTAGTATGCATAGCATTCTAGCTAATTATGAAATACTCACCTTAGATCGAAGCCCCCGCAGCAGGCCCAGTACACGGCTCCAGCCGGCAACATTGCTACCGGAGTTAATTCCGAGTATCGTGGGCTCCAGCTCTGTGATTGGCTAGGGCTGCGATGTCACTCCTGCTCATGCACGCGGGATCTGCCGGTAACGCCACACTAGCTGAAGCAACGGCATGAATGAACCATTGCTTCAGTGAGCCTGTGCCAATGTCGGCACATGCTGATACAGGGCATATCTCCTAAACCGTGCAGGATTAGGAGATATCTGGGTAGCTGCAGGTAAGCCTTATTATAGGCATACCTGTAGTAAATGGTTTGTAAGGGTTTACAACCACTTTAAAGTTATGGTAAACCCTACATATACCAAGTGAAGTGACTGGCCTTGGGTAATGCACAGAGATTAAACAAATCCTTCTACATGTGTTGCACTGGTTTAGCTGCAGCCTCCTCTTCTACAGCCAATGAAAGTGTAAAATTTGGCACATGTTCTCTCGGCTCTGAAAAGCAGGAGACGGGGAGCTGAAGTCTCGCTCTGCAGATTGAGAGCTACACTCTGGATTGAGAACTGATTGTAGGGAAGGGGCAGAGCTAAGGGCGTCAGTCGCTTGCTGAAGCTCGCTCCCCGTCACCTTTTCCCTTGGTGTCAGGAAAACTTGTCAGACGTGATTCATGCTGATTGCAGAGGAACAAAGCTGACAGAAATTGGTGCTCTGGAGCTGGGCAAGTACATACTATATAGGGATATGCTTTGTTCACATTTCATATCTGAGGTTTACAACCACTTTAAAAAGCACATGTACTGTGGAAGTTGTGCCCAGATGGAAAGTAAAGGACTAGACACAAGTTTTGTCTGTTCTCCCTGCAGCTAATCTTTTCTTTTTTACAGACTTGTCAAGCCTTGTCATCCACTGCCACTGGGAAAGTGGTCCATCCTGGTACAAGTGTGGGGCCCTTTTTTCCCCATGCCAAAGTTGCTTCTTCAAAGACTGGTTATTTAATAATTGAAGAGGATGTAGAGATGACTTAGATTCACCGAATGGGTGAAGAAGGCAGGTCCTCCGATACAGACTCCTCTCCAGCAAGGAGGTCATTGAGCAGCACAGTAGTGACCTCACCAAATCTGGTTACACTAGCAGTCAGCTGGCAGTCACTTGCAGGCAGTGCCATTAGGAAGTAGTCGTAGGCAATGCAACAGAGTTGGTCTATTCCATATCCTGCGCATATCACTGGAGTGGTATGAAGGCACCATTTACCCCCCCCCTCCAATTTTCATGATTGTGCAACAGGATAAGTGCTTTTGCACCATTCTCAAAGCGACTTAGAATATTGAGAAGCTAAATACTGTGTTTTTTATTGCATTTTGAAGTGGGTTTATTGGTTGGCAAAATTTTGCATCTTAAGTTTCTATCTTGTGTATTGTGTTTTGTATCCTATGGTGCTATAGGTGTAATTAAAGCTGGATTCCAGGAAAACGGCCTTAAAATGCACATAAGGGAGCGGTTTTACCTGACAAATATTTGTATTATTCCATCCAGTTCTGAGACTGCACATTCCAATCTCCCAGCAATGGCCCTGTCTAACAGGGTAGAAGACCCGGTTTATCTCAGCTGCAGTTCTGTAACGCTTACGAGTCTTGTCCCTCACCCAGCCTGTGTTTGGGAATTGAAGAAAATAAGCGGCAGACTGATCTCGTCCTTTGGCACATGGACGCTGCAGCGTAGCTGACTGACTTCTGGCGCTGCTTCATTTTTCCCCAGCCTGGTCTTGGCTGTACAGGGATAGCTGGAAGCAAATACAAAGTCAAATCCAGGTACCAGTGCTATTTGCATTTAGAAACTAAAGCTTTTTAAATTTTGCTGCTGGGTAGGCGTTTATTGCAGAAAAAGCACTTGTACATTTTGGCAAGATAGGTGGGTATCATGGTGAATTTTTAGCTTCTGTTTATGTATAAAAACCACAAAGCTTTATTTCATTCTTTTGTTTTCCTGAAGTCCAGCCTTAAAAACAAATGGGTTCCCTTTTAAAAATTGCTTTATTGCTCACCATGTTTTATTTTTCTATTTAATGAGAGTTTTTTTTTTTTAATTGGTAATACAAAAATAATCCTCCCTAGTTTTTGTCAGGTACACAGTAAACCTGTTTAATTCTACATTTCAGAAGTTAAGCAGATTTGGATTGTCGGAAACTCTGTCATTTCTTGGGCTGCTAAGGAAGCGAAGAACTCTCCATATGGCGAGAACCTGGGGTTTGAACCAGAAAATGCCGTCATCCGTTGGATGGGCAAGTCCAGCATGCAGTGGAGCGGGCTTTTACAAGACCTGAGTAGAAAGATTGCTGTGCTAGGAGCCCCAAATGTTTTAATCATCCATCTAGGGGGCAGTGATTTAGGACATATGAGCAATCAAAAAATAATCTTCTCTGTGAAAAAAATCCTGCGTGTTCTCAACAGGCGTTACCCGAACACGACGTTCATCTGGTCCTCAATACTCCCTAGAAGGGAGTGGCTGATGACGCCTAAGGACTTTTATCGGAAAAAGCTCAGTAAGTCACTTTCCGGTGTTGTTAAGGCATCAAGATTCAAAGTGATTTGGCACAACGATATTGAGAAGAAATTTAGACATCCCCAGAGAAGAAGCCAACATGAAGGTCTTACAAGTGAGGAGATGGACATGTTTTATGTGAGCCTCATACGCTTTATTCAAAGAGCCCTGAACACCATGAAAGAGACTGCTTAGTTTGTCAACATGGTCGACTTCAATCTGTTTTCTTGGCCAGCATTCTTTGTGCAATTGTTTTGAAATGATAGTGTACTTATTGTATTTACTGTATGCTAAATGGCCAAACATATATCTTTATACTTTCCTTTCCATTATCTTGTTCTAGATCCTAGGATAATAAAGTTTGTTTTAGATGTACTTTAATGATTCTTGCTCACGTGTGTTGTGTACATTTTTGCAGGGAACAGAAGTGAAATTGTAATTGGTGCTGGGCTTTCAAATCGGAAAGCCCAGCAATGTGTGCTTCCTTGTTGGAAAACCAGCTTGTCTATTTAAAAATTGTAATTGGGGTGCGTGGTCAGTTTTTGACTTTTGCTAGTTACCAAACCCTAAGGGTCCATTCACACCAGATACAGTAAGATGCATTTTTGACTTTAATCCAATTGCATAGACATTTCATAAATCCATGTTATCCTATGGGTGTAGTGCATACTAGTGCAGTACAAAAACAAAAGAACAGCATGCTGCATTCTTCTACACTGCAACGCAGTGCACTTGAAAGCCCAAAGAAGAAAGAAGATGGAAGTGACTTCAAAGGAAATGCAAGCTCAGGAAAAATGCGAGTCATATGCACGCCACTGCTTATGCAAACATGTGGTTTCTGGTGTAAATGGGCCTTAAGGAGTTTAATAAGCAGTGATGTCCTTACCCCAGCTATATTACTGATTTGGAAAAAAAAATGCACATTTCCTAAGCTAAGCCAGTGGAGAGCTATTGAAATTGAAAATGGTTTGGTGCCAGGAGCAGACCCCAGTCACCTAATTGACAGGCTCTTCCTTTAACTTACTGAGTTTTCTTGTGAGTTATGCAAAGAAAACTCAATAGGACACACAGCCGACAGCCAGCCTCCACACTAACCTGTATGAATGACAGGGCACGCCAGCCTCCGCACTGGCCTGTATGAATGACAGGGCACGCCAGCCTCCGCACTGGCCTGTATGAATGACAGGGCACGCCAGCCTCTGCACTGGCCTGTATGAATGACAGGGCACGCCAGCCTCTGCACTGGCCTGTATGAATGACAGGGCACGCCAGCCTCCCCACTGGCCTGTATGAATGACAGGGCACGCCAGCCTCCGCACTGGCCTGTATGAATGACAGGGCACGCCAGCCTCCGCACTGGCCTGTATGAATGACAGGGCACGCCAGCCTCCGCACTGGCCTGTATGAATGACAGGGCACGCCAGCCTCCGCACTGGCCTGAATGAATGAATGACAGGGCACCCAAGCCTCCACACTGTGGCCTGAATGAATGACAGGACACCCAAGCCTCTACACTGTGGCCTGAGTGAATGACAGGACACCCAA
This sequence comes from Lithobates clamitans, assembly GCA_037952925.1. Lineage (NCBI taxonomy): Eukaryota > Metazoa > Chordata > Amphibia > Anura > Ranidae > Lithobates > Lithobates clamitans. The sequence goes on from JBBGZY010001467.1 coordinate 370,867, forward strand.
GCCTCCACAGTGTGGCCTGAGTGAATGACAGGACACCCAAGCCTCCACAGTGTGGCCTGAATGAATGACAGGACACCCAAGCCTCCACACTGTGGCCTGAATGACAGGACACCCAAGCCTCCACACTGGCCTGTATGAATGAATGAATGACAGGACACCCAAGCCTCCACACTGGCCTGTATGAATGAAAGGACACCCAAGCCTCCACTCTGGCCTGTATGAATAAATAACCATAAAATGCAGAGGAGTATTGCAATGGCAATCTATCATCCTTTCCAAATAAGGCCCTGTGTAATGAAGATGAGCTGCTTTCACTAGTTATGTCTGCGGAGCCTGCACAAATGTTAAGGTCCAGTTGAGCACATTGATTTGCATTGGTTTTGGTGGCAGAGTGCAGTTAGATCATGCAAAACACTACCCCAACAGCAGAGGCGTGTGCATTTTTTACTTTCATACCAGCATAAGCCAACGCAAAGGCCATGTTGGGAGAAAGGGAGAAGTCTGATCTTTTGTTCAGCTTGACTGTAAAGGGTGCCGAGTGATTTCCATTTCAAATAGGTGCTCTTCACCTGTGGAATAATTGTGCTAAAAAATGTCATATTTCAGAGCTGCATTTTTTTGTCCATTCTTTACCTGGAGTTCAGCTTTAACAAAAAATGTTAGTATTTTCTGCTCGACACAGGAATTTTACATTTATACTACGCTTATCAGCTATAACATTATGACCACCCACCCAATATTGAGTATTTCCCCCTTTTGCCATCAACAGGACTGACCCATTGAGGCATTGACTCCACTACATAAAGCATCACTTTGCCTCCACCGGCTTGCCTCCTTCTCATACTGCATCCTGGTGCCATCTCTTCCCCATGTAAGCAAAGCAAACACACCCAGGCATCCACCTAATGTAAATGTGATTCATCAGACCAGGCCACCTTCTTCCATTGCTCTCTACTCCAGTTCTGATGCTCTCTTGCCCATTGTAGGCGCTTTTTTGCTGTTTGACACGGGTCAGCATGGTCTGTGGCTGCGCTGCCTGATACACAACAAACTGTAATGCACCTTTCAGTTGGAACCAGCATTAAAGGGTAGCTAAAGGTGTTTGTTTAACAAAAAAAAGTCAAACGTGCCGCCTCTGTGCAGTTGGTTTTGCACACACTGGCCCCAATCCTCCTCTTCTGGGGTCCCTCAGCGGCACTCCTGGTTCCTTTTCTCGAGTGCCCCGTTGGAGAGCCGCTCTCCCTCGGGGCAATCGTGCGGGTGCGCTCCTGTGTCCTGCTGCGTCTATTGGATTTGATTGACAGCAGTGGGAGCCAATGGCTGCACTGCTATTATCTATCCAATCGGGACCCGAGACACCGGCTGGAGCTGGTGTGCTTGTCGCTGGAGAGACTGTTTAGGTACATTAAAAGGGGGGCTCTGGGTGACAGTTGCATCACAGATGGTTTTTCACCTTTTGATGTATAGAATGCATTTTCCAGCAATTTGCGCTATAGTGGCTCTTCTATTGGATCTGACTTCATGGGCCTGCCTTTGCTCCCCACCTCAGTCTTGGCCACCCATGACCCTTAAGCCGGTATATTAGTTTTCCTTCCTTGGGACACTTTTGGTTGGTCCTGACCACTGCAGACTGTTGCTAGCCATTACAAATTGGCCTTTTGTCAGTCGCTCAGTTTGCTGCCTAATGTATCCCACCCACTTTCAGATGCCATTTTAACAAGATAATTTTACTTTGCCCTCCCATGGTAATGTTATGGCTGATCGGTGTGTATGTATATTATGATTTACCTTTTTATATTAGAAATTAAAAAATAGTCCTCCCAATGTTGCAGGTACAAAGTAAACAATTTAATTCTACATTTCAGAAGTTAAGCAAATTTGGATCGTTGGAAATTCTGTGATATCCTGGGCTGCTGATGAAGCAAAGAACTATCCCTATGGCCAGAACCTGGGATTTGAACCGGAAAATGCTGTCATCCATTGGATGGGCAAATCCAGCATGCAGTGGTGCGAGTTATTAACGGAACTGAGCCGAGATCGCTCCGTGCTAGAATCCCCAGACATCTTAATCATCCATCTAGGTGGTAGTGATTTGGGGCATGCAAGTCTTTCTAAATTGCTGAATTCTGTGCATAGCGTCATTCCTGTTCTTCTCGAGCGTTACCCAAACACGACATTTGCCTGGTCAATGATGATCCCCAGATCCAAGTGGATGATGACATCTATGGAAAAAACCCGAAAAAGGTTTAATCGTGTCATTTTTGATCTTGTTTGGAAGGCGGGGTTCAAAGTGATTAGGCATCAGGAAATCGAGAACAAATTTAATGCGAGAAAACAGAGTCCAGGTCATACAAATGAGGATTTGGACCTCTTTAATGTAAATCTCATGGACTTCATAAGACAGACCCTAACTGGTGTGAAAGAAACCGACACGGCTTAGTGCTTTAAGTGTAATTGTGGTGAGCGCTTATTGTCCTTGTTTAAAGCTGAACTCCAGGAAAAACAAACGTTATGCTTCCCCTTACAATTTTAACTCCTATGCTAGGTGCACTGTTCTAATGTATCCTCAACCGTGGAACCATGATCAAGGGACAGTTCTACATCTCTCATGTCATAACCCCCTTGTTACTATCATTTTTTTATTTTTTATTGAACCATGAAGGGCATTTATGATTGGTTGCCTGCTCATAGGAAGGAGGTAGTGGTTTACCAGTTGGGTGGGTCGAAGTTGGGGCCTCTTAAGTTTCCCAAGGGAAACTGTAGAGCGATTTGTGAAACATTGAAATTCAAGGTAACTGTAAGAAGATCTTTTCTGTTTAAGGTGAGCCCCACTCTGAACAACTGTGCCTGGAAATATTTTCTAAAGACAATAGCTCACCTTTACCCAAAAACTGCCTATGCAAGTAAGGGGCGCCTGTATAAAAGTCAAGGCTGTCCCCTGTCCTGCCTTTTTGCTAGAACATTGCTAAAAGACTTCCAGCTGTTAATGTTCACCTCCACCATCACAAAAGTAAGTTCCCAAATGCTGTGCTCAGGGAGAGAGTTTCTTTAAATTAGACAGGGCTTGATCCTGTGATGAAATCAACAGAAGTAGCTGGGAGTTTTTTTTTTTGTTTGTTTTTTTTTTTTTTTGCAATATCCTAGAAACAAAGCAGGATGGAGGACAGCTTTGACTTTGGTAAAGACATTAAAAAAATGTTTAGAGGGTCTATACAAGTACGTCGTCTTGTGAAGTGCCAGAAATCATACCAAGTCTAATATGTTCTTCGCCATCCCCCTTGTGGGCACACTGTCCCCTTTTTTATATAGATCTAGAACTAAAAATCATATAGAGCATGTTGCCTCTTAGGAGCTTGGATGTCAAGGCAAACTCCAGACAAAAAAAATTGCAGGTAACTCTATCTTTCACCTGGATGCAGGGCGCAACAACAGACATTCCATAGTTCTTTCTGTACATTTAAAGCACTTTATTACAGTGAAATGCCAAGAGGATGCGGTGTTCCTAGCTCCTAAAACAGTCTTTCTCGAGGTCCCCACTGCTCTAGGAGCTGGTCTTGAGCTTATTTTAGCTCAATGTATATAGAAGAATAGAACAAGGATACATTCCAAGGGGCGAAACATGTCGGAGGGCCGTGGCTTAAGGGTGGGGGACTACATATAAACTTACCAATAGAATTTCTGTGGCGTGCGGCCTCGTTCTTGGATTTTGCTATATTTTGTTACAATATTAGTGATACCTAAAACACACTTTAATTTACATTATCCTGTCTTTTTGTATGTGGACGATTGCACTGTAATTTGTATATATAGTTTTTTAAAAGTACCATCCTAATCGATATCCAGCTGTTGCATGACCCTGCTCTTTCCCAGCCTGTCTGCAGGGAAACTTAAGCAGGAAGAGCTTCTAGTGCTCTTATGCTGATCACGTGTTCAAAATAAAAAAAAAACAGCCTTTTGGAATACAGATTAAAAAAAATTCAATAAACTGTCTTAAATGGTCTTACAGAGATAGCTTGATATATCTATACATTTAATTTTTTTTTGGCAATAACCTAGTGTGGGCAGATTTCTGCCATTCACAGGCTTCGTCACGCCCCTCCAGCCTGTGACTTGGAGAAAAAGGGAGATGAAGCCACCAGTAATCTACGTGTAATATCCAGGTCTGATTTCCCGTGATGACCTGTCCCAAAGAAGCCACTGACGGTACACAAACCAAAATCAATAACTCTAAAGGCATTTTTAGAAATGTTAAAACCCTTTTGGCCCCCGCCTGTTTAGCAGTAGCTTTCTCTCAGCTGAGCAGGCAGATGACAGGTCCGTGTCCGCTATCGGTTTACATCCAGTTTTGTCATCTGATCCGCCGTACCGATGGCGAACGTATCCCCATCTGTCAGTTATCCAATTGTATGCCGGCGGGTGATAGCGGGCATATGTGCGCTGACATCCACCGCCTCTTTAGAGAACAACGGAATGTCCAATTGGGTTGCTTAAGACAGTGGTTCTCAACTCCAGTCCTCAGGACCCACCAACAGGCCAGGTTTGCAAGATAGCTGAAATACATCACAGGTGATATCACTTACTGCTCAGTGATTGCAGTATTCTAGTCTGCAACTCCCCAAGGTAATACTTAAAATCTGGCCTGTTGGTGGGTCCCGAGGACTGGAGTTGAGAACCACTGGCCTAAGAAATGGACAGACAGACCTGATCGGTCTACTGGTGTAAAAAGGGGACTTTATTTGTGGGAAAAGGAGATGAGCGTTGAAACTGTCCGGGATCCTGAAGTTCGGCTATAAAAGCCAATTACAAGTACAAGGTGTGACCACTTTTTAGCCATATGGCACAGGTATAAAATTGTGATTTACCAAATCACCAGATTACTAATGAAACGAAGCATGTGGCTTCTGTACAGGTTGTAAGTGATTGGATTACAAGCTGGAACATCTCGTGTTCTTTTCCCAGACCATTTTTTTAAATTTGATAAAAATATTGAAGGGGTTCACATTTGTAAAATCATTTAGCATACATTCATAGCGATTTTTAAAATATTGGGAAAGTGAATTTTATTTGGTACATTATTGTAGGCTGCTCTCCAAAAAAACGTTAACACCTTACAGGTCGCCCTTGCAGAATTAAAGTAAAAATGTGGGCTAAACAAATATTGTCTTAAAAGACCCTTTTGTAGTTTATTATTTATTCAGATCTATACAGTCATCCATTATAACTGTTCCTGTGCTTTGCATTTGTCTAGAAGTTCCATGCAATACTTGACCATTATTGGCTATTCACTCTCCCTGTGCAGAGGGACTGGTCTTGTCTGCCCCCTCCTGTATTTTTTTTTTTTTTTTTGCAGGTAGCTTGTAATGGGTGGGGCCTGCAGGTTCCCCTCCCCACACCTCTGTACTGGCGGTGTACAGCAAAATGTCACACTACTTTGGTGCATGCAAGGGGTTTGAACTGTGTCCTCTATGGAGCATGCTCAATTACAGTTACGTTTCAAGTGCTTAATTTCCTCCTTTTTCATACCTATGCAGCCTATGGGACTATAGAGTCACACGTGTGGGGTTATACACAGTGGTAAATTACACTTTTCTCTCATCCCTCCTCCTCCATGACCTCCTACTGCTAAACATTATAGGGGCGGGATATAATATGCTGATTATATTTGCAGAGAAACCCACAGAAACGCATAGTTTGATTCTAAATCGGTATTACATATATCCATTGTAACTACTACCTGTAAAGTAAAAAGAAAAAACTTTAAATGACATCTGAAAAAAATACAGACTCCGTCTACACCATATTAATGCACAAAAATACACATTTTGATATTCAATAAAGGTTTATAGGGAGCTGTACGACGGTTATTTGATATTGATAACCAAATTTGAATTGCTGTTGGTAGTTTAGTCATGTGACTGGCACAGCACCAATTGGTGTGTTGGCCAGACAGACTGCACTGTAGAGGATACACCAACAGAAGCCCCTCCCCCAAGGATCTTTACCTGCAGATGCCATAAAACCGGGAAAGATCATGTGACCACCCAGCAGTGCTACAGGAATAAGGTTTTTTTTAGGTGAATGAATTCTGACAGTTAACACATACTATCGCTTTAACAAAATGTTCACCTTACCCATTATAAACATATTACAATCTCTAAGGCATAAAAAAAATAAACTGACTTTATAAAAAAACAATTTTGCAATCCATGAGAATTTTACTTTTTGAAATGTAAATTGCTCTTGTACAATTCTGCTTCAAGTTGTCTAATACTGTGGGTTTTTTTTTTTTAAGGTTGATATGTGTAAATCCTCGACTTTTTTTAAATTTTTTTTATCTTTTTATTAGCATTTGAGATTGTATATTATGGTGATTACACTTGGGGGCTTCTAGTTCACGTTGCTGTAGATGCTAGGCTTATATGATTAGATGTTTCCTGGCCCTGAGTAACGGGGAAGCGTTGAGCCCCCAAAAGTGTTGGCAACTCACTTTTCAATTGTGTTTAATAAAACATTGACTGTTTTCAATTGTCCTGGTACTCCTTAGTTTTTTGTATACTCAATAGTTAGTCTATAACTGAACTCCTCCAGGTAACCAGTTAAATACAGATCTTAATGTAGTGTTAAACGGTCAATAAAAACTAGTATAAAAAAAAAGTTTTAACATGATTTTTCAAAAACGTTTTACAAAGTTATTCCATTGATCTACAACAAGCACCTACATCTCCTCAGGACTTGTGCCCCCCCCCCCCCCCTTCTGGTTGGATCTGTGCTCACTCAGTATTGGTCTGAAGCTGGGACTTTATGTAACATGATGCATTGCACTAGGAGCACCCGCAGCGTGTGCCCGTCCCCCGATACGAGTGCCTGGTGGGCGTGATGAACACACCGATCCCAGTTCTTTGAGGGGAGAGGAGACATATCGTGTGTTCTAAGTATGAACACTGATCTGTCTCCTGCTTGTCAGTCACATCCCCCCACAGTTAGAACACACACTAGGGAACATAACCCCTTGATCGCCCCCCCTAGAGTTAACCCCTTCCCTGCCAGTGACATGTACACAGTAATCGGTGCATTTTTATTGCACTGATCGCTGTATAACTGTCAATGGTTTCAAAAATGTGTCAAGTGTCCCCCATAATGTTGCAGTCCCGATAAAATTCGCAGATCGCCGCCATTACCAGTAAAAAAAAATAATAAACATGCCATAAATCTATCCTCTATTTTGTAGACTCTGTAACTTTTGCGCAAATCAATATACGCTTATTGCAATTTTTTTTTTTTTTTTACCAGAAGTATGTAGAGGGAATACATTTTGGCCTAAACTGAGGAAGAAAATTGTTTTTTTGATAACAAATGTGGGATATTTATTATAGCAAAAAGTTAAAAAAAATTTTTTTTTGTGTTTTTCAAAATTGGCGCTCTTTGTTTTATAGCGCAAAAAATAAAAGTCAGAGGCGATCAAATGCCACCAAAAGAGAGCTCTGTTTGTGGGGAAAAAAAAGACGGTTGTTTTGTTTGGGTACAGCGTTGCATGACCGCGCAATTGTCAAAGTGACGCAGTGCCAAATCGCAAAAAAATGGCCTGGACACTTAACAGCCAAATCTTCCAGGGCTGAAGCGGGTGATCACCAAGGTTTATTTTTTGCTAAACCATCAAAAAAGACCGAAAAATTTTGAAGGAAAAAAAAGTTAATTTTGCAAACTGGTAATATTTCTCCATTGATGGGCGCTGATCAGGAGGCACTGCTTAGCAGCACCTTTACTGTGTGGGGCCGATGTCCTTACAGAAGCTTGCAATTGGCTTTATTTTTTTCTCCTCCATGCTGACAGCTGATTACCAGCTTGTTTACATCATGTGATCCGCTGTTATTGGCTGACAGCACTGATAGGTGGCACTTGTTGGCAGCACTTTTGTTTACTTTGTGGGACTGATGTCCCTCTTACTAAGCCGGCAATCGGCTTTATTTTTCTACTCAGGCTGACAACCGATTTACTGGCTTGTTTACATCATGTGATGGGCTGACAGCTGATCACGTGGTAAAGGGCCGGGATCGGCCCTTTACTCTGATCTGATCAGCCGAGTCCCAAGGACTTGGTGATCTGAGCGCGCCGCCCGCGCCCTGCAGGGAACGCACTGGCAGCGAGAGCATGGGAGACCATACATGGATGCCCTCCCGGCAGTCTAAGCCCACGCTTTAGCAGTCTTTCAGCTATAGCTCGGGCGTGAAGTGGTTTAAACACAACAGTTTTTTGGCATCGTTAATATTTTAAACATTAATGCCAAGATTTCACAATTTCTGCCAGGGTATGCACACTTTTGAGCACAACTGTCTGCTATAGGTTATAAAAATTTAAATAGTTAAAAATGTACTCTGTGCATACAGAAGTATATACGTCTGTGTGTATATATGTATGAAATATCTCTAATGGTGGTTTATCCTTCTCCCACAAGGTTAAATAGGTTGAATAAAGACACCAGTCCATCCAGTTCAACCTGAGTGAGTGTGCATGTCTACAATTGTCCCTATCCCTGTACATTGTGTCTCATTAAGATGCTCATCTATTATATTATTTATTTAAGGTACCCATATAGTGCCATCAATTTATGCAGCGCTCCACACATATATATCTCACACTCACATCGGTCCCTACCCTCAAGGAGCCCAAAATCCAAGGTCCTCAACTCATTCATATACTAGGGCCAATTTTGGACAGACGCCAATTAACCTACCAGCATGTCTTTGAAGTGTGGGAGGAAACCGTAGTACCCGGAGGAAACCCATGCAGGCACAGGGAGAATATGCAAACTCCAGGCAGGTAGTGTTGTGGTTGGGATTCGAACCAACGACCCTTTTTACTGCTAGGCGAGAGTGCTACCCACTACACCACTGTGCCGCCCCTAAAAGGTATTTCATCTTTTGGGGTAAACCAGAAGAGTATGTCTAGTGATATAAATTATTAATGTGGAGCAGCAATGGGGAGGAAAAAAATGATGCATTTAGGGCTTGCTTTTTGTTTACACCCCTGCTGGGGGACCGTTAACTTTGCCCAGTGTTGGGCTTTAAATGGAGAGCTATCAACAGGACAGACTGTAATACTGCTATTTTACCAGTTTGGGCTCCTCTTGATCACAGAAGCTGATCTGTTAATTTTGCTTAACGCTGTGGGTTGGACAAGGCTTTATTATGGTAATAAGCCCTTTACCCGACACATTTTAGGAAGTCCACATTAAGCTTTTTTAATTGTTATTGCAGAACCACAACCTAAAGAGATATGGATTCTTGGGAACTTTTGGGTAAACCAAGCTGGTCGCAAAGCAAGCCCAAACCTAGGACTCGACAAGAGACAATTTACCGTCCGTTGGATGGGAAAATCCAATCTGCTTTGGGAAAACTTCATTCCAGAACTAAAGGAGTCTGCCTCAACACTGGGAACACCAAGTATTGTATTCATCCATGTAGGCAGCAGTGATCTGGGGAATAAACCTTATCAGAAGCTCAAATCTCATGTGAAAAGTGATTTATCTCACCTCTCAAAGTCTTACCCAAATACAGCCTTTATCTGGTCCCCCATACTGCCCAGAAGGCATTGGATGCACAACAACATGGAGGACTTCAGAAAAGAATTTAACTCTGAAGTTTCCATTTGTGCAGAAGAGTGCGGCTTCCAGGTGGCTTCACTCAGTTTAGTCGAGGAAATGACTCTAGAAAACTACCGAAGAAAATTTGACAGTAATTCATACAGTTCGGATTATATTTGCCAAGTCTTGAATACGTACATCAAAAGAGCAGTAGAAAAGGAAATAAAAAAAACGAAAGGAGCTGTTTAATGAAAGGACAATTGAGACATTCGGCTACATTCCCACAGACGTTTTGTATCTGAAAGTAGCTCAACGCCAGTAATTTGCATGTGATAAAGTTGAATTATTTCCTGCAAATGGTTGCAATTTTTAAATGTGTTTAGCTGCGTTTTTAAGCAAGTGAATAGAGCTGTGTAGTTGAAATGGAGTGCCGCACAAAGCTAGTGCTTACCCTTGTGTGCCTGTTTAAGAGAAGATGATTGGGGGTTGGTTCACACGCATAGCTCTGCTTTTTTAAAAAACAAAAAACACTGTACCAAACTGCATGGTGCTGCAGTATTGTGCAATTTGGTGCTCGCAAATACACTTTTTTTTTTGGGATCTAGGTATGGGGTGCCGTTAACAACTGGCACGTGCATGCAGTTCACAAGGGCGGTGTGGGAAAAGTGCACTGAACATGCCTTTTTCCACACCACGGTCTGGTGTGAACCTGCCCTGAGGTAAAGAGAGAGACAAATAAAGATGGGTAGACCTAACATCTCAGCATCTGACTAGGGGATATTTTGTCTTGAATGTATGAGGACCTCAGATCTGATCCTTATACATTTTACAACTTTACCATAATGTCTGCGGCCGCCATTTGACATCTTACTAACATGTTTGACCATGTGTGCAAAGAATAAATGCTAAAACATGATTATGTATGGGAGCCAACATGAGAAGGAACTCCAACATTTTAGGAAAAAAAGGGGGATGGTTTCATTTTTTGCTGCTAAACACACTGCAGCCAAACGTGTTGCGCGTTTTAGGTGCAGATAGTTGAACACTGACGCAGCACTTTCCTTCAAAACGCAGCTAAACTGTGGGCAACTAAAGATTGCTCATGTATGAATAACATGATTACTTTGCATTGAGTCCATCTCCTTTAAATGTAGCTAAATTCTGAGATTTCGTTTGTCCATGTGAATGTAGCTTGATTTACCTTGTGAAATGTATGTTTCCTGGGGGAATTGTTTTTTATTTTTTGTCAAGGTTCCCATGGTGCGGAATTTTTTTTTTATGGTCCTAATCGCGTGTACTCTATTCAGGGGTTTTAACATGTTTTGTTGGTACAGTTCTATTCTAGTAAGTAAGCGAGAGGAATTCTCTCCAAAGGGAGGGAAATCCCCACTTGGCAGTCACCGAAACAGGTGTCCTCATTGGAAGATTTCACCGTTATTCCCGTTCTGATGCCAACACTAAAAATGTTGGACTTTCAATCAACACTGGTGACAAAACGGGGTGAATCTGACCAGCTGGGAGGAATCTAAACGCAATCAACACGAGTCGCTTTTGGTCCAAGCTGGTCCAAACTACTTCCCTCCCTAATACATGTACTGCTTGTCAACACTATATGAACTGTATGCAGCATCGGCTACATAAAGTATAGTTTTGTGTTCTGATGGTGCTTCCCATTTAATTTGCGTAACAAAATCTCTAGTCTGGCTGAGCGCTGCTCAACCATTCATAGAGTACTTTGTAGTTTTATCAATCCATACGAGGCTTCCTCTAAGTGGCTAGAATGGTAATGTCATGATTTTCACCTCAACCAATCAGAGGAATTCTTGTAATCCCTGTATAAAAATATATAAAGGTTCCTGGGAATAGCCGAGCAGCGCTCAGCCTGACTTTATTTTGTTCTCAGGATAGGAAGTTGGTGGAGGTTGTGACATCAAATGCCCTCATCTCCAACTTGGCCATTCAAAGGAAGCCTTGTGTTCATTGATCAAAAATGCAAGGTTTCCCGATTTTGGTTTAGTTCCTGTTATGAGACGGGAAGTCCCTATCGGCTGTATACTGTATGTAGCTGATGTTAAATACAGTTTTATACACTGCTGACCGGTGGCACATGCTTCAGTGAAGGAAATGGTTCATTTGGACCATCTTGGTAAACTATTTGAAGGTAAATGAAACATGGAATAATTTTTTTTGTTTTGTATTTGCAGCCTATATATTCTTTGGGGAGGGGGGGGGGGGGATTTTCAACCCTTGCTCCTGTGACTGTATCTGTTGGCCTTCTGCATTAACAAATGTTTAGAGGACACTGGCTGTAAAACAAAAAAAAAAACACAGGTTCAGTTTTGCCAAGCTTTCCAAAAATTGAGATGAACGGTTTTCATTCTGGATGAAAATGTTCACTTTAATGCTTTAATGGATATGCTGTACTTTGTGTAAAATTGATAACTTTCTGGAATTTCTGTGTATGCGAATGTGCTAGTCTTATAAGCTTGATCACAAATGCTTAGAACAATTTGTTCATTTTCATTGTTGGTACAGATATGTTAAAAATAAAGCTTTTTTTTAATGCATAACAAGGAGCTTGTTTTCCTGTAGAAAGGTGTTGTCTACATTGCTAGGACATTGGTATAATTTAAAAAAAAATAAAAATTATAATTTCTTGTATGCAGGCAGCAATTTGTGGCAAGTTAAATATGAATAACTGAGATCAGACATCAGTCAGCCAAGAGTGCCTCGCCTCCTCTGTACTGTGTGTTTCTGCATACAGAGTGTGTATGTAATATCTCTAATGGTGGTTTATGTTGCTCACGTACAAGGTGTCCTCCATTTTTTGAGTTAAACCAGAACTTTTGAGTATATCTAGTGATGTAAAGAATTTATTGTGGTGGGGCAACACTGGGGAGGAGGGAAATATTGCTTCCAGAGCTGCTTTTTGTTTAAACACTTGCTGGGGGGACCATTAACTTTTGCTCCACGTTGGGCTTTAAATGGAGAGCTCTCTGGACAGAGTGGAATTATTGCTTTTTTACCAGCTTGGTCTCAATCTTGATCACAAAAGCTGATATGAATTTTTCTTAATGCTGTGGGAAGAGGCTGCATTATAAGCCCTTCACCACTTCTATACGGCACCTTGAGCAGTGCAGGAACATCACCTAAGCAAATGCATTTTACTAGTAACGCTGCAAGTAACCACATCAACTGTGGACTTCTACTTCAAAGCAACATCAAAACAAAAATGACCCAACACATTATAGGAAGTACACATTAAACTTGTTTCGTTGTTCATTGCAGAACCTAAGGAGATTTGGATTCTCGGGGACTTTTGGATAAACCAAGCTGCTTACATAGCACGCAAACATCCAGTTGGTGGAAACCTAGGACTCGACCAGAAACAATTTACCGTCCGTTGGATGGGCACATTCACGCTGCTTTGGAAAGACTTCATTCCAAAACTAAAGGAGTCTGTCACTATGCTGGGAACACCAAGCGTTGTCTTCATCCATGTAGGGAGCAGTGACATCCATGTAGGGTGCAGTGATCAGGGACGAAATTATCAGAAGTTCAAATCTCAAGTCAAGGCCGATTTATCTGACCTCTCAAAGTCTTATCCAGATACAGCGTTTATTTGGGCCATTGTACTGCCCAGAAAGGAATGGTTCAAGTCTGACCTGGAGAAACGCAGAAAAGATTTCAACTCTGAAGTTTCCGTTTGTGCAAAAGAGTGCGGCTTCCAGGTGGCTTCTCTCACTTCACTTGAGAAAATGTCTGCAGAAAAATACTGTAAAACTGGTAAATACAGTTGGAATTTTCTTTATGGTGTCTTGAATACGTCCATCAAAGAAGCCGTGGAAAGGGAAATAAAAAAAAGGAGCCGATTAACCAATAAAAACACTGCAGCTATCTGAAACTAAACGCAGTCAACGTTTACTTGGAGAGTCCGACCTTGGACGCTGCATTTTTTTTCTTTTCCCAAATGCAACTAAACAATTGTAATCATTATGTATGAAGAACCTGAATACTTTGCATTGTGCTAGTCCAGCTGCTTTTAGAAAAGTCTTCTCTATGCAGCTAAACTCTCTCACCTGAATTTGGCTTGTCAAATGTTTGTTTCTGAGGGGAATATTTTTTTATTTTCATGTTCCCATGGTGCAAAGTTTTACTTTGGTGATAGTCGTGTGTACTTTATTCAGGAGTTTTAATGTAATTTGCTGATATTTTTCTGTTCTAATATGTAAGCGAGAGGCAATCCCTCCAAAGGGAAGGAGATCCCTACTAAGTCACTAAAACAGGTGTCCTCATTGGAAGATTTCACCGGCATTCCTGTTCTGATGCTAACACTATAAAAATTTTGGACTTTCTATCATTACTGGTGACAAAATAGGGTGAATCTAAAAAAATCGAGAAAAAGCTAAAAGTCTATTGTATGCTTTTGTCATGAACTCTCAGACTCGCAAGGCTTTTGCCCTCGTTTTTTAAAATTACTGTTATCTGTGATTTTGTGTGAGGCCTCTGTTTGCTTGGCATACTTTTATTTTTGCCGCCAAACTCCAGGTTTCATTTAACTTTTAACCACTTAAAGACCGATCCCCTTTTTCGGACTCGTTTACAAGTTAACCTTTTTTTGCTATAAAATTAGAACTCCCAAATATTATACATTTTTTTTCTTCTAACACCCTAGAGAATAAAATGGCGGTCATTGCAATACTTTGTCACACTGTATTTGTGCAGTGGTCTTACCAGCGTACTTTGGCGTCAAACTTTTACCCTTAAAAATCTCCATAGGCCACTTTAAAAAAAAAATTCTACAGTTTGCATGTTTTGAGTTAGAGGAGGTCTAGGGCTAGAATTATTGCTCTCGCTCGAACGATTGTGACAATACCTCACGTGTGGTTTGACCACTGTTTTCATATGCAGACGCTACTCACGTATGTGTTAGCTAATGCGTGCGAGCTCGTCGGGACGGGGCCCTTTAAAAAAAAAAAAAAAATAATAATTTTTTCTTATTTATTTTACTTTATTTTGTTTTTGCAGTGTTTAAAAAAAGAAAACAATTTGGGTCACTTTTTATCACAAGGAATGTAAGCATCCCTTGTAATAGAAAAAAGCATGACAGTTCCTCTTAAATATGAAATCTGGGGTCAAAAAATCCTCAGATCTCATATTGGGACTTCAATGCAATAAAAAAAATTTGACAAAATGACAACAGAAAAGTACCACTTTAAGACGTATAAGCGGAAGTGACGTTTTTACGTCACTTCCTCCCTGCTATGGTATGGAGACGGGTTGGGGCCATCTTCCCCTCACTCGTTTCCATACCCAGCTAGACGGGTCCCGATCGCCGCTGCCGACGGCTCCGGTAAGCGGCAAAAGGTGCGGGAGAGCGGCGGGAGGGGAGACCACCATTATCGTTCATTGGACCGCTCACTGAAAAGATGGATATCTTGGTTGTGGCAGCAGCTGCTGCCGTTACAGAGATATACGTCGGCCCTTTTAAGATGTATATGTGTAGGAGCCGGTCGGCAAGTGGTTAAGAAGTTTGTATCAAGCTGGTCCAAACTATTTCCCTTACTAATACTTGCACCCCTTTTCAGTGCTATATGAACTGTATGTAGTTTCGGCTACATTAAGTATACAGCGCTGTGTTCTAATGGTGCTTCCCATCAAGTTCCCGGAACAAAATAGTTTGGCTGAGTGCTGCTCAGTCATTCATAGAGTACTTTTGCTTTTTATCGATGAATAAGAGGCTTTCCTCTAAGTGGCTAAGATGGAGATGTAGCAGATAATGTCACGATCTCCACCGAAGTCAGTCACGGGAAGCCTTGTAATCATTGATGCAATCCAAATCTTTGTGAATAGCTGGCTGAGCAGCACTGATCCCAACTTTATTTTGTTCTGAGGAAGGGAAGTTGATAGAGGTTGTGACTTCAAATGCCCACGTTTTCAACTTGACCATTCAGGAAGCCTTGTATTCGCAATTGGTTTAGTTCCGGTTGAGACAAGAAGTCCCTACCAGCTGTATACTGTATGTAGCTGATGTTAAATACAGTTTTATACACTGCTGACCGGTGGCACATGCTTCAGTGAAGGAAATGGTTCATTTGGACCTTCTTGGTCCAGATGATCTAGTTGAAGGTAAATGAAACCTGGAATTTTTTTTTTTGTATTTGCAGCCTCTAATTTTTTTTTTATTTTAGAGGGGGGGGGGGGGGGTTTGTCATCCCTTGCTCCAGTGACTGCATCTGTTAGCCTTCTGCATTAACAAATGTTTAGAGGACACCGACCAAAAAAAAAAAAACAGGTTAAGTTTTGCCAAACTTTCCAAAAATTGAGATGATGGTTTTAATTCTGGATGAAAATGTTTACTTTAATGCTTTAATGGATATGCTGTACTTTGTGTAAAATTGATAACTTTCTGGAATTTCTGTGTATGTGAATGTGCTAGTCTAAGCGTGATCACAAATGCTTAGAACAATATGTTAATTTTCATTGTTGGCACAGATATGTTAAAAATAAAGCTTTTTTTAATTCATAACAAGGAGCTTGTTTTCCTGTAGAAAGGTGTTGTCTACATTGCTAGGACATTGGTATAATTAAAAAAAAAATTGAAATTGGATGAACAGTGCATATAATAATTTAGCATTTCTTGTATGCAGCAAGCAATTTGTGGCAAAATAAATATGAATAACGGAGATCAGACGACACACAGTCAGCCAGGAGTGCCTCGCCTCCTATGTACTGTAGGTTTTTGCATACAGAATGTGTGTGTAATATCTCTAATGGTGGTTTATGTTGCTCCCGTAAAAGGTGTCCTCCATTTGTGTCAAACCTGAACTTTCGAGTATATCTAGTGATGTAAAGAATAATTTATTGTGGTGGGGCAACACTGGGGAGGAGGGAAATTTTGCTTCCAGAGCTGATTTTTTTTTTTTTAAACACTTGCTGGGGGACCATTAACTATGCTCCGCGTTGGGCTTTAAATGGAGAGATCTCTTAACAGTGGAAATATTGCTGTTTTACCAGCTTGGTCTCTATCTTGATCACAAAAGCCAATCTGAATTTTGCTTTAATGCTGTGGGACGAGGCACACGGCACCTTGAGCAGTGCAGGAACATCGCCTAAGCAAATGCATTTTACTAGTAACGCTGCAAGTAACCACATCAGCTGTGGACCTCTACTTTAAGGCAACATCAAAACAAAAATGACCCAACACATTATAGGAAGTACACATTAAACTTGTTTCGTTGTTCATTGCAGAACCTAAGGAGGGGTTTGGATTCTCGGGGACTTCTGGATAACCAAAGCTGCTCACATAGCACGCAAATATCCAGGTGGTGGAAACCTAGGACTCAACTAGAAACAATTTACCGTCCGTTGGATGTGCCAATTCACGTTGCTTTGGAAAGACTTAATTCCAAAACTAAAGGAGTCTGTCTCTGTGCTGGGAGCACCAAGCGTTGTCTTCATCCATGTAGGGAGCAATGATCTGGAACTAAATTATCAAGAGTGCAAATCTCATGTGCAGGCCGATTTATCTGACCTCTCGAAGTCTTATCCAGATACAGCCTTTATCTGGGCCATTGTACTGCTCAGAAAGGATGGGTTTGACTCGGACCTGGAGGACCGCAGAAAAGAATTTAATTCTGAGGTTTCCGTTTGTGCAAAAGAGTGCGGCTTCCAGGTGGCTTCTCTCACTTCAGTTGAGAAAATGTTCGCAGAAAAGCACTGTAATAAAACTGATGGTTCATTCAGTTGGAATTTTCTTTATGGTGTCTTGAATACGTCCATCACAGAAGCCTTGGAAAAGGAAATAAAAAAAATTAAAGGAGCCGATTAATAAAAACACTGCAGCTGTCAAACTAAACGCAGTGAACGTTTACTTGCAGAGTCGACACTGGACACCGCATTTTTCTTTTCTCAAACGCAGCTAAACTGCAACTAAACAATTCTAATTTAGATCAGCTGAATTTGGCTTGTGAAATGTTTTTGGTTTCCAGGGGGGAATATTTTTTTGTTTTTGTTTTTATGTTCCCATGGTGCAAAGTTTTACTGTGGTGATAGTCGTGTGTACTCTATTCAGGAGTTTAAATGTGTGCTTTGCTGATACTTTTCTGTTCTAATATGTAAGCACGAGGAAATCTCTCCAATGGGAGGGAGATCCCTACTAACTAGTCACTAAAACAGGTGTCCTCATTGGGAGATTTCACCGTTATTCCTGTTCTGATGCCAACACTATAAAAATGTTGGACTTTCTATCATTACTGGTGACAAAATAGGGTGAATCTAATCAGCTGGGAAGAATCTAAATGCAAGAGTCTGTATGCTTTTGTCTTGAACTCTCGGACTCGAAAGGCTTTTGCCCTCTTTTTTTTTTTTTTTTTTTTTTTAAATACTCTTATCTGTGATTTTGTGTGAGGCCTCTGTTTGCTTGGCCTACTTTTATCTTTGCCGCCAAACTCCAGGTTTCATTTAACTTTTAAACCACTTAAAGGCCGAGCCTCTTTTTCAGGCTCGTTGTTTACTAGTGTAAACATTTTTTTTTTTGCTCAAATTACTCGGAACCCCCAAACATTATACATTTTTTTTTTCCCCCCTAACACCCTAGAGAATAAAATGGTCATTGCAATACTTTTTTGTCGCACCGTATTTGTGCAGTGGTCTTACAAGCGCACTTTTTTTTGGAAAAACACTTTTTTGAATAAAAAAATAAGACAAAAGTAAAGTTAGCCCAATTAATTTTTTTAATTTTTTTTTTTAAAGAGAATGTTACGGCGAGTAAATTGATGCCCAACATGTCACTCTTTAAAATTGCGCCCGCTCGTGGAATGGCGACAAACCTTTACCATTAAAAATCTCCATAGGCGATGTTTAAAAACTTTTACAGGTTGCATGTTTTGAGGTAGAGGAGGTCTAGAATTATTGCTCTCGCTCTAACTATCACGGTGATACCTCACATGTGGTTTCACCAGTTTTCATATGTGGGCGCTACTCACGTATGCGTTTGCTTCTGCACGTGAGCCTGTCGGGACGGGCGCTTTAAAAAATATATATATTTTTTGTATTTATTTTGCTTGATTTTATTTATTTTTACACTGTTTTTAAAAAAAATAAAAAATTTGGGTCACTTTTATTCCTATTACAAGGAATGTTAACATCCCTTGTAATAGAAAAAAGCATGACTGGTCCTCTTAAATATGAGATTTGGGGTCAAAGTCCTCAGATCTCATATTTGGACTTAAATGCAATAAAATAAAAAAATTGTCATTTGAAAAAGACGACAAAAAAATGGCCCTTTAAGACGTATGGGCGGAAGTGACGTTTTGACGTCGCTTCCGCCCTGCTATGGTATGGAGACAGGTGGGGGCCATCATCCCCTTACGCCTTTCGCGATCGCCTCCTCCACTGCCGACTGTTCCGGTAAGCGGCAGAGGGCGCAGAAGAGCGGCGGGAGGGGCCCCCTCTCCCGCCGCCGATAAAGGTGACCCTGCTGCGAATCCGCGGCAGAGACCACTATTATCGTTAATCGGACCGCTCACCTAAAAGATGGATATCTCGGTTGTGGCAGCAGCTGATGCCGAAACTTGATTATCCATCTTTAAAGTGCCGAGGTATATGCACAGGAGCCGGTCGGCAAGTGGTTAAAAAGTTTGTATCAAGCTGGTCCAAACTATTTCCCTCACTAATACATGCACCCCTTATCAGTGCTATATGAACTGTATATAGTATCGGCTACATTAAGTATACAGCGCTGTGTTCTAATGGTGCTTCCCATCCCATTCCCGGAACAAAATAGTCTGGCAGAGTGCTGCTCAGTCATTCATAGAGTACTTTTGATTTTTATCAATGAAGACGAGGCTTTCCTCTAAGTGGCTAAGATGGAGATGTCAACCCTTGCTTCTGTATCTGTTGGCCTTCTGCATTAACAAATGTTGAGGACACTGGCCACAGTTAAAAAAACAAACACAGGTTAAGTTTTGCCAAACTTTCCAAAAATTGAGATGAACGGTTTTCATTCTGGATGAAAATGTTCACTTTAATGCTTTAATGGATATGCTGTACTTTGTGTAAAATTGATAACTTTCTGGAATTTCTGTGTATGTGAATGTGCTTGTCTTATAAGCTTGATCACAAATGCTTAGAACAATTTGTTCATTTTCTTTGTTGGCACAGATATGTTAAAAATAAAGCTTTTTTTTTAATGCATAACAAGGAGCTCGTTTTCCTGTAGAAAGGTGTTGTCTACATTGCTAGGACATTGGTATAATTAAAAAAAAAACAAATTTGAAATTGGATCAACAGTACATAAAAAAATGTAGCATTACTTGTATGCAGGCAGCAATTTGTGGCAAAATGAATATGAATAACTGAGATCAGACGACGTACACACACAGTGAGCCAGAAGTGCCTCACCTCCTCTGTACTGTATGTTTCTGCATACAGAGTGTGTATGTAATATCGCTAATGGTGTTTTATTCTGCTCTCGTACAAGGTGTCCTCCATTTTTTGGGTTAAACCAGAACTTTTGAGTATTACTAGTGATGTAAAGAATTATTTATTGTGATGGGGCATCACTTGGGAGGAGGGAAATATTGCTTCCAGAGCTGCTTTTTGTTTAAACACTTCCTGGTTGACCATTAACTTTGCTCCGCATTGGGCTTTAAATGGAGAGCTCTCTGGACAGAGTGGAAATATTGCTGTTTTACCAGCTTGATCTCAATCTTGATCACAAAAGCTGATATGAATTTTGCTTAATGCTGTGGGACGAGGCTGCATTATAAGCCCTTCAACCCCTTCTATACGGCACCTTGAGCAGTGCAGGAACATCATCCAAGCAAATGCATTTTACTAGTAATGCTACAAGTAACCACATCAACTGTGGACCTCAACTACAAAGCAACATCAAAACTAAAATGACCCAACACATTAAAGGAAGTACACATTAAACTTGTTTCGTTGTTCATTGCAGAACCTAAAGAGATTTGGATTCTCGGGAACTATTGGATAAACCAAGTTGCTTGCATGGCACGCAAACATCCAGATAGTGAGAACCTAGGACTCGACCAGAAACAATTTACCGTCCGTTGGATGTGCAAATCCACGCTGCTTTGGAAAGACTTAATTCTAAAACTAAAGGAGTCTGTCTCTACGCTGGGAGCACCAAGCATTGTCTTCATCCATGTAGGGAGCGATGATCTGGAACTAAAGAAGTATCAACAGTTCAGATCTCGTGTGAAGGCCGATTTACCTGACCTCTCGAAGTCTTATCCAGATACAGCCTTTATTTGGTCCATTGTACTGCCCGGAAAGGAATGGTGCGACTGGGACCTGGAGGACCGCAGAAAAGAATTTAACTCTGAAGTTTCCGTTTGTGCAAAAGAGTGTGGCTTCCAGGTGGCTTCTCTCACTTCAGTTGAGGAAATATCTGCAGAAAAATACTGTGTAAAAACTGATGTTGGTTTATACAGTTTGAGTTTTCTTTATGGTGTCTTGAATACGCACATCAAAGAAGCCGTGAAAAAAAAAATGAAGAAA
Source organism: Lithobates clamitans (assembly GCA_037952925.1). Lineage (NCBI taxonomy): Eukaryota > Metazoa > Chordata > Amphibia > Anura > Ranidae > Lithobates > Lithobates clamitans. Next base: position 391,973 of record JBBGZY010001467.1, read on the forward strand.
ATTTAAAGGAGCTGATTAATGAATAAAAACACTACAGCTATCTGAAACTAAAGGCAGTGAACGTTTACTTGCAGAGAGTCTACCTTGGACGCCGCATTTTTCTTTTCCCAAACGCAGCTAAATTGCAACTAAACAATTTTAATCATGTATGAAAAACCTGAATACTTTGCATTGTGTCCAGCTGCTTTTAGAAAAGTCTTCTTTATGCAGCTAAACTCTGAAATTCAGATCAGCTGAATTTGGCTTGTGAAATGTTTTTTGTTTAGTCGTGTGTACTCTATTCAGGAGTTTTAATGTAATTTGCTGATACTTTTCTGTTCTAATATGTAAGCGCGAGGAAATCTCTCCAAAGTGAGGGAGATCCCTACTAAGTAATCACTAAAACAGGTGTCCTCATTGGAAGATTTCACCGTTATTCCTGTTCTAATGCTAACACTAAAAAATGTTGGACTTTCTATCATTACTGGTGACAAAATAGGGTGAATCTAATCCAGCTGGGAAGAATCTAAATGCACCCCCCCCCCCCCAAAAAAAAAATCAAGAGTCTGTTGTATGCTTTTGTCTTGAGCTCTTGGACTCACAAGGCTTTTGCCCTGTTTTTTATACTCTTATCTGTGATTTTGTGTGGGACCTATGTTTGGCATACTTTTATCTTTGCCACCAAACTCCAGGTTTCATTTAACTTTTACCACTTAAAGACCGAGCCTCTTTTTCAGACTTTTTTTTTGCTAGAATATTACTTAAAACCCCCAAACATTATAGATTATTTTCCTAACACCCTAGAGAATAAAATGGCAGTCATTGCAATGTCACACCGTATTTGTGCAACGGACTTACAAGTGCACTTTTTTTGGAAAAAATTCACTTTCTTGAATAAAAAAAGACAAATGTAAAGTTAGTCCGATTTTTTTTTATTTTTTTATTGTGAAAGAGAATGTTACGCCGAGTAAATTGATACCCAACATGTCATGCTTCAAAATTGCGCCCGCTCGTGGAATGGCGTCAAAATTTTACCCTTAAAATTCTCCATAAGCGACGTTTAAAAAATTCTATGGGTTGCATGTTTTGAGTTAGAGGAGGTCTAGGGTTAGAATTATTACTCTCGCTCTGACGATCGTGGCGATACCTCACGTGTGGTTTGACCACCCTTTTCATATGCGGACGCTACTCACATATGCGTTCGCTTCTGCGCGCGATTTTGTCGGGATGGGGCACTTTAAAAAAAAAATTTTTTTATATATATTTTACTTGATTTTATTTGTTTTTACACTGTTTTTTTTTTTTTTTTTTTAAATAAAAAATTAGATCACTTTTATTCCTATTACAAGGAATGTAAACATCCCTTGTAATAGAAAAAAGCATGACAGTTCCTCTTAAATGAGATCTGGGGTCAAAAAGTCATCAATCTCATATTTGGACTTAAATGCAATAAAAAAAAAAAAAAAAAGTCATTTGAAAAAATAACAGAAAAATGGCCCTTTAAGACGTATGGGCCAAAGTGGCGTTTTGACATCGCTTCTGCCCTGCTATGGTATGGAGACGGGTGGGGGCCATCTTCCCCCTCACTCATCTCCATACCCAGCCACAGACAGGTCCCGATTGCCTCTGCCGATGGCTCCGGTAAATGGCAGTGGGCGCGGGAGGGGGGCTCTCTCCTGCTGCCGATAACGGTGATAGAGACCACCATTATCGTTAATAGGACCGCTCACTGAAAAGATGGATATCTCGGTTGTGGCAGCAGCTGCTGCCGTTACCGAGATATCCGTCTTTAAAATGCCGACGTATATGTACAGGAGCCGGTCGGCAAGTGGTTAAAGTTTGTATCAAGCTGGTCCAAACTATTTCCCTCACTAATGCATGCACCCCTTATCAGTGCTATATGAACTGTATGTAGTATTGGCTACATTAAGTATACAGCGCTGTGTTCTAATGGTGCTTCCCATCCCGTTCCCGGAACAAAATAGTCTGGCCGATTACTGCTCAGTCTTTCATAGAGTACTTTTGATTTTTATCAATGAAGACGAGGCTTCCTCTAAGTGGCTAAGATGGAGATGTAGCAGATAATGTCACAATCTCCACCTAAGTCAATCATGGGAACCCTTGTAATTGATGAAATCCAAATCTTTGTGAATGTCTGGCTGAGCAGCACTGATCCCAACTTTATTTTGTTCTGAGGAAGGGAAGTTGATGGAGGTTGTGACTTCATATGCCCACGTCTTCAACTTGACCATTCAGGATGCCTTGTATTCATTAAAAATGCAAGGTGTCCCAATTGGTTTAGTTCCGGTTAAGAGGGGAATTACCTATCAGCTGTATACTGTATGTAACTGATGTTAATTAGTTACCGTATATACACTGCTGACCGGTGGCACATGCTTAAGCGGCCATAGTTATAAATAAAAAAAAACACAGGTTCAATTTTGCAAAACTTTCCAAAAATTGAGATGAACGGTTTTCATTCTGGATGAAAATGTTCAATTTAATGGATATGCTGTACTTTGTGTAAAATTGATAACTTTCTGGAATTTCTGTGAATGTGCTAGTCTTATAAGCTTGATCACAAATGCTTAGAACAATTCATTTTCATTGTTGGCACAGATATGTTAAAAATAAAGCTTTTTTAAATGTATAACAAGGAGCTTGTTTTCCTGTAGAAAGGTGTTGTCTACATTGGTATAATTTAAAAAAAAAATTGAAATTGGATCAAGAGTACATATAAAAATTTAGCATTTCTTGTATGCAGGCAATTTGTGGAAAAAGTTATATGGATAACGGAGATCAGACGACACATAATCAGTCAGCCAGGAGTGCCTCGCCTCCTCTGTACTGTATGTTTCTGCATACAGAGTGTGTATGTAATATCTCTAATGGTGGGTTATGCTGCTCACATACAAGGTGTGCTTCATTTTTTGGGTTAAACCAGAAATTTTGAGTATTACTAGTGATGTAAAGAATTATTTATTGTGGTGGAGCAACACTGGGGAGGAGGGAAATATTGCTTCCAGAGCTGCTTTTTGTTTAAACACTTGCTAGGGGACCATTAACTATGCTCCGCGTTGGGCTTTAAATGGAGAGCTCTCTGGACAGAGTGGAAATATTGCTGTTTTACCAGCTTGATCTTGATCACAAAAGCTGATATTTTTTCTTAATGCTGTGGGACGAGGCTGCATTATAAACCCTTCACCCCTTCTATACGGCACCTTGAGCAGTGCAGGAACATTACCCAAGCAAATGCATTTTACTAGTAACACTGCAAGTAACCACATCAATTGTGGACCTCTACTTCAAAGCAACATCAAAACTAAAATGACCGAACACATTATAGGAAGTACACATTAAACTTGTTTCGTTGTTCATTGCAGAACCTAAGGAGATTTGGATTCTCGGGAACTATTGGATAAACCAAATTGCTTGCATGGCACGCAAACATCCAGATAGTGAAAACCTAGGACTCGACCAGAAACAATTTACCGTCCGTTGGATGGGCAAATCCACACTGCTTTGGAAAGACTTAATTCTAAATCTAAAGGAGTCTGTCTCTACGCTGGGAGCACCAAGCATTGTCTTCATCCATGTAGGGAGCGATGATCTGGAACTGAAGAAGTATCAACAGTTCAAATCTCATGTGAAAGCCGATTTACCTGACCTCTCGAAGTCTTATCCAGATACAGCCTTTATTTGGTCCATTGTACTGCCCAGAACGGAATGGTCCTATTCGAACCTGGAGTACCGCAGAAAAAATTTTAACTCTGAAGTTTCCGTTTGTGCAAAAGAGTGCGGCTTCCAGGTGGCTTCTCTCACTTCAGTTGAGGAAATATCTGCAGAAAATGACTGTGAAAAAACTGATCTTAGTTTATACAGTTTGAGTTTTCTTTATGGTGTCTTGAATACGCACATCAAAGAAGCAGTGAAAAAGGAAATAAAAAAAATTAAAGGAGCCGATTAATGAATAAAAACACTACAGCTATCTGAAACTAAACACAGTGAACGTTTACTTGCAGAGATTCGACCTTGGAAGCCGCATTTTTCTTTTCCCAAACGCAGCTAAATTGCAACTAAATTCGAATCATTATGTATGAAAAACCTGAATACTTTGCATTGTGTGAGTCCAGCTGCTTTTAGAAAAGTCTTCTCTCTGCAGCTAAACTCTGAAATTCAGATCAGCTGAATTTGGCCTGTGAAATGTTTTTTGTTTCTGGGGGGGAATATTTTTTTTTTTTTATGTTCTCATGGTGCAAAGTTTTACTGTGGTGATAGTCATGTGTACTCTATTCAGGAGTTTTAATGTAATTTGCTGTTTCTTTTCTGTTCTAATATGTAAGCGAGAGGAAATCTCTCCAAAGGGAGGGAGATCCCTACTAAGCAGTCACTTAAACAGGTGTCCTCATTGGAAGATTTCACCGTTATTCCTGTTCTGATGCTATAACACTAAAAAATGTTGGACTTTCTATCATTACTGGGGACAAAATAGGGTGAATCTAATCAGCTGACAATAATCTAAATGCAAGAGTCTGGTGTATGCTTTTGTCTTGAGCTCTCACTCAAGGCTTTTGCCCTTTTTTTTTTTTTTTTTTTTTTTATAATACTCTTATCTGTGATTTTGTGTGAGGCCTCTTCTTGGCATACTTTTATCTTTGCCGCCAAGCTCCAGGTTTCATTTAACTTTTAACCACTTAAAGACCGAGCCTCTTTTTCAGATTTGTTGTTTACAAGTTAAAAACACGTTTGTTTGCTAGAATATTAGCACCCCCAAACATTATAGATTTTTTTTCCAACACCCTAGAGAATAAAATGGCAGTCATTGCAATACTTTTTGTCACACCGTATTTGTGCAGTGGACTTACAAGTGCACTTTTTTTGGAAAAAATTCACTTTCTTGAATAAAAGATAAGACAAAAGTAAAGTTAGACCAATTTTTTTTTTAGATTGTGAAAGAGCATGTTACGCCGAGTAAATTTATACCCAACATGTCACGCTTCAAATTTGCGCCCGCTCGTGGAATGGCGTCAAACTTTTACCCTTAAAATTCTCCATAGGCGACATTTAAAAAAATTCTACAGGTTGCATGTTTTGAGTTAGAGGAGGTCTAGGGCTAGAATTAATGCTCTCGCTCTAACGATCGTGGCGATACCTCACGTGTGGTTTGACCACCGTTTTCATATGCGGGCGCTACTCACATATGTGTTCGCTTGTGCGCGCGATCTCGACGGGACGCTTTAAAAAACAAAAAATTTTTTCTCATTTTACTTGATTTTATTTATTTTTACTTTTTAAAAAAAAAAAAAAAATTTAGGTCACTTTTATTCCTATTACAAGGAATGTAAACATCCCTTGTAATAGAAAAAAGCATGACAGGTCCTCTTAAATGAGAGATGGGGTCAAAAAGTCATCAATCTCATATTTGGACTTAAATGCAAAACAAACAAAAAAATTGTCATTTGAAAAAAATAACAGAAAAATGGCCCTTTAAGACGTATGAACGGAAGTGGCGTTTTGACATTGCTTCCGCCCTGCTATGGTTTGGAGACGGGTGTGGGCCATCTTCCCCTCACTCGTCTCTATACCCAGCCTCAGACAGGTCCCGATCGCCTCCGCCGATGGCTCCGGTAAATGGCAGTGGGCGAGGGAGGGGGGCTCTCTCCCGCAGCCGATAACGGTGATCTCGCGGTGATTCCGCCACAGAGACCACCATTATCGTTAATAGGACCGCTCACTGAAAAGATGGATATCTCGGTTGTGGCAGCAGCTGCTGCCGTTACCGAGATAACCATCTTTAAAGTGCCGACGTATATGTACAAGAGCCGGTCGACAAGTGGTTGAAAAGTTTGGATCAAGCTTGTCCAAACTATTTCCCTCACTAATACATGCACCCCTTATCAGTGCTATATGAACTGTATGTAGTATCGGCTACATTAAGTATACAGCGCTGTGTTCTAATGGTGCTTCCCATCCAGTTCCCGGAACAAAATAGTCTGGCAGAGTGCTGCTCAGTCATTCATAGAGTACTTTTAATTTTTATCAATGAAGATGAGGCTTTACTCTAAGTGGCTAAGATGGAGATGTAGCAGATAATATCACAATCTCCACCAAAGTCAATCACGGGAATCCTTGTAATCATTGATAAAATCTAAATCTTTGTGAATGGCTGGCTGAGCAGCACTGATCCCAACTTTATTTTGTTCTGAGGACAGGAAGTTGATGGAGGTTGTGACTTCATATACACTGCTGACCGGTGGCACGTGCCTCAGTGAAGGAAATGGTTCATTTGGATCTTCTTGGTCCAGATGAACTATTTGAAGGTAAATGAAACCTGGAATTTATTTTTTATTTATATATATATTTTTGGAGGGGGGGGGGGGGGGGTGAAATTTTGTCAACCCTACTCCTGTGACTGTATATGTTGGCCTTCTGCATTAACAAATGTTCAGAGGACACTGGCCATAGTTAAAAGGAAAAAAAAGAAGAAAAAACACAGGTTCAGTTTTGCCAAACTTTCCAAAAATTGAGATGAACAGTTTCCATTCTGGATGAAAATGTTCATTTTAATGGATATGCTGTACTTTGTGTAAAATTGGTAACTTTCTGGAATTTCTGTGTATGCGAATGTGCTAGTCTTTTAAGCATTTGTGATCAAGCTTATAACGATTCCATTTTCATTGTTGGCACATATGTTAAAAATTAAATCTTTTTTTAATGCATAACGGCTTCTTTTCCTGTAGAGGGGTGTTGTCTACATTGCTAGGACATTGGTTTTATTAAAAAAAAAACATTGAAATTGAATGAACAGTACATATAAATATTTAGCATTTCTTGTATGCAGGCAGCAATTTGTGGCAAAATAAATATGAATAACGGATAATGTTTCTTCATACAGAGTGTGTATGTAATATCTCTAATGGTGGTTTATGTTGCTCCCGTACAAGGTGTCCTCCATTTTTTGGGTTAAACCAGAACTTTTGAGTATATCTAGTGATTTAAAGAATTTTATTTTATGGTGGGGCAACACTGGGGAGGAGGGAAATGTTTCCATAGCTGCTTTTTCTTTAAACACTTGCTGGGGGATCATTAACTTTGCTCCGCGTTGGGCTTTAAATGGAGAGCTCTCTTGACAGTGGAAATATTGCTGTTTTACCAGCTTGGTCTCAATCTCGATCACAAAAGCCGATATAAATTTTGCTTAATGCTGTGGGACGAGGCTGCATTATAAGCCCATCAGCCTTCTATACGGCACCTTGAGCAGTGCAGGAACATCACCTAAGCAAATGCATTTTATTAGTAACGCTGTAAGTAACCACATCAACTGTGGACCTCTACTACAAAGCAACATCAAAACAAAAATGACCCAACACATTATAGGAAGTACACATTAAACTTGTTTCGTTGTTCATTGCAGAAACTAAGGAGATTTGGATTCTCGGGGACTTTTGGATAAACCAAGCTTCTCGCGGAGCTTTCAAACACCCAGATGGTGAGAACCTAGGACTCGACCAGAAACAATTTACCGTCCGTTGGATGAGCAAATTCACGCTGCTTTGGAAAGACTTGATTCTAAAACTAAAGAAGTCTGTCTCTACGCTGGGAGCACCAAGCATTGTCTTCATCCATATAGGGAGCAGTGACCTCCATGTAGGGAGCAGTGATCAGGGACTGAAATATCAACAGTTCAAATCTCAAGTGAAGGCTGATTTATCTGTCCTCTCGAAGTCTTATCCAGATACAGCCTTTATCTGGGCCATTGTACTGCCCAGAAAGAAATGGTTCGACTCAGACCTGGAGGACCGCAGAAAAGAATTTAACTCTGAAGTTTCCGTTTGTGCAAAAGAGTGCGGCTTCCAGGTGGCTTCTTTCACTTCACTTGAGAAAATGTGCGAAGAAAAATACTGTAAAGAAAATGTTGGTGGTTCATACAGTTGGAAATTTCTTTCTCGTGTCTTGAATACGCACATCAAAGAAGCCGTGGAAAATGAAATTAAAAAAATTAAAGGAGCCTAATAATAAAAACACTGCAGCTATCTGAAACTAAACGCAGTGAACGTTTACTTGCAGAGAGTCGACCTTGGACGCCGCATTTTTCTTTTCCCAAATGCAGCTAAACTGCAACTAAACAATTGTAATCATTATGTATGAAGAACCTGATTACTTTGCATTGTGCAAGTCCAGCTGCTTTTAGAAAAGTCTTCTCTATGCAGCTGAACTCTGAAATTCATATCAGCTGAATTTGGCTTGTAAAATGTTTTGTTTCCAGGGGGGAATATTTTTTGTTTTCTTGTTCCCGTGGTGCAAAGTTTTACTTTGGTGATAGTCGTGTGTACTCTGTTCAGGAGTTTTAATGTGTGTTTTGCTGATACTTTTCTGTTCTAATATGTAAGCACGAGGAAATCCCTTCAAAGGGAGGGAGATCCCTACTAAGTAATGACTAAAACAGGTATCCGAGCCTCTTTTTATGACTGTTTACAGTGAGTTTACAATGAGTTTTTTTTGCTAGAAAATTACTTAAAACCCCCAAACAATATACATTTTTTTTGTAACACCCTAGAGAATAAAATGACGGTCATTGTAATACTTTTTGTCACTTTGTATTTGCGCAGCGGTCTTACAAGCGCAGTTTTTTGGAAAAAGATTTACTTTTTATTTTTTCAAAAAAGTGAAGTTAGACCAATTTTTTTATATTGTGAAAGATAATGTTACGCCGAGTAAATACCCAACATGTCACGCTTCAAAATTGCGCCCGCTCGTGGAATGGCATCAAACTTTTACCCTTAAAAATCTCCATAGGAGTTGTATAAAAAAATTCTACAGGATGTATATGTTGAGTTAAAGGAGGTCTAGGGCTAGAATTATTGCTCTCGCTCTGACGATCGCGGTGGTACCTCACGTGTGGTTTGACCATTGTTTTCATTGTTGGAATCCAAATATTTATGCAAATGGTTGGCTGAGCAGCACAGATCCCAACTTTATTTCGTTCTGAGGACAGTAGTTGATGGAGGTTGTGACTTCAAATGCCCACGTCTTCAACTTGACCATTCAGGAAGCCTTGTTTTCATTGATTAAAATGGCAAGGTTTCCCAATTGCTTTAGTTCCAGTTGAGACAGGAAGTCCCTACCAGCTGTATACTGTATGTAGCTGATGTTAAATAGTTTTATACACTGCTGACTGGTGGCACATGCTTCAGTGAAGAAAATGGTTCGTTTGGACCTTCTTTTTCCAGATGAACTATTTCCAGGTAAATGAAACCTGGAAATAATATATAAATATTAAAATAGATTTTGCGCAATATCAGCAATAAATATGTGTGAAGTACTGTGTAAACGAAATAGTGGCTATATTTGATAGTAGTTGTTGCGACTAAAGTTGCTAGGTTCAGCGATCTGTATATTATGACATATAGCAGTTGCTACTGACTTTAAAGTGATGGTGCTATATTAAGGGATTTCTGCAAGTGAGGTTGCTGAGATCAGCAATCTCTATGTTGCAGCCTATAGCAATTGCCACTAACTTTTGATAAAGTGCTGGTGCTATATTAGAGGAATAAAAAACGTGTATATATCTATTATAGTGTTGTGAGAAAATATCCGTGAATAAAAAACATGCTAAAATCTGATGAATACATTGACGTGAATAAAGGCTTGTGAGTAAAAAATCTTCCTGTGAAATAAATAATATATGCAAATAAATAAATTGGCGTGAATAAAAACTTGTGAGTAAAAATCCTTCTGTGAAATGTGCAAACTTGTGAATAAAAATCCTTCTGTGAAATAAATATGCAACCAATCATAGATGATATCCTAAACAGTAGAAAGTGCCAGCAATAATCTTTTCTAAAAAGAAGTGCAGTCACAATTCACTTAAATATAGCCTTTGAAATGCAGGTGATAAAATGTAAAAAGTCCTTAGAGATAGGGGATAGGTGGCAATATATATAAAAAAGTTCATAAATGGTTCTTCTATTCAAGTTTATTCTTTGTTGTATACTGAGTATACTATTCCTGTAATGATGCCTCCTACTGTGGTCTCACAGAACTCTCACCTTAAATTTGTATTAATCAGGCTTTCAGTGGTTGTGACTTTAAGCAGTAGAAGCAGTGTCTAGGAGTCTCACTTTCTTTGCTGTTATCTCTCCATGATTTCTTCTATATCACTCCGCTCTGGTAAACTCAGTAAATAAAAATGAGGGAGGAGGGGAGAGAGAAAGAAGGCTCCACTAGTGCATTAACGTTTTAAAAACAAACAGGGGGATATTTATTTAGGTGTTGCTCTTACATTTGGGAGTCCCCAGATATGAAGCCATGTGACGGTGTCGTAACGCGTAGGGATTGGCTGGAGCGGCATACACAGACTGAAGCACAAGTGAGAGGGCGCTGAGAACACCACACCATTTACTCTGCCTGTTTTTAATGTAACAAATGTAAGAGCAACACCTAAATAAATATCCCCCTGTTTGTTTTTAAAATGTTAATGCACTAGTGGAGTCTTCTTTCTCTCTCCCCTCCTCCCTCATTTTTATTTACTGAGTTTACCAGAGCGGAGTGATATAGAAGAAATCATTGAGAGATAACAGCAAAGAAAGTGAGACTCCTAGACACTGCTTCTACTGCTTAAAGTCACAACCACTGAAAGCCTGATTAATACAAATTTAAGGTGAGAGTTCTGTGAGACCACAGTAGGAGGCATCATTACAGGAATAGTATACTCAGTATACAACAAAGAATAAACTTGAATAGAAGAACCATTTATGAACTTTTTTATATATATTGCCACCTATCCCCTATCTCTAAGGACTTTTTACATTTTATCACCTGCATTTCAAAGGCTATATTTAAGTGAATTGTGACTGCACTTATTTTTAGAAAAGATTATTGCTGGCACTTTCTACTGTTTAGGATATCATCTATGATTGGTTGCATATTTATTTCACAGAAGGATTTTTATTCACAAGTTTGCATATTTATTTCACAGAAGGATTTTTACTCAAGTTTTTATTCACGCCAATTTATTTATTTGCATATATTTATTTCACAGGAAGATTTTTTACTCACAAGCCCTTATTCACGTCAATGTATTCATCAGATTTTAGCATGTTTTTTATTCACGGATATTTTCTTACAACACTATAATATATATACGTTTTTTATTTCTCTAATATAGCACCAGCACTTCATCAATAGAGATCAATAGAGATTGCTGACCTCAGCAACCTCACTTGCAGCAATCCCTTAATATAGCACCATCACTTTATTTAAAGTCAGTAGCAACTGCTATATGTCATAATATAGAGATCGCTGAACCTAGCAACTTTAGTCGCAACAACTACTATCAAATATAGCCACTATTTCGTTCACACAGTACTTCACACATTTATTGCTGATATTGCGCAAAATCTATTTTAATATTTACTCATTTAGTGTTTATGTGAACACCCTCATTTTGCTGCAATATCTTTCACTGTTTGTGAGAAACACTTAATTATATATGTCCTAGTCACAATTATTATTTATCCATCAGCGCGAAGGAAAATTTTTAATAAAACAAACCTGGAATTAGTTTTTATTTGTTTTTTTATTGGGGGGGGGGGGAGATTTGTCAACCCTTGCTCCTGTGACTATCTGTTGGTCTTTTCCATTAACCAATGTTTAGAGGACACTGGCCATAGTTTAAAAAAGAAAAAACAGGTTCAGTTTTGCCAAACTTTCCAAAAATTGAGACGATGGCTTTCATTCTGGATGAAAATGTTCACTTTAATGCTTTAATGGAGGATATGCTGTACTTTGTGTTAAATTGATAACTTTCTGAAACTTCTGTGTATGTGAATGTGCTAGTCTTATAAGCTTGATCACAAATGCTTAGAACAATTTGTTCATTTTCATTGTTGGCACAGATATGCATTAAAAAAAAAAAAACTTTATTTTTAACATAACAAGCTTGTTTTCCTGTAGAAAGGTGTTGTCTACATTGCTAGGACATTGGTATAATAAAAAAAAAATTTAAATTGGATGAACAGTACATATAAAAATTTAGCATTTCCTGTATGCAGGCAGCAATTTGTGGCAAAATAAATATAACGGAGATCAGGCAGCACGCACACACATCAGTCAGCCAAGAGTGCCTCGCCTCATCTGTACTGTAGGTTTCTGCATACAGAGTGTGTATGTAATATCTCTAATGGTGGTTTATGCTGCTCACGTGCAAGGTGTTCATTTTTTGGTTTAATCCAGAACTTTTGAGTATATCTAGTGATGTAAGGAATAATTGTGGTGGGGCAACACTGGGGAGGAGGGAAATATTGCTTCCAGAGCTGCTTTTTGTGTAAACACTTGCTGGGGGAAATATTGCTTTATTACCAGCTTGGTCTCAATCTTGATCACAAAAGCTGATATGAATTTTGCTTAATGCTGCATTATAAGTCTTTCACCCCTTCTATAAGGCACCTTTAGCAGTGCAGGAACATCACCTAAGCAAATGCATTTTACTAGTAACACTGCAAGTAACCACATCAACCGTGGACCTCTACTACAAAGCAACATCAAAATAAAAATGACCCAACACATTATAGGAAGTACACATTAAACTTGTTTCGTTGTTCATTGCAGAACCTAAGGAGGTTTGGATTCTCGGGGACTTTTGGATATGGGAAGTTGGTCGCATAGCATACAAACATCCAGATGGTGGAAACCTAGGACTCGACAAGAAACGATTTACCGTCCGTTGGATGGGGAAATCCACGCAGCTTTGGAAAAACGTAATTCCAAAACTAAAAGAGTCTGTCTCTACGCTGGGAGCACCAAGCATTGTCTTCATCCATGTAGGGAGCAATGATCTGGAACTAGATTATCAACAGTTCAAATCTCAAGTGAAGACCGATTTATCTGACCTCTCGAAGTCTTATCCAAATACAGCCTTTATCTGGGCCATTATACTGCCCAGACAGGAATGGATCAACTCTGACCTGGAGGACCGCAGAAAAGAATTTAACTCTGAAGTTTCAGTTTGTGCAAAAGAGTGCGGCTTCCAGGTGGCTTCTCTCACTTTAGTTGAGAAAATGTCTGCAGAAAAATACTATAAAAAAAGTAATGTTGGTACATACAATTGGCTTTATATTTATGGTGTCTTGAATGCATACATCAAAGATGCCTTGGAAAAGGAAGTAAAAAAAATGAATTAAAGGAGCCGATTAACACTGCAGCTATCTGAAACTAAACTAAACAATTCTAATCATGTATGAAGAACCTGAATACTTTGCATTGTGAGAGTCCAGCTGCTTTTAGAAAAGTCTTCTTTATGCAGCTAAACTCTGAAATTCAGATCAGCTGAATTCGGCTTGTGAAATGTTTTTTTTATTCATGTTTCCATGGTGCAAAGTTTTTTCTGTTGTGATAGTCGTGTGTACTCTATTCAGGAGTTTTAATGTGTGATTTGCTGATACTTTTCTGTTCTAATATGTAAGCGAGAGGATATCTCTTCAAAGGGAGGGAGATCCCTACTAAGTAGTCACTAAAACAGGTGTCCACATTGGAAGATTTCACTGTTATTCCTGTTCTGATAGTAATACTAAAAATTTTGGACTTTCTATCATTACTGGTGACAAAATGGGGTGAATCTAATCAGCTGGGATGAATCTAAATGAAAGAGTCTGTTTTATGCTTTGTCTCAGGCTTTTGCCCTCGTTTTTTTTATAATACTCTTATCTGTGGTTTTGTGTGAGGCTTCTCTTTGCCTTGCATACTTTTATCTTTGTCGCCAAACTCCAGGTTTCATTTAACTTTTAAAGTTTGTATCAAGCTAGTCCAAACTATTTCCCCCACTAATACATGCACCCTTTATCAGTGCTATATAAACTGTATGTAGCATCGACTAAATTAAGTATACAGCGCTGTGATCTAATGGTGCTTTCCATCAAGTTACCGGAACAAAATAGTCTGGCTGAATGCTGCTCAGTCATTCGTAGAGTACTTTTGTTTTTGATTAAGACGAGGCTTTCCTCGAAGTGGCTAAGATGGAGATGTAGCAGATAATGTCACGATCTCCACCGAAGTCAATCAGGGGAACCCTTGTAATCATTGATGAAATCCAAATCTTTTTGCGAATGGCTGGCTGAGCAGCACTGATCCCAACTTTATTTTGTTCTGAGGACAGGAAGTTGATGGAGGTTGTGACTTGAAATGCCCACGTCTTCAACTTGCCCATTCAGGAAGCCTTGTTTTCATTGATTAAAAAGGCAAGGTTTCCCAATTGTTTTAGTTCCGGTTATGAGACGGGAAGTCCCTATCAGCTGTAAATACAGTTTTATACACTGCTGATCGATGGCACATGCTTCAGTGAAGGAAATGGATTATTTGGACCATCTTGGTCGAGATGAACTATTTGAAGGTAAATGAAACCTGGAATTTGTTTTTTTTTTTTGTATTTGCAGCCTATATTTTTTTGGGGGGGGGGGGGGGGCGGGAGGGTGTATTTGTCATCCCTTGCTCCTGTGACTGTATCTGTTGGCCTTCTGCATTAACAAATGTTTATAAGACACTGGTCATAGTTACAAAAAAAACAGGTTCAGTTTTGCCAAGCTTTCCAAAAATTGAGATTAACAGTTTTCGTTCTAGATGCTATTCCTTTTAGTGCTTTAATAGATATGCTGTATTATGTGTAAAATTGTTAACTTTCTGGAATTTTTGTGTATGTGAATGTGCTAGTCTTATAAGCTTGATCACAAATGCTTAGAACATTTTGTTCATTTTCATTGTTGGCACAGATATGTTAAAAATAAAGCTTTTTTTAATGCATAACAAGGAGCTTGTTTTCCTGTAGAAAGGTGTTGTCTACATTGCTAGGACATTGGTATAATTAAACAAAAAAATCGTAATTGAACAGTACATATAAAAAATTTTGCATTCCTTGTATGCAGGCAGCAATTTGTGTCAAAATAATAACTATAAATAACAGAGATCAGGCGACACATTTAATTCACTCAGCCAGGAGTGCCTCGCCTCCTTTGTACTGTATATTTCTGCATACAGATTGTGTATGTAATATCTTTAAGGGTTCTTTATGCTGCTCACGTACAAGGTGTCCTCCATTTTTTGTGTTAAACCAAAACTTTTGAGTATATCTAGTGATGTAAAGAATAATTTATTTTGGTTGGGCAACACTGGGGAGGAGGGAAATATTGCTTCCAGAGCTGCTTTTTCTTTAAACACTTGCTGGGGGACCATTAACTTTGCTCCGCGTTGGGCTTTAAATAGAGAGATCTCTTGACAGAGTGGAAATATTGCTGTTTTACCAGCTTGGTCTCAATCTTGATCACAAAAGCTGATATGAATTTTGCTTAATGCTGTGGGACGAGGCTGCATTATAAGCCCTTCACCCTTTCTATACGGCACCTTGAGCAGTGCAGGAACATCACCTAAGCAAATGCATTTTTACTAGTAAAACTGCAAGTAACCACATCAATTGTGGACCTCTACTTCAAAGCATCATCAAAACAAAAATGACCCAACACATTTTAGGAAGTACACATTAAACTTGTTTCGTTGTTCATTGCAGAACCTAAGGAGATTTGGATTCTCGGGGACTTTTGGATAAACCAAGTTGCTTGCATGGCACGCAAAAATCCAGATGGTGGAAACCTAGGACTCGACCAGAAACAATTTATCGTCCGTTGGATGGGCAAATTCACGCTGCTTTGGAAAGACTTAATTCTAAAACTAAAGGAGTCTGTCTCTTCGCTGGGTGCACCAAGCATTGTCTTCATCCATGTAGGGAGCAGTGATCTGGAACTAAATTATCAACAGTTCAAATCTCATGTGAAGACCGATTTATCTGACCTCTCGAAGTCTTATCCAGATACAGCCTTTATCTGGGCCATTGTATTGCCCAGAACGGAATGGTTCAACTCTGATCTGGAGCACCGCAGAAAAGAATTTAACTCTGAAGTTTCTGTTTGTGCAAAAGAGTGCGGCTTCCAGGTGGCTTCTCTCACTTTAGTGGAGAAAATGTGTGCAGAAAAATACTGTAAAAAAACTTCATACAGTTCGCATTATATTTATGGTGTCTTGAATGCGTACATCAAAGATGCCGTGGAAAAGGAAATAAAAAAAATAAAATAAAGAGCCGATTAACGAATAAAAACACTGCAGCTATCTGAAACTAAACAATGTGAACGTTTACTTGCAGAGAGTCGACCTTGGACACCGCATTTTTCTTTTCCCAAACGCAGCTAAACTGCAACTAAATTCTAATCATTATGTATGAAGAACCTGAATACTTTGTGTTGTGTGAGTCCAGCTGCTTTTAGAAAAGTCGTCTTCTTTGCAGCTAAACTGAAATTTAGATCAGCTGAATTTGGCTTGTGAAATGTTTTGTTTCCAGGGGGGAATATTTTTATTTTTTTGTTCATGTTCCCATGGTGCAAAGTTTTACTGCGGTGAAAGTTGTGTGTACTCTATTCAGGAGTTTTAATGTTTAATTTGCTGATACTTTTTCTGTTCTAATATGTAAGGGAGAGGAAATCTCTTCAAAGGGAGGGAGATCCCTACTAAGCAGTCACTAAAACAGGTGTCCTCATTGGAAGATTTCAACGTTATTCCTGTTCTGATGCCAACACTAAAAATGTTGGACTTTCTATTATTATTGGTGACAAAGTAGGGTGAATTTAAATGCAAGATGGAGATGTAGCAGATAATGTCACGATCTCCACCGAAGTCAATCACGGGAAGCCTTGTAATCATTGATGAAATCCAAATCTTTATGCGAATGGCTGGCTGAGCAGCACTGATCCCAACTTCATTTTGTTCTGAGGAAGGGAAGTTGATGGAGGTTGTGACTTCAAATGCCCACGTCTTCAACTTGTCCATTCAGGAAGCCTTGTGTTCATTGATTAAAAAGGCAAGGTGTCCCAATTGGTTTAGTTCCGGTTGAGACGGGAAGTCTATCAAGTGTATACTGTATGTAGCTGATAGTTTTATACACTGCTGACCGTGGCACATGCTTCAGTGAAGGAAATGGTTAATTTGGACCTTCTTGGTCCAGATGAACTATTTGAAGGTAAATAAAACCTGAAATTAGTTTTTTTTTTTTTTTGTATTTGCAGCCTACATATTTTTTTTGGCGGGGGGGGGGAATTTGTCAACCCTTGGTCCTGTGACTATCTGAACTTCTGCATTAACAAATGTTTAGATGACACTGGCCATAGTTTTAACAAAAAAAAAAAAAATCACAGGTTCAGTTTTGCCAAGCTTTCCAAAAATTGAGATGAACGGTTTTCATGCTGTATGAAATTGTTCACTTTAATGGATATGCTGTACTTTGTGTAAAATTGGTAACTTTCTGGAATTTCTGTGTATGTGAATGTGCTGTTCTTATAAGCTTGATCACAAATGCTTAGAACAATTTTTTGTTCGTTTTCATTGTTGGCACAGATGTTAAAAATTAAAGCTTTTTTTAATGCATAACAAGGAGCTTGTTTTCCTGTAGAAAGGTGTTGTCTACATTGGTATAATTATAAAAATAAATTGAAATTGGATGAACAGTACATATAAATATTTAGTATTTCTTGTATGCAGTGAGTAATTTGTGGCAAAATATGAATAACGGAGATCAGACGACGCGCACACATAGTTAGCAGTGCCTCGCCTCCTCTGTACTGTATGTTTCTGCATACAGTGTGTATGTAATATCTCTAATGTTTTATGCTGCTCACATACAAGGTGGTTTTTTTTTGGGTTAAACCAGAACTTTTGCGTATATCTAGTGATGTAAAGAATTTATAGTGGTAGGGCAACACTGTGGAAGGAGGGAAATATTGCGTCCAGAGGCACTTTTTGTTTAAACCCTTGCAGGGGGGGACCCTTAACTTTGCTCCACGTTGGGCTTTAAATGGAGAGATCTCTGGACAGAGTGGAAATATTGCTTTTACCAGCTTGGTCTCAATCTTGATAATAAAAGCTGACATGAATTTTGCTTAATGCTGTGGGACAAGGCTGCATTATAAGCCCTTCACCCTTTCTATACGGCACCTTCAGCGGTGCAGGAACATCACCTAAGCAAATGCATTTTTACTAGTAACACTGCAAGTAACCACATCAACTGTGGACCTCTACTTCAAAACAACATCAAAACAAAAATGACCCGACACATTATAGGAAGTACACATTAAACTTGTTTCGTTGTTCATTGCAGAACCTAAGGAGATTTGGATTCTCGGGAACTTTTGGATAACACAAGCTGTTCGAAAAGCACGCAAACATCCAGAGCGTGAAAACCTAGGACTCGACCAGAAACAGTTTATCGTCCGTTGGATGTGCAAACCCACGCTGTTTTGGAAAGACTTAATTCTAAATCTAAAGGAGTCTGTCTCTAAGCTGGGAGCACCGAGCATTGTCTTCATTCATGCAGGGAGCAGTGATCTGGGACTAAAGAAGTATCAACAGTTCAAATCTCAAGTGAAGGCTGATTTATCTGACCTCTCGAAGTCTTATCCAGATACAGCATTTATCTGGTCCATTGTATTGCCCATAAAAAATGGGTTCAAGGGGTTCAAGTTAAACCTGGAGGACCGCAGAAAAGAATTCAACTCTGAAGTTTCCGTTTGTGCAAAAGAGTGCGGCTTCCAGGTGGCTTCTCTCACGTCAGTTGAGAAAATGTGTGAAGAAAAATACAGTAAAAAAACTGGTTCATACAGTTGGAATTTTGTTCATGGTGTCTTGAATACGTACATCAAAGAAGCCTTGGAAAAGGAAATAAAAAAAATTAAAGGAGCCGATTAATGAATAAAAACACTGCAGCTATCTGAAACTAAACACAGTGAACGTGAGAGAGTCTACCTTGAACGCAGCATTTTTCTTCCCAAACGCAGCTAAACTGCAGCTAAATGATTCTAAACATTATGTATGAAGAACCTGAATACTTTCCATTGTGTGAGTCGAGCTGCTTTTAGAAAAGTCGTCTTCTCTATGCAGCTAAACTCTGAAATTTAGATTGGCTGAATTCGGCTGGTGAAATGTTGTGTTTTTTTTTTTGTTTGTTTTTTCCCCTTGGGGAATTTTTTATTTTTTTTTTAAATTTGTGTTCCCACGGTGCAAAGTTTTACTGTGGTGATAGTCGTGTGTACTCTATTCAGTAGGTTTTAATGTGTAATTTGCTGGTTCTTTTCTGTTCTAATATGTAAGCGCGAGGAAATCTTTCCAAAGGGAGGGAGATCCCTATTAAGTAGTCACTAAAACAGGTGTCCTCATTGGACGATTTCACCGTTATTCCTGTTCTGATGCTATAACACTAAAAATGTTGGACTTTCTATCATTACTGGTGACAAAACAGGGTGAATCTATTCAGCTGGGAAGAATCTAAATGTAACTTTTTTTTTTTTTCCCCCCAATCAAGAGTCTGTTGTATGCTTTGTGTTGAACTCTCAGACTCTTAAGGCTTTTGCCCTTTTTTTTTTTTTATAGTACTCTTATCTGATTTTGTGTGAAGCCTCTGTTTGCCTGGCATACTTTTTTTTTTTTTTTTCTTTGCTGCCAAACTCCAGATTTCATTTATCTTTTAAAACGTTTGTATCAAGCTGGTCCAAACTATTATCCTCACTAATACATGCACCCTTTTTCAGTGCTATATGAACTGTATGTAGTATCAGCTACATTAAGTATACAGCGCTGTGTTCTAATGGTGCTTCCCATCCAGTTCCCGGAACAAAACAGGTCTGGCTGAGTGCTGCTCAGTCATTCATAGAGTACTTTTGATTTTTATGGATGAAGATGAGGCTTTCCTCTATGTGGCTAAGATGGAGATGTAGCAGATGTCACGATCTCCACCAAAGTCAATCACAGGAAGCCTTTGTAATCATTGATGAAATCCAAATCTTTATGTGAATGGCTAGCTGAGCAGCACTGATCCCAACTTCATTTTGTTCTGAGCACAGGAAGTTGTTGGAGGTTGTGACTTCAAATGCCCACATCTTCAACTTGCCCATTCAGGAAGCCTTGTTTTCATTGATTAAAAATGGAAGGCCTTCCCAATTTGATTTAGTTACCGGAGACAGGAAGTCCCTATCCCACTGCCAGCTGTATACTGGCCATCCAATGTTAAATAGATTTTATATACTGCTTACCGTTGGCACATTCATCAGTGAAGGAAATGGTTCATTTGGTCGGAATGAAATATTTGAAGGCAATTAAAACCTGGAGTTAGTTTATATATTTATAATTTTGTTTTACTACAGCAACTCCTATGCTTGTGACTGTTCGTATCTATTGGACTTATGTAAAAAAAAAAAAAACGCTCATTGGCCTCTGGCCATAGTAAAAAAAAAGTATTATGCAAAAATTTCAAAATTTAGATTACCGGTTTTCATTCTAGATGAATGTTCCTTTTTATGGCTGTGCTGTATTTTGTGTAGAATTGTATACCTTCCTGGGGTTTTTCTGTGTAAGCGCTAGTCTTATAAGCTCGAACACAAAAATGCTCAGAACAGTTTGCTTATTTTCATTGTAAACACAATATAATAAAGCTTTAGTTTTATTGCTTGTTTTCCTGGAGAATGTTGTTGTCCACATTTGTGCAATTAAATAAAAAAATAAAGAAATTGAAATTGGATGAACCAGTACATTTTTTTTTTTTATATGCATGCAGCAATTTGTGGTAAAATAGATATGAATATCAGGGAGATCAGACTACACGCGCATGTTCTGTCACCCAAGTGTGCCTCGCCTCTGCACATATATGTATGTGTATATACAGTGTGTGTATGTAATATCTCTAATGGTGGTTTATGCTGCTCTTTTACAAGGTTTCCATCTTTTGGGTTAAAGCAAAACTCTTGAGTAGATCTAGTAGTGTAAAGAATTATTGTGGTGGGGCTACATTGGGGAGGAGGAGGAGAATATTGCTTCCAGAGCGGCTTTTTGATTATAAACACTTGCTGGGGAAACATTACCTTTGACCTGTTGGTAGCTCTCCATTTAAAGCCTAACACGGGGAAGAGTGGAAATATTGCTGTTTTTACCAGTTTAGTCTCGTCTTGATCACAAAAGTTGATCTAATTAATTTTGCTTAATGCTGTGGGACGAGGCTGCAAAATGGTAATAAGTGCTTCACCCCCCGCTATGCAGCACCTTGAGCAGTGCAGCAACATCACCTAAGCAAAATGCATTTTACTAGTAAATGTGCAGGGTGTCATGCTGCAAGTAACCACATCAACCGTAGACCTGCTATAAAACATCCAATCTAAGATTACCCAACCCATTACAGGAAGTGCACATTAAACTTGTTTACATGTTCCTTGCAGAACCTAAAGATTTGGACTTTTGGGTAACCCTAGCTGAAATCAAAACACGCCAAGATCCATATGGTCCAAACCTAGGACTCCACCAGAAACAATTTTCCGTCAGTTAGGTAAATAGGCAAATTCACTCTGCTTTGGAAACACTTTATTCAAAAACTAAAGGCTGATGTCTATAAACTGGGAACACCAAGCATTGTATGTTTCACTGTAGGGAGAAGTCAGCTGGCAACTAAGCGGTATCAAAAGTTCAAATCTCATGTGAAAAGTGATTTATCTGACCTCTTTAAGGCTTGCCCAAATACAGCCTTTATCTGGTCCACAATACTGCCCAAAAGTGTTTTATTTTTTTTTATTTTTTTTAACCTGGAGGACTGCAGGAAAGTTAATTTCTGAAGTTTCAATTTGTGCAAGAGATTGTGGCTTCTCTCCGTTTAGTCGAGGAAATGACTACAGAATTTTCATCTAAAGCTGTCATGGTGCACGTTGGCACTAATGACAAAGTCTGAGACAGATGGAGTGTCCTAAAGAACGATTTTAGGGACTTGGGCGCTAAATTGAGGAAAAAAACCTCCAAAGTAGTATTCTCAGGAATACAACCGCTACATCAAGCCACACCAGAAAGGCAGAGGGAGAATAGGGAAGTAAACAAGTGGCTGAAAAGCTGGTGTAGTAAGGAGGGGTTTGGGTTCCTGGAGGACTGGGCCGACTTCTCAGTTGATAACCAGTACTATAGAGGAGATTGACTGCACCTAAATGAGGGTGCAGATCAGCTGGTAATGAAGATGGCCAGAAAGTTAGAGGTTTTTAAACTGGGCGATTGGGGGGGGGGGGGTCCAGAGGTAGAGCTAGTCAGCACAGAACATATTCCAATGGGTAGTATTGGGGGCATTAGTGGTAATTTGACCAAAGCACATAAACTCAAGGTAAGTAATAGTAGCAAGTCCTAGTTGCACTCTCGGAACACCCAATAAGAGGATAATATGCGACCGGTCTAAACTATGTGGCATGTTCACCAATGCCAGGAGCCTGGCGGACAAGATGGGTGAACTAGAGATACTGTTGTACGAGGGGGATTTGGATTTTGTGGAAATTTCAGAAACCTGGTTCAACAGCTCTCATGATTTGGCTGGCAACCATTCAAGGGTATACCCTTTATCGCAAGGATAGAGAGGGTTAAAAAGGGGGATGGGTATGCCTATATATCGAGAATAATGTACAAGTGAATGTGAGATGACATCACTAAGGGAGCTAGGGAGGAGGTGAAATCCTTATGGGTAGAGCTCCAAAGGGATGAAGCTAAGGGGAAAACAATACTGGGGTTATGCTATAGCCCCCCTAACCTGAGGGAGGAAGAAGAGACAGATCTCCTATCACAATTTGGATTAGCAGCAAGGATAGGAAGTTTTATCGTAATGGGGGATTTTAATTATCCAGACAAAGACTGGGCGGAGGGAATCACGCATTCATCTAAGGCTCGCCAGTTCCTAAATGTCTTGCAGGGCAATTTTACGATTCAGATGGTAGACGCACCAACTAGAAATTGAGCGTTACTGGATCTACTGATTAACAACAATACAGACTTGATCGTGGATGTGGAAATACGGGGTAATTTAGGTAACGGCGATCACAGTTCAATTGGCTTCAGTATAAATCCCACAAATAGGAAACATAAGGGGAATACAAAGACACTGAATTTCAAAAGAGCCAACTCCCCTAAACTACAAACCTTGCTAGAAGGCATAAATTGGGATAAAATCTTAGCAACAAAGAACACAGAGGAGAGATGGGTTTGCTTTAAAAGCATATTAAATAAGGGCATTAGCCAATGCATCCCATTGGATAATTTACAACAGCGAACAAAGTCCTGGATGGCTTAACTCCAATGTAAAAATGCATATAAAAGCAAAGGCAATGGCGTGCAATGCCAAGCTGCTGCTAACAAAGCAAACCGAATATTGGCATGCATTAAAAAGGGGATCAACTCCAGAGATAAAATAATTCTCCCGCTCTACAAGACTCTGGTCCGCCCGCACCTAGAGTATGCTGTCCAGTTCTGGGCCCCAGTCCTCAGGAAGGATGTACTGGAAATGGAGCGAGTACAAAGAAGGGCAACAAAGCTAATAAAGGGTCTGGAGGATCTTAGTTATGAGGAAAGGTTGCGAGCGCTGAACTTATTCTCTCTGGAGAAGAGACACTTGAGGGGATATGATTTCAATTTACAAATACTGTACTGGTGACCCCACAATAGGGATAAAACTTTTTCGCAGAAGGGAGTTTAGCAGGACTCGTGGCCACTCATTAAAATTAGAAGAAAAGAGGTTTAACCTTAAACTACGTAGAGGGTTCTTTACTGTAAGAGCGGCAAGGATGTGGAATTCCCTTCCTCAGGCGGTGGTCTCAGCGGGGGGGCATCAATCATTTCTATTAACTATTAGATAAGCACCTGAACGACCGCAACATACAGGGATATACAATGTAATACTGACACATAATCACACACATAGGTTGGACTTGACTTTATTTTTCAACCTCACCTACTATACCTATGATGGTTCATACAGTTGGGATTATATTTAGTGTCTTGTATACGTACATCTAAGAAGCCCTGGAAGTGGAAATAAAAAAAAATTAAAGGAGCCGATTAACGAATAACAGCAGCTATCTGCAACTAAAAGTGAGCGTTTATTTGCAGATAGTCGATTTCGGATGCAGCGCATTCCTTTTCCTAAACACAGCTAAACTATCTGAAATTAAATGTTGCTAATCGTTATGTATGAATAACCTGAATACTTTGCATTATTTAAGTCCAGCTGCTTTTAGAACAGTCTTGTAAACGCAGCTAAAATCTGAAATTTAGTTCAACTGAATTTGCCTTGTGAAATGTTTCCTGGGGGAATTTTTTTTTTTTTTTTAAGGTTCCCATGGTGCGACGTTTTACTGTTGATAGTCATGTGTACTCAATTCAGGGGTTTTGATGTGTTTTTTGTTCCTTTTCTGTTCTAACAAGCAAAAGGAAAGTGAGGGAAATCCCCAAACCAATGTCCTCATTGGGAGATTTCACTGTTCTGATGCCAATGCTAAACATGTTGGACTTTCTATCAACTCTGGTGACAAAATAGGTTGAATTTCACCAGCTGGGAGGAATCTAAATGCAACTCCCCCCTCCCCCTACAAGTGTCTTTTGTGTACTTTGTGTTTTAACTCTGACTCCTAAGGCTTTTGCCCTCATTTATTATAGGAGACTCTTATCTGTTTATATATTTTTTTATTTTTTTTGTTAAGCCTTTGTTTGCCTGGCATACTTTCTTTGCTGTTTAAAGCTTCGCTCCAGGTTTCATTTAAAGTTTTAAATAGTTTGTACCCTGCTGGTCCAAACTATTTCCCTCACTAATACATGCACCCCTTATCAGTGCTATATGAACTGTATATAGTATCGGCTACATTAAGTATACAGCGCTGTGTTCTGAAGGTGCTTCCCATCCAGTTCCCGGAACAAAATAGTCTGGCCGAGTGCTGTTCAGCCGTTCATAGAGTACTTTTGATTTTTATAAATGAATACGAGTCTTCCTCTAAGTGGCCAAGATGGAGATCAAGAAGAGAAGAAAAGATTGGTCGCACACTTGAATCCAAAAGATGCTGTAGAGATTTATTTATTGTCATGAGCCAGACAAAATTGCAATGATCAGTTAATCAGTTTCCAGATTGATAAAATGGAGATGTAGCAGATGTCACGATCTCCAATCACTTGAAGCCTTGGTAGTTGTTGATAAAATACAAAGCTTCCTGTGAATGGCTGAGCAGTGCTGACCCCAACTTTTATTTTGTTCTGAGGGCAGGAAATAGGCTGAGGTGGAGTTTGTGACCTCCGCCCACATCTTCAACTTGGCTATTCGAGAAGCTTTGTATAAAAAATGCAAGGTTTCCTGATTTGATTTAGTTAGGGGAGACGGGAAGCCCTTATCCTGCTGCCAGCTGTTAACTGTATGTATCTGATTGATTTTATTTACTGTTGAGCTTTGGCACCTGCATCAGTGAAGGAAATGGTTAATTTGGACCAGCTTGGTCCAAAGGATTTATTTGAAGGTAATTGAAACTTGAAGTTAAGAGAAAAAGGTTGTGTATTTACAGTGTGTATATTACAGCTGCACGATTCTGGCCAAAATGAGACTCACAATTTTTTTGCTCTGCAAAAAAATTGGGCTAACTTTACTGTTTAGTTTTTTATTAAAGTGTATTTTTTCCAAAACAATTGCATTTAAAAGACTGCAATGTGACATAAAATAATGCAACCCCATGCATTTTATTCTGTAGGGCCTCTGGTACAAAAAAAAAAAAAAAAAAATATACCGTATATACTTGAGTATAAGTCGAATTTTTCAGCACATTTTTTTGTGCTGAAAGTGCCTCCCTCGACTTATACTCGAGTCAAGCACTTTTCTGCAGCAAAAAATGTCATTTTTAAAATCGGTTCGGAAAATGTCATTCTCTGCTGCAGAAAAGTGCTTGACATTTTCTGAACCAAATTTGGGGCCCCATATCTCAGGGCCACTTGGTGGTAGGAACCCCAAATTTGGTATGCAAACCCAGTAGAACTGGTACCATAACATATCCAAAGCTGGGGTTCCTAGCACTAAGTGGCCCTGAGATACGGGGCCCCAAAACCGGTTCGGAAAATGTCATTCTCTGCTGCAGAAAAGTGCTTGACATTTTCTGAACTGATTTTTGGGGCCCTGTATCTCGGGGCCACTTGGTGCTAGAAACCCCAGCTTTGGAAATTTTATGGAGCTAGTTCCACTGCACACCAAATTTGGGGTTCTTAGCACTAAGTGGCCCCGAGATACGGGGCCCCAAATTCGGTCAACTGTGTCATCTGCAGCAATGTCATTTCGGGACCCTTTGGGTTCAGAGACCCCAAATTTTGGCTGCAGCTAGGGGGGCATCTAGGAACCCTTAACTACCGAGTTTGAAGTTCAGGGGACCTATGGCTGCAAATGGGCACAGTGAGGCTGCAAATGGGCATTGTTGACCATCTTTTCCACTTACAGTAGCTGCGCATTTCTCACCCTCGTCTTATACTCGGGTCAATAAATTTTTCCCATTTTTTTTTGTGGTAAATTAGGGCCTCGACTTATACTCGGAACGACTCATACTCGAGTATATACGATATATTTTATATATATATATATATATATATATATATATATATATATATATATATATATATATATATATATATATATAAAATATATGCATGTGTGTGGATATATAGATATTTGATTTGGGGGTTCTAAGTCATTTTCTAGCAAAAAATACTGATTTTAACTTTTAAGCAACAAGTGTCAGAACAAGGATTGGCCTTTAAGTGCTTAAACCGACCATTTACAGACTGACGTTCATTCCTTTGATCTAAAGAACTAAGTGTTACAATGTTTCTCTTTATTTCCACCTCCATGTGATAAACTTGTTAGGCTGCCTGGGTTTTTTTTGACAGCTGTCAGCAGAGAACTCTGCACTGAATCAGGGAAATGCTTTAAGATCGCGGGCGCCGAATCTCAATTTTTTTTTTTCAATCTATTACTCGTGCAGCTCAAATATGTGTATATATTTTTTTTCCCCCAACTCTTATACTTGTGACTGTTAGTGCCTGTCTGGACTTGTGTATAAGCAAATGCTCATTGGCCGCAGTACAAAAGCAGTTCAGTTATGCTGAGATTTAAAAAATATTGTGATTAACGGTTTTCATTCTGGATCAATATGTTCTTTTTAATGGGTGTGCTGTATTTTACGTAAAGTTTGATAACCCTTTTTAGGGTTTTTCTGTGTATTCTAATGTGCTAGTCTTAGAAGCTTGAACACACAAATGCTTAGAAAAATGTGTTAACTTTCATTGTTAACACAAACCTGTTAAAATCTTTCTTTTTATGCATAACAAGGAGGATTTTGTCCTTATTGCAATGACATTGGTATAATATATATTTTTTTTAAATGGGATGAGCAGTACATAGAAATATTATGTATTTCTTAAATGCTGGCAGCAATTTTGTGGCAATATAGATCTGAATAGCATAATGGTCAGACTACATGCACATAATCCATAAGCCAGGAGTGCTTTGCCTCTGCTCGTCTGTTAATTGATTTAGGCTCTGGGTCAGTGGGGCCTGTTTGTGTTTTGGATTCAGAACAAATGTCTATTATATCTACCCCTTATCAAATTAAATGTAAAGCATGTATGCCATGAAGTAATGAAACTCTAAGGCCCCTTTCACACGATCGGACCGTTCAGGTCCGCCTGTCAGTTTTGACGGCGGACCTGAACGGGCGCTCCATGTTAGCCTATGGAGCGACGGATGTCAGCGGAGACATGTCCGCTGACATCCGACCCGGTCCGTCGCTATCGGTGAGATCTGATGAAAACGGACATGGTACCTGTTTTCATCAGATCCCTCCATAGGCGGCAGCGGCGCATGACAAGCCCCTCCCTGCTCAGTGAGCAGAGAGGGACCTGTCATCAAACGGCTCAGCGGAGATCAACGGACTGATCTCCCGCTGAGCCGGCGGACTCCATGGAAGCGGAGTCCGCCTCGTGTGAAAGGGGCTTGACATAAAAACTTCTGATCTTTATTTCCTCTTTTTTTCCTTCAGTTTTATACACTTTTTTTTCAGACAGAGAATATGACATATGCATGCATTTATCCATGTGATATGCAATCTGCATTTCAATTAAACTCATTTTTTTTAAAGGGTGGGAAAAAAACAACTTACAATGTGGTTCCATAAATATGTTTTAAGTACCTTTTTGATTTTATCTCATTTGATCTCTTGAGGTTGGAGTCTTATCGGCACATCTTGCTTTAGGATTCTTTGCCCATTCTTCCTTGCAAACGCTCTCCAAATCTGTCAGATTTTAGCCTTTCGCGTTTAGCCGCGTTTTCCTTTTTTATAGGCGTTTTTCATTTTTGACTAATTTCAAAAAAAAAAACAACCACGTGGCATGTAAACGCGTCAAAACTGACGTCTTTAAACGTCGGTTACTATCTGTCAAGTTGTACGACCTAAGTATTTAAATATCCATAGCATTCTAATAAGATTTTCCAAATAAAGCTTATACAAGCTTATACAAAGGGTTATTCCACTTATCTGCAACAAGCACCGGCATCTCCACAGGACTTGCACTTTCCCCTTCTGGTTGGATCTGTGCTCACACAGTATTAGTCTGAAGACAGGATTACTATGATGCATTGCCTGAGATTTTTAATTGTTGTGGATTGCTGGTCCCTTTC
This sequence comes from Lithobates clamitans, assembly GCA_037952925.1. Classification (NCBI taxonomy): domain Eukaryota; kingdom Metazoa; phylum Chordata; class Amphibia; order Anura; family Ranidae; genus Lithobates; species Lithobates clamitans. The sequence goes on from JBBGZY010001467.1 coordinate 420,519, forward strand.
TGCTGGTCCCTCCTCCCTAATGTCAGAGGATCAGCAGCATGGGTTTTTTTTTTTGTAACTTTATAAATTTTTATACTATTGCAGCAATTACAGACTCTTGCTTACATGCTGGGAAAAACTTTCGGTAACAGAAATCTAGGCGACGAGTTGGGCAGATTTCAAGCACCCTGTATTTCTCTTGCTACTGCACAGCAATTGGTAGCCCAAGCAGGGAAGCATGCACACCATGGTTCCTCAAAAAGTGGACTCTTAAAAGAAGCCAATGCAGAAACTAATGTAGGTGTAAGGAAGAACAAATTATTCATATATGTAACTAGAAGACACGGAGAACTAAAGATTGGGACATGGCACTTTGTTGTGTAGTACTTTGTAATATATACAGTGCCTTGAAAAAGTGTTCATACCCTATGAAATTTTCCACATTTTGTCATGTTACAACCAAAAACGTAAATGTAATTTATTGGGCTTTTGTGTGATAGGCCAACACAAAGTGGCACATAATTGTGAAGTGGAAGAAAAATAAATGGTTTTCATGAAAAATTTTTTTTTTTTTTTTTACAAGAGTGAAAAGTGTGGCGTGCATTTGTATTCACCCCCCCCCCCCGAGTCATTACTTTTGTAGAACCTTCTTTCAATGCAATTACACCTACAAGTGTTTTTTTGGGGATGTCTCTACCAGCGTTGCACATCTAGAGTCAAACTTTTGCCCATTCTTTTTTGCAAAATAGCTTTGTCAGATTGGATGGAGAGCGTCTGAGCGGCAATTTTCAAGTCTTGCCACACATTCGCAATTGGATTTAGAGCTGGACTTTAGGCCATTCTAACACATGAATATAATTTGATCTAAACCATTCCTTTGTAGCTCTGGCTGTATGTTTAGGGTTGTTGTCCTGCTGGAAGGTGAACCTCCGCCCCAGTCTCAAGTCTTTTGCAGACACTTAACATGTATTTTTTTTTTGCCTTGTATTTGGCCCCACCCGTCAACTTTGACCAGCTTCACTGTCCCTGTTGAAGAAAAGCATCCCAGCAGCATGATGCCACCACCATGTTTCACGGTGGGGATGGTGTGTTCAGGATGATGTGCCGTGTTTTTTGCCACACAGCGATCTTTGTATTTAGGCCAAAAAGTTAAATTTTTGTCTCATCTGACCAGAGCACCTTGTTTTAGGTTTGTGTCCCGCACATGGCTTCACGCAAATGGGACCTCTTATGGTTTTCTTTCAGCAATGGCTTTCTTCTTGCCACTCTTCCATAAAGGCCAGATTTGTGGAGTGCACGACTAATAGTTGTCCTGTGGACAGATTCTCCCACCTGGGCTGTGGATCTCTGCAGCTTCACCAGAGTTATCAATAGGACTCCTTGGCTGCTTCTCTGATTAATACTCTCCTTGCACAGCCTGTCAGAAAAGGTTGGACCACCATGTCTTGGTAGGTTTGCAGATGTGCCATAGTCGCGTTTCCAGATGATGGATTGAACAGTGCTCTGTGAGATATTCAAAGCTTGGGATTTTTTTTCTATAACCTAACCCTAAATTCACAACTTTATCCCTGACCTGTCTGGTGTGTTCCTTGGCCTTCATGATGCTGTTCGTTCACTAAGGTTCTCTAACAAACCTCTGAGGGCTTCACAGAACAGCTGTATTGATACTAAGATTAAATTACACACTGGTGGAATAAATTTACTAATTAGGTGACATCTGAAGAAAATTGGTTCCACTAGATTTTAGTCAGGAGTGTCAGAGTAAAGGGGGCTGAATACAAATGCACACCACACTTTTCAAATATTTTGTAAAAGAAATGTTTAAATCATTTTCCTTCCACTTCACAATTATGTGCCACTTTGTGTTGGTCTATCACATAAAATTCCAATAAGATACATTTACGTTTTTAATTGTAACCTGACAAAATGTGGAAAATGTCAAAGGGGTATGAATACTTTTTAAAGGCAACGTTTGCTTTTAAATTTAATAACATTTTAAATAAACTTTTAAAGTGTACTGTATTTCTGTACATAGAGTATGTATGTACATACAGTGTGTGTGTAATATATCCTGGTTTTATGCTGCGTTATCACGAAAATGTCCTCCATATTCTGGGTTTACCCAGAACACTGAGTATATCTAGTAATATGTTATCCCACAGGAGTGGAAGGGGATGTTCCGCCGCTCTTCCCAGGCCTCCCGTCCCTCCGGGAGACCCGATCTGCGATCCGGCACTTCCGCCAGCTAGAGAGACACTAAATCAAAGCCAGAAATGGCTTTGTTCCAGTCTCCTATGTGTAAACACGGAAGCAACGTCACTTCCAGTTTATTCGGCAGCCAACGACGCCGATTTAAAAAAAAAAAAAAACTGCAGTATTCAGAATAATAAAATAAAAATAAAATAAAGAGTACCTGTAACCACCTTGTACTGTCACAAGGGATGTCAGTTAGGGGTGTCAGAGTAAGGGGGGCTGAATACAAATGCACGTTACACTTTTCAAATATTTTGGAAATTTTTTTTTAAATTTTCCTTCCACTTCACAATTATGTGGCACTTTGTGTTGGTCTATCACATCAATTCCCAATGAGATACATTCCTTGTGACAGCAATAAAAGTGAAAAACTTTTTCTGTAAAAAGAGTAACTATTAAAGTGTCCCCGTGAGCTCGCGCAGCAAAGAAACATATATGTAAACGGTGTTCAAATCAAACGTGAGGCATTGCTGCCATCGTCGGAGCAATAATTCTAGCGCCAGACCTTTAACCTGGTAACCATTAATATTTTGGAAAGTGTCTCCTATGGAGATTTTTAGGTACCATAGTTTGTCACCATTCCACGAGTGTACGCAGTTTCAAAGCATGACATGTTGGGTATCTATTTACTCAGTGTAACATCTTTCACATTACACTAAAAATATGGCTAACTTTACTGTTTAGTTTTTTTTTTTTTTTTAAATTCATGAAAGTGTATTCCCCAAAAATTGCGCTTGAAAGACCGCTGCACAAATACCGTGTGACAAAATATTGCAACGGTCGCCATTTTATTCTCTAGGGTCTGCTAAAAATATTTGGGGGTTCTAAGTAATTTTCTAGCAAACAATACAGATTTTAACTAATTTATGTATTATAATTTTAAATATCAGAAATAGGCTTAGGCATGAAAGGGTTAAACACTTGCTGGGAGGTCATGAACTTTGCCCATGTGCTTTAAGTTGGGAGCTATCAACAGGGCAGAGTTTAATACTGCTATTTTACTTGTTTGGTCCCATCAAACTTTGGTCACAAAAGCTGATTTGGCGAATTGTGCTTAATGCTGTCGGATGAATGAGGCTGCGTTTTATGATAAGCCCTTCATCCCCGCTGTACAGCACCTCCAGCGCAGGAACATCACCTTATCAAATGCATTTTACTAGTAAATGTGCACAGTGTAACAAGTGCCTACAAGTAACCACATCAACTGTGGACCTCTGCTTCAAATCAACGTCAGAAACTAAAATGACCCAACACATTTCAGGAAGTACGCATTAAACTTGTTTCATTGTTCATTGCAGAACCTAAGGAGATTTGGATTCTCGGGAACTTTTGGGTAAACCAAGCTGCTCGCAAATCAAGCCAAAACCTAGGACTCGACAAGAAGCAATTTAACGTCCGTTGGATGGGCAGATCCAATCTGCTTTGGGAAGACTTCATTCCAAAACTAAAGGAGTCTGTCTCTGAACTGGGAACACCATGCATTGTATTCATCCATATAGGGAGCAGTGATCTGGGAAAAAGCAATCACGAAATGTTCAAAAAGCATGTGAAAAGAGATTTATCTCACATCGCGAAGACTTATCCAAATACTGCCTTTATCTGGTCTGGCATACTGCCCAGAAAACAATGGATTAAATCCGGCCTGGAGGACCTCAGAAAAGAGTTTAACGCTGAAGTTTCCGTTCATGCAAAAGAGTTTGGCTTCCGGGTGTCTTCTCTCCGTTTAGTCGAGGAAATGACTGTAGATAATTACCGTAAAAAAATGGACAGCGGTTCATACAGTTGGGATTATATTTACGGTCTCTTCAGTACTTACGTCAAAGAAGCCGTGGAAAAGGAAATCAAAAAAATGAAAGCAGCCAATTAGCACATTAAAACATGCTGCAGCTATCTGAAACTAAACGCAGTGAGTTTAGTTGCAAATAGTCTATCTTGGACGCAGCTTTTCCTTTTCTGAAACGCAGTTAAACTGTCTGCAACTAATCATGTATGAAAAACATGATTACTTTGTGAGTCCAGCTGCTTTTAGAAAAGTCTTCTTAATGCAGCTAAACTCTGAAATTTAGTTCAGCTAAATTTGTCATGTAAAATGTTTTTTTTTCTTGGGGAATGTCTCCCCCCCCCCCCCCCCCTTTTTTTATTTTTTTTTATTTTAAAGTTTCCTTGGTGTAGAGTTTTATTATGGTGATAGTCGCGTGTACTCTATTGAGGGGTTTTATTGTTTTTTGTTTTTTTTGTTGATACTTTTCTGTTCTAAGTAAGCAGGAGGCAATCTTTCCAAAGGGACCTGAAATCCCCACAGCAGTTATCAAAACAGGTGTCCTAATTGGAAGATTTCACCGTTATTCCTGTTCTAATTCCAGCCCTGAAAAAATGTTGGCCTTTCATTCAACTCTGGCAACAAAATGTGGTTAATCATCAGCTGGGAAGAATCTAAATGCAACCTCCCATCCCCTCCCCAATTAAAGTCTGTTGTATTTTTTGTTGAAGGCCTTTTTGTTCTCTTTTTTTTTTTTTTGGTTGCCTCTATCTGATTTTGTGTGAAGCCTTCGTTTGCCTGAGAGACTTTTTTGTTTTCAGTCTAACTCTAGGCTTCATTTACATTTTAAATTTTTTTTTTTTACCCAGCTGCACCCGTTATAAAGCATTATATCAATTATGTAGCATCGGCTACGTAAAGTATACGGCACTGTGTTCTGATGGTGCTTCCCATCCAGTTTCCGAAACAAAATAGAGTCTGACCGAGTGCTGCTCAGCCATAGAGTACTTTTTATTTTTATCAATGAATACAAGACTTGGCTAAGAGAGAGATGTGGCAGATGAGGTTCATGACCTCTACATCAGCCAGTCACAGGAAGCCTTGTATTCATTGATGAAATACAATGCTTCCTGTGAATGGCTGAGCAGCGTTCAGCCTAGCTTAATTTTGCTCTGGGACAGGAAGTTTGGCTGAGGTGGAGGTTGTGACCTCAAACACCCACATCTCCAACTTGGCTTTTGAAAGGAAGACTTGTATTCATTGATAAAATACAAAGCTTCATGTGAATAGCTGAGCAGTACTCAGCCTGTTTTGATTTTGTTCTGTGGACAGGAAGTTGGCCAAGGTGGAGCGACATCAAACACCCACTTCTCCAACTTAGTCATTCAGAGGAAGCCTTGTATTCATTAAAAATGCAGTTTCCCGATTTTTGGTTTAGTTACGGGAATGAGACAGGAAGTCCCCATCACCGCCAGCTGTATACTGTATGTAGCTGATGTTAAATACAGTTTTTATACACTGGTGAGCGGTGGCACATGCTTCAGTTAAGGAAATTTTTTCATTTGGACCAGCTTGTTCCAGGCAAACTATTTCAAGGTAAATGAAACCTGGAGATAAGGAAAAAGATTATGTATTTAAAGCCTATATGTTGTGTTTTTTTGTTTTTTTTGTTTTTTTGATAAATCGTTTGCTTGCCACTGTTAGTATCTTCTGGAGGTGTTCAGTAATGCCAACTTTTCCAAAAATTGAGATTAACGGTTTTCAATTTAATGGATTTGCTTAAAATGAATAGCTTTTTCTGTGTATATTAATGTGCTATTCTTTATAAGCTTGAATACAAAGAAATGCTTAGAAAAATTGAGTTTTTTTGTTTATTTTTATTAACACAATTGTGTTAAAATAAAGCTTTTTTTTATGCATAATGAGCTTGTTTTCCTGGAGAATTTGTAATAAAAAATTGGATGAGCAGTACGTATAAATATATTGTATTGCTTGTAAGCAGGCAGCAATTTTGTGGCAAAATAGATCTGACTAGCAGGGAAACCAGACTACCTACACATGTTCAGTCAGCTAGGAGTGCTTCGCCTCTGCTGGTCTTCCAGCGGCGAGTGGGGGGGGGTTGTCTACTTAATCATTTAGGCTCTGGGGCAGTGAGGTTTGTTTGCGTCAGAACCGCTTCCCATTGCCGTAAAGGGGTATGCAAAAAGCAGATTTAGCATATCAACTGCTCCTGTTAGTAAACTGTGACTGATCTCAACAGCATTTGGGACTGATCTCAACAGCATTTGGGACTGATCTCAGGTGAAAGCTGAACAGGCTTGAAGGCAATCTGCATTTGTCCGTTGACCCAAGCGCTTAATATGGAAGGAACTTCCAAGCATGCAAGGCAGTCAGGACTTTGATGGAACAGCAGGCATGTTCAGATGCTTTCTATACCAATTGTCTGTGTTGTGGGGTTTTTCATCTCTGGTACAGATGCCTGACATCAGTCAGTGATACCCAAGTCAAGATATATTATAGCTACATAGAGACCAGACAGACTCAAGAATGATGAGTAAGCCGTTCTGTTTATTTCGGCGTGCTCTCAGATTAGATCTACAGAATGACATGTCGTGTAGAGTGGTTACAAAAACCCCACCCCTGTAAAAATTCCAGATTTTTGATATGTAAAATCAGACCAGGATAAATCACTTCTCAATTTCTCCACCTTCAATGTGTCCTGCATTTCAATTAAACAGCTTTAAAGTGTGTGTGTGTGGGGGGGGGGGATGATTTTAAAATGTGGTTGCCTAAATATGCACACCTTTTGATCTAATACCTTGATGAAGCACCTTTTTTTTTTGGTTTTATAACATCATTCAGTCTCTTAAAGCGGAGGTCCACCCACAATTCTTTTTATTTTTTTTTTCAACCATTCAGACACATAATCACAATGCAACACTCACTTTTTAGATGAACTACCTCTCCTGATGTCCGGTTTCGAATTAAAAACGAAGTTTTAAAAATTGAGGATGGCCAGTTCCATCTTGCTTGTGGGCATGTGAAGCCCACAAGCATTAACTTCCTGGATGCAGTGAATATCGAGCTACCAGCATTCACCGCTCGTTCCCGTGCATGCTCCGTGTTAACGGCGCGGTGCGCCGTAAACTTCCAGGTTGCTACCGCGATCCGCACTGAATCCTGGGAATGCTGACACTTAGCTCCCAGGAGACGGTGCGCCGCCGGGGATGAAGAAGATACACGCCTTCTCCCGGGGGGGTCAGACCCAGGAAGTGCCACAATAAAGACTGTTAGAACGGTAAACACAGCAAAAAAATGTTTTTTTTTTCATTTTCACATCTGTTCAATGCAATGATGGGATTAAGATAAAGTTAATCATTTGTGTGGACCTCCGCTTTAAGCCTCATATACACGATCGAATTTTTGGCAGGGAGTTGTGTGATGAGACTGCCTAAAATCCGACCGTTGGTACGCTCTTTCAGACAATTGTTCAACTTTTCACCAACAAATGTTCGATGGCAGGCTAGTAAATTTTTGGCGGACATCAGTCTCAGATTTTTGTATCGTGTACAAAAGTCCAAAGTACAAACACACATGCTCGGAATCAATGCTCCTCTAACACGACATTAACAGAAGGTGCCCAAAGGGTGGCGCTCAAGAGCTGAAATTCCACGTAGTACGTCACTACGTTCGTGTTGGCCAACAATTGTGTGCCATTAGTATGCAAGACAAAATCCTGGCACACGCTCTTCGGACAAAAGTCTGACGCTCTGTTGGCCAACAATCGGATCATGTGTATGAGGCTTGAAGGTAGGAGTCCATCAGCACGGCACATCTTGTCTTGGGAATCTGCCCTCGCTTCCTTGCAAAAGTTCTCCGAAATCTGTTAGGTTGTGAGGGCAAAGCCTGCTTCAGTTCATCACTCAGATTTTTCATATGGATTCAGGTCCTTGCTTTGGCTGGGCCTTTCCTAAACCTTAATCTTCTGGTAAAGCAAATCTTTTGTTTTGGAGCTATGCTTTGGGTCGTTGTGCTGAAAGGTGAAATTCCTCTGAAGGCCTGAAGATCTTGTGCCATAATTGACTAATACTTGGAATGGTTTGTAAGTCCCTCTGCCTTGACCAAAGCTCCAGCTTAAGGAAAGCAGCCCCAAAACATAATGCAGTGAGCTACTTTGCTTCACTGTGGATATAGGGTGTTTTTTTTTGTTTTTGTTTTTTTTTGTGATGCGCAGTAATGGTTTTGCAGCAGAAACGTTTTGGAATTGCTACTTTTTCCTCTTTAGTAATTAGTTGCCCTTCTCTGACTCTTCACTGTCATGCTCAGCAATGTAAGAGAGATGATGAGGTGTTATTTTTTTTTTCTTCCATACGCTGCAATGGGGAATGGGGGTTAATTTCACTGCCACTGACTCCCAATGTAGGGGGCTTAACTTTTTAGTGCCACTGAGCACCAATTCAAGGGAGGTTAAATATGACTGCCAGTGACCACCAATGTGGGGATTAATAGTACTAACACCACTGCTCGGTGCTATTATTACATTTGGTTACGCCAGTGTTGGGGGGGGGGGGGGTGGTTTCATCTACTGACACCACTGCTGGGGGGTTTTGTACTCCAGTTATTTCAGGCAGCGTTGAGGTATGAAAATGCTTTTAGGGCCACCTTAAAAATTTTTAACAACTTTTCTGCCCAGACCCACTTTTAGCTTTTAGCGCTGTCGCACTTTGACTATTGCCCCGTCATGCAACACTGTCCAAAATTATATTTATTTTTTTGGACAGATGAAGCTTTCATTTGGTGGTATTTAATCACCATTGGGTTTTTTATTTTTGCTAAAAAAAAAAGAAAAAAAATTTTGAACAGAAAAGTTCTTGTGCGCACTGATGGGGCAGCACTGACTGGCATCCCTGCCGGGCACTGTTGGGGCTGCACTGCTCAGTGCCCTGATTATCTGTGCAATAGTTTTTATATACTGTTGACCGATGACACATGCATCGGTGAAGGAAGTAGTTCATTTGAACCCGTTTGTTCCAAGCAAATTATTTGAAGGTAAAATAAAACCTGGCGGTAGAGGAATAATTGTGTATTTAAAGCTAGTTAGTATCTGTTGGACTTCTGTATAAACAAATGCTCATTGGGCGCTGGCCAACATTTCCAAAAATTTAGATTAACCGTTTTCATTCTGGGTGAATATGTTCATTTTAATAGATTTGCTTAAAATTAATATACTTCTGTGTATGCTATTCTTATAAGCGAAGTAATTTATTTTTATTAACACAATTGCGTGAAAATAAAGCTTTTTTTATGCTTAATAAGGAGCTGGTTTTCCTGGAGAAGCAGGAGAATGTGTTGTGCATTTTGCCAGGACTTTGGTATAATTTAAAAAAAAATGTAATTGGATGAGCAGTGCATATAAATATTTTGTATTTCATAAACCTATGTTGAGGAGCTGGCTACATATTAAATTAGAATGAAAACAAACATTTATATGTGAGAAACACATCCCCAGTGATCAACTGATAAATCAATATTCAAATACCATATTGAGTTGGGTAATTGGATATTGATTTATCTTGATCACTGGGATGTGTTTCACGTAATGTGTTTTTGTTTTTTGTTTTTTTGTTTTTTTGTTTTCCTTTAATATGTAGCCAATTCAACATATTGTTTTTTGGCAAGAGGCTAAAAAACTGAAGGCAGCGGCTAATCACTTGATTGTTTTGCACAAAGGTGGTGCCGTTTCATTCCAAAAATGTTGTATTTGATATATGCAGGTAGCAATTCTTTGGCAAAATAGATCCGCATAGCAGGGAGATCAGACTATACATGTACATAATCGGACATCCAGGAGTGCTTCGCGTCTGCTTGTCTCCTAGCATAGATCAGGATGTCTGCTTATTTATTTAGCCTCTGTCGGTGGGTTTTTTTTTTTTTCTTGCACCAAAACTACTTCACTCCCCAAAAAGGTAAATGGGTATGCAAAAGCAGCTTTAGGAGATCAACTGCTCCTGTCAGTAAACTGTGACTGATCTCAAGTGAAAGCTGAATGTGCCTGAAAGTAACCTGCATCGACCCAAGCCCTTTATTTGGAAGGTTTTTCTAAGACAATACATCACTTCCGGAGTTGTATTCTGTGGTGTGAGAATTTTCGTAAATTGAGTAACCTATTAATTTTCAATATGGAGACTAGCATGCAAAAAAAACTATCGTTCGTGCAATATTCTCATTGTGTTTATGACCCTCAAATGTTCTTCATCCTGGGACCTCTGAATGGATATTCAGAACCCTGACCCGGAGGACAAACTGCATTTGCTGGAGTGGAGGGGGGTGCGCTCCACTTGTTAATATTCTGAAATGCAGGAAGCTGCATCTTTATAAGGGGGTTGAGGAGGAAAATGTCTGACAGCATTTTTATCTTTTTTTTTTTTTTTTTTCTATCAGAAAAGTCAAATTTGTCTTTACCTTGCCCTACCCTACCTTACCTTTAGCAGGACAGACTCGCATTGACTAACCAGTACAGGCAAAGTTGACTACCACTGTTCTATAGACTTAATGAAACACTTTGCCAGTGGTGGAAATGTTGGGGCTTGATGTGACTGTGTGCTGAGTTCCCCTTCCCCTAGGGAGCCTGTACTTAGCCAGCTTGGATGGTTTACCCCATAAACCAGTACATAGAAAATTGTGGTGACTGAGCTGATGCAGCACAGGTTTGCTTGGATAAAAAAAAAAGTCCTGTTAAGATGCCTAAAACCTCATGCTGGCATGGATTAGCTTGCTGCCATTTTAGCGATTTTGCAGATTCTTAGCCACCAGTGAACACTTGCGTGGGCAAATAGAGGTACAGGACAGTCCGTGTGTGTTTTCTCCACGGGGTGGGAAATGTTGTTGGCAGGATCGCTAAGTAAAAATAGAGACTGAAAAGTAAAAGTGATAACCAATGCAGCCACACATCTAAGGGACTGTAAACTCTACACATTAAAGGCTAAGTTCAACTTAAGTGCAAATTTTTTGCATGTAAAAATATTTGCATTAAAAAAAAATTTCTAAGGAGCCTGCAGAGCATTGCACCCACGTTCAGAAGATCATGGGTGCAATGCAAGGCTCCTGCAGTCTCATGATAGCTGTCTGCCCGTACCTCCAATACAGGCAAGAGGTGAGAACAGACGCATGTTACACCCTAAATATGGGTGTAATATGCTCCTAAAGGTGAACTTATCTTTTAATGCACTCGCCTTTGTTTTTTTTTTTACATAGACATACAGAATTTGGTATATGGAAAGGGATGGTCGGCACTCAAAATTACATCCCAAAAGTATTCCTTTATTGAAAAGACATGTACAATGCTGTAAAAAAAGGCCTATGCAATATGGACAAAATCATTCATGACTTATGTGTGAAACGCGTAGACTTATTTTTACAGCATTGTACATGTCTTTTCAATAAAGGAATACTTTTTGGATGTCATCCTGAGTGTCAGCCATGCCTTTGCTTATTCTGATATGTTGGAGGTGTCGGTGGCCTTGAGGTCTGAGCACCGGGTGGAGCTGTTATGTGGGAAGATTGTAGCACCTATACACCTGTATTTTCAGGGTATGGAAATTTTTTTTGGCAAACCTATGTATGCCATACTTGTATGCGTGCATCGGTGTACAGCCATTAATATCCATAGGTGGCTTTGCACACCAACTGGGCTTTTTTGGTAAGGGTAAATATGCCTGAATTTGTTGCATAGGCTTAGGCTCCTGTGTGCCTAAGATATTAAACAATACTTGACATTACATAATACATGTTAATGATCATGAAATTTTAGTGAGTGGGTTTAGATGTACTATTAAGTTGACAGTGGCCATTCGTAAACCATACCCCAGCACCAGACAACTGGTGTGGTGAACCAGGAAGCTAGAGCATATCAACCACAAGGTGTCAAACAGAATCTTGGAGCAGTGAAAGGACCAAAGAGTGTAGGTGATTGTGCACTCAGTTGCGTTGCCAGCTTATTTAACTAAATGGGTTGCCTTAGCACAAAGCTTCAGACTACATTGATGCAAATTGGCTCTTAAGCCCAATGCCATGCTCCCCCTGGAGGCTGTTTTACCAGGTTGATCCCAGCACAAACTTGGTGACAAATGTACCTGGACCTCCTGTTGATTTGATGATTTATTGGATAAACCCGGAAACGTCAGGAAGCGGCGGGGGGCACCTCTCCCGCCGCCTCTGAAAGCGATCCCGCAGCGAATTCACCCACGGGACCACTTTTATCAGACACCGAATCGCCTGCAGTAAAAAAAAAAAGATACCGAGGTTTGCTGCCATAACACCGGTATTTAATGTCAAGGTAATGACTTAAATTTACTGTGGGCGGTCGACAAGTGGCTAGAGAAGGCTGCAGCATGGCTGTAAATAAGCTATTCAGCCCCTGCTGTATGGCACCTGGAGCATTGCAGGAATATCTCCTGGGCAAATTCAAAGTATGTGTTTTGTGTCCCACCCTACAAGGGACTGCAGCCAATGGGACTCCTTCAAACCAACACTAAAAACAAGACTATTCCGACCCATTTTAGAAAATGCACCTAAAACTTGTTAATTATTCATTACAGAGCCTAAGGAGATTTGGATCATCGGGAACTATTGGGTGACCCGGGCTTATCAATTGGCAAAGAAAAGTACATATGGCAAGAACCTGGGACTTGATGAGGAACAGTTTTCCATTCGTTGGATGGATAAGTACTCTCTGCTGTGGCGTCACTTGTTTCCGGATCTGAGGCGAGCTACTTCTGTCCATGGAAAACCAAGCATTGTTTTTATCCATCTAGGGAGCAGTGATCTGGGACAAGATCACCTTTTTAAGTTTATAGATACTGTGAAAAAAGATTTAAATCACCTAACCAAGTCGTTCCCAAACACGCATTTTATCTGGTCAAAGGTGCTGCCTAGAAAGGAGTGGCAGAATAAACACATGGAAGGCCAGAGAAATATGTTTAACGAGAAAGTTTCTAGTCATGCAGCAAGTTGTGGATTCCAGGTGGCAGAGCTCAGTGAAGTCACGGAGTTGTGTAAAGACCATTTCCAACAAAAAAATACAAGTTCTGATCTGGATAAAATTTGCGATGCCTTTATTAGGAACCTCAAGGACTCCTTCGAAACGGCAATCAACAAAATGAAATAACTCCCCTAATGCATTCCATATCAGCTAGCACGCATTATTCATTAGTACTGGTTCATTTTAAGGTTCAGTTGATTTTTGTGTAGCAGTAATTTTTGTGCATTTTTATTTTAATGTGTTAGGTTACTTTTTGAGGTGAAGCTTTGTGATAATGGGAGGTAGCCTACCCCTTGTTCAGAGGCTCCACCAAGATTGTTGTATCCTTGTTTATTATTCATTGTCATATTCTTTGCAACTTCAAAGTTATGACTTTTCTTATAAAGCAACCCTGTTGGTAAAGCAAAAGCTTAGTGTTATGATACCCTCCTAAAAAACAAACGGGGTTATCAACAGAACAGAGTGAGTCTGCTTTTTTACCAGTTTGCCAGGGCCTACTGCCTGGTTGCCAAATTTTGCTTGCCAATGTGGGCTAGAAAAGGCTGTGTTATGGCAGTGAATAGACCAGCCATTCTCAACCACTTTTTTTTTTTTTTCATGGAGGAAGCCTTAAAATGTTTTGGTCATGGGTACCTGCTTATAATTACTATATCTACAGTTCTTGGTATGATGACCAATGAGAAAAATGCTCCCTACATGGCTAAAGATATATTTCATAGGTTACTTATCCGAGAGAGTGAAATTGCTTGAGGAAACCCTAGTAACATCTGGAGAAACCTAGGTCGAGAGTCTGGAATAGACTACCCCTTGCTAACACTGTACATGAAGCTAGGTAGGAACATTACCCAAGCAATTGCATATTACCAGTGAATGTGCATGGTCACCCTGCATGAAACTCTACCACATCAACAATGGAGATCTTCAAATATTAAGGCTGAACTATCTTTTGATATACTTTGCGTAGTTCGTTTGGGACGGCTTGGCCCAATACGAACTATGTCCCTCACTATCGTGTGGCCGCTAGATGTGCGGTATAAACTGTAGCTGTGGCTACATGCATTATACCATGTTATGTTCCAGGTTCGAGCCAAGACTTCCTGGCTCATACCCGGAACAGAGTCTCACAGCGGCACCCAGAGAAAGTGATGTATTCTGTCAATGATTGGCTGAATCAGAGAGGTCTTCTAATGTCACAACCTGACTCAGCCAATCAGAGGAAGCTTTGTATTGATGGAATACATTGCTTTCTCAATAGCTGAGCGCTGCTGTGGTCAACTCTACTATGTCTCGGTTCGAACCCGGAACACAGTACGGTATGCTGTATGTGGCCGCCTACAGTTGTTACCAAGTTGGACCAAACCAACTATGTAAAGTATATCAAAAGATGGAGTTCAGCTTTAAAAATTACCTAACCAGTTTTGGAAAGCACACCTTAAACTTGTTTAATTCCTTAGTGCCCAGCCCTGGTGTACCAGGTTTTTTGTATGGGGGGGGGTTGAGAAGGATTGACTGAACATAAGACCACTGTGATTGGCTATCAGTGGTCAAATGCTTGGGAACCGGTTCTACTAGATTCCGAGCTGTCTTGTATGACAGCTCAGTCGCTGTACCGTGAGCACGTTGTCGAGACAGAAAACTCTACCACCCATGGACTCATATTTGCTTCGTGGGCGGCAATAAATTATTCCTTGCAGCACCTAAGGAAATTTAGACTGTCAGGAATTATTTTTTTTGTAAATAAGGCTGCTCAAGTGGCAAGGAAAGGTCTATATGGTTGAAACGTAGGACTCAAAGGTAGACACACTACTGTTCGTAGGATGCCCAAGTTGTCTGTGGTGTGACTTGTTTTCAGATCTAAACTGAGCTGCTGGGGCACTGGAAAAACCAAGTATTGTATTCATCTATCTAGGGAGCAGTGACTTGGAAAATTTATATTTTTGGAGTTTCTGATTTGTTGTAGAGGTTAATCTCGCTTTCCCGTATTACCCAAGCAAAGCTAGCTAGTCAACAAAGCAATGAATGAAGACACTCGTGGAGGACTGCAGGAAAGTTACATTTTTTTTTCGAAGGGTGTGTCTTCCAAGTGGCTCGGCTCAGTTAAGTTGGAGATCTTTAAATACAGTTTATGAAAAAAAGAGCAGCAAATACACTTTGGATGATATTTGTAACGTCTTTATGCTCCTCAAAGACGACTTAAAATGAAAAAGGCAGTTTTAATTCATATGTGCAGACTTCTGAAATTCATTAGTACTGGCACATCTAAGGCTGTTAAATTCACTGTATAGAATGTTCATGTTCTTAAAACGGGCGGGGGAAGAGTGCATTTTCTTCAAAGATTTTAGTTTCCATGTGATGTATAGATTTATGGTAATAATGAGTAGCGTGTATTGTAATAAGGGACTCAATGTAGATCAAGGTTTTTCCTTGTTTTTGCATCTTTCTGTTATAATAAAATCAGTTTCCTTTTGAACTCCTCAGTTTTGTGTGATTTCTGCGTATGGTTTGTGTATTAGTATGAAGAACTCTTTATGAATTCTTTGCTGCATTTAAAGTTTTACAATGTGATCTGATGAGAATAAACTTTAAATAAGTTCACCATCGGGAACCTAAAAACATATGGGTAATGTTACATGTGCCCTCCCCTGCTGATTACCCCCCCTGTGACAGCGGGCCAGGGTTCCTTTCTTCACAATTTAAAGTGTGTGGGTCTCCACCAACACAGTTACATCATTCAGAGTTGAATTATGAGGGTGCTGATGAGCATACTCCTGATTCATTGATTCTTCTTGGACTGAACTGCCTGTCCATATCAGAGGTACGGGCAGGCGGCTACACTGACAGTCTGCAGGAGCATGACATTTGAACTCGCAATCTGGTCATCGGTGCAATGCTTTCCAGGCTTCTAAGAAAAATCGTAAATGCTCCTTTTTTTTTTAAATACCGTATTTATCGGCGTATAACACGCGCCGGCGTATAACACGCACCCCAAGTTTAGGAGAGAATTTTAAGGAAAAAACATTTTTAGGAGGGAAGTTTAAGGAAAAAAAACTTACATTACAATGCCCATCAATGCAGCCTTATCTGTCTATCTGCAGCTTTTTCAGTGTCAGTGCAGCCTTGCCCCAGTGCAGTCTCATCAGTGCAGCTTTGCCCCAGTGCAGCTTTGCCCCAGTGCAGCCTTGCCCCAGTGCAGCCTTGCCCCAGTGCAGCCTTGCCCCAATGCAGCCTTGCCCCAGTGCAGCTTCGTTCGTGCAGGTCTGCCCCAGTCCAGCCGTGTCAGTGCAGCTTTGTGCACTCAGTGTAGATTCAAAAAATGGCGCAGAGACTGCAGGGAGCCGAGATACACATACTCGAGTGTTCTCGGCTTTTTCCGGCGCCGCCGTCACGCCCAGTCCTGCCCCTGGACCTGTGTTATGTCCATCATAGGGCGGGACTGGGCGTGACTGTCAGCGGCGCCAAAAAAAGCCGAGAACACTCGGGTATGTGTATCTCGGATCCGACAAGAGCAGAGATACACATACCCGAGTGTTCTCGGCTTTTTTCGGCGCCGCTGACAGTCACGCCCAGTCCCGCCCTATGATGGACATAACACAGGTCCAGGGGCGGGACTGGGCGTGACGGCGGCGCCGGAAAAAGCCGAGAACACTCGAGTATGTGTATCTCGGCTCCCTGCAGTCTCGGCGCCATTTTTGAATGTACCCACGGCTGTGTATGTCGGCGGCGACCGCGGCAATTGCCGCGATCGCTCCGATGACACAGAAATCGGCGGGGATCGGCCTATAACACGCACCCACGATTTTCCCCTGATTTTCAGGGGAAAAAAGTGCGTGTTATATGCCGATAAATACGGTATATTTCTAAAGTTGCTTCCTGATTTCTGGCCTAGGCCAAAATTGTCATACATCCCAGGAGTCTTCATAAAAGGAAGAGCTTTCTCAGTTGAGCACACCCGTCGTGTCTGTACGCCTGAGCTAAGGGCAGATGAATTCCAGAAGGTAGTAAATGCTACAGGAATCATCTCATCTGCCCTTACTAAAGATGGCTGCAGCTAGAAATGCTAGGGGGGTGTTTTTCAAACCAATTTCTCAACAAAATAAAGCATGTTGACATGGACAAATGGATGGGTTTACTGCAAATAATAAAAAAGAATATAAATTCAGTTACTGGTGCTTAGATATGGTTTAGTTTCATTTAAAGGATCACTAAAGTAAATTATTATTTTTTTTTTTTTTAAATAACGTTACCTCCCACTGTGCAGCTCGTTTTGCACAGAGTGGCCCCGAACCTGGTCTTTTGACGTCCCTCTGCGGCTGTCTCGGGTCACATAGAATGCATTAAGATGAAAAAAACTTTTACCTTTACAACCCCTTTAATATGCATCTAGGGCAAATTTAGTTTTGGCAGGGGTGGGAACAGTATGTGCTTACTTCGTGCAGTGTCAGTGGGCTTTTGTTTGCATCAGATCAGCATTTCACCCATGCAAGTGAATGCAAAAGTGGCTTGAAGCAGGTGCAGTAGGGGTGTGCTTGGATGAATAATGTTCTTTGCAAATACTCAGTGCTGCTGCCAGTATGGTTTTATAGTATTGTATTCTAGTATACCACTTATTTAGCAATAACTTGGCACTAAATTCACATCCTATACTAGCAGTTTGTGTGGCCAACATAAAAATATGCACTACATATCTACAAGAAATTAACATTTCCCCCTCTTTAGAAACGCAAGTACAGAAAACTACCTGTTCTATCAAAGTTCAGGGAGCTATTGCCTTCTTGCAGTGAGCTGACAACATTTCAGTTCTGTTAACTACAAAACGCCAAACCTCTATCTTATGGAGATGGGGGAGGTGTTCTGTGTAATGCGAACTAGGGCTGCAACTAACGATTATTTTCATAATCGATTAGTTGGCCGATTATTGCTTCGCTTAATCGGATAATAACCTTAAAAAAAGTGTGGTGTATAATTTAATATGTAAAGTTTAAAAAAAGGCAATTTATTCTGCAAAATCTATATGCAGTGGTAAATATAAATAATCAACTATATGATTAGGGATCAAAATCTCTAATCCACTCTGAGAATAACAGACAGCAGAGATATACTGTATATACTATTGGAGGTTGAATCTGGTAAATATCATCAGACTCAGAGATCACATTTTTTATTTAGACCCCATTCACACTGGGGCACATGTAATGTGCCCTGCCTCCTTGAAATGTGCCCTGCTCCCACATAATGTGGCTTGCCTCCATGTAAAAGTTTACTTTAAATGTAATAGTAATGCCTTCTATTACCTCCAGTCTATCAGCCTCCACCTTCTCTGGGTTCAGATGCTGATCTTCCCTGCACAGTCTTTAAAGTCATATTTTTTTTAAAACAAACATGGTATACTTACCTGCTCTGTGTAATGGCTTTGCACAGAGCAGCCCTGATTCTTCTCTTCTGGGGTCCCCCACCGATGCCTCTGGCTCCTCCTGCCTTTAAAGTGCTGCAAATTATAGTATAATGTGCCCCTATAGCGAGGAAAAATAACCTCTGCTTTTAGACCTACTCATTTCGTGCCCAGGACTACATGTTCCATGAGGCGTTGCTCCTCACACATTCACATTCACATGCACTTCCTGACATGTATGGGTGGTGTACTGAGCTGTATGTGTGCTGCACTGTATTTCCTGATATGTAAACAAATAATGCATTCTGTATGCAGGCCATATAATCGGCTGGCCGATTATTCGATTATGAAAATAGTTGACAATCGACAATTGTCGATTAATCGATTAGTAGTTTCAGCCCTAATGCGAACACACTTCCTGTCCCAAGGTAACACTTCCTGCTCCTTCACAGATACAGTGCATTGAGTGAGAGCTGTCGCCCTAGGGCAGGAAGTGTTACCGGCAGGATCACCATGTGAAAATCAGACTAAAAAGTGGTCCATGTTGTAAAATTACCACTTGGTCTCCATTGGAAGACCATGGGAAGGTGACAGTGCAGGACAGTTGAAAGACTGGAATAGAGCAGCGTCACTATATTGAAGGTGTCTGAACAGACATTTTATGGCAGGATCCCCAGGTATTTTAATGAAAGCTGCTAATTTTAAAATATTGAGAATTACTTTTGATATTAATACAAAGAATAGAGCCGGCAACTCCAAACGCCCTTGTTGCTTCTTAATTGGTGCATAAAAAGTGAGTAAGAACATACAGGGGCTCAAGAGTTCCAGCTTACAAGCCTTGATCACAGCGCTGTGATCATGCCTTGTAAACCAGAACACGTGAGCCCCTGTATGGTTTTACTCACTTTTTTTTATGCACCAATAAAGAAGCAACAAGGATGTTTGAAGTTGCCGGCTCTATTTTTTGTATTTATGTCTACCGGTGTGAGAGCAATCAGAGCACCCACCATGGATTTTATTACAAGCCTGCAAAGGACTTGCACTGATTTTGAGCATTGCATTATCTGCTTTTACTTTTGATATTACATAAAAATTGAAGCTACAAAAGGAGGTGGGCTTCACACCTATGCGTCATGTCCAATCGCGAAACATGGTTACAGCATCTGCCGCCTCAAGATCCATTCTCTGATTCCCCTCTGTGACTAATGATCTTGGAAGCAATGTGCATTTCACTTCCGGGTTCACAGCGGTCATTACTTTGCTACTGTAGCTATGATGATGCAGCTGATCGAGCACAATCTGTGCTTGATTAGCTTCAGTTGAGGGCAGGGGAGATATTGGGGTCGAATAGACCCCTGATATTTCCAAAAAGAGCACCTGCCCATGCTATCACGTAGGGCAGTGGTCTCCAAACAAGCCCTTTTTGCTTGCCTTTATCTAGCACTTGGGGCCCTATTCCTCCCACTGATACAAGACGCTAATCTGCTAACTGATATTAACAATGGGACACCATTTTCCCATGAACATCTACATTGGGGAACTTTTCCTCCCAGTGATTTTTCCGAATTACACAAACGATGAGGCATTATTCCTCCTCCTAATAACAAATATAGTTATGTTTACTCCCACTGATGCCAGGGAAAAGCTCCACTCCCACTGGCCACAGTCCAGCAACCCTATAGTCTGAAGGACAAACTGGCCCTTTGTTTAGAAAGTTTGGAAGACCCCTAACGTAGGGGTATTTTTTGCCCCCATTTAATAACGATAGTTAAAGAAAAGTAAAAAATATAAAATAAAGTAACGCACTCCTGTACACACACACGCCAATTCCAACGAGAAGCTTGGGGCGAGCATGTGTATCTAGACTTAAATTGCACCACATGTGAGGTATCGCCATGATCTTCAAGGAGACCACTAATTTTAGGGGCCTCAATTCATAGTTCATTCTAAATTGATAACTCGTAAAGCCTTTCAAAGCGTTGCCTATGGACAGTTTTGGGTGCCATAGTTTTTTGCAATGCGTAAGTTGTCGACGCTATAAATACCTGTAGTTATACAATTTTCATGAACATGCACAATTGTTCGGCTCAGTGTGTCTATCTCTTAAACCAATCTTTTGTATTTTACCAAAAATATGGGTAATTTTTCAGTTGGTGTAATTTTTTCTGGAAATGTACCGTATTTATCGGCGTATAACACACACCCCAATTTTAAAAGGGAAGTTCAAGGAAAAAATGTTTTCACAGCCCCCTTTACAGTACAGTCCCCCTCCCCCTGCTCAGTGCACAGCCCCCCTCCCCCTGAACTCCCATGAGACCCTCAGTCTCCTGGGACAGTGCTGCCACCATTCTCTACAGTTGAGAAAAAAAAAAATCACTGCCAGCCCCATCAACACTGCTCCTCCTGTGTCACTCATATTGTAAAATAAAGCTTCCATATACCTCAATAGCTCAGTTTTTTTCCACTGACCTGGTCACATGACTGCTCTGATGTTACATAAATGGTCATGTGACCGCTCTCCTCCAATCGAAAGCTGGGTGGAGGAGAGCAGCCAGAAAAAAAAGCCGTGCTATTGAGATATTTACAAACTTCATTTTATAATGACACTGACACAGGCGGAGCGGTGTAGAAGGGGCTGGCAAGGAGAGGCGGGGCAGCCGGCTGGACACCCCCCAATGGGTGGCTTCTGGGGCGGACTGCCCGATCCTTGTCCCGTTTAGTAAAACATAGTATCGGCGTATAACACACAGGCACTGTTTGTCCTCTGTTTTCAGGGGAAAAAGTGTTATATGCCGATAAATATGGTATATTTAAGAAAAAGTTGCATAAATGTGTGCCAAATTTGCAACTACCCCCAGGGTCTCTGCTTTCAAAAAATATATAATTTCTGAGAGGCTTAACCACTTGCCAACCATGCCACAGTCAAGACAGCTACAGCGCAGTTGTCCAATTCTGGGATGTCCATGGACGTCCTCCCAGAACCCTGCCCCCTGGAACGTGAATCGGGCGAGCTATGTGACCACTGTGTCCACTGGCCCAATCACAACGAATCTTTACTATGCGATCAGCTGTGTCCAATCACAGCTGATCACATGTAAACAGACTTGCCGGTTATCAGTTTCCTCAAAAGCTGTGTCTGTGTGAGGAAAGGAGAGCTGATAACCAAGAAGGCTGTCAGTACGTTGTTTACACTGATGTAGCGATACCCCTATAAGAGCTGCTGAGTGTTGTAGTCCACCTGTCACCCTGCCCAGCCAGGCACACGATTTCCATATAGAGGGGAAATAACTTGGATGGGGTAAGGGAATATGGGATGCCCACTCAATTGCAGAACATTTACATGGGACCTACTATATACACTCCAGCACATCGCTTGCAGACTTTTCCTCCAACTCCTCCAGCACATCACCTGCTTGCAGACTATCGGACAAACTAGTACTGATTTGTAGGCCTGGCACTGACTTCACCTGGCCTAAGGTAAGTACCGTTTGCAGGCAGGGACCGTGGGCCCCCTTTAGTGTAGCAAACATTTAGAAAGTCCCAGTAATGGCAATCTATGTGGTTACTGCTCCCAGCACCACCCATTCAGGCCCTGCCAGCCCTCATGACTGCAGCTGCCTCTCTCCTTTGCCCAATCCTCTACAGTCCACACTTCTTGTTCTGCACCTGTCCCAGACTTTATTCTCCTAGTCCTCTCAGGTGTGCCTCCCCAGTCTTTCTGACTGTGCCTCACTCCCCAGCCCTCCTGGCTGCGACCTGTTCCTTCCTGAAGACTTGCCTGGCAGTGCTCTCTCCTGCTGTCCTCTCCTTGCTCCTGTGCCTCCCTTTCAGGACACCACCACGTGTTCCTAGAGGGTCCTGTCTGCACCTGGCCCAGTCCCAAGGTCACCCCCCCCCCGACTGGGGAGCTCCTGCAAAGGCCCCAACAGCATAGCACTCCATCTCCAGCTTCCAACCCAAACAACTCCTCTACAGTTGGGCTGACCCTAATTATTTAAGGAGGCCTGCCAATCCAAGTTGGGGATTGGTCAGGGCTCCTTGGCATACCCCAGACAGCTCCACCTCCCCTCTCCTTCCTTTCCAGAAAACACCAGTGCATTCTAGAAAGAAGTGGGAGGTCTTGGTGATGCTGCCTTTGAGTCACCAGCTCTACACTGAGGCAATCCCAACCCAGATTAAAACACAGGCTTAGCTTCCAGCTAGGCCTGCTTAAATTTACCTACTCTGCCAAAAAAAAAATTACATCCATCTATCAACCTAGAGGGTGCTACACTGATAATTAGGGTACGGATTATCAGTGCCCTAATTATCAGTGCAGCCTCATCAGTGTACTTCAGTGAAGAAAAAAAATACTTATTTGCAAAATGTTAACTGAAACTAAGACTTTTTTTTTTTTGTTTAACCAAAAAAAAAAAACACCAAAAGAAAGCTCTATTTGTGTGGAAAATGATAAATGACCAGGAATACTGTCAGATGCTTTGAATTCTGAAACGTGGTTTCTAAAGCTGGAAATGTACAATCCGGATAAAGCGTAGAAAGTCAGAAGAACATCACTTGGGGTGCTTTTTTGATTTTTCTCTCTAGAACAATCCTGACATGCAGGATATCAGAATGGAAGGATAGGCAAGTTTTTTTTTTTTTTTTTTCCAGAAAGGACTACACACACAGTGATATCTATAGTATTATCACTACAGAGGTTATGTTTATACCAGGGGTCTTCAAAATGTCTTTACAGAGGACCACTTTACTGTCCTTCAGACTTTAGGAGGGCCTGTCTGTGGCCGGTGGAAGTAGACCATGCCCTATCTTGGCTTTGGGGGAGGAATGGTGCCTCTGTGCCAGTGGGAGGAATAGTTCCTCATTGTTGGTGTCAGCGGGAGGAATAGCTCCCAAAGGCCACAGTTTGTGGAGACCTTTGGTTTATAGAAACAAAGGTGAACTAACCCTTTAATTGTTCATTGCAGAACCTAAGGAGGTTTGGATCTTCGGTAACTTTTGGGTGACCCATGCTGCTCAAGTAGCAAAGCAACGTCCCTATGGCAGGAACCTGGGATTTGAAGAAAAACATGTTACTGTTTGTTGGCTGGATAAGTATGGTGCTCTGTGGCGTTTCTTGATGAATGATGTGAACCGGGCTGTTTCTGCTCTGGGAGAACTAAGCATCGTATTCATCCACCTAGGGAGCAGTGAGCTGGCAATCAAAAAGCTTAAGAAGTTTATTTCTGGTGTGAAAAGAGATTTAATTCGCCTTCTTCAGCTTTACCCCAACACGGCCTTTATCTGGTCAGAAATACTGCCTCAGAAGGACCAGCTGAATCTGGAGAGACAAAGAAATGAGTTTAACTCTCGAGTTTCTAGATTTGCAGAAGCAAATGGAATCCAGGTGGCTTTGCACCCTGACGTCACTGAGATGTGTAACAGCTATTTCCAACAAAAAGATAGCGGATGTTACACTTTGGATGATATTTCTGATGCCTTTAATAGGAACCTCATAGACTCTTTAAAAACAGGAATTATGAAAACAAAAAAAACCATCCTTTTAATGCACTGCATAGCTAACTCCCGTTATTTGTCACTATTTGCATGCCTTTTATGTCAAGGTTCCGTTGAATTTGGGTTTGTTTTTGTCCAGCAGACTTTCCTATTTCTGGAGGGGGGGGATAAACTATTTTTTTAAATATTTTGTTAATTTGTGTGAAGTTTTGTTTTAATAGAAAGTAGTGTGTACCTTATTCAGGGGCTCAATGTAGATTGTGTTTTTTTACATTTTGTCATGAAATTCTTTTCATCTTACAAGGTTTGACCTTTCTTTTCTACACTCGTGAAGAAAAACAAATCTAGTAGCATTCCTCATCTTTCCTTGTTGTCCTTTTTCTTCTAAGACTTATTTCCAAAAAATCAAGCATGCAGAATTCAGTGTCCTTAATTTCTGCCTGTAGCATGCCTACATGGTCATATGGGTCCCCTTGAGGCCCAAGCCTAGCCATCATTGTATGTTTGCGCCTGGCTGTGACTACATACCAGTGTATCAGTTGGCTTAAAATTTCGTTTTTAAAGTCCATTTTTTTTTACTAAAATGCCATTTAGCTTTAGTTGTATTTTAGTCATCTGCATTGTTTTTGTCATATTTTAGTCGACTAAAATAGTGTTAATTTTGTTGACAAATATTTTCGTTGATTAAATTAAGACTTCTACATACAGATGAGCAAGCTCTCCATGCATCAAGACGCAAAGGCAGGACCAAAGCCCTGCCTATCCAGTCCACTCCCATGCTGCTCTTCCAAAGGTTTTGATAGGCAGTGGCTGCCGAGACATGGGGCTAAAAGTGCAAGGGATCGCCGCACACGTCCTGACGCATGAGGGCACATGATCAGTGTGCACGTCCCAACCAGTAGTTTAGGTAAAAGGCACTAAGAAGGAGACAGCAAGCTGCTTCTAAAATATTGAAAAGCAAGTTTTGGAGATTTTTCATGAAAATAACGCTTACGCTTTTAATTGGTTGGTCAAAATTGTTCAAGTGGTTAACCGCTTGCCTACCAGCCGCCGCAGTTGTACTGCAGCAACATGGTTCGGCTGTGCGAATTGCCGTTATGTTACGTTGGTAACATAAACGGCCACTAGGGGGCGTGCTCCCTGAGCCGATGCGAGTGCCCGGCGGTCTCGATCACCGCCGGGCTCCCGCGATCGCTCGGGGCACACAGAGAACCGGGAGCTTTGTGTGTAAACACAGTTTCCGGTTCTCTGAGGAGTGAACTGACAGATCGTCTGTTCATACATCGTCTGTTGGTTTCCCTGCACAGTCCCACCCCTCCTTCAGTTAGAACACGTACAAGGACACACATTAACCCCTCCACTGCCAGTGACTTTTTTACAGTAATCATGCAATTTTAATGGCACTAATCGCTGTATTAATGCCAATGGTCCCTAAAATGTGTCAAAATTGTCCGTTTCCTCCATAATGTTGCAGTCACAATAAAACTTGATCGTTGCCATTACTAGTAATAAAAATAAAAATGCCATAAAACTATCCCCTATTTTGTAGACGCTATAACTTTTGCGCAAACCAATCAATATACGCTTATTGCGATTTTTTTTTTTTTTTTGTTATTTTTTTTTTTTTTTTTTACCATAAATATGTAGAAGAATACATATCGGCCTAAGCTGAAGAAAAAGCCCCAGGGGACATGGATCAATGCATAAAAAAGTTTTAAAAACGGCCATTTTTTCAGGAGCAGTGAGTTTAATAATGCTTAAAGTCAAACGATAAAAGTGTAATATCCCTTTAAATTTCGTAGCTGGGGGGCGTCTAAAGTATGCCTGTAAAGGGGCGCATGTTTCCTGTGTTTAGAACAGTCTGACAGCAAAATGACATTTCGAAGGAAAAAAACCCATTTAAAACTACCCGCGGCTATTGCATTGCCGACAATACACATAGAAGTTCATTGATAAAAACGGCATGGGAATTCCCCACAGGGGAACCGCAAACCAAAATTAAAGAAAATGACGTGGGAGTCCCCCTAAATTCCATTCCAGGCCCTTCAGGTCTGGTATGGATATTAAGGGGAACCCCGGCCAAAATTTTTTTAAAAAATGACGTGGGGTTCCTCCTAAATTCCATACCAGACCCTTCAGGTCTGGTATGGATTTTAAGGGGAACCCCGCGCAAAAAAAAAAACGGCGTGGAGTCCCTCCAAAAATCCATACCAGACCCTTATCCGAGCACGCAACCTGGCAGGCCGCAGGAAAAGAAGGGGGGACGAGAGTGCGCCCCCCCTCCTGAACCGTACCAGGCCACATGCCCTCAACATTGGGAGGGTGCTTTGGGGTAGCCCCCCAAAACACCTTGTCCCCATGTTGATGAGGACAAGGGCCTCATCCCCACAACCCTGGCTGGTGGTTGTGGGGGTCTGCGGGCGGGGGGCTTATCAGAGTCTGGAAGCCCCCTTTAACAAGGGGACCCCCAGATCCCGGCCCCCCCCCCTGTGTGAAATGGTAAGGGGGTACTTACCCCTCACCATTTCACTAAAAAACTGTTAAAAATGTTAAAAATTACAAGAGACAGTTTTTGACATTTCCTCTATTTAAATGCTTCTTCTTTCTTCTATCTTCCTTCATCTTCTGGTTCTTCCTCTGGCGTTCTCGTTCAGCATCTCCTCCGCGGCGTCTTCTATCTTCTTCTCCTCGGGCCGCTCCGCACCCATGGCATGGGGGGAGGCTCCCGCTCTTCTTTTCTTCTCTTCTTCATTTTCTTCTCTTCTTCATTTTCTTCTCCGGGCCGCTCCGCGCTCATGCTGGCATGGAGGGAGGCTCCTGCTGTGTGACGGCGTCTCCTCGTCTGACGGTTCTTAAAAAAACGGGGGCAGGTCCACCTGGTGACCCCGCCCCCCTTTGACGCACGGTGACTTGACGGGACTTCCCTGTGACGTCGCGGGTAATGCCACAGGGAAGTCCCGTCATGTCCCGTGCGTCAGAGGGGGCGGGGTCACTGGGTGGCCCCGCCCCCCGTTATTTAAGAACAGTCAGACGAGGAGACGCCGTCACACAGCGGGAGCCTCCCTCCATGCCAGCATGGGTGCGGAGCGGCCCGGAGAAGAAAATGAAGAAGATGATGATGATGAAGAGAAGAGCGGGAGCCTCCCCCATGCCATGGGTGCGGAGCAGCCTGAGGAGAAGAAGATAGAAGACGCCGCAGAGGAGATGCTGGACGAGAACGCCGGAGGAAGAACCAGAAGATGAAGGAAGATAGAAGAAAGAAGAAGCATTTAAATAAAGGAATTGTCAAAAACTGTCTCTTGTCATTTTTAACATTTTTGACAGTTTTTTAGTGAAATGGTAGGGGTAAGTACCCCCTTACCATTTCACACAGGGGGGAGGGGGTGGGATCTGGGGGTCCCCTTGTTAAAGGGGGCTTCCAGATTCCAATAAGCCCCCCGCCCGCAGACCCCCACAACCACCGGCCAGGGTTGTGGGGATGAGGCCCTTGTCCTCATCAACATGGGGACAAGGTGTTTTGGGGGGCTACCCCAAAGCACCCTCCCAATGTTGAGGGCATGTGGCCTGGTATGGTTCAGGAGGGGGGGGCCGCACTCTCATCCCCCCTCTTTTCCTGCGCCCTGCCAGGTTGCGTGCTCGGATAAGGGTCTGGTATGGATTTTTGGGGGGACCCCACGCCGGTTTTTTTTTTGGCCGGGGTTCCCCTTAATATCCATACCAGACCTGAAGGGCCTGGTATGGAATTTAGGGGGACTCCCACGTCTTTTTTTTTTTTAATTTTGGTTCGGGGTTCCCCTGTGGGGAATTCCCATGCCGTTTTTATCAATGAACTTCTATGTGTATTGTCGGCAATGCAATAGCCGCGGGTAGTTTTAAATGGGTTTTTTCCTTTGAAATGTCATTTTGCTGTCAGACTGTTCTAAACACGGGAACATGCGCCCATTTACAGGCATACTATAGACCAGGGCTCGACAAAACCCGGGCGCCAGGTCGCATTTGCGACTAGAATTAGCGACCTGGCGCCTGGGGCGGCACAGCTGGGGGTATCCTTTCTCTGTGCAGACTCCCACCCCCCCCCCGTGCGATCGCGTCGGTCTGCGCCGGCCGGTAATTGAGGCCCCGGCTTTGCGGCCTTCTTCGGTAGTTCTGGAGTCCTTCTGAAATTTGGCGCCATCTTGTGGTGGCCGTTGGTATTGCAACCAGCAATGCTAATGCAATGCTAATGCGAAATACCTGCCTGTTTTTACTGCCCATCTCCTTCCCAAAGTGGAGAAGAGAAGGAAGTGAATGTGGGGATAGCCTTTTTTTTTTTTTTCGTAATAGATTTTATTTTTATTTATTTATATTTATATAAAAACTGTTAAATTATTTATTTTTTTCCTAATTAAAATTAATTTATCTCCCTGCTTGGCCCCTTTCACACGGGCTGTCTGATCAGGTTCGCCTGTCTTTTTTTCAGGCGGACTTGATCGGACCCTTAGAGCCCTTTCACACCGAGCCGCAGGGGGCATCGGCGGTAAAGCGGCGCTATTTTTAGCGCTGCTTTACCGTCGTTTTAGTGACGCTATTCGGGCCTCCAGTCTTTTTATGTGTAAATTTAAGAATAGTTATTTTTTATATTGAAAATAAAGCTTTGTCGGTCGTTTAAAAAAAACCTGGCTCCTAACTTTTTTAGCTGGCTCCTAGATTCCAAGCAAATTTGTCAAGCCCTGCTATAGACGCCCCCCAGCTACGAAATGTAAAGGGATATTACACCTTTATTGTTTGACTTTAAGCATTATTAAAATCACTGCTCCTGAAAAAACGTCCGTTTTTAAAACTTTTTTTTGCATTGATCCATGTCCCCTGGGGCAGGACCCAGGTCCCCAAACACTTTTTATGACAATAACTTGCATATAAGCCTTTAAAATTAGCACTTTTGATTTCTCCCATAGACTTTTAAAGGGTGTTCCGCGGCATTCGAATTTGCCGCGAACACCCCAAATTGTTCGCTGTTCGGCGAACAGCCAATGTTCGAGTCGAACATGAGTTCAACTCAAACTCGAAGCTCATCCCTAAATACCACCAAAAGAAAGCTCTATTTGTGGTAGAAAAAGGACGTTAATTTTGTTTGGGAGCCACGTCGCACAACCGCGCAATTGTCCGTTAAAGCGACGCAGTGCCGAACCGCAAAAAGTGGTCTGGTCTTTGGCCAGCCAAATGGTCCGGGGCTTAAGCGGTTAATGTGGATGTAAACTCTCACATATACCCGGTGAAGTGAACAGCCTCAGATAATACACAGAGATTAAACAGATCTCCCTACATAAGTTTTACATGTATATCTGCTGTCTTCATCTTCATATACTGTTTAGAAAGTGCAAGTCCTGTTAGAATTTTCTCTTCCTGGTTCCCCTGTAATCCTGTAGGAGTGGATTATTGCCATACACTGTGGGACAGCTGATTGGAGGACAGGCACACACCCCCTCCTCCTCCTTAGTTGTTAATTTTATAGTTTATTTAAAACGTACGTGTCCAACTAAGACTTCCCTATCCCACAGGATCCAACAAAAGTGTGATGGATGAGAGTGCCACAACTCAATAAATAGTACAGGAAAAACATACTAAGTCAGTTGGTAAAAAAAAAATTAACCTACTCATAACTACTTTAACTGTACCATTACTTTGTACCACAATGGTAAATGTTGATCTTGTACTTTAAAATTCTCCGCATAAAAATGGAAAAGAAAAAAAATCCCTTCTTTCATAAAACATCAAATATATATTTTTCCACAAATTTAGAGCAAAATGTATTCTGTGGGGAGAGGTGTCATACTCACGCATGTATAAGCCAAAGGGGGGTGGACACATTCTATGGTCTGGGGTTGATTGGTGTCATGTACAGGCAGGAGGGGTATATATAGATTTTATAGAAGTGTCCTCTTCACACATGTTCAGGTATGGGGGAGTGGCTCAGAAATTGACAGGTAAAGCTATGATCTGATCCCTGTAGATCCTGCTGTGCTGAATAAACTTCACTTATTTTTAATGTTGGTAAAGATTTACTTCCTGGTGTAGCAGGCAAGCTTTCCCACCTATATCTCTGACAGAGTGGTTAGCCTCACTGAGGAAGGGGGAGGCCTCACGCAGGCAGTGTTTACATTTGTGGTCACTGTTATTGACAATCACAAGGCACAGAGCCGCTCTTGCGGGCTCTGTTAATTTTGCCTGTAATGTGCACTGTCTAATGACTTCTCGATCTCAGAGCTTTAACATGCAGGCTGGCCACCCGTGTGTGTTTTTTGCTGTGTAAATTTTATAAACTGCTCCAGAGTCCACCCGCTCACTGTTTTGTACAGCAAGTCGTAAGGGGGGGTTAAGGGCTGGTTTGATTAGAAACAAGTCATTCATGGTGTGGACAGGTTCATACTGCTTGCTCTGGTTTCTTCAACCTTTCTACAGGAAATCATGTTATTGGAGTTGCCCAGCTATGCAGTTAATTTATTGTGGTGAAACAATATTTCTGATCATACAGGATTTATATAGAGTCAACAGTTTTACAACATGAGGGCGTACAGTTACAATACAATTCAATATGGAGGGAATCAGATTTTAGTGTCTTTTTTTTTCTGCAAGGTTACCATAGTGTATGAGCAATAAAAGTACACTACTTGTAATTCTTGTATCTTCCCACTACATTACTTGGTGATCCTTTTAATTCCATGGTTTTGGCACTATGAAGCCGCAATACAAATGGTTTTACCCCCCAGGGTTGTTTAGACCTGGAAGCTGGGGTCATGTCATTCTCTGCATGAGCAATGTTTAACTTCCTTGGACATGCACAGTGTTGGACTAAGCTTCAGCAAGCTTCCTCTCCTGCTAGATGGCAGAGATGGAATAGAAAATAAGCTCTAAAAGCTGCTCACTTTTAAAGTACCGATAAAGAAGTTGTGTAAATATCGCTTTTCCTTCTTTAAAGCGTATGTTAATCTAAAATGTGTTTGTTTTTGGCATCTCCCTAAATATGGTATTCTTAAGCAAATCATTTTTTTAATCTGTTGTAAAGTTTCTTACCTAGAGATCCTGGCAGTAACGGCATATCCTGACAAGCTGACAAAGCTAAGCCTATGCATCCTAATTAGCAGTGTTGTCTGTGAGCCATAGCCCGGGCACGTTGGTGATCGGTGCATTGAGACCGAAACAGAGGGTCCTGCAGGGTGCTGGGCTTTGTTCTAAGGCCCCTTTCCCAAGGGTTGTCCAGTTGGGTCTGCTTATCCATTTTTCAGATGGGCTGGACCAAACTCTCCATTCTCTTCTGAGGGCAGCTGGATGTTAACGGACTTGTTTACACCACCTTCCTCCGAACCCATCCGATACAGTAAAAATGTAAGGGGGATCCATTCTCCTCCGTCTGGCCAGTTGGAATTGGATGGCAGTCTGTTTACATTCGACAGCCCATAGAGGAGAATGGGTCGCGTCTGCTTGCATAAGCGGAGCGGCCACAAACCTGTCCAGCAGCTCATGTCAGCTGAGTCCATACCCTGCCCATGTGAAAGGGGCCTAAGGGAAAAGAGCAGAGCTGGAGCAATGCGAGGGCTAAAGTAGAGTGTAGGTGTTTGTGCACATTACCATCACACCCAGCATCCTCCACCATTTTTCTAAACACAAGCGTCAGCCCACTGAACCATTAGTGCGCCTACAGTTTATTTCAAAATTGGTTGGGGTTCTTTGGAAACGCATACCAGCAGAACATTTCGGGTTGCAGTTGTTTGTGCATGAAAAAAGTCAATATTGCAGGTACCTTATAAACTCAGGTTAGGGTTCCCCCATTTTTTATGAAGATCTTACCTTACCTTTTCCTAGTTGTCTTCAGGTTGGTAACGTGCTGGGTTCTCTTCTTGCTCTTCTGTGGTAGGTGGTGCTTAAAGATCATCACAACAGTGCTGCTGTCTGCATCAGAGGGGGTGGGGGTGTTCATAATCTGCATAAATCTGGAGGACATTAAAGAGTTACTAAATCCTCATGTTTGTTATTTAAAAAAAGTATAAAAAATGTCATACTGGCCTCCACTGTGCAGTTAGTTTTGAACAGAGTGGCCCCGATCCTCCTTTTCTGGGATCCCTCATCGGCGCTCCTGGCTCCTCCTCGCATCGGCAAATGACCTAGGAGAAGCGCTCTCCTTGGGGGTAACCATGCGGGTGTGATCCCGAGTCCAGCTTATGCGTGCATAGACACAGAACGCCGGACTCTCCTACATATTTTTGGTTTAAAAAAAATCGTAATAAGCGTATATTGATTGGTTTGTGCAAAAGTTATAGTGTCTACAAAATAGGGGATAGATTTATAGCATTTTTATTATTTTTTTACTTTATTTTTTAGTAATGGCGGTGATCTACGATTTTTATCGGGACTGCGACATTATAGCGGACACATCAGACACTTTTGACACAAATTTTGGACCATTGATAATTATACAGCAATCAGTGCTATAAAAATGTACTGATTACTGTAAAAATGTCACTGGCAGGGAAGGGGTTAACACTAGGAGGTGATCAAGGGGTTAAATGTGTTTCTAACTGTAAGGGAATGGGACTGACCTAGAGGAAATGACAGACCGTGGTTCCTAGCTTTTAGGAACACACTATCTGTCACTCCTCACAGAACAGGGGCTTGTGTGTTTAAACACACACACACTTCCCTGTTCTGCACTTCCCCGCGATCGCTCGTGGCCGGCGGTCAACACGACCGTCTGGCATGAGCATCGGCACCCCGCAGTGCGCGCGCCTGCTATCCCTATCCCGTGAGCCGATGTATATCTACAACGTGCCGACCTGCAGCAGTATGACGGCGGCTGGTTAGCAAGGGGTTAAAGAGGAGTTCCACCCATATAAAAGTCAGCAGCTACAAAAAGTGTAGCTGCTGACTTTTAATAATCGGACACTCGCCTGTCCCACGGTCCAGCGATGCAGGTGTACGAAGCCCCGCTCCTCTTACCCTGTGCGGCGCCTTCATTGTAACTGTGGGCGCCCGGCTGTGGCTTCACAGCCGGGCATGCACAAGCCGCGCTGCGTGTTGTGAATGGCTGGGCAATCTTCTGGGACCTGCCCCCCCCCCAAAAAAAAATGACATACCAAATGTGGCATGTCGGGGTCACCATCACTTAAAGCGGAAGTTCCATTTTTGGGTGGAATTCCGCTTTAAGTGGTTAAACTGACCTAATTTACAGACTGAAGTTCATTCCTTTGATCTAAAGAACTAACTGTTGCAATGTTTGTTTTTATCTCTGCCTAAGCAATGTTGTGATAAACTTGGCAGGCTGCCTGTTTGTTTCTTTTTGTTTTTGTTTTGTTTTGTTTTTTCTTTTTCTTTGTTTTTTTTTGTTTTGTTTTTGTCAACTGTCAGAAGTGAACAAAGAACTCTGCACTTACATAGAATCGGGAAAATGCTGTTTTCAAGATCGTGAGGATGGTTGAATCGCGATCTCGATTCTGTAACAATTAATCTTGCAGCTCTAAACCTGATAGGTCCTCTTTATAGAGAGCTAGAGATTTAAAAAAAAGCGCTTGGCTTTCCAAATGAGTACATGGCAGAATTTACAACTGCCAGGCCGGGCGTGACGTTATAACGACGCGCCCAGGTCTCCAAGAGTCATAGAAATGACCGGGGACCATCTGAATGGTCAACTTCCGGCATCGGTGGATTCCTTTTCCGGCTCGCCGAGCGCACGGGGGAGCTGGTAGAAGCATCGGAGGGTTGGCGGATGTCCCCTCCCTCCTGCCTGTAAGAACAAACAAGTGGCTGAACTTCCGCTATGATTGTTCCGGTGTTAAGCCAGCTGAAAAGAACGATACCGGGCATCAACCCGGTATAACCACTGAAACAGGAGGACGTCCATTTACCCTCCTGGCGAGAAGTGGTAAAACTAACTTTTCAAATTTTGTTGTGCGTATTAGGATGACCATTTTCTGAACTCCTTGCTGCATTTAGATAGTTTTACACCTTCTATGAACTGAGAACAAGCCATAATATTGTGCATCTAAGATCAATCCGTTTTAACGCTTAATGGTGTCAAGCTGGTGTCTCCAAACTTTAAAAACAAATAGCCAGTTTACTGCCCTTCAGACTTTAAGGGGCCAGACCGTGGCCAATGGGAATAGCAAAAACCCCATCTGCATCTGTAGAAGTAATGGTGCCCCATCTTTGGTGTTTGTGGGAGGAATGGTGTCCCAAGGGCCGATTAAAGACAAGCAACAGCCAAATTTGACCCAAAAGATGCAGTTTGGAGACCTCTGGTGTAAAAAATAGATATACAGTGCCTTGAAAATGTATTCATGCCCCATGAAATTTTCCACTTTTTCTCATGTTACAACCAAAAACGTAAATGTATTTTATTGGGATTTTATATTCTAGACAACCACAAAGTGGCACATAATTGTGAAGTGGAAGGAAAATGATAAACGTTTTTCAAAATTATTTACAAATATCTGAATAGTGTGGCGTGCATTTATATTCAGCCCCCTTTATATGATACCCCTAACTAAAATCTAATGGAATCAATTGCCTTCAGAAGTCACCAAATTAGTAAATAGCGAACCTTGGTGAACAAACAGCATCACAAAGGCCAAGGAACACACCAGACAGGTCAGGGATAAAGTTGCGGAGAAGTTTAATGCAGAGTTAGGTTATATTAAAAAAAAAACTATCTTTTAACATCTCGCAGAGCACTGTTTAATCCATCATTCAAAATATAGAAAGAGTTTGACACAACTGCAAACCTACCAAGACATGGCCGTCCACCTAAACTGACAGGCCGGGCAAGGAGAGCATTCATCAGAAGCAGCCAAGAGGCCCATGGTAACTCTGGAGGAGCTGCAGAGATCCACAGCTCAGGTGGGAGAATCTGTACACAGGACAACTATTAGTCGTGCACTTCAGAAATGTGGTCTTTATGGAAGAGTGACAAGAAGAAAGTCATTGTTACAGTTTGTGAGAAGCCATGTGGGGGACACAGCAAACGTGGAAGAAGAGTGGTCAGATGGGACCAAAATAGAACTTTTTGGCCTAAAAGCAAAATGCTATGTGGGGGGAAAACTAACACTGCACATCACTCTGAACACTATCCCCACTGTAAAACATGGTGGTGGCAGCATCATGTTGTGGGGATGCTTTTCTTCAGCAGGGACAGGGAAGCTGGTCAGAGTTGATGGGAAGATGGATGGAGCCAAATACAGGGCAATCTTATAAGAAAACCTGTTAGTCTGCTGAAGTCTTAAGACTAGGGCGGAGGTTCGCCTTCCAGCAGGACAACGACCCTAAACATACATCCAGAGCTACAATGGAATGTTTTACATCGAAGCATATTCATGTGTTAGAATGGCTCAATCAAAGTCCAGACCTAAATCCAATTGAGAATCTGTGACAAGACTTGAAAATTGCTGTGCACAGACCCTCTCCATCCAATCTGACAGAATTTGAGCTATTTTGCAAAGAAGAATGGGTAAAAATGTCCCTCTCTAGATGTGCAAAGCTGGTAGAGACATCCCCAAAAAGACTTGCAGCTGTAATTGTAGTGAAAGGCGGTTATTCAAAGTATTGACTCGGGGGGCTGTATACAAATGCCCCCCCACACAGATATTAGTAAAACATTTTGAAAACCATTTATCATTTTCCTTCCGCTTCACAATTATGTGCCACTTTGTGTTGGTCTATCACATAAAATCCCAATAAAATACATTTACGTTTTTGGTTGTAACATGCAAAATGTGGAATATTTCAAGCGGTATGAATACTTTTTTCAAGGCACTGTAATCTGTTGGGTTCATTTTTGCTGACCATAAAGTTTTCCTTTCACTTCAGTGATGCAACAAAGTGGGAAAGTCTCTCCACATGGAGGGGAAATCCCACTTGGTGTTCACTGGAACAGTTGTCCTCATTAACCTCTTGACATCCGGAGGCCGTCATATGACGGCCTCAACTTTCGGGGGTTATATCTGAATGATGTCTGTAGCCTTGTCTGTTGGCATTTTCAGCTGGCGATTCCGTACACCATAAGAACGATCATAGCGACTGTTCCGCCGCTTGATCGTTCTTGCGGGCGGCGAGAGGGGACGTCCCCCCTCCTGCCGCCCTCCGGTGCTTCTACCGACTCACCTCAGCGATCGGTGAGTCGGATAGCTGATCCGCCGGCGCTGGATGTAGATCATAGAGATTTCCGGCGGACCAGATGGTCGCCGGAGTCTCTATGATCGTTCGGAGGCCGGACGCGATGTTATGACGTCACGCCCGGCCTCTGCATTTAAAAAAATGGCGCCGCTTCGGCTGTGAAGCGGTGATCTTTTTTTTTTATTTTATTTTAGGCTTCCCAGCCTAGATGTGAGATGTGGGGTCTTATTGACCCCATATCTCACTGTAAAGAGGACTGATCATGTCATATTCCTATTACAAGGGATGTTTACATTCCTTGTAATAGGAATAAAAGTGATCAAAAAAAATTTTTTTTTTTTAAAAGTGTCAAAATAAAAATTTTTAAGTAAAATTAACAATAAAAAAATTTTTTTTTTAAAGCGCCCCTGTCCCCGTGAGCTCGCACGCAGAAGCGAACGCATATGCAAGTCCCGCCCACATATTAAAACGGTGTTCAAACCACACATGTGAGGTATCGTCGCGAACGTTAGAGCGAGAGCAATAATTTTGGCCCTAGACCTCTGTAACTCAAAACATGTAACCAGTAAAAATTTTTAAAGCGTCGCCTATGGGGATTTTTAAGTACCAAAGTTTGGCGACATTCCACGAGTGTGTGTAATTTTGAAGCGTGACATGTTAGGTATCTATTTACTCAGTGTAACTTCATCTTTCACACAATGCAAAAAAATTTTGGCTTACTTTGCTTTTTTGTTTTTTTTTAAAGCATGAAACTGTTTTTCTTTAAAAAAAAACGCGTTTGAAAAATTGCTGTGCAAATACCGTGCAAGATAAAAAGTTGCAATGACCGCCATTGTATTCTCTAGGGTCTCTGCTAAAAAAACATATATAATGTTTGGGAGTTCTATGTAATTTTATAGCAAAGAAATTATGATTTTTGACATGTAGGAGCGAAGTGTCAGAAATGGCCTGGATGCGAAGTGGTTAAGATATCCCCTTTATTCCTGTTCTTCCTTAGCTGGGCTAGATTAAAGCCAAACCCTCTTCTTCTTTTTTTTTTCTTTTTTTGTTTGTTTTTCTGTTTTTTTTTTCTATTTATTGTAACTTGCGGAACTGATTGTGTGAAGCATTCGTATACCTGGTGTACTTTTTGATGCTTCTTAAATGCTTATTAACCTTTCTTCTTTTTCTTGGATATTTCAACCCATATCAAGCTCGTGACTGTCGTATCCTTTGGACTTCAGTATAAGCAAGTGCTCATTGGACACTGGCCATGGTGAAAAATTGGTGCTAACATTTCCAAGAATTTGAAAATGTTTCTCTTTCTGAATGTAATGTTTTTTTTACTGGATATACTGTATCTTGTGTAAAATCGATAACACCTTTCTGTGCTGTATTTTCAGTCTATGCTAATTTTACTAGCCTAATAGACTGTTGCCTTTTTTTTTTTAATTGTTCTCCCACATAAAGTGGTTGTAAAACCTTACATCTACCCAGTGAAGTGACTGGCCTCAGGTTATACACAGAGATTAAACAAATCTTCCCACATAAGTTTTACCTGTTGACCTGCAGCCCTCACTTCTCTACATCTGTTTAACGTGCAAAATTTATAAAGCTTTTCTGAGCTGTCAGAAAAAAAGTGGCGGAGAGAAGTTACACACGGCAGAGCTCGGTAAAGAGAGCTCTGAGCTGATTGGAGGAAAGGGACAAACCCCTCTCCACACAGGAACAGAGCTGAGCCTGTCAAATACAGGCTGTGTGCTGGATATCCCTCCACTGTCACCATTTATCTCTTGGTGTCAGGAAAACCTGTCAGTAGTGACTTGCTGATAGCAAAGGATTGAAGCAGCAGACAGAAGTGACACTTGGTGCTCTGGATTGAGTTGAGTAATCACTATAAAGGGATATGCTTCATATTTCATGTGTGAGGTTTACAACCACTTTAAAAAAAAACAAAAAACCTTTCAAACCAAACCATTGAATTCACGGTTTCACAAAGCAGTGTCTTTTAAGGTGTGCTGTTAATAATGGTCACAGTTCCTTGTTGTCAAGCCCTCAAATGGCTGGTGTCAGCACTGATCACATGTGCCACATCATGCCAAATGTGGATCAGAGGCCAAGATGGCAGTAAAGGAGAAGAGGGTTTAATTCTGCTTTTAACTAGGAGTTCATGTTTCTCCTTTGTTCATTGAAGGACACAGCCACACTTCATGACAGCTTGGTTTGATATCGCCACCTACAGGAACAGTACGATAGGTGCAACTAAACTAAAGGCACACCCAGGGGGGGGGGGGAGGCAGCTCTCTAGAGGTGACCTAGCCCCCCCAAAAAATGTACAGTACAGATTAATATTTTATATTTGGACCACATAGGCAGCAATTTGTGTCAAAATATACTTGGACAACAGAGAGATTCTGATTACACAGAGTAATCAGCCAGGAGGGCCTTCCTCCTAGAAGAGATGAGAC
This sequence comes from Lithobates clamitans, assembly GCA_037952925.1. Taxonomy (NCBI): domain Eukaryota; kingdom Metazoa; phylum Chordata; class Amphibia; order Anura; family Ranidae; genus Lithobates; species Lithobates clamitans. Next base: position 459,017 of record JBBGZY010001467.1, read on the forward strand.
TTTCTGCTTGTTCAGTTAGGTCTCTGTGCAAGTGGGATTATGTTTGCATCGGAACTGCTTCTCTGTTAATACAAAAACAAGTTTAAAGCAACTTGCAGCTTAGCAAGTCAAGTGCACCTGTCAGTAAACTGTATGATCTCAAAAGCCCTTATACAGAGGGCTCTTCTAAGCATGCAACCAGATCTAGAATTTCGAGGAAGAGCTGGCATGTTTTGCAAACTACAAATGCACTCTTTATTAAATGTCTGTAAAATTAACAATTGCATACAAATTATAAAATATAACACTTGTTTTGTAATGGTAAGGTGAAAAATGTTTTAATTATCCTTTTTTTTTTTTTTTTCTTTCCGTACATATACTGAAAGTGTCGTTTGTATAGAATTACTGCATAATAATGGGACTGCTATATAAGATATTCCAAATACTTCATGTAATGCGTTTCAGGTCTCAGGGAACCCCTGTTAAAATGAATTAATCAAGGATCAGTGGGAGGAATGCCCCTTATACTGGTGGACAGTAGGAAGTATGTCCCTTACATTGGTGATCAGTGGGGCGAATGCCCCTTACATTGGTGATCAGTGGGAAGAATGCTCCTTACATTGGTGATTAGAGGGAAGAATGTTCCTTACATTGGTAATTAGAGGGAAGAATGTCCCTTACATTGGTGATCAGGAGGAAGAATGCTCCTTACGTTGGTGATCAGTGTGAAGAATGTCACTTTGGTGATCAGTGAAAATAATGCCCCTTACATTGGTGATCAGTGGGAAGAATGCCCCTTACATTGGTGATCAGTGAGAAGAATGTTCCTTACATTGGTGGTCAGTGGGAAGAATGCCCCTTACATTGATGATCAGTGGGAAGAATGCTCCTTACATTGGTGGTCAGTGAGAAGAATGTTCCTTACATTGGTGATCAGTAGGAAGAATGCTCCTTACATTGGTGATCAGTGGGGAGAATGTCCCTTACATTGGTGGTCAGTGGGAAGAATGTCACTTTGGTGATCAGTGAAAAGAATGTCCCTTACATTAGTGGTCAGTGGGAAGAATGCCCCTTACATTGGTGACCAGTGGGAAGAATAGTCCTTACATTGGTGATCAGTGAAAAGAATTGCCCCTTACATTAGTGGTCAGTGGGAAGAATGCTCCTTACATTGATTGTCACTGGGAAGAATGTCCCTTATATTGGTGATCAGTGAACAGAATGTCGCTTACATTGGTGATCAGTGAAAAGAATGCCCCTTACATTGGTGGTCAGTGGGAAGAATGCTCCTTACATTGATTGTGACTGGGAAGAATGTCCCTTCCATTGGTCGTCAGTGGGAAGAATGCCCCTTAGGTTGGTGGTTAGTGGGAAGAATGCCCCCTTTGAGCCACAACTATGCAGATCCATCAGATTGGGGGGTTCAATCGGCCACCTCTCAAAAAACCCCTAGCAACCTCTGGGGGAACCCTAGGGTTCCACGAAACCCTGTTTGAGAATGGTTGACTTAGATGATGCCCCTGACATTGGCAGTCAGTGGGAAGAATGTCCCTGACATCGGCGATCAGTAGGAGGAATGCCCCTGATATTGGTGGAAAGAATAAAACCTTTTCAGACAGCTAAAAAGATCATTGCTGTCATGATACTGGTGGTTGATCCAGAACTATCAGATGGGGGTTCAGTCAGCCACAGTTCAAGAAACCTCTACAAACCTCTGGAGTAACCCTTGGGTTATAGGAACCCTGGTTAGAGAATGGCTGACTTTTATATAATGATGGAGATGTTGGGGCGTGATGTGAGTGTACTCAATGGCAAGCCTCAGTCCTGGAGGAACATGCTTGAACCTATAATGGGCTTGCACTTTAAAATTCCAACTTGTATGGTGTACCCAGGAAGCAGGGATACCAGCATTTACAAAATTTTGGTGGCTAAGTTGGTGCAGCTCAGTTATATGCTTGGATGAGAAGTCCTGTGTGGTTCAGAATATTCTGTTCCAGTATGTTACAGATCCCTGATTGGAGGGAAAAGCACACAGGAGCAGAGCTGAGGCTGCTTTTGCTACCTCCCCTGTCAATATGTTTCTCTTGGTGTCAGGAAAAGTTGTCAGAAGTGATTCATAATTGTACCAGAGAAACGAGGCAGCAGACAGAAATTACACTTAGTGCTCTGGATTAGGACAAGCACACACCATAGAGGGATATGCTTTTGTTCATATTTCATGTGCAAGTTTTAAAACCATTTTAAATCTCAACTTCAGTCTCCTGCAATCTCTCATTTCCCAGTGCTCCCCCCCCACCCCCGCAAGCTATTTTACCAGTTTGGTCTCAGCACAAATAAGTCATGGGCGTTCCATATCTACTGTTAATTTGATTAATTGTGCTTGCCACTGTGGGTATGACGAGGCTGCAGTATGGCTGAGAATAAGCCATTTAGCCCGTGCTGTGCAGCACCTGGAGCAGTTGCAAGAGCACTGTTTCACCCTGCACGTAACTCTGGAGCTTTAACAATGGACTCATCCTAATCATCAAAACTAAATTGAAAAAAAAAAAAAAGACCTAACCAGTTTTAGAAAGCGCATTTTAAACTTGTTTAATTGTTCATTACAGAATCTAAGGAGATATGGATCATTGGGAACTATTGGGTGACCAATTCTGCTCAAGCAGCAAGAAACAACAGCTCGTACGGCATGAACCTGGGATTCGACGAGAAAGATTTTACCGTTCGTTGGATGGAAAAGTATGACCTGATGTGGCGTGACTTGGTGCCCGATGTGCACCGGGCTGCTTCTGCCATGGGAGAACCAAGCATCGTATTCATCCATCTAGGGAGCAGTGAGCTGGGGCAAGAGCCTTTTGCAAAGTTTCTATCTGTGGTGAAACACGATTTAGGTCGCCTTACTGAGTCTTACCCAAACACCATTTTTATCTGGTCAACAATAATGCCCAGAAGAGAGTGGATGAATACAATCGTAGAAAAGCTCAGAAGGAAGTATAATGGTAAAGTTTCATTTTTTGCAAAAACCAATGGGCTCAAGGTGTCCTATCTAAACGATGTTGAGAAGATAGCTAAAGATCGTATACTCTATAGGGGTAAAGTCTCTCTGGAGGATATTAGCGAAGTCTTTATTCAGAGCCTCAAACGCTCCTTGGATTTCGCAATCAAAGAATTAAAAATAAAGTCTCTTTAGTGCATTCCAAATATGCAAAGTCCCATTATATGATCCTGGGACAGTTCATATTAAGGCTTAGCTGAAATCAATGATAGTTTTTTCCTTATAAGATGGAAATCGCATTTTTTTTTACATAGTATTTTGTTGTTTTGGTGTGAAATTTTGTGATTTGTTCCTTATTCAGGGGCTCAACGTAGATCATTGTATCTTTGACACATTTTTTTTTAATTAAATTGTCTTCACGTGTTACAAGTTAAGATGGTTTTTAAAGCGATCCTTTTGCTAAAGACTTGGGGTATAGTAAAACCCTAGTAAAGAAACATTACTATCTACTGTACCTAATCTTGTCTCCTAGCTGTCCCAATTTTTTTCTTTTACTTTCAACATTGGCATGCAGAATTCTGTGTCCTACATTTCTGCCTGTAGGTTGGCTTTGCTGCCTTGCAGGTACCCTTAAAGTGGTTCTAAACCCTTACATATACCCGGTGAAGTGATTATCTTCAGGTGATACAGAGATGAAATCAGTCCCCCATATATTTTTGTTTATCTGTAGTCTTCTTCTCTACATCCATTGAAAGTCCAGAGTTTATCAAGCTTGAAGAGCTGTCAAAAAAGGGGTCGGAGAGCTGAAGTTAGACTGCAGAGCTCAGTGAGGAGAGCTCTGAGAACTGATTGGAGGGAAGGGACAAACCCCCCTCCACACAGCTCACAGGAACAGAGCCGAGGCTGTCAATCTGCTAAAAGTCCCTTCCCTGTCACCATTTTTCTTTTGGTGTTAGGATAACTTGTAAAAAGTGACTCGTGCTGATAGCAGAGGAATTAAATCAGCAGACAAATTACACTTTGTGCTCTGGATTGAGACAAGTACACACTATAGAGGGATATACTTTGATCATATTTCATGCCTTAGGTTTACAACTACTTTTAAGGGTCCCAGTCTCACCACCCTTGCATTTACATTCCTGATCAAGACTTACTGCAGATCCAGTGCTCCGTGTGCCATTTAACACGTTGCATGTCGGTTGACTCTCAAAATGCATCAGTACTAGGACATCTAAGGCTCAGTTGAATTTGCTTTATAGAATGTTGATGGTTTCCTTATGGGGGAGAAATGACATTTTCCCATAATTGAGGTTCCTTGGTGTGTAGTTTTATGTTAGAGTGAGTATTGTGCATCGGATTCAGATGTTTACTGTAGATCATGGTTTCCTTGATAACACTTTTCTGTTCTAATAAAATCGTTTTTCTTTAAATGCCTCTGTGTTATCTGTGTATTCGAAGTATGGTAAGTTTGTGTGTACTTGTGTATGGTGAACGCTTTGATGTATTTAGAATGTTTTACACCTTTTATGATCTGACCTTAGAACAAGCCTTAAAATGCACCACGTTTGTTAGCTCCTAGACAGTTAAAAATCAGTTGGGTTCATTTTTGCTGTTTGCATTCTGTTGGAGAGTGGTTGTAAACCCTTACATATACCCACTGAAGTGACCAGCCTAAGGTGATGAACAGATTAAGAAAATCTTCCTACAAGTTGGACCTCTCTATCTTGCAGCCCTCTCCTCTACAGCCATTCAAATTAAACAAATCAAAGGCTATTTTTAAGTTCCAGGGGGAAGTGATCTGATGCCACACAGCGCAGATCAGGAAGTTGGGTGTAATGTGAGACCTGAGTAGAGGGAAAGGACACACCCACACTCTCATAGGGAAACATACACAGCTGGGGGTGCCAATCACCTGCTGTGTGCTGGAGGGGTAAGGGCAGGTGCCCTCTGGCATTCTGTAGTGTCAGAAACGACTCATGCAGATAGCATAGGAAGCGGACAAGGTCACATGAGACGCTTTGTATTGAGACAAGTACACACTATAGAAGGATGTGCTTTGTCTGTTTTTCATTTCAGAGGTCTTGAGAACACTACGGAAAGTGAGAGGAAGTCTCTCTCCAAATTGAGATAAATTCTCACTTAGATGGTTGTCGCAGGAACAGATATGCTCATTGGAAGATGTACTAAAAAGAGGCAGTCTCATTGTGCTGTAAGTTCAGGCTCATCAAACCGTAAATCCGGGAATGAGGATACACGGCCGGAAGGTATTTTAAGATGTGACAAAGGGGCTCCAAGTCTAGTATACCTATTGAGTCTTGGTTCCAGTGGGGTGGATTTGGGTGGAATACATCAATCAGCAGCCTTAGTAAAAGTTAATGCAGCATGTATCACTGGAGAAGATGTGTGGAGATGGGGGGGATGACGGCTCAGATTGTGGTGCAGCAGGGCTCATCAGGCCTGGGAATTGGCACCTTTGATTTCCTACGTGTCACTGGAATATGTCCCCTTTATTCCTGTTATGATTCCAAATCTAAAAATGTTGTAATTTCCATCACTTTCATTCCTGGCTCAATAGACACCAGAGCAAATTGTGGGAAGGAGGGGGAAATAATAAATATATATATATACACACACATATATATACACACACACAAAAGTGAGTACACCCCTCACATTTTAGTAAATAGTTTATTCTATCTTTTCATGTTACATCCCTGCAGAAATGTCACTTTGCTACAATGTAAAGTAGTGAGTGTACAGCTTGTATAACAGTGTAAATCTGCTGCCCCCTCAAAATAACTCAACACACAGCCATTAATGTTTAAACCGCTGGCAAAAAAAGTAAGTACACCCCTAAGTGAAATTGTCTAAATTGAGCCCAAAGTGTCAATATTTTGTGTGGCCACCATTATTTTCCATCACTGCCTTAACCCTCTTGGACATGGCGTTCACCAGAGCTTCACAGGTTGCCACTGGAGTCCTTTTCCACTCCATAATGACATAGTTACATAGTAAGTGAGGTTGAAAAAGACACAAGTCCATCAAGTCCAACCTATGTGTGTGATTATGTTGTGATTGATAAAATCACGGAGCTGGTGGATGTTAGAGGCCTTGTGCTCCTCCACCTTCCGTTTGAGGAGGCCCTACAGATGCTCAATAGGGTTTAGGTCTGGAGACATGCTTGGGCAAGTCCATCACCTTTACCCTTTGCTTCTTTAGTAGGGCAGTGGGTCATCTTGGAGGTGTGTTTAGGGTCGTTATGTTGGAATACTGCTTTGCGGCCCAGTCTCCGAAGGGAGGGGATCATGCTCTGCTTCAGTATGTCACAGTACATGTTGGCATTCATGGTTCCCTCAATGAACTGTAGCTCCCCAGTGCCGGTAACACTCATGCGGCCTCAGACTATGACACTCCCACCACCATGCTTGACTGTAGGCAAGACATACTTGTCTTTGTACTCCTCACCTGGTTGCCGCCACACACGCTTGACACCATCTGAACCAAATAGGTTTATCTTGGTCTCATCAGACCACAGGACATGGTTCCAGTAATCCATGCCCTTAGTCTGCTTGTCTTCAGCAAACTGTGGGCTTTTTTGTGCATCATCTTTAGAAGAGGCTTCCTTCTGGGACGACAGCCATGCAGACCAATTTGATGCAGTGTGCGGCTTATGGTCTGAGCACTGACAGGCTGACCCCTCACCCCTTCAACTTCTGCAGCACTCGTATGTCTGTTTTCCAAAAACAACCTCTGGATATGACGCTGAGCATGTGCACTCAACTTCTTTGTTTGACCATGGCGAGGCCTGTTCTGAGTGGAATCTGTCCTGTTATAGCCTAGGCCATCTTTATGTAGAGGAACAATTCTTTTTTTCATATCCTCAGAGGGTTCTTTCCATGAGGTGCCATGTTGAACTTCCAGTGACCAGTATGAGAGTGATAAAACCAAATTTAACACACCTGCTCCCCTTTCACACCTGAGACACCTTGTAACACTAACGAGCCACATGAAACCAGAGAGAAAATGGCTTATTGGGCCCAATTTGGACATTTTCACTTAGAATAGTTACATTCCCCACAATGTTCCATGTAAAATATATTATGTAGTATACTATATAATATATTCACCCATTACCTATTTCCTATTAGAATAAAATATTTACAGAAATGTGAGGGGTGTACTCACTCTTGTGAGATACAGTGTGTGTGTGCGTGTGTATATATATATATATATATATATATATATATATATATATATATATAAAAGTGTGTGTGTATAGAGATGAATATATATATATATATATATATATATATATATATATATATATATATATATATGCGTATAAGCCGAGTTTTTCAGCACTTTTATTGTGCTGAAAATGCCCCCCTCGGCTTATACTCGAGTCAAGCACTTTTCTGCAGCAGAGAATGACATCTTCCGAACCGACTTTTGGGCCCTTATCATGGGGCCACTTGGTGCTAGGAACCCCAAATTTGGTGTGCAAACCCAGTGGAACTAGCACTACAATATATCTAAAGCTAGCACCAACTGACCCCGAGATACGGGGCCCCAAAGTCGGTTCGGAAAATGTAATAATCTGCTGCAGAAAAGTGCTTGACATTTTCCGAACCGACTTTGGGGCCCCATATCTCGAGGCCACTTGGTGCTAGGAACACCAGCTTTGGATATGTTGTAGTGCTAGTTCCACTGGGTTTGCACTCCAAATTTGGGGTTCCTAGCACCAAGTGAGTGGCCCCAAGATGCAGGGCCCAAAATTCGGTCATATGTGTCCATCTGCAGCAATGTAATTTCTGGACCCTTTGGGTCCAGAGACCCCAAATTTTGGCTGCAGCTAGGGGGCACCTAGGAACCCTTAACTACCGAGTTTGAAGTTCGGGGGACCTATGGCTGCAAATGGGAGGCTGCAAATGGGCATTGTTGACCCTCTTTTCCAATTACAGTAGCTGTGCATTTCTCACCCTCGGCTTATACTCGAGTCAATAAGTTTTCCCAGTTTTTTGTGGTAAACTTAGGTGCCTCGGCTTATACTCGAGTATATACGGTATATATATACACTATCTAATATTAATATATATTTTTTTTTTTTTACATTTTTCCAAATTCTCCCCTCTGTATTCTGTTGGGGCTTTTCCTGTAATTTCCTGTCTCGGTGGCACAACAGGAAATTCCAAACGCAGGGGAAAATCCCACTTAGTCCAGTGTAACTGGATCAGGTGTCCTCATTGAAAGATATCCCCTTCTATTCCTGTCTTGGTGTCAAATTCTAAAGTTTTTGCATTTTCTATGATTTTCTGTACATGCAATCTCACCAACTTGAACAAACTTAAAACTGAAGTTTTGTTTTTTGTTTTTTTGAGGGGGGGAGGGGTTGTCTCTAATAAAGGTTATCTGTAGCATGTGTTAGTATTATGTTTTAAAATATTTGAAATTGAGTGTACAGTACATATGAATATTTTATATTTCCCACATGCAAGCAGCAGCATGTTTAGCAAAATAGATCTGAACAGCAGGGAGATCAGATTACACACACCACAGAATCATTGAGCGCAACCTAAGCCTACAATGGGCCTGCATGTTTTCTTGCCAGCTTATGCTGTTCCCAGGAAAGAGATACCAGCACGTAGCTCAGTGGGCGCAGCACAAGTACGCTTGGATGTTAAAAGTCCTGTGCAGTAGTTTTTTTGTTTTTTGTTTTTGTTTTTTATAGCAATTCTACAGATCCAAAGCAATGAATTTGCGTGGGCAAAATATGAAGAAAAAGAAATGCCCTACCATTCTACAATAGATGCACATTTCCCCTAATGCTTTAAAAATGCTGCAAGTACAGAAAGATACCTGATCTGCCAGAAATCCAGTGAGTGTCTAACTTCCCAAAGTGAGCTGACCACGCTGCACTGAAAGCCCAGCCAACGTCGCATCTGCCCAGTGGTGTGAACTACAAAAAAAACCTACTGTAGAAAAAAGAGGGTGTAGCACCCTTGTGTATTAGGGAAAAAACGTGAGAGATATTGCAGCTAATATTGAATTCACAAGGGGAAGATGAATAGCGCTCTTAATCAAAATGTCCAAAAGGATAAATGTTCTCAAACTTTCTCAATACCTTCAGTCAGAATAAGTTTTCACAGAAATGGTATTTAGGCAGCTAGTCTTCATAATCATGTGGCTGTACAGTAGAAGATGTAATAGACATTGCAAACCGGCCTGAGGACTCCATGCAGCCCTTTGTGTGGGGTTCGGGCCTGAGCAGTCACTAGAGGACCATTTGTAAAGAATGTGTCCCTACTCTACAGCATGGCCTCAGTCTCCAGCCACTTTTGTAGAACAATCTGACCATTTCCTCTAGAACAGTTGTCTACAAACTGCAGCTCTTTGCTTTTATCTGACCCATGGGGCATTTTCATCCACTGATGCCAACAGTGGGGCAAAATCCTCCCCTACTGAGACCAGGGAAGGGGCACAATTGCTCCCAGTGGCACCAACCATGGGGCACAGTTCCTCTCAATGACACCCAACAATTTGCCCTGTGGACACCAACATTGGCGCTCAACTCCTCCCACTGACACCAACGTTGGGGCACAGATATTCCTAACACCCAATAATTGGGCACAATGACACCAACTATGTGGCAGGATTCCTCATAATGACAATAAACAATTGGGCCCAATCACACCAATGATGATCCCCAGTGATCATCAATGACACCAAATACGGGGCATAATTGCTCCTACTAACACCAAAGATGGGACATTGTTTTTTTTCCCTTTTCTACTCCCAATGGCCACAGTCTGGCCCCCTCAAGTTTAGAGTTCAGTAAACTTAACCCCTGTTTAGAAAGTTTGGAGACCCCAGCTCTAGAAAGTCATCAGTCTGACAGTCTATTGTATTGCTAAAATGTTTAATATAAAAATTATATGCGCCTTTTGAAGATATCAGGGGCCACATTTGCAGCCTTGTATACTTTGTTGACAGCCACTGACCTTGTGCATTAAAGGGGATCACACTTAATTGGATAAAAACATGGATTCACAAAAGTCTGATATGTGGTCCTTGTTAAGGGCTCAGGAAGATGTTCAAGGAACAGTCCTCTCTCCTAACAGTGGCTAGCGATTGGGTTGGTGTTGCGGCTCTGGGTGAATCAACAGTTATTCCTTGTAGGTAGAATCACAACATCTTCGGTGCTTGGTTGTGACCTCTCTGGGCAGTAAAGTGTTCATTTTAGAATTTTGTAATATCCTAGCAACACAATTTCAGAAACACTTCTTTGTCAAGCTAATGCAGAAGTGTGTGGGAGCGGTCTTAAAATTTGTGGCGGGAAAGGGGCAACGCTAATGCATATGCATGAGGTTAAACCGGAAAGGAGGGTGGAATACCACTGGCCATAAAAATATGCAATGGAAATGCAGTAAAAATACATCTCGGTAGATACAAACTTCTATGTTAGAGATGAGATGGGTGTTCTGTGATGCTATCACTCTTTCCACCATAGATGCTGTACAGTAAGTGCAAGTTTTCTGCCGAAGACGGGAAGTATGTAATTGGCTGGATCATCAGGTGAAAATAGACAACAGTCTTGGGGGGGGGGGGGGGGGGGGTCCAACCACTACATCTAAGGACTGGTAAACTGCAATATATTACATGTGTTCTTGGATTTGCACGTTTTATTGCATTGTCTGTCTTTGTGTTTTTATAGAACAGGGGTCTCCAAACTGTGGGCCAGATGTGGCCCTTTGCTTTTATCTGGCCCTTGGGGCATTATTCCTTCCACTGAGTCAAGGCACTATTCCTCCCATTGACACCAACAATGGAGAACTAATTTTCCCACAGACACCGGTGATGGGGTGCTATTCCTCACACTTACACCAATGATGTAATTGTTTTACTCCCTCAGACCACCAAGCCTATGGCAATGTTTACTCTCACCGATGCCAAGGCATTTCCTACCCCCACTGGCCAAAGTTGGGCCCTGATAAAGTGTAGAGGACAGTAAACTGGCCCGTTATTTTGAAAATTGACACCCCTGTTATAGCAGATGTATACCTTTGCATTGTGTTTTTAGCGCTTTAATTTCAATGAAGTTGAACCAGAAGAAGCACCAAACAAACATTTTAAGTGCATTTTATTTCATAGTGGACAAAGAGTAAAAACAGAAGGTATCAAACGTGTTTTGGCTCCAGTGTTTCTCTTTGTATACTATGGAATTAAAAAAATGCTTGTGGACTCAAATGTTTGCTTCATCTTGTTCAACTGCATTGAAATTGGGCTAAAAATACAATGCACTTATTAAGCCCATCTACAGTGCCTTGAAAAAGTTTTCATACCCCTTGACATTTTCCACATTTTGTCATGTTACAACCAAAAACATAAATGTATTTTATTGGGATTTTATGTGATAGACCAACACAAAGTGGCACATAATTGTGAAGTGGAAGGAAAATGATAAACTGTTTTCAGAATGTATTTTACAAATAAATGTGAAGAGTGTGGTGTGCATTTGTATGCCCCCCCCCCGAGTCATTACTTGTAGAACCACCTTTCGCTACAATTACAGCTGCAAGTCTTTTTGGGGATGTCTACCAGCGTTGCACATCTAGAGAGTGAAATTTTCGCCCATTCTTAGCTAAATAGCTCAAGCTCTGTCAGATTGGATAGAGAGCGTCTGTGAACAGCAATTTTCAAGTCTTGCCAGAGAATCTCAATTGGATTTAGGTCTGGACTTTGGGCATTCTAACACATGAATATGCTTTGATCTAAAAAAGGATCTCCAAACTACGACCCTCCAGCTGTTGCGGAACTACACGTCCCATGAGGCATTGTAAAACTGACATTCAGACATGACTATGCATGATGGAAATTGTGGTTCTTGAACCGCTGGAGTGCCATAGTTTGGGGACCCCTGACATTCCATTGGTAGCTCTGCTTGTATGTTTAGTGTTGTCCTGCTGGAAGGTGAACCTCCACCCCAGTCGTAAGTTTTTTGCAGACTTTTAACAGGTCTTTGTCTAAGATTGCACTGTATTTGGCTTTATCCATTTTCCCATCAACTCTGACCAGCTTCTCTGTACTTGCTGAAGAAAAGCATCCCCACAACTTGATGCTGGTGTGTTCAGGGTGATGTGCAGTGTTAGTTTTCCGCCACACATAATGTTTTGCTTTTAGGCCAAAAAATTTAATTTTGGTCTTATCTGACCAGAACACCTTCTTCCTCATGTTTGCTGTGTCCCCCACATGGCTTCTCGGAAACTGCAAACAGGACATCTTATGGCTTTCTTTCAACAATGGCTTTCTTCTTGCCGCTCTTCCATAAAGGCCAGATCTGTGGAGAACACGACTAATAGTTGTCCTGTGGACAGATTCTCCCACCTGAGCTGTGGATCTCTGCAGCTTCACCAGAGTTACCATGGGCCTCTTGGCTGCTTCTTTGAATGCTCTTCTTGCGCGGCCTGTTGGTTTAGGTGGATGGCCATGTCTTGGTAGGTTTGCAGTTGTGCCATACTCTCCATTTTCGGATGATGGATTGAACATTGCTCTGCAAGATGTTAATAAGATGGGATTTTTTTTTTTAACCTAACCCTGCTTTAAACTTCACAACTTTATCCCTGGCCTGTCTGTTGTGTTCCTTGGCCTTCACAATGCTGTTTGTTGACTAAGGTTCTCTAACAAACCTCTGAGGGCTTCACAGAACAGCTTTATTTATACTGAGATTACATTACACACGAGTGCACTCTATTTACTAATTGGGTAACTTCTGAAGGCAATTGGTTCCACTAGCTTTTAGTTGGGGGTATCAGAGTAAAGGGGGCTGAATACAAATGCATGCCACACTTTTCAGATATTTATTTGTAAAAAAAAATTATTTTCCTTGTACTTCACAATTATGTGCCAATTTGTGTTGGTCTATCACATAAAATCCCAATAAAATACATTTACGTTTTTGTTTGTTACATGACAAAATGTGGAATATGTCAAGGGGGATGAAAACTTGTGTGCACTGTGTCCATGTCTCCATGCTTTATTTTGCTGAGAAATCCATTTGGGGGAAAAAAAAACCCCTAGCCTTTCTGCCCATGGCCATTTGGAGTAGGGTAGATTGTTCATGTATAAAATATGATATACTTTCCTATCTATGTACAAGTGCTTGGAGCACAATGATTACAGTCAATGTTGATTGAGAGCGTAAAGTTCTGCTTTAAAGTGGAGGGCCACCCTAAAATAAAAAATGGCATCAAAAATCTTTCAAAAATTTAAAAAAAATGTGAAATTTTTTTTTTAACTTACCTGAAACCCTTGTTGCTAGGTAATCTTCCTAATCTGCCTCTTCCTTCTCTGCGGCGCTTCCTCCTCTTCGGCGTGCCACCCCGTTGCCCTCTGGGAACTGTGTGTGTCCCAGAAAACTACGGGGCCATTCACAAAGCGCCACCGAATGCTGGAAAGATCTGTGTAAATACCCTTTTTTTTTTTTAATCCGCTCTGGTCCAGTCACATGATGCAAAAGCTTAGGCCCCCTTGTTTCATGGTACGGCCACTGCAGGGGAAGAGGAGGGAGCGCGCCAGCATTGGAAGCCAGCTGGTGACAGTTTCTGCACTTCAGCCTAGTTGTCGAGTGTTCCATGACAACAGGGAACTGGAGCTTCAGCATTGCGTCACCAAGCAAGAGTGGATCGAAAAAGGGTATTTACTACTTGGTCTTTCCTTTTTTGAACTTGTATAGGATGTATACTGTTCCACTACATGAATATTGTAGGGCTCGGGATCGCCTATTATTGTTGGGAACCTTCCTAGGGCCCTCTGGCTGTTACGGCCTCTGGACCATGCCTATCTGTTGCTGTTTTACCTGCTGTTAGGAGGGATTTCGTTTTTTCGTTCTTTGACATATATTTTCTTTGCCTTTTTTTTGCAAACTAACCTCCGTTAAAGCTATCCCCTGCGAGGGCGTAACCTTTGCATGTTATCTTCTTGTAATAACCAAATAAACATTATTGAAACCGAAAAAGGGTATTTACTCAGATCTTTTTTTACCATCAATGTACAGCATAGATAGGAGAAAGAGGGAAGCAGTGTTTTTAAGCAGACTTAAGCTGGCCATAGATGGGGCGATTTTTCTTTCTTGCTACCACAGGTTGCAGGAAAAAAAATCGCTTGATTCCCCTATCCGCACAGTCAGTGTTGATGGGGGTGCGGTTCTGCCCAGGAGATCAGTGAATATTGCCAGTAGCTATAGCCGCTGGCAATAATCGCATGAAAAATTCAACAGGCTGGTTGTACTCAAGTTGATCGATCAACTTGGGTACAGTTAGCTTCCCCATACATGGTTCGAATCTTGCCCGGTACAGCAGGCTATATCCAGCTTTATATGTAGCCTTTACTTCCTCTTAAAACCCCAACTGCCCCCACTCCCTCCGCCCCAGAGGCCATTTTAGCAGTTCAGCACAAGTTGGTCACAAAAGTACCATGGTCTGTTGTGATTTGTGGTAGAAAAGTGGCTGTAGCCACTTGCATTGACATGAAAAATCAACTTTGGTATGGTCAGCCTGCCCAGACATGGTTCCAATCTCGGCCGGTCCCTGCTGTACCGGCTGAGATTAGCACTCTGTGGCCAGCTTCATATGTAGTCTTTATTTCCACTTAAATTCCCAACTACCCCCATCCCCTCCCCCTCCAGAGGCTATTTTAGCAGTTTACTCTCAGCACAAGTTGGCCACAAGTACCATGGTCTGTTGTGATTTGTGGTGGAAAAGCCTGCAGTATTGCTGTGAATAAGGCCATACAGGACCTAGACCATTGCAAGAACATCACTTAGACAAAAACAAATTTCAAGTATATGCGTAGCTGCAACTTTCCCGATGCACCCATCCTTTAAAGCAACACTGAAAATAAAAATGACCAGACCTATTGTAGAAAGCGCACTTTATACTTGTTTAATTGTTTATTACAGAACCTAAGGAGATTTGGATCATCGGCAACTTTTGGGTGACCCATGTTGCTCAAGTAGCAAAGAAAAGTACCTATGACAAGAATCTGGGACTCTTAGATGACCAGTTTACTGTTCGTTGGATGGAGAAGTCCTTTATGCTGTGGCGTGACTTGGTGCCAGATTTGGAGCGGGCTGCTACCATTCTGGGAGAACCAAGCATCGTATTCATCCATCTAGGGAGCGGTGATCTGGAAGACAAAAAGTTCATGGTGTTTACATCTGGTGTGAAAAGAGATTTAGGTCGCCTGACCAAGTCTTACCCAAACACGATCTTTATCTGGTCCGCAGTAATACCCAAAAAGGAGTGGCTGAATACATACATGGAGCGCAAGAGAAATAAGTTTAATGTTCAAGTGTCCAAATTTGCCAATAAGATTGGAATCCAGGTGGCTTCGTTCAATGAAGTCATAGAGATGTCAAAAGAACATTACCAGCAAAAAGAGAGTGGGGGTAAATACGCTTTGCATGATGTTTGCAACACCTTCATTAGAAACCTCAAACACTCCTTAGAAGTGACAATAGACAAAAACAGATTAAAATAGAGCCCGTTTAATGCATTGCATATCTTCTAAATCCCAATATTTATCAATGTTGGGACATTGGGACATTTCATTTCAAGGTTCAGTTTGATTTGTGTTTAACAGAATTTCCTAATTGGGGGGGGGGATATATTTTAGGTTACTTCGATGTGAAGTTTTGTGATAATGGGGAAAAGTGGGGGTATCTTATTCAGGGTCTGAATGTAGATTGTTGTAGCCTTTGACACTTTCCGTCATATTCTTGTCTTCACATCTTACAAGGTATGATTTTTTTTTTTTTTTTTTTTCCAAGCAATCTTTTTGCTAGAGTAAGACTTTAGGGTATTAAACCCTCAAAAGGAGAAAAAAAATAGCACACTTAATTTTTGTTTTTTTGCTGTTTTATCTTTCATTTCAGAAACTCTGGCATGCAGGATTCAGTGTCCTGCATTTCCCCCCTGTAGGGTGCCTAAACCTGCCTTACAGGTCCCCTTAAGATACCAGCCTGGTAACCCTTGCATGCACTTTCCCATCCAAGACTGCACAGACGAGCAGTCACACTTTGTGCTGATAGGCAGGACCACAAACCCCGAAACCAGGACACTCCTCTGTTCCTCCTCAGTTTTTTTTTGGCAGTGGCTACCGAGATATGGGCCATGCATGTGCTAAACCAGAAGTTTAGATGAGAGGCTCTGGGAAGGGAAGTAGCAAGCTGCATCTAAAAAGATTGAAAAATGCTTTTTTTTTTTTTGCAGAGATTTATGAAAAATACTTGTTATATTATAGGTTGGTTGATCTAAATGGATTACTGATCATTACAGTCAGTGTTAAACCGCATGCCGACCAGCCACCGCAGTTATACTGCGGCAACATGGCTCGGCTGCTCGAATCGCCGTCATGGTACGTCTGTACAGGCAGGTGATGATACAGGGGTGGGGACACACCATATAATATTGCCAGGGGCGATTACAGTGGTCTCCTTTTTAAACAATAAAACTTCTACTGTAACTGCTAAAGTGTTAGCTGGAGTTAATTTTTTTTACTTAAGCCAATTTAAAGCTATAGGTCTGATCAAAGTCTTCCCTGACCAACAGGATGACAACTCTGCTGAGCAATTTGACTTCACAAGGAAGCGTTGAGAACAGGAAATGGAAAATAATCGATCTACTAGCAAGATCAACAGATAATAAAACTGTCCCCGGGGGTGGGGAAAAAACAAACGCTGCTGTGTTAATACTTACGACAGACTCGATCATATACTCAACACATGCGTTAAATGCAACAAAGGCTCCATTTGACCTGCTTTGCCTGCAAAGGCTTGTATGTAGGACCTGTTGCACTCAAATGCAAAGTGGGTCAACAGCAACCTCAGAGCTGTCACCCAGAAAGCATGGGAAGCTGCAGACTTGTGTTTGACATACACTTTAGGAAAATGCCCATCTACATAAATCCTTAAGACTTCAGCCTTCGGAGTAAAGTGTTTGCTTTTACTTTCCAGTGCTGTGTTCACAGAATTTCTAGTGAATTTTTTGAATGTATTAGATGGACAAGGGGATCCATTGTTTAGATGTTTAAATCCAGAATAAAAATTACTGTTCTGGGCTCAAGGGCCAGTTTTGTTTGGTTGTATTTTGTGAACCTGGTATTAAAACCTGATTTCTTTTAACATCTGAGTTTGTAGTTTTTGTGTATGTTATTATGAGAATGGAACCTTTTTTTGAATGAGCTGCTTACTGCATTTAGGCAGTATTTCTAACCATACCGTACAAGACATAGGCTCCTTTAATCATGGCCCCTGAGTTATATGCAGCCATCTTTAAGTGACTGGACTAGAGATGAAAAATTTCTGGAAATTTTGAAGCTCGGAAGAAACTTTTTTTTTCAGTTTTTTTGGGGGGAAAACGTAAATTTTCGGAAAAATTGAAAAAAAATGCTACATTAGCACTTTTTTTTTAAGATTGAAAGTCATTCTTTTACTTTAGGAACATAAAATATGACTATGGACAGTTTGACTTGGCATAAAATTATCACAACTAGCATATCAAAAAAATAGTGTAGCCAATTATCACAAACAGAATTTACTTTTTTATAATTGTAACAAAGGGAGCAACAATCTCCTGAACTGCTTAGTTTATGTGGAACAGCCAAAAAGCCTCCATAAAACAATTTTCAAAACCGTAAGTAACAATTTTTCATATTTCCTCTCCACAGTATTAAATAAAAGTAAAAACCCCATTCTCAAAAAGAATTGAAGATGGGGGAAGTAGTGTTAAAGGGGTTGTCCGTCATCACAATTAGGAACTTCTAAAAACTTAATGTGAACACCCTGTCTTAAAATATTTTATTCATCATGTTAAAATTAAATATTCCACATTTTTTTTTTTTCTTTTTTCAATTTTTTGGAAAAAACAGAAGTTTTTTTTCCAAATTTTTCCGTTTTTTTTCCGGGCCTTCACATGTCTAGACTGGACACTAACAATTGTGGTGAAGCCCATATAATCCTCACTCACCAAGTTTTCTGCTAGTGTCTTTAGGTGATGGACAACCAGGCATGTGGTATGTGTTTTTCTTTTTTCTGGTTGCTTTCCTCATTCTACCTAGAAAACTGAGATTCCTCGCTGATTTTTACCCTGAGAGAATTGAGCACATACTCGGCTACAACACAAGGCACTTTGCTGCTGTTTGCACAGCCCTACTCTCCATGTTCGCCATCACCCAATTATCTGGCAGCTATCGGTGGTGAGGCACTACAGCTGAACCACATTTGCTCAGGTTGTAAGTACCTCTCAGGGGACCACTTCACTCATATGGCAGACATCGGACACGAGAAATGGGAGAGTGGGGCAGGCCAGCACACATTGTACATAGGGTCATGACGTGAATCAGATTTCCTCAAGTAACTGTTTCAGGTACTTTGGACCTCAATCCCTACTGAAAGGAAACTGATTGCTCGCTGCAGTCATCGGGACTGCAGCGAGCAATCGGTGTGTAAAAAAATGAAAACAGCGTTCATCCGTGTCACTATAATATTGCAGTGCTTTATATGGTGATCACAGGCACTGACTGATGACACTGAATGCCAGTGCAGCAGTCAGGGTCTGCCACACCAGTACAGTGTCACCATATTGTCAATGGAGCAAGTGCAGTGGCACTATGGTGACATTGTACCACTGTGGTGGTGATTTTCAGTGGCTGGCTGCTCTGATATCACTGTCAGAGCTGCCAGCCATTGTCTCTGATCACTGCCACAGCAGTACATTCTCACCAGACCAGTACAGCCTGTCCCAGTATACCTTATCACCATAAGGGCTAATTCATATATGCCATGCTCTCTGCCAGCAACAGCGTCCCTAATCACCGCTACATAGGTCCCAGTGTCACCAGAGCAAGCCAGCAACAGTGTTCCTGATCGCAATCACATCAGTCCCAGTCCAGCCAACAGTGCAGTGTTGCCTCTGCCTGCTGCCTATACTGACCCTGGCCTCTTTTTTTTTTTTTTTTACCATGTTTCTGCCTGCTGTCTGGACCTATTCTTTGCCGGTTTGCTCATCATGTCTCTGCCTGAACTGACCCATCTGCATGTCCCAGTCATCCCCTGCGGGCAACTGCACTCCTCAAACGTTTGTTTTCCTTTCTTCAGCCTCTTGTACTTCCTATGAAGTGAACATGGCATTCCTGAGAGCAGCTACATACCAGTAGGCCAGGCTTGCTTGGCTTATGCAGGGGTCTCCAAACTATGCCCTTCCAGTTCTGGAACTACAAACCCCATCATACCTAGTCATGTTTGTGAATGTCAGAGTTTTACAATGCCTCATGGGAGGTGTAGTTCCACAACAGCTGGGGGCCCGTAGTTTGGAGATCCCTGTCTTATAGGAAATTTTAAGTAAAAATATCAATTTCATTTACAGTATATTCTGCATTTTCCAAAAACTTGCGGCAAAAAGTCTTACCATGCCTCTTAGAAGATATCTTGGGTGTTTGCTTTCAAAAGTCATTTTGTGGGTGTTTCTACTGTTCTGGCTCTCCAGCGCCTCAAGAAATGTTATGGGTAGTCAGAAAATTAGTGTGTAATTTGTGTAGCCTGTCAAAAAGTCTCACACGTGTGGTATCCCCATACTCGGTGTTTGAGTGTAATTCTAAGTGTGCCTATTAATAATTTTGTGTAAAAAATAAATAAAATTCTTTCCTGTATTTAAAAAAAAACTTGTGGCAAAAATTGACATTTTTAAAAGACAATCTATGCCTTTCAGAAAATACCTTGAAGTGTTTCCATACAAAATGTGTGGTGTTCTGCTCCCCTGGTGATCCAGTATCTCCAAAAATAGGTGGTCAGGAAAATAGATGCATGATTTATGCTCCTTGAAAGCCCTAAAGTGCTCCTTGGATTTTGGGCCTCCTATGCATCTAGGTTGTGAAAGTCTCACACATGGTATCCCCATACTCAAGAGACCTAGCAGAATGTTTTTGGGTGTAATTGTAAGCATGCCTATGCTGCATGTGAGACATAACTTTTTATAATGAAAACTTTGGGAGAAAAAAAAAAAAATTTTTCTTTGTTTTCCAAAAAATTGACAATTAGAACACCAAAAAACTTGCCATGCCTCTTAATTGCCTTGGATTTTCTACTTTCCTAAAAGGTTTAATTTGGGGGTGTTTGTACTGTTTTGGTGCCTGAAGATCGGCAGGACTGATCAATTTTCAGATATATATCATAGTTTGTGGACTTTTTAACTTTCCCACAGACTAAATAATATACACTGATTTGGGTTATTTTTACCAAAGAAATGTAGCGGAATATATTTTGACTAAATTTGCGGAGAAAGATTTTCTTTGCAAAGTTTTGTAACAAACTAATAAAAATGTTTTTCCACAATGTTCAGTGTTCCTTTTATATAGCAAAAAAAAGTGGTGATTAAATACCACCAAATGAAAGCTCTATGGCTCAATGAAATTATGTAAAATTTATTTGGGTACAGATTTGCTTGCCTAATTGTCAAAGTGTGATAGCGGAAAAATTGGAATGGCCTGGGAAGGATAGGTGTGAGTCCAGTCTTGAAGTAGTTAAGGAGCCAACTGGTGTTCACCAGAGCACCTTGGAAAGGAGATGGGTTTTGCTGCTGGTGGCTGCCAGGTTGTGGCCCTCTGACTCACCCAAACAGGCACCTACTGATTGATGACTGATACACAAAGTCAGAGTCTCTGGCAACATGGGTGCTGGGATCACAAAAGTTCGAGAGACAGCAGTCTTATGGGTGCTGGGAACACAAGGACAAGCTTCTTTAACACTACTGGGAGTCACGCACTGACAGGCTGGAATGGATGAGGTCAAGGGAGCACATGATGCAGGCTGCAGTGCATGGGGAGTCACGGGAGCATGGAAGGTTAAAGAGCATGGGGCCACAGGATGCAGGCTGGAGTGCAGAGGGTCATAGGAACATGAAAGACTGGTGTGAACTGGGTCAGAGGATGCAGACTGGAGTGCACAGGTTCCTGTGAGCCTGGTAGACTGGAGTGAACAGGGTCATAGGAGTATGGAAGGTTGGAATGCATGGTGTCACAGGAGTACAGGGGGGACACGAGCTCAGTAAAACTTTTTTTGGAGTTGCCTTGAGACACGTGATGATTTGGCTGCTAATGTGTGGACCTATCTGTTCTTGATTGGCTGCTTTGGAGAGCAGGGGAGACATTGGAGGTCTAATGGAACCCCAATGTCTCCATAAAGGACACCTGTCACCTGCCCCAAGCTATTGCATAGGGGTGTGCTGACCTCTTTTTGATGGCAATAAAGTTAAATGGAAAAAAACTGTAGACACGGTGCATACATGCAAATGCTAACATGTGCATAGGTCTTGCACATACCTGTATATGTAAACAGTGATTGCACCACATGAGAGGCATTGTCACAAACATCAGCGTGAAAGCAATATTTCTAAGACCATCATTCATGATTAGGACCAGCCATAGACGTTTCCTGCTGAACCAGCCAAGATTCAAACCATTAATGGGCAGCCTGAATGTACCAAGTTGATCGATCAACTTGGGTACAACCAGCCTGCTGGTTTCACTTGTGATTATCGCAAGCTGCTGCTATAGCCGCTAGCAATAATCACGGTCTTCCCCTCCCAGAAGAAGACAATTGCTCGACAGGAGGGATACCCCTGTCAACACTGTCTGTATTGATGGGGGAATCATGCAGAATTTTTTTTTTTGCACTGTCTGCCTAACTCTACGCTGATGATCTATAAAAGCTTGTAAAGCCTCACATATAAAACATTTTAGGTACAATAGTCTTGACATGTTTGGTGTCTATTTACTCTCCACATCTTTTTTTATATTTTACCAAAAAATTGGGTCTTGTGGTATTGTATAAAAAAAAAAAAAAAAAAAAGTATTTATTTTCTCCTGAAAAATTGCATTTTTGATTTGATATGGGATTTGTACTGCGCCGAATGCGCTCCGTTATTTTGATAAACAGTAAATGTAAAAAATGCAACAGTCACTATTTTATTCTCCAGGGTTACTGTTTTCAGAAAACATTGTGTCTTGGGGTAATTTTCTAACAAAAAAAAAATGCTGTTTTTAACATTAAAATAAAAAAATTGCCCCAGACAGCAAGTGGTTAAAGTGGCAGTTCGCACTCAGACCTGCTTGAAGCTGGCTAAAAGCTTAGCAAATGTTTTATAAAAGTTTGTACACATTGTTCTAATAAAAGATAAAGCCTTAGAGCAGGGGTCTCAAACTGGTGGCCCTCCAGCTGTTGCAGAACTACAAGTCCCATGAGGCATTGCAAGGCTGACAGTTACAAGCATGATTCCCTCATGGAAAGGCATGATGGGACTTGTAGTTTCACAACAGCTGGGGGGCCGCCAGTTTGAGACCCCTGCCTTAGAGGGCTATATTAAAAAAAAAAAAAAAAGCACTAATGGGTTTGGCGCTACGCCAGCAACTAAACCATATAACTCAGCTGCAGCTGAGTTATACGGCAAGGTTTAGGGATATAGCCACTAGAGGAAGCTGACCTTTTTTCAACCAAAATTTAATGTCCAGTCCTCTAGTATTAAACAATGTACCCAATATGTTTACATCTTTGGAGCACTGTCCCTTAGAGAACATTATAGAAATCTATTTTATGGTGAACAGAAAAAAAAAATCTTCCATGCCAAGGCACTCCTGCAGAGTGTGGTCCCTAACTCCTAAACTAGCTGCGCTGTCAACCTGGAGCAATTTTATATATATTTTTTATCTGTTTGCTAGTTTTTTTTCCTTCAAAAGTGAAGTGACCATTTAAGGGAAAACTCGTGCTAAAAGTTTTATGCATATTGAAGTGCATATTGCACTTGGCCCCGTTCAAATCCCTGCAGTGGTGTTCAACTGGTGACATTTTTTTTCTTAGTGCTGGATGTAGCTCCTCCTTAGGCTAAAACCCAAAGTATCAGTCAGCACTGAAGCTGCTTTTCCCTCTTCTTTTGGGCATGACAGAGTGCATACAGGTGAGCCCACACAACCCCGCCCCCTCCACTGAATGCTGCCAGGGCCAAACTCTGTAGCTCTGCCTCTTCTGATATACCCCTCTGAAAGCTTCATATCCTGAAGAATAATGTGATTTCCCGTGAGCTGAAGAAGAAAATGTTAACATGTACAGCAATACACTAGAAGCTCAGACTTGTTCAAGGCTACTGAAGACCCCCATTGCGTGCCTGCACAAGGATTCAATAAAAGTGATGTCAGCAATGGCCATTTTTGTTTTGTGTGATGAACAGTTCCTGGAGTGCCTGTCAGTGCAAGCTCACACATCTGTAGACCAAAATCACAGGTGTGAACCCACCCACCGTCATGTACGATCGTATAGGAACTTCCTTAGGAGTGTGAAGTTTTGGCATGATTTTACCCGTACAAATTCCTCCCTGGGAATTGCTCCCTGAATGGCTGTAACCTGTGGGAGGCTTTGCACACGCATTAGAACATGGATGAAAAAATGACCATAAATTTCAAGCCCAAGCTTTTTTAGATGATGCGAAGCAATGTACATTTCCTTCTAAGAAGTCCAACATTTTATACATTCTATAATGTTGTAATTGTGTTTTATACTTACAAATACAGAGCATTTTATTTTTATATGTATGACTTGCACCTTGATTGTACAATTTGAAAGCATGGTATTTTGTGCCCAATAACCATATTCGTGTTCACCTTTTTTTATGAAAAATGTGTTAAAGATTTCAAAATGTATTTGTTACGTGACCCTTTTCCAGCCTAGAATTGGTGACATTTGAGGGATAGTGATTGTATTTGTTAATTATTTTAGGTTAGGATTGGGCACAGTTTTAAAATATACGGAAGTATTTTTTTTCACTTTGGCCGTGGAAGAACATCATAATTTCCATGTGGTGTGCGGCACTTTTTAGTCTAAAATAACTTCTAGCAACACACATATATGTGTCCTTGGTAAGTGGTGATACCCGGATGATATCTGCAACTACAGCTATCCTTCTTTAGCTCCAGCAATCGACTTTCTAATAAAAGTGGTCAGAGTAGCTAAACAGTTACTCAATCACTTTTCCAGCTGCTGTTTCCTGGCTCTCCCATCTCATCGGGGAGCCTGTGGGGAGCTACCAGCTGACCACAGGGGCAAAGGAGGAACATAAACTATATTGCCAAAAGTATTGGGATGCCTGTCTTTCACGCACATGAATCTTAATGGCATCTTAGTCTGTAGGGTTCAATATTGAGTTGGCCCACCCTTTCCAGCTATAACAGCTTCAACTCTTCTGGTAAGGCTGTTGATGTTTAGGGGTGTGTCTATGGGCATGTTTGACCATTCTTCCAGAAGCAAATTTTTTAGGTCAGGCACTGATGTTGGATGAGAATGCCTGGCTCGCAGTCTCCACTCTAATTCATCCCAAAGGTGTTCTATTGGGTTCAGGTCAGGACTCTGCCCAGGCCAGTCAAGTTTCTCCACCCCAAACTCGCTCATCCACACTATATTGCCACAAGTATTGGGCCACTCTTCCAAATCATTTGGTGGGGGGGGATTATGGTGTGGGGTTGTTTTTCAAAGTTTGGACTTGGCCCCTTAGTTCCAGTGAAGGGAACTCTTAAGGCGTCAGCATACCAAGACATTTTGGACAATTTCATGCTCCCAACTTTGTGGAAACAGTTTGGAGATGGCCTCTTCCTGTTCCAACATGACTGTGCACCAGTGCACAAAGCAAGGTCCATAAAGACATGGATGAGCGAGTTTGAGGTGGAGGAGCTTGACTGACCCGCAGAGTCCTGAGCTCAACCCAATAGAACAGCTTTGGGACTCATCCAACGTCAGTGCCTGGCCTCACAACTGCGCTTCTGGAAAAATGGTCAAAAATTCCCATAGACACACTCCTAAACCTTGTGGACAGCCTTCCCAGAAGTGTTGAAGTTGTTATAGCTGCAAAGGGTGGGCCAACTGAATATTGAACCCTACGGACTAAGACTGGGATGCCATTAAGGTTCATGTGCTTGTAAAGACAGGCGTCCCAATACTTTTGACAATATAGTGTATGTTCTCTGATTGTCTCTATGGTGTATAAAACTAGAGGCGGCAAGAATTTTGTATTCTTGTTTAGCCAATTAATCTCCACTCCCTGTTTGATCAGCTGCTTTGGAGGGCAGAGGAGAGATCTGGGGTCTAACAGACCCCAGATCTCTCCATAAAAGGGACCTGTCATGATCCATGCTGTTACAAGGGATGTTGTGATACAAAATAAGTTGGAAAAAAAAATACAGCGTTTTAAAAAAAAAATAGAAAACATTTTTTTTTAAAGTGCCCCTGTTCCCCCGTCCTCACATGCAAATGTGAACACATATGTAAGTCACATAGTGATTACAGCACACGTGTGGTATGGCCACAAACCTCAGAGTGAGAGCAATTATACTAGCACCAGATCTCTTGTGTAACTGTAAGCTGGTAACCTGTAAAGACATTTAACCACTTCAGCCCCGGAAGGTTTTACCCCCTTCCTGACCAGAGCACTTTTTACAATTCGGCACTGCGTCGCTTTAACTGCTAATTGCGCGGTCATGCAATGCTGTACCCAAACGAAATTTGCGTCCTTTTCTTCCCACAAATAGAGCTTTCTTTTGATGGTATTTGATCACCTCTGCCGTTTTTATTTTTTGCGCTATACGCGGAAAAAGACCGAAAATTTTGAAAAAAAATGATATTTTCTACTTTTTGTTCTAAAAAAAATCCAATAAACTCAATTTTAGTCATACATTTAGGCCAAAATGTATTCGGCCACATGTCTTTGGTAAAAAAAATGTCAATAAGTGTATATTTATTGGTTTGCGCAAAAGTTATAGCGTCTACAAACTAGGGTACATTTTCTGGAATTTACACAGCCTTTAATTTATGACTGCCTATGTCGTTTCTTGAGGTGCTAAAATGGCAGGGCAGTACAAAACCCCCCCCAAATGACCCCATTTTGGAAAGTAGACACCCCAAGGAATTTGCTGAGAGGCATGTTGAGCCCATTGAATATTCATTTTTTTTGTCCCAAGTGATTGAATAATGACAAAAAAAAAAAAAAAAAAATTACAAAAAGTTGTCACTAAATGATATATTGCTCACACAGGCCATGGGCATATGTGGAATTGCACCCCAAAATACATTTAGCTGCTTCTCCTGAGTACGGGGATACCACATGTGTGGGACTTTTTGGGAGCCTAGCCGCGTACGGGGCCCCGAAAACCAAGCACCGCCTTCAGGATTTCTAAGGGCGTACATTTTTGATTTTACTCCTCACTACCTATCACAGTTTTGAAGGCCATAAAATGCCCAGATGACATAAAACCCCCCCAAATGACCCCATTTTGGAAAGTAGACACCCCAAGCTATTTGCTTTGAGGCATGTTGAGTCCATGGAATGTTTTATATTTTGACACAAGTTGCGGGAAAGTGACAAATTTTTTTTTTTTTTTTTTTTTTGCACAAAGTTGTCACTAAATGATATATTGCTCACACAGGCCATGGGCATATGTGGAATTGCACCCCAAAATACATTTAGCTGCTTCTGAGTACGGGGATACCACATGTGTGGGACTTTTTAGGAGCCTAGCCGCGTACGGGACCCCGAAAACCAAGCACCGCCTTCAGGATTTCTAAGGGCGTACATTTTTGACTTTACTCCTCACTGCCTATCACAGTTTCGGAGGCCATGGAATGCCCAGGTGGCACAAAACCCCCCCCAAATGACCCCATTTTGGAAAGTAGACACCCCAAGCTATTTGCTGAGAGGCATGGTGAGTATTTTGCAGCTCATTTGTTTTTGAAAATAAAGAAAGACGAGAAAAAAAATTTTTTTTTTTTTTTTTTCAATTTTCAAAACTTTGTGACAAAAAGTGAGGTCTGCAAAATACTCACTATACCTCTCATCAAATAGCTTGGGGTGTCTACTTTCCAAAATGGGGTCATTTGGGGGGGTTTTTTGCCACCTGGGCATTCCATGGCCTCCGAAACTGTGATAGGCAGTGAAGAGTGAAATCAAAAATTTACGGCCTTAGAAAGCCTGAAGGCGGTGCTTGGTTTTCGGGGTCCCGTGCGCGGCTAGGCTCCCAAAAAGTCCCACACATGTGGTATCCTCATACTCAGGAGAAGCAGCAGAATGTATTTTGGGGTGTAATTTCACATATTCCCATGGCATGTTTGAGCAATATATCATTTAGTGACAACTTTGCGCAAAAAAAAATAAAAAAAATAAAAAATTGTCTCTTTCCCGCAACTTGTGTCGCAATATAAAATATTCCATGGACTCAACATGACTCTCAGCAAATAGCTTGGGGTGTCTACTTTCCAAAATGGGGTCATTTGGGGGGGGGTTTGAACTGTCCTGGCATTTTATGCACAACATCTAGAAGCTTATGTCACACATCACCCACTCTTCTAACCACTTGAAGACAAAGCCCTTTCTGACACTTATTGTTTACATAAAAAAAAAATTTTTTTTTGCAAGAAAATTACTTTGAACCCCCAAACATTATATATTTTTTTTAAAGCAAATGCCCTACAGATTAAAATGGTGGGTGTTTCATTTTTTTTTTTCACACAGTATTTGCGCAGCGATTTTTCAAACGCATTTTTTGGGGAAAAAACACACTTTTTTACATTTTAATGCACTAAAACACACTATATTGCCCAAATGTTTGATGAGATAAAAAAGATGATCTTAGGCCGAGTACATGGATACCAAACATGACATGCTTTAAAATTGCGCACAAACGTGCAGTGGCGACAAACTAAATACATTTTTAAAAGCCTTTACAGGTTACCACTTTAGATTTACAGAGGAGGTCTACTGCTAAACTTACTGCCCTCGATCTGACCTTCGCGGCGATACCTCACATGCATGGGGCAATTGCTGTTTACATTTGACGCCAGACCAACGCTTGCGTTCACCTTAGCGCGAGAGCAGGGGGGACAGGGGTGCTTTTTTTTTTTTTTTTTTTTTTTTTTTCTTTATTATTATTATTTTTTTATCTTATTTTTAAACTGTTCCTTTCATTTTTTTTTTTTAAATCATTTTTATTGTTATCTCAGGGAATGTAAATATCCCCTATGATAGCAATAGGTAGTGACAGGTACTCTTTTTTGCAAAAATTGGGGTCTATTAGACCCTAGATTTCTCCTCTGCCCTCAAAGCATCTGATCACACCAAGATCGGTGTGATAAAATGCTTTCCCAATTTCCCAATGGCGCTGTTTACATCCGGCGAAATCTACGTCATAAAATGCTCGTAGCTTCCGGTTTCTTAGGTCATAGAGATGTTTGGAGCCACTCTGGTCTCTGATCAGCTCTATGGTCAGCTGGCTGAATCACCGGCTGCATTTTCAGGTTCCCTGTTGAGACAGGAGAGCCAGAGAAAAACACGGAAGATGTTGGGGGGGGGGGCATTCCCTCCCACTGCTTGTAAAAGCAGTCTAGAGGCTAATTAGCCACTAGGATTGCTTTTACATGAAAGCCGACCGCTGGCTGAAAAGAATGATACCAAGATGATACCTAAACCTGCAGGCATCATTCTGGTATAACCACTCAAAGTCGTGAATGGCATACCTGAAGACAAAAAAATGGTTAACAATAAAGCACAGTAAACGGTAAGGTATAAAAAATTGCATACCTGAAAAGCAAACATGATAAAACATAATAACAATAAAACATTGCAGAATAGAATACAGTAAAAAAGAGCAGAACAATAGAGAGAGAATAGAGAGAGAGAGAACAATAAAACGACAACTATTTTTATTTTATATTTTTGTTTGTGTTTTTTTTTTTTTTTTTTTTTTACACTTTTTTTTTGTAACTAACTTTTGTAACTGTAACCGGTTCCAGGTTCGGGTCTCTCAAAATGCGATGGCATCTTGGGAGACCCTGTGAAAGTGTGCCTAGTCTGTGCAATGCTGTACCCTACGCTAATACTCAACTAGTGAATGGTAGCGTTCAAAACATTCACCAATGCAAAGACCAGGATTGTCAGGACAGGAGGGGCAATAATAGCGGGTGTCACGCCTATATCCGCGCTTGCTGCAGACACGACATCTTTTTTGGGGGGTTCGTTGGGTAGGGGTACTCGGGAGGACATAAAGAAAATGCCTCTCATGCAGCCGACTGCATTTGGTTGGGGATGTGAATGGGGGAAGTACGGGCGCTGCAGAAGTGGTGGGCTCTCAATTAGGATTGGCGAATGCAGCAGGAAGGGCACTATGGGCACGACGGGCCTGTGTTTGTCTTCTTCTTGGTGGCAGCGGGACACTACTTGTGCTTGCCACCTCACCAGCTTGAACTGCACTTATGGGACTCGCCACGTCACCAAGTGTTACTGCAGTGCTGGTTTGACTACGACCGGGGTGTACTAGGCCGCTGGCGCTTGCCAGTTCACCAAAACGCTACCAAAAAAACTGTTAGCGATCACAGGGATCCGGCCTGACTCTGCGAACGCTGCAGTTATGCGTTTAGTGTTTTGTAAGTGACAGTGATCGATCAATACTGCACTTGGGTGGGCTGGGCCGGGCCGGGCGGAGGGGCAAAACGCAGGTGCTAGCAGGTATCTGGGCTGATCCCGCTAACACTGCGTTTTTGGGAACCCTAAACTGCTGGGGACACTAGTATAGATCTAATCGGATCAGATATTGATCCGATCAGATACTATACCACTAAGGGAGGCGTATGCTGCGTGCGTGGGTGTTAGCGGTACTGGCGCTAATCTGACGCTGCCTGGGGCTGGTGCTTGCCAGTTCACCAAAACGCTACCAAAAAAACTGTTAGCGATCGCAGGGATCAGGCCTGACTCTGCGAACGCTGCAGTTATGCGTTTAGTGTTTTGTAAGTGACAGTGATCGATCGATACTGCACTTGGGTGGGCTGGGCCGGGCGGAGGGGCAAAACGCAGGTGCTAGCAGGTATCTGGGCTGATCCCGCTAACACTGCGTTTTTGGGAACCCTAAACTGCTGGGGACGCTAGTATAGATCTGATCGGATCAGATATTGATCCGATCAGATACTATACCACTAAGGGAGGTATACGGTGCGTGCATGGGTGTTAGCGGTACTGGCGCTAACCTGACGCTGCCTGGGGCTGGTGCTTGCCAGTTCACCAAAACGCTACCAAAAAAACTGTTAGCGATCGCAGGGATCAGGCCTGACTCTGCGAATGCTGCAGTTATGCGTTTAGTGTTTTGTAAGTGACAGTGATCAATCGATACTGCACTTGGGTGGGCTGGGCCGGGCGGAGGGGCAAAACGCAGGTGCTAGCAGGTATCTGGGCTGATCCCACTAACACTGCGTTTTTGGGAACCCTAAACTGCTGGGGACGCTAGTATAGATCTGATCGGATCAGATATTGATCCGATCAGATACTATACCACTAAGGGAGGTATACGGTGCGTGCATGGGTGTTAGCGGTACTGGCGCTAACCTGACGCTGCCTGGGGCTGGTGCTTGCCAGTTCACCAAAACGCTACCAAAAAAACTGTTAGCGATCGCAGGGATCAGGCCTGACTCTGCGAACGCTGCAGTTATGCGTTTAGTGTTTTGTAAGTGACAGTGATCGATCGATACTGCACTTGGGTGGGCTGGGCTGGGCGGAGGGGCAAAACGCAGGTGCTAGCAGGTATCTGGGCTGATCCCGCTAACACTGCGTTTTCGGGAACCCTAAACTGCTGGGGACGCTAGTATAGATTTGATCGGATCAGATATTGATCCGATCAGATACTATACCACTAAGGGAGGCATATGCTGCGTGCGTGGGTGTTCGCGGTACTGGCGCTAATCTGACGCTGCCTGGGGCGACGCATATCACCGCCGGGCGATCAGGGGGCTAAACCTTTATTCGGTAATAAACGGCGGGTGCCCTGACACTATAAAAAATAAACGAACTAACCAGCGTCACCCGTAACAGTTATACGGTGATCAGTGGTGAAAGGGTTAACTAGGGGGCAATCAAGGGGTTAAAACATTTATTAGATAGTATATGGGGGTCCCTGACGCTATAAAATGCTGACGGCGAACCTAAATATTTACGTTCCTAACTAGCGTCACCAGCGACACTAATACAGCGATCAGAAAAATGATCGCTTAGCGACACTGGTGAGGGGGGGTGATCAAGGGGTTAAAACTTTATTAGGGGGGTATCCTAGACCTAAAGGGGGGTAATACTCACTGCCCTAACACTAACTGTCACAAACTGACACTATGCAGTAATCAGAAAAAAAAAAAAAAAAAATACTGCTAATGTCAGTTTGTGACAGGGGGGGGGGTGATTGGGGGGGGGATCGGGGGGCGATCGGGGGGGGGGATCGGGGTGTAAGGTATGCCTGGCATGTTCTACTGTGTGTGTTGTGCACTCACTTGTCATCTCTCCTCGGCGCTGGAACGGAAACTGCCAGACCGAGGAGAGATGACATCACATCCTCTGCCTGTGTGAAACGACACACAGGCAGAGGAGGATTCCCATTGGCTGGGAGCGATCGCGAGGGGGGGGCCTCGATCGGATGGTCTCCCCCTCGCCTCCCGACGCTCCCAGTCAAATGCCGACCGCCGATGGCACCGGGGGGTGGTCCGATCGGACCCCCCGCCCGCGGGAGGCAGATCACGTACGGGTACGTGATTTTGCCTGCCCGTGCCATTCTGCCGCAGTATATATGCGGTAGGCGGTCGGCAAGTGGTTAAAGTGTCGCCTGTGGAGATTTAATGTACCGTAGTTTATCGCCATTCCATGGACAAACACAACTTTAACACATGCCATGTTTGGTATGTTTTTACTTGGCACAACATCTTTACTAAAAAAATACAATATTGTGTATGTGTTCACCAACCTTCATTAACCACTTCAACCTTTACCCCCTTCCTGACCAGGTCAATTTTCAGCTTTTAGTGCTGTCACACTTTGAATTACAATTGCGTGGTCATTGTTGGGGTTAATCCTGTGTCTAGGGTGGTCCCTTTAACCTCTCAGACCTCGGATCGATGTACTATGCAATTTCAGATATATCTGGAGCCAAGTCCCAAAACAAACGACACGCATTCAGTATTATGTTCTGGGAATTGTGTTGATTTGCCTCCTAGCATCTTATATAGCAAATTACAAATCACACAGAATATTCATAATAACACATGTGCAGTAGAAGTTAATTTCATATGCAGTTACAACTGGTTAACACAAGTAGCCTTTGTTCTTTGTTCTCCGACAGCTGAATACAAAGGAATCTAAAAACTTTAGATAAGGAGCGTGTGAAACATTTCATCTACAAATACTCATGCTAACACAGATTTCTGTAAAGCTAAAGCGATACTCAAACTGTACATATTGTGTAAAATGGAAACTTGTGAATATTAAGATGGCTGACAGAACATGATGGATGCTTAGCATAACCTTTCAGTCATACAACACTGTACCCAAATGAAGTTATCATTTTTTCACACATAGAGCTTTCTTTTGGGGGTATTTAATCACCACTGTTTTCTTTTTTAGTTTATTTTGCAAAAAAAATAAAAGACCGAACATTTTGGGGGGAGGGGGGAAACTTGTTTTTCTTCGTTTCTGTTATAAAATTTTGCAAATAATCTTTCTTTATGAATTTAGTTTAAAGTGTATTCTGCTACATTTCTTTGAAAATAACCCAAATCAGTGTATATTTAGTCTGTTATATAAAGTATATCTGAAAATCGATTACTCCTGATATACTGACTCATTTCTTGAAGCCCAAAAATGTCAGGACAGTACAGATATTCCCCAAGTGTCCCCTTTTTGGAAAGTAAACCGACTAAGGTATTTAGTAAGAGGCATGTCGTGTTTTTTGAAGTTGTCATTTTTTATCACAATTTTGTGGAAAATTAAGAAATTAAAACCGTGGGGTTTTTTTCACAACTCATTACATACTGTCACCAGTGCAGTACAGTGTCATATAACTGATGTGGCAGTGATCAGGAAAAACTGGCTGGTGACAGTATGTAAAAAAGAAATTATTTTTTAAAAATATTTATTACTTTTTTTACATTTGTACAGTATAGGGTGATCAGGATTTTTTTTTTTACACACTGATTGCTAATAGTGCAATTTACATTTATAAGCAACCATTTTTCTCTGAAAAGGAACGAATCATTCAGTGTTTACTATTTTTAAGAGCTGTGGTTGGCCACAGCTAATCACATGGTACAGATTGGCTGTGATTGGCCCTGTGTGTACCATGTAATGGCTGTGGTCAATCACAGAGCGCATCAAAATAGTACACCATGAAAGACATGTAACAAAACCTTTCATTGTGTACAACTGTCATGTGATCTGCTGTGGTTGGCCTAAGCGGGCCGCTCTAGTGATCTGGCATCGGCAGTGTCAGGTGACAGATTGTGCCGGAGTGCTGCCCAATTCTGGGAGGGCGTCATGACGTCCTCCCAGAACAAGTGTGCTCCCACCCAGCTGTCATTTTACAATAGGCTGGGCAAGGAGGGGTTAAAGTGTATTTTTTCTTAAAAACTAGAGTTTTTAAATTGCAAAAATATGCCACAAAATTTGCAAAGACCACCATTTTTTTCTCCAGGGCCTATGCTTAAATGACAGAATTGACCTGGGCATCAGGCAGTTAAAGTCACCCAAAAAGGGAAGCTCCGCTTATGGCTTCCTCCCCCCCACATTTGGCACTTTTCAGTGGCGGGGGGGTTCCTGGTTTTGACAGGTACCCGTCCCCTCTTCTGGGAGACCTGGCTGAGGCGATGTTCCCCTGAAGTTCAGCCCTCCTCCTCCTCCCCCTGCTGCTGGGCCATTCAGAAAGCGCAGTGCCCTTTGCACATGCGCAGTGGGGAACCGGCTGTGAAGCCGCAAGCCTTTACTGACCGTTTCCTTTACAGGCAATGGTGGCAGCAGCACCCGACAGCCGATGAAAACATCCGCTGGGGTGCCAATATCGCTGGATCCCTGGATAGGTAAGTGTCCTTATATTAAAAGTCAGCAGCTACAGTATTTGTAGATGCTAGACCTCCGCTTTAAATAACCATAAGGTGTGGATATTTTAACATGATTACATTGGTCCAGCTTGGACCACTACTGCAGCGATCGTCGCTAGCTTCCAGGTTCTGTTCCTCCCTGTTGCTGCGGTGAATACAGTTGGTCGACTGGTCAACGTGGGCGCCATTCAGCGAACACTTCGCCTTTTTTTTTTCCTAATGAATGCACAGCTTTCCCTGATTGGATGAGACGTGGAGGCCACAACTGAGGTTTTCACTACAGTAATGCAAACCTTTCCTGGCCAAAGCTCCAAGTTACTTGCTGACTCTGACCGCAGAGGCTACAAGAATACTCCCATGCCTTCCCTTGCAGATTCTATATCTGATCTGCCTGTGGCCCCTGAGCCATCAGCCACTGAGACTGATGTTTTTATTTACTCCTGTCCTTACAGAATAAACTTGCCTCTAAAGGGCCACAGTCGTCTGCTAGTACTCCAATATTAAGAGATTGTTTTGGTTCTTATTAATCTGGTACACACCAGGCCAGGTTCACACCTATGCATTTTTTTTAGTGCATTTTCAGTTTTGCAGAAACACACTACAGTCCATTTAACATGGTTTCCTATGGGTCACGTTCACATCTATGCATTTTATGGAAAGGGCCAGGGACTTTTTTTGTCCTCTTTGGTTCCATCGACTTCAGTGGATAAAAAATAGTGTATTGAAAAATGCACCTGGAATATGCAACCTGCATAGGTGTGAGCCAGGCCTAAAACCAGGTGATCCTCCTTTTGTTTCTATGAGTGCTATTTCCAGTCTTTGGTCTTTTAGAGCCCCTATTGGCCCAGTAGCATAAACTTTCCCTTTACACCTACTATTACAGGTCTTTCTCTATAGACTATAATAAATAAAGATGCAGCGCTAATATAATGAAATAATAAAATTGTTGATCAAAAAAGTAATGGTGAAAGACTCTCAACTGAGAAATTTAAGGCAAATACCACACTGAAATTGCTGAAAGGTGATACCCCAAATGGTTCTAATAAATTGGTGAAACCAAAAATTAATTAAATATAAAACTAATGATGAAAGTAATGGTGAAAAAAACTCTCACTTAACCAAACTAAAGCAGATACCACAAAAATGTGATAATGATATGTGATAAAAATAAAACCACATAAAATATAACTATTGAAGCATATACAAAAGTGAAGGAAGGAAAAATATTTTACACAGTCGGAATATCCGACCAAAAGCTCCCATCTGACTTTTTCTAAAGGAAATTCCGCTCGTGTGTACGGGGCATAAGAGAAACTTAATGACGTCACAGGCTCCACCCTACACGTTTCATAACGATAGGACGTCGTCATTACACTTATAAAGGATGAAATATCTTGTAAGTGCAATCTATTTGGTTTATTAAATACTTTTTATGAACTATTACACTATGGGAGCATTCCTTGCTTTTGTCTTTTGAGTACCACGTTCATAGCCTGCATAATAGATTGCACTTAAGAATATTCCATCCTTTATAAGTGTAATGACGACGTCCTATCGTTATGAAACGTGTAGGGTGGAGCCTGTGACGTCATTAAGTTTCTCTTATGCCCCGTACACACGAGCGGAATTTCCTTTAGAAAAAGTCAGATGGGAGCTTTTGGTCGGATATTCCGACTGTGTATGCCCCATCGGACTTTTTCTGTCGGAATTTCCGACGGACTTAGAGAACATGTTCTAAATTTTTCCGTCAGAAATGCCGACGGAGGTTATCCCGTTGGCAAATCTGACCGCGTGTACGCGGCGTTAGGAGATTTATGGGAAACAAACAGCAAGTGGTAGGAAGCCTGTGGAGACGCCGCGATCTCCATCTTTGATCTACAATTGTCAGTACGCTTATAAAGGATGAAATATCTTGTAAGTGCAATCTATGTGGTTTATTAAATACCTTTTATGAAATATTACACTACGGGAGCATTCTTTGATTTTGTCTTTTGAGTACCACGATCATAGCCTCAACTACAGACGTCGGTATAGGTTTTTGGGAGACCTGAATTTCCCTGTGCCTGGTGAGACTACCTTACGGTGGTCATCTGTAGTCGGTAAGGAGCAATTATTACTCACTTGGGTGTGAATCATCTTGGATATAGGATCTGTTTTCATCAATCCTTCCTTTGGAGTATCATCTTCACACTTTATATGGACTTTCTTTTTTTTTTTTTTTATTTCATTGCACCGGTTTTATTGGAATTGGGACTTTGCTTACATGTCTTTCGTTCACTAGTGACGTGTAAAATATTTTTCCTTCCTTCACTTTTGTATATGCTACAATAGTTTTATGTGGTTTTATTTTTATCACATATCATTATCAAATTTTTGTGGTATCTGCTTTAGTTTGGTTAAGTGAGAGTTTTTTCACGATTAACTTCATCATTAGTTGTTTTATATTTAATTAATTTTTAGTTTTACCAATTTATTAGAACCGTTTTGGGGTATCACCTTTCAGCAAATTCAGTGGTATTTGCCTTAGTTTTCTCAGTTGAGAGTTTTTCCACCATTTTATTTATTTTACAATTTTATTATTTCATTAAATTAGCGCTGCGTCTTTATTATATTGCATTT
Source organism: Lithobates clamitans (assembly GCA_037952925.1). Classification (NCBI taxonomy): domain Eukaryota; kingdom Metazoa; phylum Chordata; class Amphibia; order Anura; family Ranidae; genus Lithobates; species Lithobates clamitans. Next base: position 495,583 of record JBBGZY010001467.1, read on the forward strand.
GAGTTTAGTATTAGACTTTTTGGTGCTGGCAGCTTTTATCTATTCACTCTCAGTAGACCTTGCTTTATTTCTAGCGCAGCGTTAACTTTGGGTTTTGTTTATACTTTCTCTATAGACATTGGGACATTGCCTCCAACCTCCCTGCCCATACCTCCATATAGCAGACAGTTGAAGGAAGTGTCTACCAACTACCAAGGAGCTCATCAGTGCCATCACAGATCATTGAGAAGTACAAGCCATCTTCCACGGTGGAAGACAGGACTTGTAGTTCGTTCATTCACAGATTGCTGTGAATGAGTGACACGGCTGTGGGCAGAGCATGTTATGCATTATACTCTAAATATGGGTGTAACATGCTCCAAAAAGGTGAACTTATCCTTTAAGGACCCAGCTGAATAAACTATTGGAAGTCCTCTCTAGAGCTCTTTTCCCTAAAGTTAGAACACATTCCTAGGACACATTTAACCCCTACAGCGCCACCTAGTGTTAACCCCTTCACTGCCAGTCACATTTACACATTAATCAATGCGATTTTAATCGCACTGATCGCTGTATAAATGTGAATGGTCCCAAAATCGTGGCAAAATTGTCCGACGTGTCCGCCATAATGTCGCAGTCACGATAAAAATCGCTGATCGCCGCCATTACTAGTAAAAAAAATAATAATAAAAATGCTATAAAACTATCCCCTAATTTGTAAAAGCTATAACTTTTGCGCAAACCAATCAATAAACGCTTATTGCTTTTTTTTTTTTTTGATTTTTTTATTCACCAGAAATATGTAGGAGAATACGTATCGGCCTAAACTGAGGGAAAAAAAATGTTTTTTATATATTTTTGGGGATATTTATTATAGCAAAAAATAATGCATTTCTTTCAAAATTATCGCTCTTTTTTTTGTTTATTTTTTATTTTTTTTTAAATTTATTTTTATTCAAATTTTTCTTATAAGACACAAAGACATAAAGACATATACAAATTGGTTGTCTAGCTTGTACAGGTAATATCGCAAGTACATCAGGAAAAAGAAAAAAAAAATGAAAGGGAAAGAAAAAGAGAGAAATAGAGAGATACATCCATGCAATGCAGTTTTAACATGTAAGTGAAAAGGGGATTTTTGGAATTTTTGGGCCGCCCCCCCACTGCCCATAAAGGCCTATACCTATTAACTAGGAATTACATTTAATCGTCGATTCTTGGTATCGTAACTGAAGCTAGTCCAACATTAGTAAGCAATGTTCATTTCCTCCAGCCACCCACTCCAAACCTTATTAAATTTCAATTGGCAGCCTCTATTAAGATAGGTATCTTTATATAGTGGAAGATTATCGTTAACCAAACGTTTCCACTGGACATTTGTGGGGGGATAGGGCTTCTTCCATTGAAATGTTATGGTTTTCCTAGCGTAAAATAGAAGCAAACCAATCATCGTGCGTTTAGCTACAGCAGGAACTAATTTTTTTATAAGGCCCAGCATACAAATCTCCATAGACAGTGGTAGATTAGTGGATGCAATTTTATTGATTAGGCCTAGTACCTCCCCCCAGAATTGTTGTATCTTTGGACAATGCCAAAAGATATGGGAAAAATCTCCGGGGGTTTAGCTACATCTCCAACACTTAGGGGAGTGGGCAGGATTTATCAAATGAAGTCTGTGGGGAGTGAAATACGCCCGGTGGACTATTTTAAATTGGACTAACTTGTCACGTATAGAGACTAGCGAACTAAAAGGGAAGTCCCAAACACCATCCCAATCTTCGCCACTCAAAGCTGGAATGTCACGCTGCCAACGGGACAAAAGGCCGTCCAACGGAGGCAAGGACTCATAGATTAAATGCTGATATATGTGAGATGTAGGTTTTTTTGTACAACCGGATCTAAGAGTAGTCTCCAGTTTAGACTGTATTAATATACAGGACGAACGTGGGAATTGGGCTTCGAAAGCATGCAAAAGTTGAAGATAACGGAACTGATAGTGCTGCGGAAGATTATACTGGGAGGAAAGCTGACAAAAAGAAAGCAGTGAGGTGCAAGACACCACTTGTGAGATTAATTTTATACCATATCTAGTCCATAGATTTGTAAAAATGTGGTAGATTGGGGTTTAGCCATAGGGGTGTATTAGGGGAAATTCCCATCTGGCTGTGTTTTTCAATAGCCAAGCCCATTTTCCAGGCCCGTAAAGTAGTAAGCATAGACGGAGTTAATAAGTGTGGGGCACATGGGCCTCTGTAAATTAGGTATTGAAGAGATTCCCAGGAGCCTGCCACGATGGCCTCCAAAGCGGAGGCCACATTGGTTTTATCAGGATTTAGCCACCCGACCACTGTCACCAGCTGTGTCGCCAAAAAGTACTTGTAGCAATCCGGAAAGGCCATGCCACCCTGCGATAGTGGCCTCATTAATGTAGTTAACTTATATCTCGGTGGTAAGGAGCCCCAGAGAAACTCTGAAAAGCGTTGGTTTAGTTTAATAAAGAAGGATTTAGGAATCCACTGCGGGGAATGGCGGAATAAATATATGAATTTGGGGATGACCTTCATTTTAAGCAAGTTGACCCTTCCCCATACCGATAGGGGGAGATTATTCCATGCCTTGAGTTTAGCTTTCATATCCCCCACTACCGGATCCAAGTTTAATTTAAGAAAATCTGAGGCTTGTGCAGAGACACAAACCCCAAGATATTTAAAGGAGTCAACCCACTTTAATGGGCTATCTGGGGAGGATGTCAATTTGGCTGCTTGATCTATTGGAAATAGAGTAGATTTTGGCCAGTTTACCCGGAGGCCCGTTACCATGGAGAAAGTGTTGAGGAGTGACAGAGCACCCTGAAGTGATGGACCCGCGTCCCCCAAAAATAAAACCATGTCGTCAGCATACAGGGCTACCCTCTCCTCCAGCATACCTATCCTAAGCCCCTTAATATGAGGCGATGTACGGAGAGCCTCTGCAACTGGCTCTATAGCTAGAGCAAATAGGGCCGGAGAAAGAGGGCAGCCCTGTCTAGTTCCCCGAAACAGTTGAAATGGGGTTGAGAGTCTGGAGCCCAAACGAATCGATGAGATGGGACACCTATAGATCACCTGCAACCATGATATAAACCGTAGTGGAAAACCCATTCGACGTAGAGTCTCCCACAAAAAGGGCCACTCTACAGTGTTGAATGCCTTTTCTATATCTAGTAGGGCAATAGCTCTGGTACCGGAGTTGTTGTGTTGGGCATGAATATTAGTAAAGAGTCTCCTAAGATTAACGTCGGTTGACCTTTTAGGCATAAATCCTGTTTGATCAGAGTCAATAACCGAAGGTAATAATGGATATAGACGGGTAGCCAGCAGTTTGGTTAAGATTTTCAGGTCATTATTCAATAGGGCTATTGGCCTATATGAGGCACATAGCTCTGGGTCCTTAAGGTCCTTATGGATCAAAGTAAGATAGGCCTGGTGCATTGAAAGGGGCAGATCACCCTTGGATAGGCAGAGGGTGTATAATTGGGCCAGGATGGGTGCCAAAAATGCTGCATGTGCCCTATAAAATTCTATAGGAAGGCCATCCGGCCCTGGCGCCTTACCCAAAGGGAAGGACCGTATAATTTTTAAAACCTCTAAGGCCGAAATAGGGCGTACCAACGATTCTCGTTCCTCATTCGACAGCCAGCCAAGTGCTAGTGGATCTAAAAGGTTTTGCAACATCTCTGGCTGGAAGTCGGGGGGAAGAGCAGAGGTATAGAGAGTTTGGTAAAAGGCTTTAAACATTTGTAAGATTTCTACCTGGGAGGTCACCTTATCCCCAGTTGAAGACCGCAGGCCCGAAACCACTGTGGATGGATATTCATGCTGTGCCAACATGGCCAGAAAACGACCATTCTTGTCCCCCTGTTCAAATAGTCGCTGTCTACCTTTATGCATATCCAATCTTGTAACTTCCGTTAAATGTAAATTTAGTGAACTGCGGGCGGCATTTAATGCGTCAAAATGAGCTGCTGTAGAATCTGTACTATAGATTACTGTTTGATCCTCTACCATCTGTTGTAACCTGTAAGTTTCCCGGCCCTGCTGTTTCTTGACACTAGCGATAATAGAGATATATTGCCCTCTTGTATAGGCCTTAAAGGTGTCCCAGACCGTCTGTGGGGTCGAGGAGCCTTCATTAAGTTCCCAAAACTCAACTAGTCTGGGTGGGATAGTATCAGCCACCTCAGGGTGGGAAATCCACTGTGCCCCCAGCCTCCACAGGGCCGCATCTCGGCGTGCAGACGAGCGAAGCTCGATTACCAGTGGGCTATGATCGGACAACCCACTGGGTAGGTATTTAGCCCCTATTACATCCGTCAACAGGATTGAATTAGAGAAGGCTAGGTCAATCCGTGAGGCAGTCCTATGTGAGGCCGAAAAGCATGAGTATGCCCTAATAGCCGGGTGTTTCCATCTCCATATCTCCTGTAGCCCCATTGCCTGTGCCCATATAGATAGTTCAGAGCTATAGTTTTTTGATGGGACTGGTCTGTCCAAATCTGGGGAGATAGTAGAGTTGAAATCCCCCATCACCAGCAATTTCGCTGGATAAAAAGGAGCTGCTTTTTCCAAAACCTTATATAATAAATCATGTGTAAAAGGTGGAGGAATATAAACATTTATGATTATATATCGCTGAGACCAGTGTGAAAACACCACCATTGCAAACTTGCCCTGGGGGTCCGTGCACACGTCCTCAATAACACAGGGGAATTTCTTGTGTATTAGGATTGAGACCCCTCTAGCATAAGAGGAGTAAGTCGCATGGATGGCCCTCTGAATCCAGGGTTTTTTTAGAGTTAAAACCTTGCTGCCTGTGAGGTGGGTTTCCTGTAGGAGAATAAAATGTGGAGAGTGGGTTTTTAGATATCTTATCAACAGTGCCCGTTTAAATTTAGAATTAAGACCTCTCACATTCCATGAAAGGACCGAAAAGGTTTCAGCTAAGGAAGTGGCCATATAGGTTTAAGAAGCCATGGCCAAGTAAAATGACTAGGGGAACACCATTTGGGGTAACTTACAAGCAGCAAGATTTTTACAATATACCATGTACCAGCAATGTTAATTTTTAAGGCAATTTTTGAAACAAGCTTATACAAACCATGACAAAGACCAACATAAAACAACAAAAAAAAATATATACCCAAGCACGAAGTGCTTATCCGACTAAGTCCCATCTCCTCTCAAAAAACAAAAAAAGGAGGAGGAGAATTGGGATTAGTTTTCTCCCAAAAAAAAAAAAAAACACACGCAAGCTGCAACTGTATTGCAACTATATTGCAGATATACCCCTAAAAGGGGATATCGTACTACTACTACTATTTGTTCAGGCACCCTATAGCCGATCAAATATATAAAAAAGAAAAAAAGGAAAAACCTATCCAATACCTATCCAAAAAAAAAAAAAAAAGGGGACGGGATGGGGAGAAAAGGGCAGGAGGGGGAGGGAAAAAAAAAAAAAAAGAAGAGAAAAAAGGGGACAAAAAAGGGAGCAACAGAAAGTAATTGAGGTGGGGTTGGGTTCTAATTATCTAACTCTTGGCTCTTAGTGTAAGAGATCAAGTCCAAGTCCAAAGGGCTGAGCAATCCAACTCCAAATAAAGTACATTTATCTAAGCATTCATTAGGAGACCACAGAATAGCAAGAAATTTTTAGACACTATAGGGATGCACTATAATGGACTATAGTAGTAAGGATGTTACACAAAAAAAAAAAAAAAAACACATGCGTCACCCACGGCCATCTAACCAGGATATAGCGGCCTCCGGATTGGTAAAAAAGAATGCTCGGTCCCCATCTGCAACTCGAAGCTTGCTGGGATATAATAAGCTAAATTTAAGACCTTTATCCCTTAGGCGTCTTCTGACCTCTGTAAAGGCCCGGCGTCGCTGCTGGACTTCAGGGGAGTAATCAGGAAACAACATGATTTTTGCATTATTAAACCGCAGTTCTTGTTTATCTCTAGCTGCAGCTAATATCTTATCTCTGTCTCTGAAATTCAAAAGTCTCAATAAAAGAGGCCTGGGGGGATTACCAGGGGCTGGAGGGGTTGGTGGAATCCTATGCGCCCTCTCTACCACGAATGTAGGGGGCATAGCAGGTAAGTCCAACAATGATATAAGAAAGGATTCCACAAACTCAGCTGGTTTATTACCTTCTGTTTTTTCCGGTAGGCCTATGATCCTTAGATTGTTTCTCCTCATGCGATTTTCTGTGTCTATCGACTTATCTTGTAGGGCTTTTACCTGCAGCTGCAAAGCGCGAAGGTTCCTGGAGTCTGCACTGGTAACGTCCTCCAGTTGTGAGATCCGACTCTCAGCCTCTACGAAGCGGGATCTAAATTTGTCCATATCATGCCGAATTAGGCTGATATCTGAAGCCAAATGGTCTATTTTAACCATCACCTTTTCATTTCCAGCTTTAATTGCTGCCAGCAGCTCAGCATGGGAGGCCGCGTGAGAGGCTACAGGTGGAGACGGATCAGGGAGCGTCTGCGTGCTAACTGACATGTTTGGTATGGGAAGCCTCGGAGGTAATATCACGGCGGCGGCAGCAGGCGCAACAACAACAGCAGCAGGCTTAGCAGGCTTAACAGAGCCAAGAGCAGCAGCAGCAGAGGCGGCAGAGGTGGTGGTGGAGACCGCAGGCACTGTGGAGGACCGGAGCCTACCCAAGATATAGTGGGACCTCGCGGTGCACCGAAAGCCTTTTTCTTTCCCAGGGTGCCTGTATACGAACGGATCTGGTGAGAATCGGCACTGAGAGTCGCTGGAAGTCAGAGAGTCCGCCCGGCCAGTGCCAGAGAAATTTTCAGGATGAATGGTTGGAGCGGAGCTCAGCCCGCACACGTCCTCTCACTCACTCACTCTCTCTCACATCCCGGATTTTGTTTATAGCGCAAAAAATAAAAACTGCAGGGGTGATCAAATATCACCAAAAGAAAGCTCTATTTGTGGGAAAAAAAGGACGCCAATTTTGTTTGGGAGCCATGTCGCACGACCGCGCAATTGTCAGTTAAAGCGACGCAGTGCCGAATCGCAAAAAGTGCTCTGGTCAGGAAGGGGGTAAATTCTTCCGGGGCTGAAGTGGTTAAATAACAAACATGTTTTACTTACCTGCCCTGTGCAGTTTTGTACAGAGCAGCCTTGATCCTCCTCTTCTCGGATCCCCCTCCAGCACTCCTGGTCCCTGCCCCCAGAGCAAGCGGCTTACAATAGGGGCAACCGAGCAGGCTCGCTACCAAGCGTGTCCATTCACACACACAGCCGCGGCTCTGTCCTGCCCCCTCTCTCTCCTGATTGGCTCAGTGGCTGTGATTGACAGCAGCGGGAGCCATTGCCAATGAGGAGGCAGAGTCCCCGGAGACCCAAGGTACTCGTGCACATCGCTGGATCGAGGTGGGGTTCAGGTAAGTATTAGGGGGGGGGCTGCTGCACATAGGTTTTTTGCTTTCATGCATAGAATGCATGAAGGTAAAAAAAACCTTGAGCCTTTAGAACCACTTTAACATGTTTGGTATCTATTTACTTAACGTAATACAATCTTATTTTACCAAAAAATGGGTATAATATTGAATTTGTTGCACTGAAGTTCATCTTAGTGTATTCTATTCCTGAAAATATGCTTTTGAAAATATCTGCACAACTAACATGCAGCACCACTATTTTATTCTCCAGGGTCTCTGCTTTCAGAAAATATAGACTTGGGGGGGGGGGGGGGATTACAGTAACTTCTTGCAAAGAAATGTGTGTAAAAAAAAATGCCCCCGTAGACAAGTGGTTAAACTTGATCAATTCTTCATTACAGAGCCTAAGGAGATTTGGATCGTTGGGAACTCTATGGTAATACGTGCCTTTCAGATAGCAAAGAGGCGTCTATATGGCGTGAACTTGGGATTTGAAGAGAGATCCTTTACCGTTCGTTGGTTTATCCGAGACTCTATGTTATGGAGTCACTTGTGGACTGAAGTGAGCAAGGCAATTGAAATATTGGGGGACCCAAGTGTCATATTCATCCATCTAGATTGCAAGGAACTGCCAGCTCGGAACCTAGAGAAGTTTGTGCGCTTTGTGAAAAACGATTTTGTACGGCTCACCGAGGTTTATCCAGGTACGGCATTTATCTGGGCACCATTACTTGCGCAAACGGCGTGGCTTTTGACACGCACGGAGGAAAAAAGAAAGCGGTTTAACGCTGACCTTAAACGTTTTGCAGCACAGTGTGGAGTCAAGGTGGCTGATCTCAGTAAAGTTGAGGCGCTATTCGATCATAAAATCCATAGGAAAGATGATGTAGATGAGGTGGAAGCTTTTACTGCAGCCATGATTGATTCCATAAAGGCAATCTGCAATATGACAAATCAAGAGTTTGCTTAGTTTTTTTTTTTTTCTTTGAGCTTAACTACCTGCGTATTTCTAATTACCCCTATGATGAACATCGGACAATACAAAAATTCCCCCAACAATCAACCCAGCTAGTCAGCAAAAATGACAATTAAACCTTCTCCATCACTCATTGAAGGACACAGCTCCATAGATTCATATTCATTTGGTTATATTGCTTCCTACAGGAGGATTGGACTCTTAAGAGGAAACAAAAAAGGGGCCAGATCCCTCTAGTATTCCGGTCCCAACCCGTAGCCCTTTTGTACTTGTTGTGTGGCCCCTGGATCCCGGCTGATAGAACTGAAAGTGGGGTCACTAGTTTTAAGGGGGTGACCTCTAAAGCTGGCTATAGATGTACCGAAAGTCCCGGCCAAATTTTTATCCATGCATGTCTGTCCTTTTTCTTAACAGAAGTTGATTCTTGGGAGGGGTTTGGCTAATTCTCCCATCCACCTCGTTTATGTGGATGGAGGAATCTGTTGGGTCTTAGTTTTTCTTTTTCATAAAAAAAAAATCTATGGCCAGCTTAACAGTCTCGTGTAGCATGTTGTCAGTCTCTAACTGTCTCCTACAGCATGATTGCAGTCTCCAACTACAACTGTAGCACATTCACTGTCTTCCCATCTCCTAAAAGATGTCCAAAGTTTCTGACTGTCTTTTTTGGCAATGCACACGCTGAATATAGGGTGTTCTCCTATGTTAACAGTTGAGGCCCCCTATAACGCCTAAGTTGACCACCACTGTTCTAGTGGGCTACACCTCTGCACCAGCTTTGTATCCTAAGGCAGTAGGAGGTCTGTCTCCAGCACTGCTGCATCAAGTCTTCTTGTGTGTGGAACTTCGACTTGGTCTTCCATCAACAACTTTATGACTTGACTGCATATATGGTAGTCATTAGGTCCTGCAGGCGCCAGTGCAGTGCCTCATTTTTTCCCCCGGGCCTTCAAGTTTCATTATCATTTGTTTTGGTGTCTCTGCCTTCCTCTCAATTTTGGGACTGCTCTTAGACATCCCAACATGTATATAAATCTATGTAGCTGTGCCCCTCAATGAACGATGGAGTAAATAGGATTTTTTTTAGGCTCACTTAAAACTCTTTTCTTTGTTGTTTATTAAACAGAGCTCCCTCTCCTCTAATTCTAGTTCTTTATTTGGTTGGCTGTTTCCAATATGACTTATTGGTCAGCATTTTGGAAGTTTTACTCCTTCGACTACTCTTCATATTGTATTACTGCTTGCTATAACTGAGCTATACAACAGGTTTAGGGATATAGCCACTAGAGGGAGCTGACCCCTTTTTTTCATTTAGTGTCCAGTCCTCTAGTACAGTGGTCATCAACCCTGTCCTCAGGGCCCACTAACAGGCCAGGTTTGCAAGATAACTGAAATATATCACAGGTGATCCCATTTGCTGCTCAGTGATTGTAGTATTCTAATCTGCATCTCCCCAAGGTAATACATAAAACCTGGCCTGTTAGTGGGCCCTGCGGAAAGGGTTGATGATCACTGCTCTAGTAGACAGCAATGTACCCAATATGTATACATCTTTGGAGCACTTCTCTCCGGGAACATAAAAAAATAAATTGTGAGTAGAAAAAAAAACTACTTGTTCAACATTTTGGGTAACAAAAACCTAGGTTTTTTGTTGCATGAATTTGCAAAGACTTGTTAAATCACATTTCCGTGGCAAAGCACCCATGCAGAGCTTGATCCCTAAAGCCTAGTACACACAGACCGAATCTCGGGCGACATCGGCTGGTTCAATTAAAAAAACGTCCGACATTCAGCCCCGTGTGTAAGGTAGCCAACAGGTTTGGCCAGCTTCTGTCGGACGAGTATGCTGGAAAACCAGCAGCCGACTGGACTGTTCTGGCAGGGGGCCATCCCCTTGTCAGAACACAAAAGCACAGCAGGGAAGATTGCTGCACTAACGTCAGATTATTAGTACAGTGGCTCTGACCGGAGCAATCTTTTTTCGTTCAACTTGCTGGGTAGAACAAAAAAAAACTAATGTGTACCAGGCTTTACTCTAAATTGAGCTCTCAACCTTGCCTTGGAGGTCATATCTTCCGCCTTAAAGGAGAAGTGTTGAATTACAAAAAAAAAACTCACATACTCGCAATACAGTATGTGAATGCAGCATCAGTCCAGTGCTGCAGCTGTCCCCCTGCTGGCTCTAAGCCCGAGAACTGAGCTGGCTCTCTGCTCTGCCCCTCCGGTGCTCGCTGGAGTGTCAGCTGTGCAGGGGGCGGGAGCAGCTGGCTCAAGCTCTCAGCAGCACACTGAGAGGCTGAGCCAACTTTCAGTCATACATCTGGATGAATCCAATTTCAAGTCGGGATCACTGCAGAGCTCTGTGGCATCAGCCAATCTTAGCCCGCTGTCAGCTGAATCTGGGTCACAGGAGTGCAGAACTAAGTGCACTCTTGTGGCCCAAAAGAAAAGTATGACCATATTTCTTTTTTAAAGACTGCTTTTGTTAAGAAAAAAAATTGATCCCTGTATAGGGTGATCAGCGTACATTGCAGGGATTTTACAAACTTTGCTGCAAATTCCTACCTGTGTATCTGTTTTTATTCTAAAGAAATAGTCGTTTGCTTCAAAATGTCCCATGCAGACTTACTCTGAATGGCAGGGTCTGGTTCATTATAATAACCTGGCGCACTCAGGTTCTCATCAGTGTTCTGATGAGAAAAGTTACAGTCTCTGCATCTCTTTAGAAGTAATTAACCCATAGGGAATATCTCACCAAATATACATTTCTTTTGTCCAGAGAATGTCTCAAATTTGACTTGTATATTAGTGCAGAAAGAGCGAAAATCCGTGAGCCTCAAGGAGGAAATTACATTTATAAAGGCATTCTGTACACCAACTGAGTACAAAACACTTCCAGGTTGTCATATTGCATTGAATTTTAAAGAAAATGACAGTGCTGCATATTGAAACAGGTAGTAGCCTTAAAAAACAGTATGGCTTGTGTAGCAATTGTATATTCTATATTATTTTTTCCATTAATGTGGAGTTACCCTTTAAAGAGTAACTCTCACCAGAAGTTGTTAATGTTTCGTAAATCCCACAGGGGACCCAAAGCACATTGCACTCAGTCTCGTTCAAATTTGTGCAGTGGTTTTCAAGTGAGGTCATTTTTTATTTTTGTCAGTGCTGGCTGTAGCTCCTTCCTAGGCTGAAGCCCAAATTATAGTATAGTCAGAACTGAAGCCACCTCTCCTCCTTCATTTGGGCATGACAGAGTGCATATAGGAGAGCCACACAACCCCTGCCCTCTCCACTTGACAGTACCAGGACCAATCGCTGTAGCTTCTGCTATACCCCTTTGATTGATTTTTGCACAGGAGAATCGAGATTTCTCCATAGGATGTAGGAGAAATCTTAACATGTATAGCCAGCTTTAATACACACTAGAAGCTCAGACTTGCTCAAGGTTTTTGAAGACCCCCACTCCCACCAGGATGTAACAAAAGTATGTCAGTTTCTCAGAATAATTGACCATTAACCCTTGCCATTTTTTTTTTGCTTTAAATGATCAGTTCCTGGGGTGCCCAACACCTGTTAGTGCAAGCTCATACAGCTGTAGACCAAAAACATAGATATGTATGAACCCACCCACTATCATGCAGGAACCTCTGTAGTTAGGGGTGTTGAGTTTTGAAATGTTCTTGCCCATACAAGGGCATCCTTAAGAATTTGCTTTCTGAACTGCCGTAAGTTTTGGAGACTTTGCACAAGCATGAGAACATGGATGAAAATGACCTTGTATTCAAGGTTCTAGCTTTTATAGATAATAAGAAATGCACATTTCCCTCAATTTTGTTCCAAAGGGAAGTCAAACATCTTATGTTCTGCTTCAGCAATCTAAGCACTGAAATTGTGATCTCTATAACTGATCCAGTAGTGGTGAGATAGAGAAGCTTACAGTCTCAGTAGCTTGGCAGACAGTGACTCGATCTCAATGACGTCCTGCAGCTCATAGAAAGATTTAATCCAAAACTTGGGAAGATCATAACAGATGAAGATAAAAAATCATAGTGTTTCCAGCACAATACAGAACATGTGGAGAATGAAGACTAAGCATGAAGAAGAGTGAGGTAGGGACAAAATTATTGGCAAACCAACAACAATGCACATGTACCATAAGACTTTATTTTTTTTTGTTCTAATTGTATTTTATACTAACAGTACTTAAAAACCACTGGATATTTTATTTTATATGTATTATGTCACCTTTATTTTTAAATTCTTAAAATTGTTGCTTTGTGAAGAATAACAATATTCCTGTCTTGTATTGTGAAAAAATTGTTAAATAAAGAAATAAAAAAAAAATGTTTCTTGACATCCAAAGGATAATGAAGGTGACCTATATCACGGGGGTAGATGTCTCCTGACCTCCAGGTTCAACAACAAACTGGATAGGTACTGCATGTCTCCAGGTACTGGGATTCTCTGGAATAAACAATGGATGCACTGACTCTGTCTTTACTCCTTTGAAACTTCTCCCTCTTCTGCTATGTAGGATCTAGATCAGGGGTCAGCAACCTGTAGATCAGGGATATGCAATTAGCGGACCTCCAGCTGTTGCAGAACTACAAGTCCCATAGCATAGCAAGACTCTGACAGCCACAAGCATGACACCCAGGGGCAGAGGCATGAAGGGACTTGTAGATTTGCAACAGCTGGAGGTCCGCTAATTGCATATCCCTGCTGTAGATCATGGACAGGAGACTGGTAAATCGTTGTGTGGACTTGCTGACCCGCCATCTCAAAGCATCAAAGTGCAATGCTGAGGGACCTCTTGTAAAGTTGGAGCTGTAGTAGGGAGCAAGAGCTGCATAAGCTTATGCCTCCTGTATAATAGTGGCTCCTGTCCCATGCAGAGTGATACAAACTGCACTCCCCCTCATATCCTGGCTAGCGGTCTCAAGAATGGTGCCAGCAGCAGGAATGAAGAGATCTTCAGGTCAGTCTGACGCAACATACTGGGCATAATAGTATAGGGCTGCTCTCACACTAATGTGCAGTGCAGTGTACCTGCAGCTTTCCTGTGGGTTTGCTGTGCTTAGCCATAGGCTTCTATTATATCCTGCATGTTTGGTGCACTTTCTGAAATAATAGAAGTCTATTGCAAAGAAGCCTGCAGTTGCAGAGTGGCCCCATTTACTTAAAGTAAAGTAGCACCCACCAAAAGCAACAGGGGGGCTTAATTCCTGCTGTGGCATGTGTACACCTTTTGGCTGATGCCTCAACTCAACTGCAGGGTTTTACCACTCCCAACTTTACATGTGAACAAGCCTTCAGGGTGCCGCTGCCGAATGAAACTAAGGGCTTATTCACAAGTGCAGCAGGCACTGCTGCTCCTCTGATAAGTGATTTGAGTGAGTTTTTGACAGGTGGTGAGGAGGCGATATGTTGATTCCTCACCACCTGATTTAAACCCATGATTGCCGTGCAATGCATGTGATTTCGACATGGTAGTACGGCTCTTAGAATCTGTAAATCAGGTGTGAGGAGGTGACACTGTGCCCGGTGATCTTTGACTTCTGTGTTTTTCAAGTAGCTCTCCACCTCTTTAAGGTTGCCTTCCCCTAATCTAGTTGGAAGGTATTTCAGTGATCTTCATTGCCATGGATTGGCCCTGGAGGATGTAGTACTCTGACCTGGTAATTAGAGGTCGACCGATATATCGGCCGATATTTGGTGTTTTTTACTTAATCGGCATCGGCCGATTGTGCTGATAAAAAAAGCCGATATAGCTTCAGCACGACTTGTAAAAGACTTCTGTAATAGAAGTCAGTGCAAGTTGTCTGTGTGAAGCGACTTCTCCCCCTCTCTGGGCAGCCTGCCAAATCTGATAAAAAGAACCTGAAGGATACAATGTTTACAATTATGAATGAACTAAGCTCCGTGTGTAGAAGCTCTCAGTTTAACCATTTAAAGACTAAATCTTTTCTGACATTTGTTGCTTACAAGTAAAAATCCTGTATTTTCTGCTATAAAATCACTTAGAACCCCCAAACATTATATATATTTTTTTTAGCAGAGACCCTAGGGAATAAAATAGCGGTTGTTGCAATATTTTATGTCACACGGTATTTGCGCAGCCGTCTTTCAAATGCAATTTTAAAAAAAAAAATACACTAATAAATTTAAAAAAAAACTAAGCAGTAAAGTTAGCCCATTTTTTTTCATCCAGAAGTTTTGATTACCTGTTTTTGTGTATTTAATATTTAAGAGGGGTGTTTTTTTATATTTTTTTTTATCTAAATTCTACATACAAGTGAACTGATTGGAGGTTTGTTTTGTTTAATAAATGTTTAAATGTAAAAAATTTTCCGTATCACTGAAGGTTGCTTACACACTGGAGCGGGCAGGCGTTGACGGTAAAACGCTGCAAGTTTTAGCGGCTCTTTACCATCGTTTTAGCAGCGCTATTCGGCTGCTAGCGGGGCGCTTATAACCCAGCTAGCGGCCGAGGAAGGGGTTAAATGCGCCCCTGAAGCGCCTTCATTTCAGTGGGCAGGAGTGGTGGTATACACCGCTCCAAAGATGCTGCTTGCAGGACTTTTTTTTAACATCCTGCCAGCGCATCGCCTCAGTGTGAAAGCGGTCGGGATATCACACTGAGACTGCAGGGGAGCTGTTTGACAGGCACTTTACAGGTGCTATTTTTAGCCCAAAAGCGCCTGAAAAACGCCCCAGTGTGAAAGGGGTCTAACTGTTAGATTTTATGAGATGAAGGTAAAAAAAAAAGAAAAAAAAAAAAATCGGCCTAATATATCGGCCCAAAAAAATCGGCATCACATATCGGCCATCGGCCACCGCGATTTGTAAATATCGGCATCGGCCAGAGAAAAACCCATATCGGTCGACCTCTACTGGTAATACTCCTGGCGGATGTTCTGCGGGCTCTTCCAGATTGTCTGGATGTTTTGCCTCAAGGACTGATCTACCATTCTGATTCACTATCTTTAACGGCATGGCTGTTGAAACCTAGGTTCTAAGAGACAGGGGCATCTCTGAATCAGTGGTTTCTACTGTGTTAAATGCTATGGTGTCTACTACTGCAAGGTCTATCACTGGACATGGAAAAAGGCATATTTCACTTGAGTCACAGGACTTCCATCCTAGGAGTTTCTCTGTAGGCAAATCTTCTCCTACCTCCAGCAGCGTAGGACCAAAGTTTGGCTCTGAGAACCATTGAGTATCAGGTTTCTGCTCTTTCTTTCAGAAACCATTAGCCTCAACCGCTTGTCGACTGCCTAACGTATTTGTGTGGTGGCAAAGCGACCTCCCTGCGCTGGATCACGTACCTAGTACATGATCCGGGCGTCCGTCTGTGCTGTTATTTGTCACAGCACAAGCCCATCAGCAGGCCTTGTCCAATGATTGACCGCCGACACCCACAGATCTGCTCAGCGATTCACGGAACAGAGCTCTGTGATTGTAAACAATACAGAGCTCTGTTGACTGACTGGGGATCTTGCTGTATTTTTCCCCCTGCTAAGCAAAAAACAGAAGATCCTTAGTAAAAGCAGCACACATTACACATAGGCACACATTTACCCCTTTAATTGCCTTGGATGTTAACCCTTCCCAGCCAGTGTCATTAGTACAGTGATAGTGTATAATATGATCACTGTATTAATGTCACAGGTGATGTTAGTGGTAGTCCATTCCCCCATTGTCAGTGTCAGATTTCCCTCCGCACTATCGCAGTCCCGTTATAAGTCGCTGATCGCTGCCATTAGTAGTATAAAATAAATAAACATTACGGTATATAGCCCATAGTTTGGTTTGTCCGACAGTCATAGGGTTTACAATCTATATAATATACAAGACCATGTGATCCTCTTTGTCCAGGGACACGGATCACCGAGCTCCCGAGTGCACGCTCTGTGAGTCGCCAATACAGGCTGACGTACAGATAGGTTTAACCCGCATCGACACTGCTTCCCGTCCACCGTTTATAGGCTGTGGACAGACAGGAAGAGGTTAATCAGCTTCAAACAGTTTTTGTTGCAGGCCCTTTGATCAGTGTAGGCACATCTCAGATGGTCTGGTCTGCAGGCTTTAGATGATGCCGTTTGTTACCCTGCTACCATAGGTTCCTCTACAGTAGAACATGTCCTCTGCTTCATGCGGAAACTGTAGCTCATCTTCAACAAGAGGTTTGTTACCGCTCTAGTGTAGATATTGGTCAGGAATCAATCCCAGGTTCCGGCTCACCACTGCATGGACAGGAGTATATGGATCTTGGGTCAAAATTTTCCTAAGGAATCGCCCAGTGTTGTGGGTCACCTCATCATGTACTCTGTTGACATGTGTGACATTTATTTCTAGTTTCTCACTTGCTTCTGGAAGTTTTTGGATGAAAGGTTTGTGCAAATGACATTCCATGTCATACATATCTAAAGCGACTGGCATCTTATGGAAACTTGATGAAAACCCAAGGTGCATTATGGAAGGACTGAGGATGCCATCACTGATCCACATCGGCATATGCTAGTTCTGTGATGTCATAAGGTCATATTAATCCACAAGATTATAATAGTTTAAGCCCCCCCCCCCCACTTAGAAAAAGTATGTAGATTAAGAGTGTGGACTTTTCTCTGAGTTCTATGTGCTGCATGCATTTTTTTTTTCTCTGGTTCAGTAACTTCAGAACTCAACACAAAAGTCGGCCATGCACTTAGTATTTTTGAAAGGAGGTCAGCAATGGCATGCTGCATGTTTGTGTCCATTTTTTTTTAATGACCCTTCCCTGCAACATGCTCTGAGGAAGCTTGGTTACAAGTGAAACATGTAAGCAAGAAGCAAGACACCATCACGTCTTCTGTGGTGTGAGCACCGGTCTGTCCGCCTACACAGCGAACCATATCCAACCATCCTGAGTTCTCTTCAGTATATATCCCCAATCCCTAGCACCAGACTGGTAAACCTGGATTGGACAGCATTGCAGTGCTTGTATGGTGTGCAGATATACCTGAGATACTACTACAAGGTAATCCACCTGGAGGAACATACAGTTCATTTTGCAAAGCAAAGATCGTCGTCTGAAGTCATTCTGATGATCTCATCTTCATACTTTACCATCAAAGTGACTGGGCTATACATATGGACTTGAAATAAAAGGAATAAAGGACACAGAATCAAGACGTCAAAACAGTGAGCTGTATCAGCCCCCCAAAACTAAGTAGAAGCCTATTCAGAGCTAAACCGGTTTTTGTTTCCTTGACTGTTGTCACCCTTATATTTACCAGTCTGTGATCCAAAATATATGTACATGACAAGCACACAATAATTGTCTCTTTGCAAAGCCTTTCATGAATGAACTTTTTCTCTCCCGTGCCTCCTGTCCCCCCTTTTTTCATCTCGTTTTTGGCAATTTTTTATGCCTAAATGGAAATTAGCAAAACGATACAAAGCACATGCACCTTTTTTTTTAAATTGAGCCAACAAACTCTCAATATAAATAAGTTGTGTATATGCAGGCCAAAACTTTTCACCTAATAGAACCAGTATAGCATATATATATATATATCTTTTTCTGGTTAAGTGAAGCCTTTAATTATTAAACGCACTTTTTTGAGTAGATTCATATGCATGGAATGGATGTGAGTTATGTATGGCTGACTGTGGTGGACACTGGTGTCTCATTTAGACTTTCTTTGTCTCAATTTTAACTATCTGTGTTGGAGGAGGGTATTTATAAACACATTTTTCTACATAATTAATATATGGTGGATTTTTAATAAAGATTATTAGTCCTTAAACCGGTGTATCCTCTTTGAAGAATAATTTACAAGTAAAACAGGCGCAGTGCAGCAGTACCTCTATAGAGTGTACCTTGAAAGTCCAGGGGGGTCGAGAACTATATATAACGATATTATATATATATATATATATATATATATATATATATATATATATAGATAGATAGAAACTGGTTTGTCAGGGCTGTGGGACCAGAAGCAAGGTCCAAAAAAGGCTGAGAAGAAACAAGGAAAAGGGGCACCTCGCTGAATGTGACAACCTATATCATAGTCTGCAGACACCGTCACCTGGAAATAATAGAGCATGAAGCTCCAGGATAATAATCCTCTAAATAATGATTTTTTTATTCACCCATTTTCTGCCATTTTTTCACTACAGGTATATTTTTTCACACATTGTGTCTTTCTCTTTAATATACGGGGGTAGTTGATTCGGTCCCTTCCAGTAAGTATTGGCTCGCCCCTATCACCCCCCTCCTCCCTTCCCCCTTCCCAATCTTTGCAGTCCCTCTCCTCTCCTCCCATCCAGAGACATGCTTGAATGCAGATATGCTATCTTCCATGTGAGTTTATATTGTTTTTTATAATAAATGTTTTATTGATATATATTCAGAGGTGCCCCTTTTCCTTGTTTCCTCTTTGAAGAATATCTTTGGGAATTTTTCCCGTCTTTTGTGTATATGCTTATATATTTAGAAGATTAATATCCTGGAGCTTCATGCTCTATTATTTCCAGGTGACGGTGTCTGCAGACTATGATATAGGTTGTCACATTCAGCGATGAATGTATGTATAATTATACACATCTCTGAAACCTATCTAATCAGGACTAGTTTGGATGAGCATTAGTTTCCTTTTTTCCTCTTTTCTACACCTGCGACATACTCACCCTTTTTCATTCCCGAACCACTTTGTCAAAGGGAGTGATGCAAGACACTTTGAAATTCTAGGAATAGTTGAATTTGTGACCCCTCCCCTCTATTCCATCTGATAGAGCTGTGCCTCATAAATCATCTAGTTCTGTCACTGTTAAAGCGTTTGTTAACCCAACACTTCATATTCCTGATAGGTGGCTGCTGTACCATGTTCTTGTATGAGAGAGTCCCCTGTTCTGTTTAAATTGCTTCCTTTGTGTGAAATCCCCAGTGTTCCTGCTATTCCCTCTGCTTTCCTATTAAAAACTGACCACACTAAGCAGGAGAGCACACGGTAGTCAGTTCTCTAGCTATGCTGGGAACTCAGCCTGCCCTGCTCCAATGATCAGACTTGTCCTGGTTTTCCCCCCGCTGCACAGCCATTCACTGGGAAGCTCAGTGTACTGCTGTGTCTCCCCCCCCCCCCCCCCCCCCCCAAATCTTATGCAGCTGAGAACAGAGAGAATGTGATCACTTATAATAAATGGAAAAAAGGTATTTATGTTTTTTTATATCTATACAAAAATGTTTTGCCTTTCGTTTCTGTTTTAAACTGGCTTGTTTTAAAAGGTGATCGTTTACAATCACTTTCAGATTCAACAAGTCAGGTTGAACACAGCTTTTTTTTTCCCCGGTCCAAGCAGTAGATAAGTGAGGAAAGGAGAGAATGGATGAATTCACAATGACTTGCAGTAAAATGCAGGGAAACCGGATGTACATTTCCATCCATTTTATGTGCATTTAAATGCTCATTGATTTGCGTTTTAGCAATCGTTAAAATGCTACGCATTTTGTATGTTTCCTGTGACAGCACATCCTGTTTCTGTTTGTGGGCTAGAGACAAAAGTAATGACAAGGCAACGTTTTTTTTTTCCCCCTTTACTTGTGTTGTCCTGCATTGACGTGAGTTTCACACGCGTTGCATTAAAATGCATATATGTTACATTGTAACGCAACACAAGTCAACACAGCATTGTAGTGTGAATAGGACACATCAAATGTATATAAGACCCCTTTCACACTGAGGCGTTTTTCAGGCGCTTTAGAGTTAAAAATAGCACCTGTAAAGCGCCTGAAAAATCTGCAATCCCAGTGTGAAGGCCCTTGGCACTGCGCTGGCAGGACGTCTAAAAACACCCTGCAAGCAGCATCTTTGGGGCGCTTTAGGAGCGGTGTATACCCCTAAGGGGTTGAATAAGGAATTGAGCCTCAAAGTGTTCTTGGAAAAACAATAAACTAATATCTATGCCCCCTGAATCACTGTGCAGCAAAATCAATCCCTTTATTAAGTAAGCTAGGTTCTGATATTGGTCTTTATATATATATATATATATATATATATATGTATGTGTATTCACATATGTATATGTATACCTCAACTGTTACAACATGGCCCCTACACTCCAATTAAAATAAATAAATATATCATTTCTCTCCCCTCCATAGGTACTCTGGTTCACTCTGTCATATTCCCCTCTCCTCATTCAATAACACAATAAAATTAAGAACTATTTATGCCAATTGACCTTGGTTCCGCTCTTTTTTTTTTTGCCACATCAGCCAAGTAAGATTCATAGGAGCAAGTTATTTCAACTTTCAAGTCAAACTTATCTCATGATACTTTCACATCATTGTGGCGTTTTCTCATATTTAACATTTTATCTTTTCTGTTCCGTCCACATGACAAATTATACTGGTTACAACTTACATTTCTAATATTCCTAAACCAGAACACCACCACCAACCCTATACCCCCAAGCCCACCCATACCCACTTAACCTCCCCTCAAACCCCCCCTCCCCTCCCCTGCTACGCATCCCATTGGAGTCCTGATCTAGATCACTCAATATCCTCCTCCTACTCATGATACTTATTTGAGTATTTAAGTGTATAATCTCCAACTCAATTTTACGTTTAGGTTTTTATTAGGGTAAGTTATCTGGCTCCTTGTCCCATACCTCCGCCGCCTGGGAAGAGAACTTATACTTTGTCCAGTCTCTCCACGTCTCTTCGTACTCCTCCATCTCCAGCCCTTCGCTATATCTCAGGTATTCCAGGCATTGAATTTGCTCTATTTTATTGAACCACTCCCGCATTGAAGGTCTCTTGTGATCTAACCAGTATTTGGGGATGAGACTTTTAGCGGCATTGAGAAGGTGCGGTACCAGTGTTTTCAAATACTTCTTAGAAGGTATATTGCTCCCGTGGTGCAAACACACCCAGGCGTCATCCGGAATCCTCTTATTGGTGATCACATGTATAATCCTCCTTACCTCCTCCCAGAATTTTTTCATTACCGGGCATAACCACCATATATGGGCCATTGTCCCTATTTCCTTGCACCCCCTCCAGCAAAACTGCGAAGTTTCTTCCTGTATTTTATGCGCCTTATCCGGGGTAACATACATTCTTGCCAAAATTTTGAAATTCATTTTGGCCATCCTATAGTTCACTGAGGTGGCATTTACTCTACTCAAAACCCTCCCAACCTCATTTTCACTGATCTTTTTTCCTAATTCCTCCTCCCATTTCCCGATAAATCCTGGACATTCCTCTTCTAATCTAGTCAATATTCTATAGATCCTGGACATTCCTCCCCTCCTACTTTTCTTCATGCAGACTTTCTCGAAGGGGCGAAGATCTTCCATCGACCTTATTGGCTGCGGGAGAGATTCAACAAAATGCTTCAACTGCCTGTACTTCCAATTATCCATAACAGACCAATTATCTTTGGCTTTTAGTTCCTGGTAGGTACACAGCTTACCCTGCCTTGTAATGTCTTTAAGTTGGACCTCTTCACCTAAAATCCAATTCCCCGATAGGTCTTCCCTCCCGGGCGGAAAATAGTCTGTGTCTTTAAGCGGGATTAGTGGTGAATTGTATCCCCACTTCTCCTTATCGTGTATTTTATCCCATAAGTTTAAAGCGTGTTTAGATATATCAAGTGGGGGAAGATGGTAGTTGCGCTGTAATGAAGGGGGGGGGGAGGGAAGCTACAAAGATGACTAAAGTGGCAAAGTGAACTAAAAAAGCAGAAACGGGCCAATGCATGAATGGATCCTACATGCTAAAAGAACATGGTGGGGATGCAGTGCAGTGCAACGTAGCTGATCAACATGACTATAATGTTGTGGGCAGACAAAGCCTAATATATAAAGGTAATCGTGAAACAGTGACTGCTTGAATATAGCAAAACAAAAATGCATATACTAACACAAATAGGATGAATAATGACACAATGCAAAAAAAAATATATAATGCAAGAAAAATATATGTGGGCTAGTGCCCCATTAGCAAAAACGTGCCAGATCCTGGTGAACTACAAGTGACAAATCCCTAGGACAAGCATGAATATTAGTTCTATCATCCAGTCCAAAAAACAAGAACTCGTGATGAGAAACACAAAACAAGCCCAATCGTGAAGGGAGGGGGGATCTTCAGTGAGGACACCTCCGTGTTTGCCTGTCAAATGCTTTTTCAGCATCCATCGACAGGAGTAGTCCTGGGGTTCCCCTGTCCTTCATTATCTGGGCCATCATCAGTGTTTTGATACCGTTATCTCTCCCTTCCCTTCCAGGAACAAAGCCCGCTTGGTACGGATGGATAATCTCGCTTATAATCTTTTTCAATCTGTAGGCTAAAATCTTTGCGAAAAGCTTCGTGTCAACGTTTAAGAGGGAGATGGGTCTGTAACTGGAGCACAACGTGTTATCCTTTCCCTCCTTCCTCATAATGGAAATGCTTGCTTCGAGTGCTTCCTTTCTCATCTCCCACCTTTCCCCAATCCCATTCATGTAAGAGCACAGTATGGGGAGCAATGGTTCCTGTAATTTTTTGTAATAAAGGGCAGTCAGCCCATTGGGGCCTGGGCTTTTCCCATTTGGGGTTTCCTGTATGGCCCTGTACAGTCACAGGGGCTTCCAGCATTACTCTATCCTCTTCCGTGATTTTTGTTAAGTTTGCCTCTTTTAAAAAAGTTTTACTGGCTTCACACTTACGTTTATCTGACTCCTGAGAGTTATCTGCATTAATTGCGTACAGTGCCCCATAAAACTCTTGAAATGCTTTCGCTATGTCACATTTTCATTTCCCCCGACTTGGCCCTGATTTTTTCAATATAATTGCTTGTTTTCTTTTTTTTCAGGGCCCTAGCTAAAAGCTTACCTGGTTTGTTACCATAAATATATCTTTCTTTCTTTACCAAGTTATAAGTTTTACGTGTTTCCTGTTCTAGAGAGGCCCTCAACTCTTCTCTTCTTTTATGTAAATTCATCCACACCTCCCTCCTTCCCGATGCTTTATGTTGTTTCTCTAATTCTTGGATCTCTTTAATCAGGGCAGACCTTTCGTCTTTCAGTCTTTTATTCTTTTCCACCCCTACCATCATGAATATACCCCTGATGTATGCTTTATGGGTTTCCCAGATTGTAGCCTTGTTAACCTCCCCGGGGGTGTTGATTTTGAAGAACCACTCCAGCTCTTCCTTAATTCTCCTTAAGATGTCTTTGTCTAATAACAATTCTTCATTTAGTCTCCACCCTGAACCCCTTGTATCTGTTCCACCCATTTTTATTTGTAAACTCACGGGTGCATGATCCGAAAAAGTCATTTTGCCAATGGATGTCCCTGTGACCTCTTCCAACAACCTATGCTCTACTAGAAAAAAATCAAGTCTCGAGTAAGTCGCATGTACGGGGGAGTAGTAAGTGTAGTCCCTTGCGTGCCCCTGCTGGATCCTCCATACATCCACAAACTGAAGCTGATACAACTTCTTGAGTTTTCCAGCCCACACTCCTTCCCTCCCCCAGACATGCGATGAGCAATCCCTATCTGGGTCCAAACACAGGTTAAAGTCCCCTGCCACTATAGCCCTCCCCTTCCTGAATTCCTCAAATTTCGCAGATATACCCATTATTTTTATGTGTGTATTTTTATTTGGCCCATAGATACTTGCCAGGGAACATTTCAAGCCGTTAATTTTGCCTTTCAGGAAGAGGAACCGAACCTCCGGGTCAGCCAGCCTTTCCTCCAGTTCAAACCTAGTCTCCCTGGTAAACCCTATGGCCACTCCTCTCGCTCCTCTGATTGGTGAATCACCATAATTCCAGACTGGGAAATCTCTGGAATACATTTTTTGATTCTTATTGGAGCTAAAATGTGTCTCTTGAAGCATTACTACCTCAGCCTTCAAAAACTTTAATTCCCCTAAGATATTTGCTCGTTTTACCTGGGAAATCAGTCCCCTGACATTATAAGAAATAATTTTTAGATTAGACATCATCACTCACTCTCATTTGTTTTCTGCTTTCTATTATACAGGCTCAAAATACTTTTTCACCCTTTAAACCCTCTCTTACCCCCCTCCCCCTCCCTTCCCCCCAACCCCCCCATCTCTCCTTCCCACCTCCACCTCCCAGTCGCCTCCAGTTTCTTCTTTCCCCCCCCCCCCTTCCCCAAGCTCTTGGGGGTAAGACGGACCTTGTCAAGGCCCCATATGTAACCATGGCCCCCCTTCTCCACCTGGTTGTCCCCCAGAGGTTGAGCTCGATGTGGGCTCCATTCGAGACCACAGATTTCTCGCTAAGAATGGGGAGATTTGCTACTCCGGTCATCCCTCCCGCACACCTCCCACCCACCCCCACCCCCCCCCCTCCATCCCCATAGGGAAAAAAAAAGTCTAACTGCATATGTTACTAAAAAACATCTCATTTGAGACCCCAGTGCTCTCTTCGCCCTTATGCACTACTGGTATTTGATACTGGTTTCCAGGTGGGCAAAACCCCTGTTGGCTCCTGGTTGGTATTTTTCTCCCACCAACCCGGGATTTCCAGTATTCCAAGGCGTTGGCAGAATTTTTGTGTTTCTTCTGGAAATCTTAGTACGGCCATACGGCCTTCAATGCGTCCGATTAAACAAGCAGGGAAGCCCCAGGAGTATTGGATTCCATGCGATTTCATAGTGGCCAGTAAAGGTTTCAAAATTCTTCTCTTATTTAGGGTCTCTGCTGCGAGATCCTGGAAAATATGTAGACTTGTTTCCCCATACTTTGCCTGGTTATTCTTCCTTAGATTGGAATTTATCTGTTCTTTATCCAAATAATTGTGGAATCGCACGATGACGTCACGTGGGGCGTCTCCCCTGATTTCCGGTGGCTTTCTAATCCTATGCACTCTGTCCAGCTTTAGCTTTCTACTGACTTCAGAGGGATTTATCAGATCTTTAAAGATTGCTTCCATTTTCTCTTGTAAATTCTGTGCTTCTCCTTGCGATTCTGGAAGACCTCTAATCCGGAGATTCTTTCTTCTGCTGCGGTTCTCTTGGTCTTCCAATCTATATCTTATATTTTTTTGTTCGATCTGCATTGCTTCCATCTGTTGTTTCAACTTTTGGATTTCAACTCCTTGCTTGTCAGTTACGGATTCCACTTCCTCCACTCTTTTCAAGATGTGACTCATGTTTTCATGCACAATGCTGATCTCTTCTTTGATTGAAGCCTCCAACCTTGCAAACATTTCTGCTATTTCTCCTGTTGGATAGCAACATGGTTTAATATCTTCTGGTATTTCACTTCCTGTTTGACACAGCCAGGTAGGAATGAAACACATCAAAGCTTTGTGATCAGAAGAACAATGCCTTGGCTCAAGCCCACCTGCTGTGACATGTGTGAGTACAAAGTTTCAAAGAGACCACTGCTGCCAAGATGTCTATTGAAGATCTGACACAGGGCTAATAGAGACGCTGGCCCTGCTGGACAATATAGCATGCTTCCTGGAGAATGGGCAGACATTTGGAAGTGATACCTCTCGGCAAAGTGTATTGGATAAAAGGCAAATGGGGGTGGCTACGAGTGGGCGTGTATGTTTGAATGAAAGGAACACAAAGGCTTTTGTTCTCCCCTTTTGGTTGCTGAGAAGCCTGCTGTAAGGTCGTCCCTCTGCTATCTTGGGACCTTGCTCTGACCGAGGGCTTGGGCCTATATTCCATGAGGCCCAGACCCCTTTTTATCATCCAGAACTAACAGAGGAAACCATGTGTGATAAGTATATTTGATATTTCATTGTTGTTATATGCTGTAGAGATGTGCTGTTAGTAAAGTGTGTTCTGATTGTAAGCTATGTAGCATTGTAATACCCTTTTAGTACTTTTATGATAGTTTCCTAACTCCTTGGGAGATAAAAATGATATTGTTTTACTAGCAGCACCGTGTGTTTGGTTTCATAGTTAACCTGGTATTATTGTGATATTAACAATAGCATGTGCTCAGAGTTTAATAGACCAACTAATTATAGGGACTAGATAAATTAATACACAGATATAATATTAATATTTATATCGATTATTACAATTGGCACCCCAGAGGGAGTGTGAATTTTATTTTTACACAGAATCCACAAAAACCTAATGTATTTTTGTCTTAAGTCCCTGTAAGCATTAATCCTAAACTACACCCAGAACTCAAAATCATCTCTAGTGTGGACAAGATTGGCGCTGGCTTGCAAATTCTGAAACCATGCTTGGATGGTCATGAAGATTCTGTGAAATATTTCATCAGGGAAACGTAGAACCTGGTGAGATCGTTCACTGATATATGTTAAACGTTTGTATCATTGATATGCTTTAGGCCTGTAACCAGCCAAAGGTGCTGGCGAGTAAAAGGGCTGATCACCCTTGGTTAGAGATTGACAGGAATTACCATACATCTTTGAGGAAAAAGTGGGAGAAATATAGATTGTTATTTAAAATTTAAAATTTTTTACTTTTTTTTTTTTTCCACACGTGAGAGTGAAATAGCTTGGTTCCAGGAGATCAATGTGGCCTGCAACTTAACGGGAAGGCATTGATTGAGAGTCTGCCTTGTGTCTTAGAATGTGCCTTGCGTCTGGTAGGCTGTAGAACTACAAGTCACTGTTAGGTTTAAATGGCTTTGGATCAGTTTTTTTGTTTTGTTGTTTGTTTGTCTTTCCGTGATAAGCAACTTTGGTAAAAGCAGGTCAGACGAGCTTCAGTGGGGGTAGGCTTATTAGCATATCAATGGATATTCCCCAGTAAGCATGTGGTAATCCTAAAAGCCACATAGAACCTACAGGACAGAAGTGCTCATATACAAGGCAGCCGATAATGCCACAATAAGTGTGGTGGGTCTTTTCTATGGATATGCAAAAGTTTAATGGTTTTGAAGGATATCAGGTAAATATGGTAATGAATGAAGAATATTGAATGCTAGAAGAGCGATTCAGTTTTTTTTTTTTTTTTTTCGTAAGTTGTAAGAGCTAACGATAATTGAGTTTGGTTTATTACTCAGTGCAGTGTTGGAATGCTAGTACAAATAGAATTGTGTATTGTGTGGATTGTATGGTTGTGAAATGGAACTGGTGTATACATATGTTGAAAAGTACGCTTCTGCCAATTATCATTCATGTGCAGATGAACCTCTTAAAAGCCAGTGTAATGTATTATTGTCTCAGTGTCACCAACATTATAGCAGATTATTGGGTAAACAGCTAAAAAAGAAAGGTTGGCAAATGAAATTGCAGTGTTGCTCAGAATTAAATTTATATCTGAGCAAATGGAGGGGAAGTGGGAAGCAGAGAGGAGACGTCTCGGGGAGGACATAGAGAAAATCAGTGAAAACCTTTTAAAGATTGCAACAGCCTCCAGTAGTGAGATGGATGAATTGCGGACTACAGCAGGCAATTTGTCAGAAAGAAACAGTGAGCTACAAGAACAGCTTCAGAGGTGCAGCATGGACTGTGATATGAAGAGCAAACTTTTAGAGTCATTGCGAATAAAGTTGTCAGAGATGGAAGAGTTGGTTATGTCTTTAGAAAGAAAGTTAGCAAATGCACACTCCCAGCTTCTTACTAAAGAGAAATGTATAGTATCGCTCAATGAGCACAAAGGAAGGTGCCAATTGGCCAATATCTGCACAGTCAATGAGGAGAAGGGCTGTGATGAAACAGTCTGCTATTGCACCCATAGCTTCGAAGTAGGATAACAGTTTGATTACAATCCAAGAGAGACTTACTTTGTGCCAGATTCTGGGTGAATTTAATGCCCTGGAATCACCAGTGAGTCTGTCCAATAAATTTGAGGCTCTAGTCCTTAAATTTCATTTGACTAATGAGGATGCATGTTCTCTTCTGAGAGCATGGCTACCAGGACCTTTGGCAGGCCAGTTATTTGCACAGGTTAATGATAACTTAGCAGATGCAGAGGTGCGGAGGAAAGAGTTGCAGCGTATTGTGGACAGTCGTGATAATGGTATGAGTGATTTACAACTAATGAGATTTAGGAGAGGAGATGACCCAATTTTGTTCTGCAGTGAGTATCTTGCATTGTATACGAAAGTGTTCAACTGTCCTGACTTATTGGAGGATGATACAAGTTTCATATACTCAATGGCCAATAAGTGTTATGTAAGCTATCCCATTAGAATGGCTCTGAGGAATGCTAGATCCTACCAAAATTTTGTCAATATCCTGCGAGACTTCTGTCAAGAGTCCAGTGATAGGGAATATGCGTCAAAGGCAGGTGTATCCGTAATAAGCAGAGGTACAGGAAGGCAGAGAGAGTTCAGACGTTCTAAATGGAATAGGCATGGACATAGATTTTGTAAAGCCCTTAACATTGCTAGCATGAAGCAGGAAACCCCAGAATTACAGGGTGCACAGGCAGCCATAATGGAGTTATCCTCCAAACAAGCAAAAGCTGAATGTGCAATGGTGAAGGTACCCTCCGCACATGCGCAGTGCTCAGCAAAAGTAGAAGTGGAGCATGCAGAAAAAACAGACGCTCTTATTGCTGCAAGTGATGTTGCTATGACAGAAATCAATGGTGGAGATGTAAATAAAAATGCGATAACTGTGCTTGAAAGTGATTCAGGAGTTGAAACTTCTGATGACTCCTCAGATGATGAAAGTGTAAAGTATGGATATTCCAAGCATAGTAATCATAGTAATAATGTCCAGCAATGTGAGTTTCCAATGCCGTATGCTCAAGAAAGGGCCGATACAGAGGGACCAGCCCTCAAATGTTTTTTAAAAGGTGGGGTCACATCGCTAAGTATTGTTGCGCAGCGAATAATGATATCAAAAGAAGGTCGCAGTACCCCAAAACGACCCCAAGGCATTATGAAGTGTATTCTGCCCGATGGGGTAGCAACCCAAAGCATGGAGGCCGTAGTAATCAAACCCATTTCCCTTTAAAGACCCAAATGCGGAGACTACAGACTGATAATCATCAGTATACAGAACAGTTACGTAAAGTCAAAATGGAGGTAGCCGCATGGTTATTCAAATGTAGCACTGGGGGAAACAATGTTAGCAGCACTTAGTGAGCTGCATGGATGCTCCTTGCCATATTTTATTTATATACAACGCTCACATCTAAACCTTATACATAGCAAATGTTCCCCTACATTACAATTATTGGGAAAAGGCTTGGGGGACTTAAAAGTCAATTGTCATGATAATTGTGTGTAATCACCATCTTTGTGTTCCTTTTTCAGAGACCTTGGAAGAAGATAAAACTGGTTTGAATACTAATGTCTGTGTTTGTTTACAGGTTCTTCAAAGAGAGAACAACAGTGGGCACATTTAGCAAAACAGGGGTTAGGTTATGGTAAAGACATAATCGACTATCAAATGGTACCATGAGCTCATTAATTAGTAATTGTTTGCAAACAGTAAAAAAATAAGATGAACAATGGTCAGGCATTAAGGGTTTCAAGTGTTACAAGTGAAGTTACAAATGTTGTGATGAGGTACAGATATTTTGTTTTTTTGTTTTTCCCATTAACTAATTGTCTTTCAGATGGAAATGAGCACTTGCTCTTCTCAGGAGGAAAATCCATGGATGTCTTTAGTTAAAAGTTGAGTGTTTGTCATTGTCTTATGGTGGTTGTCTTGTCATGTTGTTTTTGTGTAATAATGGCCAGAATTTTATTTTTTTTGTTAAGTTTTTTAATTTTTTTTATATTTTTGGTATTTGTTTAGTCATCCATTTTATTTTTGTTTGTTCAGGTGGAGAAATTATTGTTTAGTCCACCTGAAAGGGGGGTAATTGGCCATTCCGTCAATTAGCAGCTGAATAGATGGTCATGGGATATGTCCTGCAGCTGAATACATTTTATTGATTTAAGACCAGAGTTGTTGGTAGGAGGCCATTCTAGCTTCTAGAGTTCATTTTTTTTTCTCTTTGTTTTATTTTCATTCAGGTGGGAAAAGTTACAAGGTGTACGCTTTGTCCACCTGAAAGGGGGGTTGGTGCATAGGTCTGAAAGTACAGATAATGCATTGTCTTTTTAATGCTTAAAATTTAGAATTTTTGAGAAGCAACGTTCAAGTTTTGTTTTTAAATTGTTGATCATACCATGGGGATCCATTTTAGAGTGAGTTCAGCCTAAAGAGGTCATGGTTGTTTTGATAGTTTGGTCAGAGTTGCAGAAGCCAGGAATACTAAGTTCCAAGAAAGGAACTGTAAATAAACGTAACAAGCGAACAGATATTATGGATAAGAATTTGATTCTGCTCTTGTGTTTCAATTCCAGAGTCCTGGTGGAGCGAGATTGGAGGGGTCTCTGGAACATGGATGACAGATGTTCATCTGGTTGGCAGTTTGTCTGTGCCATACCACACCGCAAATTTGTTCTTATAGACATCAGGAGAGAAGGGACAGATGAAAAGATTCAGTTTAATACTTGTTTTTGCTTATGGACAATTTAGGGCTAATACTAAATCTGAAGGACTATGCCCATCAACAGGACTTGTGAAACATTTTTGCCGGAGTCTCTCCTGAAGAATGCAAACATGCTATTAATACATGTGCAATGGGTTGGAGGTTGGGGAAGGAATATACACATCCAACCTGTCAGAACATGAAATGTGAAATATATGTTTTTTGTTGAAGGGAGGAATTGAAAGAAGAAAAGGTTTTTAATGTATGACATGTATTGACATAACGGAAGTAATATGGTGCAGGTGCCCAGGTGACTGGCGCTTATACATAATAAGGTGTTGGTTGGCCAGACTAGAGGTTGGCCAGGTGACACATCAATGGGGTGAAAATTTCCTTGTATGGGGGGATACGCCTGGTTGATGTCTCACCGGAAAGGTTGAAACCCTGCACAGGTAATGCCAGTGAATAGACACAAGAGCACGCTCCGTTAGATAAAGGGAACAAACGCTGGCTACCAGGGTACAATATGCCTTTACCACATGGCGCTGCAACATCTCACAGTGGTTGATAAAAACCTATTACCCTATATGTGCTGAGTATACACTGAATCAAGTGCAATCATTGTACCAGTGACTTGCTCCCAGAGATGTGCGGACACAGAATAAGGTTCATGCAGGGCGCGTATGTCTGAGGAGTAACCGGAAGAGGAGGGATGTATTCAGCCCTATATTGGGGGAATAGGAGCTGGGATGGATGTTGTTCATGGGGTGGACATCGGCCTCCTGAGGAACAAACTCGCAGCCATAGCTTCAGCGGGGCTTTGGTACTCAGAGAGATTGGTGGCATCCATGATAGCATTCAACAAAGTCACATAAATACCCAGGTTAAAGTGGCTCAAGATTTTGTCAACCATGTTGAGAGGTTGGTAGGGAATGTGAAGGTATAGGACAGGAATCTGTCATTGGCTCTTGCGTGCACGAAGTGGCAGGTGAAAGTGTCAACCAGCATTGAGCTGATTGTACAGTCTCCATATGAGGGACAGAGGCCTTATGAGTTAGCATCACCACTCAGTAAGACTTTGCCAAACACTTCGCTTACACTGATTCAAAGTGGTGGTCGATTGGGCTGTACCAGTTTGGATTGTGAAAGGTGTTATGCTGTATGATCTCAAATACAGAAGTGCAGACTCGGTCTGTATATTTGGTGGCATTAATGGGCTTACTGACTGGGGATTCTATCTTCTTGCGTTTGAGGCTAATTGCCCACATATGATCAAAGCTGGAAGATGGAGGCAGGTTGATACTTCCCTTGGTCAGAAGCATGACCATGATGTCCTTTGTATGCCAGGTCAATACATGATGGTGAACAAAAAATGTTGGGAAGATATTTCATTCTGTATTTGGGATGGAAGGATCATTGCTGGGAAGGACCACCTGGGTATTATTTGGGACATAAACGAGTTTGTTTCCTTGTCCTAAAGAATGCCGATGTAACGTTAGTCATGGAACTAGATGGTTCTTTGAACCTAACAATAGGTAGGGGTGCATGGTGTACGCTGGGCATGGTCTCTTAAATCCAGGCACAGGGATGGAATTGTGTGGGTTTTGTCATTGTGGCAGATTTATATGTATTGTTGGACTTGATATTTATATAGAAGGGTCGCCCAGTTATCTATGCAAGCTGGGGAACGAAGTGACAGTAGGGTCTCTGCGTACAAGTTAGAGACTTTACTGCCAAATCAGAGCCCTGCAATACCACTGACATGCCCCAAATCTGATGGGTCATAGGTATATATGTATATATTATGGTAATGGGTGATTTATGTCATGGTATAGTGTGATAAAGGTATATTTTAAGCTAGTAACATGGGCAAAAGGCCCTCCTCGAGACTCTATATCTGAAAGCTGGTTAAGATGCAACTCTGGATGTGTGCTGGTGAATGATGAGTGTATGGACACCCCTTGCCTGTTTTATACCCCTTCATGAAGATGTTAGAAAGAAGAAGCTACAGAATGGTGACATGGGAGCTGTCACGGAAGAATGATGTTGGTGTGTCACACAGTAACAAAGCGGCACGTGTTGGGAAACACAGCACGTTAGGACCGTTATGGACTGTTCCACGGGAGCTGGTTCTGAGGCCTATGTTGAGAGGCGCAACATGCGTTAAGACATTTATGCATTGTTCCATAGGGGCTGTTTCTGCACATGTTGAAAACAACA
Organism: Lithobates clamitans; assembly: GCA_037952925.1. Taxonomy (NCBI): domain Eukaryota; kingdom Metazoa; phylum Chordata; class Amphibia; order Anura; family Ranidae; genus Lithobates; species Lithobates clamitans. Next base: position 528,580 of record JBBGZY010001467.1, read on the forward strand.
CGTTAAGACAGTTAAAGACTGTTCTATAGGTACTGGCTTGGAAACACATGTTGGGGAGGAAACAGTTATGGACTGTTCAATAGGAGCCGTGTCTGAAGAAGGGTGGTATGCGCCCTTTAGGCGCAAAGCGGTATATGTTGGATAGCAACATGGTTTAATATCTTACTTCTGGTATTTCACTTCCTGTTTGACACAGTCAGGTAGGAATGAAACACATCAAAGCTTTGTGATCAGAAGAACAATGCCTTGGCTCAAGCCCACCTGCTGTGACATGTGTGAGTACAAAGTTTCAAAGAGACCACTGCTCCCAAGATGTCTATTGAAGATCTGACACAGGGCTAATAGAGAGGCTGGCCCTGCTGGACAATATAGCATGCTTCCTGGAGAATGGGCAGACATTTGGAAGGGATACCTCTTGGCAAAGTGTATTGGATAAAAGGCAAATGGGGGTGGCTACGAGTGGGCGTGTATGTTTGAATGAAAGGAACACACAGGCTTTTGTTCTCCCCTTTTGGTTGCTGAGAAGCCTGCTGTAAGGTCATCCCTCTGCTATCTTGGGACCTTGCTCTGACCGAGGGCTTGGGCCTATATTCCATGAGGCCCAGACCCATTTTATCATCCAGAACTAACAGAGGAAACCATGTGTGATAAGTATCTTTGATATTTCATTGTTATATGTTGTAGAGATGTGCTGTTAGTAAAGTGTGTTCTGATTGTAAGAACACACTAAACATGTAACATTGTAATACCCTTTTAGTACTTTTATGATAGTTTCCTAACTCCTTGGGAGATAAAAATAAGATATTGTTTTACTAGCAGCACTGTGTGTTTGGTTTCATAGTTAACCTGGTATTATTGTGATATTAACAATAGCATGTGCTCAGAGTTTAATAGACCAACTAATTATAGGGACTAGATAAATTAATACACAGATATAATAATATTTATATCGATTATTACATCTCCCTTGGTAGGGAGCAATCTATCCTGCTGAGTCTCCGCTGGCATTTCTGCTCCTGCTTCACTACCTGGAGGTCTTGTTTCCACGTCTGCCATTTGTCTTCTTGTTCCCGTTTTACCTGGGCGTTCTGGCGTTTTACTTTTTGCCCCTGTTGATTTACCCGGGCTCTCTTTACTACTATCATTCACCATATACTTCCTGATAGTGCCTGGGCTTGTGCTGGTTCTGGGTGGGTTTACTGTGGTCCCTCTTGTTGATTTGCCTCTCATTTCTGCATTCCCTTCCGCCCTTAGGCAGGCAGACCGGCTGATAATCAGAGGCAAAGTTTACCTAATATTGATAAGAAATAACGTGGTACAGGTTGTGTCCTTGGCCTTCTCGCGGGTCACTTAGGGTCGCTCCTATTCCGCAAGGGAGCCTTCTTCCTGTTGCAGCCTTAGTTACGTTCCCACCTGTCACCCCCACCCTAGATATATTATGAGGGGCGAGGGAAGCTTTATTTGATTGCTACCCTGGGCCCCAGAAAGGGAGGCCCCTTTTCCTCCCAAGGCCTCCCGATGTGGGTTATTCCCCCTGCCAGACCACGCTTCCCTCTGTTTCTTCTTCTTTACCTCCGACCGCCCTCCATGTCTCCCCTTGTACCCGATGTATCATACTATTCAGGAAATTATGTGCACATTAAACGTATTATTGCCTCAAAACTTGGTGTCACTACTTAAAGTCAGTAAAGATTGTAGCCAAGGGTAGCAGTCTCTCAAGAGGATATTCTCATATATCATAAAGGCTAACTGATTAGCTACTTACCCTCCACTCCAGGTTTCAATTCTAACCAAAAGTCTTACCCACCATACGTCCTTTGTGCCACTCCTTTAAGACTCCTGGGGCTCCCACCTGTGCCTGAGATGGTTGTTACATTCTTTCTTTAGCTTCTATTGAAGACGCGCTGTCATCTCCTTTATTGGTATATGCATTCTTGCGGAACTCTTCCTGTCCTCTGCAGCCGTCAGTGCATCCCTGGGGGGAGGGCACGGCGGTCCCGGCCGAGCTCCGGGCTATGATAGCCCCTTGCCTCCACCGCTCGGGAGCGCCGCTCCCACCGCCCTCTCCCCTTGCAGCCGATTCCCGGGAACGAAAGGTGGAGCCGTTGAGTGGCTAGAGCCGCTCGCCGCTCACGACCTGCAGCTCTTCGTGACGAGGGGGCAGGGGGGGGCTAGCGTGAGCTCCTGTCCTGCATCATCTCTGGAGAGACGCCGTGCTCCCCGCTCTCAGCCTCAGCAGCCCGACCTCGCCCACATCCGGCTCCTCCCTCTCACCAACCTTGGTTCCGCTCTTGACTCTCTTTGGGGGTCTTTTGGTTTTTCACTGTTCTTAATAGAATCTGATAAGTCACAATACACGAAAATAGTGTTTAGGAATTGTTTATTTCATCTTTACTATGTTCTGCTATTCTTTAAATGGCCACTAGATGTCTCTGCTGCGGCACTTAAGGACGTGATTCAATTTAATTGGGCATTCCCCAGGCTTTAGAATGAACGTCTTGTCAGTCCTTCAACGTCCTGATGAAAGGAACATAAAGGTTTGTGAAATGCATCGACTTAAGCAGTGACACCAGGATGCCCAGCTGTATGTCATGCACCGCTGAATGGAGGCAACACAGAGCGCAGCTCTTTTTGCTGAAGACGTGACGCCGCTGATTTCTTTCATGGGGAATCCTGTCTGAGTTCCAAAGGACTGTGACCCTTATTTCAGTTTGTGGACACTGGAGTTTCCAAACAGCCTCAGGAGGACAGTCAGTCTGACTGTAAGGTTCCAGGGAATGTTTACATTGAGCCGCCCCCCGCACTGAGGATTACCTATCCAGGATACCCGGAAGCCTGTGTATATGCTGGAGAAACTAGACAGCTGCACAGAGGTAATCTACTAAGGTTCAAGCTCTGCAGTGGAGTGTGTTTAAACTGACCAGCCTTTCACAAGGTGATCTATCTACCCGGGATATCTGGAAATTGTATGTACAGGGGACTTCCCTGAATTACTTTGATCTGTCCATATCTCCTACACGAGGCTCTGTGGATGTGGACTTCCCTGGAATATTATCCATCTATGACTCAATCTAAAGCCTCGTACACACATTCAGACTTTATACAAACTTTTAAGTGGATTTCTGTACAAAGGGCGTTGGCCGTGAACTTGTTAAGCATACACACGGCAGGACTTTTTAGGCAGCAAACACGAACATAGTGACGTTTCAACGTACTAACGACACTTCAAAAGAGGACGTTCAATTCTCCGGCACCCCCCTTTGGTCAACTTCTGTATTGTCTGATCTTTTGCATTGGTTCTGAGCATGCGTGTTTGTACTTTGTATTAATGTCCGATGGTTTTGTGTACACACTATCGGACTTGCCGACGTCGGACTTTTGCTGCCGTCAAGTTTGTCTGTTCGCACAGCCAACATTTGTCCGATGAAAACCGAAAAAGTTTGTCCGATGGAGCGTACACACGGTCGGATGTTGCCTTAAAACAGGTCATTTGCATGTTTGTTGTTAAAGTCCTATCGTGTGTATGGGCCTTAAGGCTGGATTCACACCTATGCATTTTTAGTGCTTTTTGCATTTTGCAGATTTGCACTACAGAACGTATTACATAGGAATCCATGGTAAATGGATTGTAGTGCAAATCTGCAAAATGCACAAAAAATGCATAGGTGTGAATCCAGCCCAAGTCTGTTGCTCTGTTAGGCTCGATTCACACCTATGCATGTTGCTTTTGAGTGTTTCTGCAGTGTTTTTTGCGGTGCTTGCCGCGTTTTTCAACATGCGTTTTTGACGCGTTTCGCGGTTTAGAAAGAACCAATTGGAAAACATCACTGCTTATATCACAGAATGTCAGGTGACATTAGTACTTCCTGCTTCCTCCCTAGTCTTGGTGTCTTTTGGTGCTTAGATTATCCTGGCTTCAATGTCCTTTTTTCTAGCAGTAGCCTCAACTACTCTACTGCTGCAGTTTTGCTTGAAGAGGAAGCCGAAGAAGAAGAACAAAGGAGAAAATGTAGCCCATGAAGAGAAGTTTATGGATTACACACAGATGTCTATTAAAAGGTGAGTTATTGATTTAGTACCATTACCTAGCCCTACTCTGGTTTAGAGTTAGGTTATGTTTAAAAGTCGGGTTAGGGTTTAAAGTCGGGTTAGGGTTAGGATTTAAAGTATGGTTAGGATTTAAAGTAGGGTTAGGATTTAAAGTCAGGTTAGGGTTAGGATTTAAAGTCGGGTTAATGTTTAAAGTCGGGTTAGGATTAGGATTTAAAGTAGGGTTAGGGTTAGGATTTAAAGTAGGGTTAGGATTAACCCAAACACAAATTTTAACCATAACCCTAAACAAATTTTTAAAGTGAAATCTAATGACTAAATAGGCTCAATGTAGGTGCTTGTGTAGGTGACATTGTGCTTGTGGTTTTCTCAATGGCCTTTTTTGCCCACACAGTTTTGATGCTTTGCTTGGTTTACTCAGCAGCAAGCTGCAACGTCAGAACACATCCTTCAGGGACGGCATTCCACCAGTTGAAAGGCTAATTATTACATTGAGGTCATTTTTTACTTTTTGCTTTATACTTTAACCCACAAAGTGTTAATCAAATGAACAGGCACACAAAGTTGATATTTCAGCAAAATAATGTAATTATGATTTGAATTTAGATTTTTGACACAAACATATAACGTGTAGAATTGCTTCATTCTTTCAAAAACAAAATTGTTCAGATAACAAAATAACTAACGAAGTATTACGCTCATCCCTATTTGAATATATACAAATGAGTTAAGTTAGGTTTCCACCATATGTTTTTTTAAGAAATAAACCAAAAACAGAACTAGGATTTATAATTATAAAGTATGATAAGTAAATGGGTCTTGGCAGGCTTCAGGTTGCTGGGAGGACAAACAAGGAGCACTTTCTCCATAGTGCTGGTCCTGAGCAAGACTTGGGGCATTTGGGAAACGGTAAGGTGGTCCCCTATTGCCCACATCTGGTGCTCCAAAACCTGATCCTGGTGGGCCAAGTGCAGATGGTAGAGGAGGTTGGTGGTGATCAAGCTGTCGAAGTGTTGGTCTAGATGGGTATTTATTTCCTGGTCTGTAACTTTGTTGCATAGGCATCTTGTGATATAAAGGGGGGTTTGGGAAAGAAGCATAATTGTTGGCTGCAATGGAACATTTGTCTGTCTGGAAAATGTTTTGGGGACTGGGGATATATGATTTGATGGTCTGCATCACAGAAATTTGCATATCCATTTTCATGGCATCGGGTACCTGGTCAAAATAGGGCACCAGGGTATTGGCAAATTGTCGGGAGAGAGACATTTGCCCGGTAAAACGATCTGACAGATCCTTTAATAAACTGTACATTTTCTCTGACTCTCTCATTTGCCCGTTTGGTGGCACCCCCCCTCTTAGTTGTGCGCACTGGTGCAGCAGCCCCCCTCCTTCTGTTCCTCTTCTCCAGCTATCTCAGCCATTTGCTGATTTGGAGATCCTGGGTTTGTAGGCTCCTGTGTTTGCGCTGATGAGTCTTCTTCTGCAAGTTCATCGTCCCAGCAGGTGTCTGTGCTGCAAATCACAAAACAACACAGACCATTGTTTTTAGGGGGTGCGGGTAATAATTGCACAAAAACACAGATTCATAATACCCTTTTTAGAAAATTACCTTCGCATCTCCAGAATGGGTCTCAAAAATTCAAGGTCTTTGGCATACGAGTATGGTGTGAAGGACATTGCAGCCGAACCACTTCTCATACTCCGTTCCTTTTTTAAATGGCTATTAAAGCTATCCTTGGCGCTACACCATCTGGTTTGCAAAGCTTTTACTGTAAAACAATGAAAACATATTTTTGTTTTAATTTCAGATACCTGGCAACTGGACACTCCATTTCTAGTTTGCATTTTCAGTTCTTGATTGGGAAATCAACTGCTAGCTACCTAATCCGGGACACGTGCTCCATCATTTGGGACGTTCTTAAACAGGTGGTCTTCCCGAAACCTACAACTGATGAATGGGCAAAGATAGCAGATATCTTCTGGCAGCAGTGCAATTTCCCAAATTGCGTGGGTGCTATTGACGGAAAGCATACACGCATCCAGAAGCCAGTGGCAGCAGCTTTTATAACTACGAAAAATATTTTTCATTTGTGCTTTTTGCAATGGCAGATGCCAGTTACTGTTTTATATATGTCGATATAGGGTCCTACGGCAGAAGTTCAGACTCTAGTATATTTACCCACTCAACCTTAGGGCATCTTCTGCAAGAAAATAGGCTGAGACTACCAGCCAATAGATCACTCCCTGGAACTATTGGGCCTGCAATGCTGTATGTGTTTGTGGCTGATGAAGCTTTTGCGCTAGGGGAACACCCTCTCAGACCCTATTCAAGCCACTCTTTGAGCCAAGAAAAAAGAGTGTTCAATTATAGACTCACTCGGGCCAGGAGAGTTGTTGAATGTGCTTTTGGCATACTGGCCAACAAATGGCGTTTGTTGCACACACCAATATATCTAAACATGCAACACGCTATACAGGCTGTGAAAGCTACTTGTGCTCTCCATAATTTTTTTTTGAGAGCATGACGGGTTCCAAATTCAGGACACCCTTGCCAATCATGCCATGACAAGAGGTGAAATGAGATCCACTCGGGGCAGCAGGAGTGCTGCTGCTTTACGAGAAAATTTCTGTTCATATTTCATGTCTCCAGAAGGTCAGCTGCCATGGCAGCTAGATGCAATAGCCTAGATAGACCAAATTTAACAGATCTTCTAAACATTGTGAATGTGTGTTGTTGTGAAGCTTATGTTTGGTCAATTTTTCCAGCTATGCTCTATTTTTTTTGCCTGCATTGAAAAATGTGTATCTGACATTAAGATACTATTAAAAACATTTAGCCTAATTTGTCTATTTTTTTGTGTAATAATGTTTTTAAATGAATATTAGGCCTCATGCACATGAGGCCTAAACGCGCAGAGACAGTTGGACACTTTTTACAACTGCCCCTGAACTCATTCAATGTTATCCTATGTGTCCATGTACATAGTCTCGTTTTTTTGTGGTTTGAGGCAGTTGCGTTTAAACTCGTTTTTCAATAAGCTAAAAAATGTATCCATGTTTCAGACGCCAAATGTAGCTAAACGCCAGTATTGCGTTTGCGTTTGCGTTTATAAGTGTTTTTAAAAGAACCCTAATTTTTGGACAAGAAAACACAGAAATATGATGATAAACTGCAGAAGTGCTTGACATTTTGCAACCCTAAATTGGGGCTCCATTACTCGGGGTCACTTGGTGCTAGGAACTCCATTTGGTTTGCTAACACAGTGGAACTAACACTACAACATATCCAAATTTGGGGTTCCTGGCCCCGAGGTATGGGGCCCCAAAGTCAGGTCGGAAAATGTCATTCTCTGCTGCAGAAGTGCTTGACATTTTGCGACCCGATTTTGGGGCCCCATATCTCGGGGCCACTTGGAGCTAGGAACCCCAAATTTGGATATGTTGTATTGTTCCACTGTGTTAGCAGTTCCTAGCACTAAGTGGCCCTGAGATACGGGTCCCCAAATTTGGGTCGCAAAATGACATTCTCTGCTCTGCAGACGCAAACGCGGTAAAATGCGGCTAAACGCAGAGGAAAAAAAAAAAATAATAATGAATAACAGTTATAGTCTTTATATTTTCTTCCATTCTCAGTTAATTCTTTTTCTATTCTTTTCCATTTTAATTTGTTGGAAATTAGGCTGAGTTTAATGAAATTCAGAATAAGTATAGAAAATTCTGAAGCATTGGGCACAATTTTCATGGAAATTGGCCCAAATCTAAAGCAGAACTCCACCCTAAAAAAATTTAAAATGTAGCAAATTTAAATAAATGTATTTAGGTCAATAAATAATTAAAACAAACTAAACCCTTAAAAATGTTTTGATCCTGCACATGAACCCATACATAGCTACAGTGGATCTAATAGTCTACATACCCCTGGTAAACTGTCAGGTTTCTGTGATGTTAAAAAATGAGACAAACATATAATTGCTTAACTTTTTCCATCTTTAGTTAATGCTGAAGTTTCTTTGGGGTTAGTCAGAGGCACATGATGGCAGGTGTGTACTGACTCCTTAACATGAGTTTGAATGCGATTGCTTAATTCTGAACACAGCTGCATCCCCAGTTATAAGAGGATGTGCACACTTCTACAACAACATTATTTGAGTTTCTTATTTTGACTACCCCATAAAAGTAGTTAGTAAGTTTTTCTGTTGAGTTTGTACAGTTTATAGGTCAAATTAGGGTTTAAAAAGTTCTTCTAATTATTTCTCTGTGAAATTTTTCAACATCACTGAAAGCTCAAATTTTAACAAGTGTGTGTAAACTTCGTCTATATTACTTACATTTGAGGTCTGCTTGCTTCTTGAAGAAAATATCCAATTGTGGATACAGCTCCTTGGAAATTTCAAACCACCCCTGGTCAAGTTTTCTACGATCCTTGTGTTGGGGATCAGCAGGAGTGTACAGATAGGTTCTTGGCCTCACCAGGCTGATCAGATGCTCAGTCCTCACCATGTTTGCTATAGTCCAAACTGGGATTTTCTGGTTCTAAAGGCATCCTGGGTAGTTTATTTTTAAAGGGCAGGTGTTTGATCACATGCTGATTCCAAAAATGCAAAACGCATCAAAAATTCTGGACTTGCGTCTTTCTTGCATGCCCATGGAATTCCATTACATGCAAAACGCATTTTGCATGAAAAAAGGTCCCAGACCCTTTCCAAAAACACAGAGGTACAAAAAAGCATTGATGTGAACATGTTCCATAGGAACCCATGTTAAAAATTTCCCATGCATTTCTGCAAAATGCATTAGTGTGAATGGAGCCTTAGAAATCTGACATACACTGGATCCTGATTTATACTGGATAGACTTTGAGCTAAATGGATCCACCCAATCTGGGTCACTGGGACTAATTTAATCCATGTATGTCTATTGGCTTTCAACACAATTTTTAGGAGAACATTTTTCTCAACTTGATTTCACAGCAATGACACTTCATTTAACTGGATTTTTCTAAAAGGGATCCCCATTTCATGCTATACAGTTGCTGAGCTATTTGCACTAATACCTAAGGACTTCCTTTTAATAACCTTTTTATAACTAATTGGTATTCAGCTGCAGTCCAATGCTACTGATCTCAATTAGCGGGTTTACTATTGCCTCAGGAAGCCCTGGACAAGCAGCCCTTCAATTGGTCGTCATCTGTGGAAATCTTTGACACATGTAGCATACAACCAGCTCAAAAGGGACAAGTATGGCTCTGTGTTCAGGATAAAAATCCACCTATAGACCATCATGGATCTGATACATGGAAATATACATTATTCATGTATTATGCAGTTTCTACATGTTTACAGCTATGTCTTGGTTGTCCAATATTTTAGAGTGACAACGTTGTCTCTAACATATTTTTAAACATTTTATGGTGCTTAGAGGGTATTTTTTTCTAACTTTAGATATTTTTTGCTTTAATAAAGTCTATATGGCATATGAATACCATGGTTTGGTCCTCCCTTTAAACTACTTGTCCCTTTCCCCAATTTTTTCTCTTTTGCTCTTTACATGTAATTTTGGATGTGGTGCCACATCAAACATGGTGTGTCTCAATTTGCACCACATAAATAACAATTATTTGTGTCCATGCGTTGATCTGCATTTTACAAGTCCGCTTAAAACACACAATCAATGCACTCGTGTGAATTAGCCCTATATATTGCTGGGGAAGGGTGGGTTAAGCCAGTGTTTCTCAACTCCAGTCCTCAAGGCGCACCAACAGGTCATGTTTTCAGTATTTCCACTATTTTGCACAGGTGATTTGATCAGTTTCACTGCCTTAGTAACCACAGCTGTTTCATCTGAGGGAAATCCTGAAAACATGACCTGTTGGTGCGCCTTGAGGACTGGAGTTGAGAAACACTGGGTTAAGCAACCCTTTTTTTCTTTGCACTACATGGACTTAAGCTTATCACACTTGTATGACTCGAAAGTTATGAGGACTTTGATGCAATGGATGGGTGCAACTTGTATACGACTTTGGCTTTGACCAGTTATGTTTTTAACTTACTGTTGGACAGGTTAATTCGGTTGGTTAGCAGACTGGTTGGTCAGTTGAGCTGGGAATTCTCTGGTTTTGTCTTCCAACCCTTATCCCTCCCAGATTACCCAATAACATTCAGTATATGGGGAAGGTGGTTAGGCTACCAGAGCATCATATTGATTCAGAAACATTTATGGGCTTATTCAATAAATAATGCGAAGTGCGAAGCTCAAAGTATAGTAGTACATAGCAAGAATTCACAATTTACTTTGCTAAAGCCAACTCAGCAGGTGCCCATTCAGAATGGTGCACTGTAAATCATTTTACCAAGCGTTCCCCCAATGCATGACAAAACAGGTACCGTGCTGCAGTGTATTACTGTGCCATTCGTTTGTAGTACTGTGTGTTGCAATTAAAAAAAGTGATGAGCCTTTTTTTGAGCTGTTTTAATGCATTGGCAGCCCTTTTATAGTAAATGGATGCATGTTTACATGCTCAACATAGAGTGGGCTTAGTGACTATAGGTACTACAGTTTTCACCAAGAGCTTCATGTCAGCTGGTTGTTGAATAAGCATAATACATTACCCATTAGATTTATTTGTAGAATAAATAAGAGTCTGAGGATGAGAGTCATGCTTTATTGACACTCTGGTACTGTAGTATCAGAACAAGTAATGTTTCATATTTCCGTTGCTTTGAATTACAATTCTTAGACTGCGTCGTATTATACAAATATAAAACTCAGGTTAGCAGTGCCCTTCAACACTAGAAGAGGAAATGAAAACATGTCACATTCACGCAGTTGGACCCTAAATGTCTATAGAGACGCTGCTGTTGGTGACTCGCACTCCATACCAGCCGGCCCAGTTCAAAGTGTCCTTCCCGCCATGCTGAAAAGATATATAGCGCACTCCTGGTCCATAGTTACTGAATGTGTGCGTTACCTAAATGGGAAGAGAAAGTAGAGAAGTCTTAATTCAATTTTATGTTAAGGGTTGCTACACATACAATTTATGTAGAAAAGGGTTAAAAATGGGAAATTATACAAGTTAGAAAATTAAGAAACGGGGCACTCTGGGGGAATAACTTAAAACACTGCTTCAGATGTACAGTTCAGCAGCACTTCAAGGAGAGGGAAGCAGCCCTCTGGTAGAAACAAAAAGGGAACAGCAGAAGGTGCTTCTAAGTGCAGTATAAACAAGTATTTATTGCCTCAAGGAGATAACACTCACAGGAACCAATAGGTAGAAAGGCTCATCTGTGTAATAGAAGTCACCGAGTCCCAGCGGTGTCCAAGAGACATCCAACGGGTGTCCGGCAGGTTCTGTCCATGTATGATATCTGTGTCAGGTGGCGGCGCTGAGGATCCGGGGCCAGCCAGCAAGGAAGAACCGTGGAAGCTGGAAGAGCAGTCGCCACTGTGAGAAATAGCATAGAACACAAAACCCAGAAGTGGGGCAGAACGCGTTTCGGAGCAACCTATTGGCTGCTCCTTCATGCCGGGCAATAGGCTGCCTTGAAACGTGTCCCACCCACTGCTGTCGTCACTTCTGGGTCCCACGATTCTCCCTTGCTGGCTGGCCCCAGATCTTCCAGTGCTGTCGGACACAGAATACCATACATGGTCAGAACCCGCCAGACACCACTGGGACTCAGTGACTTCTATTACACAGATAAGCCTTTCTACCTACTGGTTCCTGTGAGTGTTTTATCTAATTCAGGTAATACCTCTGCCTTCTGCTGTTCTGATAAAGTTGTCAGAACTTTGTGTTGAAGATTGCAGCTCATCTAGAACAGCCTATGTCAGAGTTACCCCGTCAGTGAGTGTCAGGGGTCAAAATATAGTACCATTAGGGGGGGGACACAGGCATCCAGCCTTCCCAAAAGTGTTGACACCAAAGAGACAGAGCTGCAATGGAGGAAAGGGTTGCTACAAGTGGTGTCAAAATATCTCAATTTCTGTTAAAACATGAGATTACACATACTGATGTGTCAAATGTCATCAGCAACTCTTTACATAAAGCAACGTTATGGAAGGATCTGTGAGGAATTGCAATTGGAACATTACATAATGCCATTGGCCATCAGAATGTTGCGGTAGGGTCACGGGCTGTGGGTGAAACTCCTGTAAGGTTTTCTTGTCTGCAGAAAGTAGTCGGACCAACAACTCATACTGGCAGCCACAGTCCTTCCTAGCCGCATACCTGAGGGGAAGAAAGTTTTAATAGGGCGTTACCACAGCTTTGAGTTATATAAGGAGACTTCAGCTTAGCTATGATATTTTATCAAACTTTTAACCCCTTCCTTCCCACCTAAGGGTAAATCAAATCTAAATGCCCAAGCAGAATTTTGCAACTTTGATATGCGTTAGTAAAACTGTAAATATCACAACTTTGTGCATCCAGGTGAATTATATCGCATTTTTTTTTCAGGACAAAGTGGACTTTCATGTGGTAGTAAATGGTAATGGATTTCTCTTGATTTTTCTCTTCAAAAGAAACAAGCCCAAAATATAAGAAAAAAAAAAAAAAAAACTCCTTCTAAATTTAGCTGCCTATTTCTTGCTACTACCATATTCTCTCCATACCATTGCCCTGCAATGGTATGGAGATGGTGAGGGCCATCTTCCCCTCACTTGTCTCCATACCCAGCAAAGGAGAAGATCCGATCACCGTGGCGGAGGGAGGGGGGCCCCCCCTCTCCCGCCGCCGATAAAAGTGATCTTGCGGCGAATCTGAAGCAGAGACTACTATTATCAGAAAGCGGACTGCCGGCCGAAGAAGAGGATACCAGGGTTATGGCAGCTAGCTGCTGCCATAACAACGATATTCCTCTTCAAACTTAGGAAGTATATCGGTGTGCGGCGGTCCATAAGTGGGTAAAATAAGACATGTTCTACTTACCTGCTCTGTTGCAGTGGTTTTGAATAGAGTAGTCTGGATCCTCTTCTCGGGTCCAAGCAGCTTGCTATGGGGGCACCTGAGGCCCCATCCCCTCTCCCCTCATTGGCTCACTGACTGACAGCAGTGGGAGCCAATGGCATCTTGCTGTGTGTCAGTTAATCAGGAGAGCACCAAACAGCCAGGTCTCTCGCAACATCTCTGGATTAAGATGGGGCTCAGGTAAGTATTTGGGGGGCTGCTGCACACAAGTTTTTTTATCATTATGTATCTGAATGTATAGAATGCCTTTACAACCACTTTAACCCTTAGGCCCCTTTCAGATGTAGCGGATCCAGTGGAGGATTTGTCTGCCGAGCAGGTGGATGACAGGTCTATCCGCTATGCACAGCAGACACAGCCCGCTCTCCTCTATGGGGCGGTCAGATGAAAACGGACTGCATGTCCATTTTTTTAGCGGCCCACATCGGCCAGCGGACACATGTCTGACATCCGCCGCCCCATAGAGATCAATGGGTGGTCAGATCGGGTCCGCCTGAAAAACGGACCCAATCACTCTGCTGGTGTGAATGGGGCCTTATGGTTTAACCGCTAGCCGACCAGCCGCCGTAGTTATACTGTGGCAGGTTGGCACGGCTGTACAAGAATCGCCATAGCTCTACATCGGCTCTTTAAGACACTATACTCTTACCCAGCTATCTGACCTCTAAAACATCTACCTCTTATGTTGGAGAAAAAAGGGAGAACCTTAACCAGGACATACAGGAGAGGAGATTTACTAAAACCGGAGAGTGCAAAATCTGGTGCAGCTCTACATACGAACCAATCAGATTCCAGGTTTTATTGTCAAAGCTTAACTGAACAAGCTGAATCACAATTCCCATTTGCTCTGCACAGATACAAGATTCATCCTACAACTCTCCCTCCACCAATCAGCGTATAAATTACACTTACCAGTCTGTGACGATAATGGGTGGTTGAGCTTTGTCCAAAATATCAGCACTGAACCCCTCTTTCAGTAGGTCAATAATCTGGGACTTCTTGCAGGGTCTGCAAAGATCAAAAGATTTTTTTTAATTCCATATTTAGAACCTCAAAAAAAATTATACAACAACATGCTCTATATACATTACAAAACCTACCAAAAACGTATCCTTTTCACACCTTGTTGCACCCCCAAAGCCATCAGGGAAATATCCTAGTTGTAGACTAAAAAAGATAAACTTGGACTACCGGTAGAGCAAAAGATTTAAATGCATACCCCCACCTTTTGTAAAAAAAACCCTAATAAAAAACAATGCATTATTGTTTGCATTGGCAAAGCATCGCAACTGCGATCAGTGGATCGTGGGTGCCATGCTTAAGTCTCGGCAGATTATTTCCCAGCCTCAGGTGCTCATGCACACTACTCCCCCAGGAATTATGTACCTTCATTTACGGGTCTAGAGAAGTAAATGATGGACATATGCGCCATTAGGAACTCCAAGTCCTTTTTCATGGCAGCAGATGGGACTGGTGGGTCTCCATTCACATGTTTGTGTGCCTTGTCTGAGAGGATAAGGTAGCTGTGTGGGTGATCCATGCAATTTAAATATAACTACAGGATGCTATGGGCAGAAATACCCTATGATTGAGGCTTTGGAATGTGACCAATTCATAGTACACCCAAAATTTTGGGTGAACATAAAATGGTCAGAAAGGTGGACTAAAGGCGTTACCTTTTTGGAAGCAATGCAGGCCAGTCAAGTTTCTCCACCCCAAACTTGTTTATCCATGTCTTTATGGACCTGGCTTTGTGCACTGGTCCAAATCATTTGGTGGAAAGGGGGGGGGGGGGGGAATTATGGTGTGGGTTTTTTTTTTTCCAGGGTTTGGGCTTGGCCCATTAGTTCCAGTGAAGGGAACTCTTATGGCGTCAGCATACCAAGACATTTTGGACAATTTCATGATCCCAACCTTGAGGGAACGGTTTGGGGATGGCACCTTCCTGTTCCAACATAACTGTGCACAAAGCAAGGTCCATAGAGACATGGATGAGTGAGTTTGAAGGTGGAGGAACCCAATAGAACACCTTTGGGATGAATTAGAGCAGAGACTGCAAGTCAGGACTTCTAGCCCAACATCAGTGCCTGACCTCACAAATGTGCTTCTGGAAGAATGATCAAACATGCCAATAGACACTCCTAAACCTTGTGGACAGCCTTCCCAGAAGAGTTGAAGCTGTTATAGCAGCAAAGGGTGGGCCAACTCAATATTGAACCCTACGGACCAAGATTGGGATGCCTTTAAAGTTCATGTGCATGTAAAGGCAGACGTCCCAATACTTTTGGTAATATAGTGCATCTTTATTATATAAGCGTCTCTAGAATCCAATCCCACTACTTAGAATATGTGACTTTCAAAACTGCAGGAGACTGAGTAGGTTGATGTTTCTTTTGGGGCTATTCGGAAGAAAATACTGGTATTGTTTATGATTTAGCAAGTAAAAGCTCCCCCTTATGTGCTGGAGGGGGAGGCTTTATGCAGTCCAGCAAAGGATAACTGGGCAGGGCTGACACTTGTTGGAATGTCAGTGTAGTAGACAGTTGCCAACTCAAGCAGGCCATTAGGAGCCGAGCGCAGAGATGTATTCAATCATCCCATGTGCCATTAGAAGTATAAAATGAAAATCTAAAAAACAGTTTACAGCATTTTTGTGTTAATGACGGAAAATTGGTCTTACTGGTTAGAGGTTACAAAGTATTTTGTGACAGATGGATTTGGAAAAAGCTCTCCTTCACCTCCAGGCAAATCTTCAACCTTCCATAGACTACCACCATTTTCATCTATGGTCCAGTATTTTAAATCCTCTACAGCGGGGAACAGAATCGGAAAACACATGTAGTTTAGACAACAAACAGCAAAAGTCATGTTTCTACCAATATAAAATTGATAGGCACACATGGTGAAGTCAATCTCTGTCTCCCCTCTAGGTAAATTGAATTATGTACAACCCAGAATGTTGGATTTGGGCTTCAACCTTCATACACTACAACATTAAGTTCTTGTTTTTTGTTTACAAATTACAAACAGGTTATGCTTACCTCCTCTGCAGTTGGTTTTGCACAGAGCAGCCCAGATCCCCCTCTTCTCTGGGGCCCTCACTGGCGTTTATGGCTCCTGCCGGGTGCCCCTACAGCAAGCAGCTTGCTATAGGGGCACCTGAGCCGCTGCTCTGTGCGTCCATTCAGAGATAGAGCCATGGCTTAGGCCTGCCCCCTCTTTCCTCATTGGCTAACCGACTTTGACAGCAGTGGGAGCCAATGGCGCCTGCTGCTGTCTCAGCCAATGAGGAGAGAGAGTCCCGGACAGCCGAGCCTCTTGTGCAGCATTGCTGTATCAAGATGGGACCTTCTGCCTTCAGAACGACTTTAAAGTGTTACTAAACCCACAACAGTAAAATCTCTGTATATGCAGTAAAGCATGCTTGTTCTACTCACTGTGGAACCTAAGGGGTTAATCCTCCTGCATTGTGTAAAAAGGCAGTTTGAGCCCATCCTCTCTGCTCCTCCCCTTCTTCCACTGTCTCTAATACATCTCCTGAGAGCACAGAGCCGCGTGGGCGCTCTGCACATGCTCAGTTTGGTGTGTATTGCTAGAGAGGTTTTTTTTTCTTAGGAGAGTGCATGCGATCAGCACTGTCCAGACAGAGGGTCGGGGGTCCTGCAATCTCATAGGACAATCAGGGGGGGAATGAAAAGCTTCAACCTGATAGAAGTCACAAAACTGATATATAAGAAAACATATTTAGCAGTTTATATTTACTAAAATAATTGCATTTCCATGTTCTGTGTACTGTGGGGGACCAGATATAGTGAATGCAGAGTCCTGGAGTTAGTAGCACTTTAAGGCTACATTCACACTGCTGCAAGCCAACGATTTTCAGTGTGATTATGTTGTGCAACTTGGATGTTTGCATATTCTTTAGGGCCAAAATGGTGCTGGAATCACACCAATGTAGTACAGGAACCTCTTCCAAAGTACGCCATGCTGAGTTGCATTGGGGTGAACGGGCACCATTGAAAACAATGCCTTTGTCATGCAATTCTGTGCAACTCAAGTTGCATCTGAAATTGCACTGTGTGATATATAATGTGCTATGTTTATTTTCTGTGCTCATCAGCTCCATCTAGAGGCAATGTCATATTTTCCAGGTTGAAGTATAGACCCCCCCAAGCAATAACACAATATAGGGGTTAAAGATGAAAACCCCACCTATTGGAATACATGAGGGGGAGGGGGCGGGCGTAAACATGGCTTCCCCCCCCCCTTTGTAAATCTTTACACAACACAAAGCATGCAAAACAAACAAAAGTGATGGGTCTGCAGAGATCTCATGATTGTGTATTGTATATACAGGGAAACAAACCTCAACACAATCGTACAAAGTGCTTATTTTGTATCCTTACAAATACAGTAATCACCTGTATATCAAATAACATTGAGCTCTTCATGTAACTAATCACATTTTCTTTCATACACTCAAATAGGAATAACAATCTCACCTAGAGCGCGTGAATTTTTGATCAAGTTGTTCTTCAGGCTAGAAAGAAGAAAATGAATAATTATTGGTGAAAGATTACCATTTAACCACTTCAATACCGGGGACTTAACCCCCTTCCTGCCCAGGCCATGTCAGATTTCAGTGCTGTCACTTTGAATGACAATTGTGCGGTCATGCTACACTGTACACAAACACTTAATTTTCTTTCTTTGTGGTATTTGATCACTGCTGGGTTTTTTATTTTTTACTAAAAAAAAAAATTCAAAAAAACTTTTGAAAAAGTTTACTTCGTTTGTCAGTAAATTTTGTAACCAATATTTCTCCTTCACTGATGTGCGCTGATGAGGTGGCACTGATAGGCAGAACTGGTGGGCATTGATGAGGTGGCACTTATGGGCACCGATTAGGAAGCACTAATATGCCGAACTTTTGGGCACTGATGAGCATTGATGGGCAGCACCAATAGCCAGCACTGACTGGCATCACTAATTGGCACTTGTGGCCACTGGTGGGTGACACTGTTTAATCCATTGTAATCAGGGCACTGATTACATGCCTAGATTTCCCCCTGCTTGGAGATGCCGCTGATCGGCTCTCCTCGCCACATACACTCAGTGTGAGGCAAGGAGAGCCGATTACCGGCATCTGTTTACATGTGAACGGCTGTGATTGGACACAGCCGATCACATGGTTAAAGAGCCGCGGACACGTCCCAGAACGAGAGCCACACTGCCCCGCCGTCATTTGATGGTGGGCGGCAGATAGTTAATCAGAAACATAAAATTTTCATGAACATACTTGCCTGCTTTGTATAATGGTTTTGCACAGAGGAGCCCCAAGCCTCTTTTTGGAGCTCCTGGCTCCTCCCCACTGCAGTGTGTCCCCACAGGAAGCCACTTGCTATGAGGGGCACTTGTGTGTGCTCGTTCCCGAGCCCTGCTCTGTGTGTCCATAAGACAGTGGGGTTCAGCCCTGTTCCCCCACTTCATCAATGGCTGCGATTAACAGCGGGAGCCAATGTCTCCCACTGCTGTGTCTGAGCCAACGAGGAGGTAGAGAGCCTGGAGAAAAGCTGCTCTCATGCACATCGCTTGATTGAGATGAGGCTCAGGTAAGTACTGGGGGTGGGGGGGGGGGGGGGGAGCTGCATACTGAAGGTTTTCTTACCTTCATACATGGAATGCATAAAGGTAAAAAAAAAAAAATCTCCAGCCTTTAGAATAACTTTAAAGCAACTGGGAGCAATCATGTTTATTTTAAAAGGGTCACTCTTATTCTAGGTAGCTTCAAATTGCAGTGCCCCAAATTGCATTAATGAATTGAAGAGCAATTACCCCAATTTTTGGCCAAAGGGAAACCAACTATTGTCAAAATAAGTTTGTCAACATGTGACAGACCCAACAGGGACAGGGGACTGCAGGGTGGCCTTTTGCTTACTGACTATGGGCCCTGGTGTTTGAGGGGGCTCCATTCTTTGGGAGGTGTGTACCTGGAGGACCTTTAGAGTAGTTTTACTTTGGATTCAAGTCCATGTCTCCCTGAGACAGACTCAGAGCTGGAGGACCCAGATACAGATTTGGGGCCTCTGTTTTGTTGGGGGGTAAAGCACCAACAGCCCAAAACCGCTTTGGCTGCTTCAACCCCCTCCTAGACTAAGAAACTCAATACAGAAGATTACAATCGTCTCAAAACAACCTGATGCCGGGGTCTCCTGCTGTTATGTGTTATAATGTGTACCCGTGTTTGCCTATCCTGTCTAGGTGTGAAGGGTCTTTCTCCCACTGTGTGCCTCCTATCTGTGCATTCCCCTTGTTAATTGAGTCACCTATTGTTTCTGTCTGTTTGCTAATCCTCCTGGAGATTCCTAAGATGTGATTAGTCTTGTGTGGACTTTACCTCATTACCTAACCTCTGGAATATTTACCCCCAATGTGTAATATTTCTTTTCATTGTTCACGTGATGACTGCTCCTATTTTTGAAGTGTATAAAAACCTGTATTTGTTAAAAAAAAAAAAAAACTACTTTTGGTTAAACCTCAATATCTTGTCTGCATACAATGCTTGGGTTAACAGGCTGGTATTAGTTACTGGTCTGCTGGAAGGGTTTGGAGGGCAGGAGGCATCTGGTCGGGGGGCCAGGCACTCTGCCACACAAAACATTTGAGATTATAAACACTGTAGTATGCTTACATTACAAAACCAGTAAGTGTACCATCAATTACAAACATACTCTACACATCTAGTTATTCAGCTTAACTTGACCAATCCTTTTACCAGTGCAGTTTAGGCTGTGTTCGCAAAGGTTAGACACAGATCAGCCCCTATTGCTTTACCTCTCACCTTGTGACTTACAATATTGCATTCTGATTACTGAAGGAGAGAAGATGGAGGAAATGCTTCCTCCTGCCTGCAGCACACTGACGACATCAACTTATCCTAGGCAAAGTCACTGACTGGAGTTCAAAGATGGCTTTTTAAGAAAAGGTGATGTTTTTGAAACATTGCCATATATCATGACTTATCAGAAATGCATTCATGCAGGCTTGTAAAGTTATTGCCAAACCTTCATCTGATAATTTCCTTTTAAGTCTTTGTAGCCTTGAGCTCTAGATTTTCCAAATCTGGTTCTGGCTGAGGATTACTGTTCAACAATGTTATCTACTTCTCCCTATCCTGCATGGAGCGTGCACAGAAAATAGACCCCATACATCGTGTGTGATCAGGTCAATGGTAATCTCACCTATTTGTTGCCCACATATTTGCAGTCACAGTCCTCGCAGCTGAACAGGATCTCAGGTCCACTATGTAAATGAGATAAAACAGAGAATTACAATCAGCATGCAAGGAAAAAAAAAAAAAAAAAAAAAAAAAAAAAAAACTCTGCACAGTGCTAATTCCTTACATACAGAATAAGAACAGTCTTCTCCACTGTCTTCTTCATCTGTTCTTCCATTGTTGACTCAATACTCTTTCCCGCTCTAATGCTGTGTTCGTGGTGTGCCACTACTTATGTTGGCAAGGGGCGGGGTCACCGGAGGCCTGCCCCTTGACGTCGTAATTCAGTGACCCCGCCTCATGCCAATATAAGTAGTGGCACACCGCGCACCCAGCATTAGAGCATCAAGTCAACATCAGAAGAAGAACAAAGACAGCGCTCAAAAGAGCGAGAAGACCCGGCAGAAGATAGCAGAGGGAGAAGAACCGGAGAGGCCTAGAAAACATCAGTGGAGAAGACCTAGAGAGGGGAGAAGAACCGGCAGAGGCAGAAGACGTCGCCAGAAGAGGAAGAGAAAAACCCGGAGCTGCCTAATGAATTACTTTAAAAACCTTTGTACTGGGTTTTATTTTTGACAGTTTTTGGGGTGAATGGGTAGGGGTACAATGTACCCCATACTCATTCACATAGGGTGGGGGCCGGGATCTGGGGGCCCCCCTTGTTAAAGGTGGCTTCCAGATTCTTTTAAGCTCCCTGCCTGCAGACGCCGACAACGGCCAGGGTTGTCAGGAAGAGACCCTTGTTCTCAACATGGGGACAAGGGTACTTTGGGGTGGGGGCACAGGGCCCCCCTGCCCCAAAGCACCCACCCCCCTATGTTGAGGGCATGTGGCCTGGTACGGTTCAGGAGGGGCTCGCTTGTCCCCACCCCCCTTTCCTGACCTGCCGGGCTATGTGCTCGGCCAAGGGTCTGGTATGGATTTTGGGGGGACCCACATGCCTTTTTCGGCGTGCGGGTTCACCTTAAAATCCATACTATACCGAAGAGCCTGGTATGCTCTTGGAGGGAGAACCCATGCAGTTTTTTTTACATTGTGCATGGAGTTCCCCCTAAAGATTAATACCAAACAGTGCCTGGTATTGTCCAGGATCAATGTTGGATCCCTGTTCATTGAAGTCGGACGCATGTCAGACTTCAAGTCACAGGGCAAAGTCAGATCCACAGTTGTCCGACTGTCATGTTGTACAAGTGTGAAAGGAGCCTGAAGCTGTGTAACACATTTGTAATCCAATTCTAAAACGCTTTAAAAAACGCTTGTAAAATGCTGCAAAAAAGCTTTAAAAAATACCAGTAAATCAATACGCTCGACTGAATGGAGCCTAAATTAATTTAATACAAACAATTGATTCATAGTAGAACAGAGCCAATGTTTTTTGGGGGCCATACACACTCCCCTTTCATCACAGCTACAAAACAAGTACAAATACAAAAAACTCATACATCTAAAGGCAAAAGAAAGGACTTGAATATAAAAATAATGCTTACAACAAATGAAATGAATATAAATGTCAAAGAGTATGTATATTACAGTAAATGGCAAATCTAAGATAACAGTATCTTACAGACACAAAAGGTCACAATTAGCCAACAGTAAAATAGAATGATATGCCATATCTTAATGAAAGCAGGATAATATTACAGTTAAAATATATTAAAGTGGTTGCAAATGTATTTTTTTTTTTTTTTAAACAAACATCTCTATACTTACAAGCTCTGTGCAATTGCCTCTTCCAGGGTCCCCCACCGTCTTCCTGGCCCCTCCTTTGTCCAATGCCCCCACTGGAAGCTTCTCATGGGGGCACGCGTGTGCTCACTCCCAAGCCCAGCTGCTGTGTCCATTTACCGGGCCCCACCCCTGCTCCTTTATTACTGACTTTGATCAACAGCAGGAGACAATGGGGCCTCCTGGTGCCCCAGCAAAGCCAGTGAGACATGGAAGTGATGGGATAGAAGATGTGGACAGTGCTGGATCGAATAAAGAGCTTAAAGTAAAAAAGGGAGGGTGGGGGACATACTGATGCTTAACCACTTTAATACCCGCGTATAGTCATATGACGTCCACAGACGGGATCTCCCATCCTGGGTGGACGTCATATGACGTCCTGGGATTCCCGGCCGTCTAGGGGGGGCACGCCTGCCGCGTTGCTCGGGACCCGGTGCGTGTGCCCGGCGGCCGCGTTGTCCGCCGGGCACCCGCGATTGCCCGTTAACCGTGCATCTGTGTGTAAACACACAGATCCACAGCCTGTCAGGTGAGAGGAGAGCGATCTGTGTTCCCAGAACGAAGGAACACTGATCGGTCTCCTCCCCTTGTGCGTCACCGCCCCCTACAGTTAGAATCATTCCCTGGGAAACATATTAACCCCTCCCCTAGTGGTTAACCCCTTCACTGCCTGTCACATTTACACAGTAATCAATGCAATTTTATAGCATTGATCGCTATGTGAATGTGTCAAAAGTGTCCGCCATAATGTCGCAGTCACGAAAAAAAAAATATATATATTTTTTTTTTTTTTAAAACGCCATAAATCTATCCCGGATTTTGTAGACGCTCTAACTTTTGCGCAAACCAATCAATATACGCTTATTGCGATTTTTTTTACCAAAAGTATGTAGAAGAATACGTATCGGCCGAAACTGAGGAAAAAAATTAGTTTAAAAAAAAAATTGGGATATTTATTATAGCAAAAAGTAAGTGTTTTTTCAAAATTGTCGCTCTTGTTTATAGCGCAAAAAATAAAAACCGCAGAGGCGATCAAATACCACCAAAAGAAAGCTCTATTTGTGGGGAAAAAAGGACGTCAATTTTTTTTGGGTACAACGTTGCACGACCATGCAATTGACGTTTAAAGTGTGACAGCACTGAAAACTAAAAATTGGTCTGGGAAGGAAGGGGGTGAAATTGCCCTGTATTGAACCGGTTAAACATTTACCTTAATGCAAGGAATGCATTAAGGTAAAAAAAAAGGTTTAGGCTTTAGAACCACTTTAAGTACAGCTTGCCAATGGAATTAAATGAATTGCTGTGTCTAGGACAGCGCCTCAACCTTTTTTCAGTCAAGGCACCCTCCAAAATTATAGACAGTCTTGGGGCACGCCATTCTAAACTGTAAAAACATTTCTAATAGGTTTACATAATGCAGCGCCATCCACACACATAGGACACCCAATGTTAGAGGTCATTTATTCTTCCAAAGCAAATACACTTTTGCACACTGATACCGACTAGTATTCCAATGTTTCCCCTCTCCCTCAGGTTCTTCATCACTTAGCTAATGTGACCCCAAAGTTGATGGAGAGGTAAGGGAGGGTTAACCACTTCCCGCCCGGCCTATAGCAGAATGATGGTCTGGCGGTGGCTCTGTGATTGGTGGTGTGGCGTGTCAGTCTGACACACCGATCTTGGTAAAGAGCCTCTGAAGGAGGCTCTTTACCACATGATCACGATGTAAACAGGAAAAGCCGTTAATCGGCTTTTTCTCACTTGCGTCTATAGGACACGAGTAGAGAGCCAATCGGCGGCTCTCCTGACAAGGGGGGGGGGTCTGTGCAGTCCCCCTGCAGATGCCCGCCCAGGACCACCAGGGATGCCCACAAAAGGTATGCCACCCTGGACCACCAAGGAGCTGGCAATCAGTGCCCATCAGCAATGCCTGCCAGTGCCCAGCATCAGTAACAATTTTCAGTCTATTTTTGGTTAGCAACAAATAAAAACTGCAGAGGTGATCAAATGCCACCAAAAGAAAGCTCTATTTGTGGGAACAAAATGTTAAAAATTTTGCTTGGGTACAGTGTAGCATGACCGCGCAATCATTTAGACAGCGCTGAAAGCTAAAAATTGGCTTGTTCAGGAAAGGGGGTGAGTGCCTTTTATTGAAGTGGTTAAACAAGGAATGCTATAAGATTATGATACATGGAAAAAGTTGCTAGTTATCATCAATGACCAAAGTACTTCGTTTTAATAAACTTGGGGACCCTGGGTGTCGCACATACACGTACCCCTGTCCTTCACTCCAGGTGCTATGCGGACTCAGAGCTCCTCCCCTCCTAATATATCTACATCTCTGATCTACTTATCTCTATGTTTCGGGAAACCTCTTCCCCCTTTCCTTTCTTATTCCTCGAAACTTCTAGCAACCTTCTCTCAAGGTTAAACAAAGGTGATTTATTGTTATACTATTGATGGTGACTAATTGAGTTACGTGTGATTGGAGATTCTCCCTCTCTTTGTAATTAACATCATAGTGTCACTGTCCTAATCTTTACATTGTCAATAAAAAAAAAAATAAAAAAAAATTCATAAAACAAAGATGCTATATAGACGACCGGCATGCTTCTTAATAACTGATGATGCCATTGGCCGTTAGGACACCTGCAGCTAAAAGGTTGTAATGGTCCACAATGAAAACCTGTGGCTTTCAAAAGGCTTCATCCACCTGCCGGCTTGTATTCAATTTTTGGGAAGCTTTTAGGAATTTTGCCAAGGCACCCATGAAGAAACCTCAAGGCACCCTGGTTGAAAAAAAGGCTGGTCTGGGACCTCAAACAAAATTTTATATTTTTTTTACTCCAGCCTAGACATACAGTACATGAACAGACCTGGGAAGGGGGGCGCGCACATTTACATTCAAGATGATGCTGTTATAAGACCACAAACAGAACAATAGATTACAGCGCACACATACAATGACATTTAAATCCTGCAAGGCTATTTAAAACACCTGAACATATTCATAAATATGGGGATTTGGTCCCACCATATGGTCATATAGTGCCAAGCCCACCACTGCGTCACAGTACCCCATTATCAGTGGGTCCTACACTATCCATTGAATTTTGTATGTGTGCGCTGTAATTGTGGTCTTTTAGCAGCACCATCTTCAATGTAAGCGTGCCCCCCAAGTCTGTTGGTTGTATATTGTAAGGGTCCTGACCAGATCCCCCCCTTCATTACCTCTTATTAGTGTCCACCAGTGTTATAAGAGGAGTCCTTATAGTTCTCCCATAAAGAGGAGTTTGTCTCCCATGGTTGAGATGCAGGACCTTTCATTCTAATGGATAGTGTAGGACCTACTGATAATATGGTACTGTGATGCAGTAGTGGGCTTAGCACTACATGACCATATGGTGGGACCAAATCCCCATATTTTTTAATATGTTCAGGTGTTTTAAATAGCCTTGCAGGATTTAAATGTCATTTTTTGTATGTGTGTGCTGTAATCTATTTTATACAGTACATGAGGACACAAAAATGTGATACATTTAATCATTGTAAACATGTACTAAGAAGGCAATGAGGAAAAAAACAGTTTGTATCTCAAAAGCATTCCTTAAGAATTGAGATGGACTCAGGTGAACAGAAACCAAATAAAGCTGCAGTAAAAGGAAACCTAAAATAATACATATCAGTGGAAAAGTAGCTCAAAGTGGAAAAGATCTATCAGCAGATAAGAAAATGCCTGAAGTAGAACATTAGAAGACATCATACCTGGGATTTACTGCTTGGACCGTTTCAAGAGGACAGATGCACACCTGTGTAAGTGAATGCCGCAAAGGTGAGTGATGTTCTCATGTTGGGGGTTTAAATAGAAGAAAAAGGTGCAGAAATGTGAAAAAGGGGGAGGAGAGCGGGTGCATGGGACCAATCAAGGATTAACACTGACTAGCCCTTAGGGAGAAAGGAAGGAAATTGATTGCTTCACACATTTAACCACTTGAAGGCTTTTTCTGGCACTTTTTGGTTACAAGTTTAAATCAGTATTTTTTGCTAGAAGTTTACTTATAACCCCCAAACATTATACATTTTTTTTTTTTTTAGCAGAGACCCTAGAGAATTAAATGGTGACCGTTGCAATTTATGTCGCATGGTATTTGCGCAGCGGTTTTGCAAACAATTTTTTTTAAAAGAAATACACTTATTTTTAAATTAATTTAAAAAAAAACACACAATAGTTACCCCAATTTTTCTTTAATGTGAAAGAAGATGTTACATCGAGTAAATTGATACCTAACATGTCATGCTTTAAAATCGTGCACGCTCGTACTATGGTACCTAAAAATCTCCATAGGTGACGCTTTAAACGGCTTAGCAGGTTCCCTGGTTAAAGCACTAGAATTATTGCTCCTGCTCTAACGCGATACCTCACATGTGTGGTTCAAATATTGTTCACATATGCGTGCGCGACTTGCTTATGCGTTCACTTCTGCGCGCGAGCACGGAGGGATGGGGGCGCATTAATTTTTTTTTTAACTTTTTATTTTTACACCTTTTTTTAACCCCAGTCATCAACACTGCCCTATCGAATGACCAATCTACGCGGTCAAAGGCTTTTTCTGTGTCTGTAGACAAAGTGAGATAAGGTCTAGGGCCTGGGTACAAGCCCAGTAGATAAGATGAATGGCTCTGGGATAGTTATCTTGCGCTTCATCTCCTACAATAAATCCTGTTTAATCCGAATGTATGACCTGGGGCATGAGGTGCGATTCACTAGTATCTTTGCCAGAATTTTAATGTCTGTGTTCAGCAGAGATATTGGGCGATAATTCTGCGCTAAGGTAGGTTCTTTGCCATCTTTCGGGAGTACCCTAATGTGTGCCAACAGGGCTTCTGGGGGAATTTGGCTACCCTTGGCTATAAAAATAAAGTAATTACACATAGGGCCGAGTAACAGGGGGAGGAGACATAGAATGAGTATGAGTAACATAGCATTCCTTAGTATAACCGTCTGGGCTGATAAGAGATTCCAAGGTCATCCATTGTCCTTCAGCTAGGGGCGGAATGCCAGACCCAGTCAAGTATGCCTGAATGCTTGACAATCTAGAGGCCTGAGCCTCAGGGGTAACCTTTGCATCTAAAGAGTAAACTTGAGCGTAACAGTCGCAGAACAGGTAATTTTAGAAGAATGAGAGACTGCTTCCCCAGAGGGAGATTGATGCTTATGGACATGTATCTGAGCACGTCATTTATGAAGAGCTGTGGCCAGCATTCTGCCGCATTTGTTACCGTGTTTATAATATTTGTGAGAAAGATAACAGCATTACCTGCTAACTTTATGGTCCAGCAGGCATGAAAAAAGGTCCCTAAGCTCAGTCAACTGTTTCACTGCCAGGGGGTCTCCGTGATGCTTATGCCGAAGTTCAGCCAGCTGAAGGTTGCCCAGGACCCTCTGAAAGTCTCCCTTTCTTGCTTCTAGATCCCTTTAAAATCAGTATGCCTCGCACCACTCCCTTGTGTCCCTTCCAGACCATCCCCTCACTTACATCATCGGTAGAGTTCCCCCCAAAGTAATACATGAGAGTATCAGAAACTTCTGCGACCACTGCAGCATCATCCAAAAGATTTTCATTTGACCACCAAAACCAGGCTCGATGGGTGCCCCGCGGCAAGGTAAAGGTGGCGGAGACCAAGAAATTTGACACAGGAGCCATGGATATGATCTCTATCTCTGTGCCCTACCCTAGGTTAACACCTATGCATATTTTAGTGCATTTTGCAGAAATGCACTACAGTCCATTTAACATGGTTTCCTATGGTACACATTCACAGCTATGCGTTTTGCAGCTGGTGCGTTTTTGGAAAGGGTCAGCGACTTTTTTCTTTTTTTTTTAGACTTCGATGGAATCACACCAAAAACCCAAGTTTTGTATTTGTGATGCGATTTTTGATGTGTTGTGCATTTTTATTTTTCTGTTTAAAACACTGTATATAGTTGGTTGCTAAGGAGGGGGCCTGGAAGCCAGCCGCCACGTCCTTAACAACCAATGAGTCATCAGCTGTCAGCAGGCTTCCCCGCTGAAAGTTGAATGTAAAAAGAAAAAAGCGGACCAGACCCTTATCTGAGCATGCTGCCCTGTAGTTCAGGAAAGGGAGGGGATGAGCAAGCCCCCCCCCCCCCCCAAACATACCAGGTCGCATGCCCTCAACATAGGGGGGTGGGTGTTCCACCCCAAAGCATCTTGCCCCCATGTTGATGAGGACAAGGGCCTTTTCGGTGGTTGTCGGGGTCTGCAGGCAAGGGGTTTATCGGAATCTGGAAGCCCCCATTAACAAGGGGACCCCCATATCCCAGCCCCTCCATGTGAATGGGTATCAGGTACATTGTACCCCTACCCATTCACCAAAAAAACTGTAATGTTAATAAAATACAAGAGCCTGGTTTTGACAAGTCCTTTATTAAATAAGACGCCCGGAGCCACCTTCTCCCGGAGCCGTCGTCTTTTTCTGCTGTGTTCTCCCGCTGAGCTTTTTCCTCGCCGCCGGTGTCTACTTCATCACTGCTGGTTACCTGCTAGAAAGACAGTTCCAGGACAAGTTTTTTTATAGCGGGTAACTGGTGGTGATGAAGAAGACAGGAAGTAGACACCGGCGGCGAGGAAGAAGACAGCTCCGCAGGAGAAGACAGCACAAGAAGAAGACGACTCCGGGAGATGACTGTTCCGAAACAAGCACCCACCCCCCATGTTGAAGGCATGCAGCCTGGTATGGCTCAGGAAGGGGGGGCAGCTTGCTCGTCCCCTCCCATTCCTGACCTACCGGGCGGTATGCTCAGATAAGGGTCTGGTATGGACTTTGGGGGGGGGCCCACACCATTTTTTTAAAAAATAGCATGGGGGGGTCCCTCCAAATCCATACTAGACCCAAAGGGCCTGGGGGGGACCCCACGCCGTTTTTTTCCGCAAATTTTTTAAGGACATGGCGGCCGGCTTCCCGCCCCCCTCCTTTGCAACCATCTACATACAGTGTGTTTACAGAGCGTTTAAAGAGGAAAAAAAAACACAAAATGCATGAAAACTGCATGCAAAAACGTGGGTTTAAAAATGCAAAACGCACAACAAAACGTGTCTGAAAAACGCATTAAGAGCAGCCTGTTAGAAAAGACTACATTTAGCAACTATTCCTTTTCCTCTAGATCACAATACAGATCCAGAAGGTTTAAAATGTATGTTGTGATTGTATAATAGGAGCTATAAACCTGAAACAAATTCTACCTGTCACACGTTGAGTTTGTTGTTTCCCCCAGTACAGAGACCTCAGATACCTCCAGCGGTTACCGCTTATCCGGACAACTTTACTTGTTTTGCACTCCCAGGGAACCGTAGCGGGGTGGATCTTGAGTCACTACCCGATGACTACTGTGTGGAGAGGATTAACGTGGGCAATGGTGACTGGGTTGAACATGACATTCAGAGAGCTGATGTCTGGTGGATGTGTGGGGATAAGAAACTGTGAGCTAGGATACTGGCCAATGCCCGAGGGAATTGCGCTATGGTCCAGCTGGCTATACCCCTGAGGATCCTGTCAGAACACCCGTGGACTAAGAGTCACCGACGGTATCAGAGGGACACCTCTCCCATAGGGTCATTTGACTCTTGGATCTACATAGATGAGCGCAGGCAGGGCCGATCCTAAGGTCACAGACGCCTGAGTGCAGAAATATTTCTGGCGCCCCCACGTGGGTGTGGTCATCTTACCAACTTCTCCCCTTTACAAATGTTTCTATGGCAACGACTCAAACACAGAGATGTTCCCCTAAGAACTCTTCGTTACCCTAGGATCCTTCTATGATCTTTTAACAATAAAGAAAATACAGGAAGAGACCTGGAGCGGAGTCTCTCTGATGCACACAGAGAGGGCTTCTGTTAGAGAATCTGTTAGAAAGAGCCCCCAGACATAGTACAGGAGATGATCAGAGACTGCAGACATGTTACAAGAGATGGTCAGAGACTGCAGACATGTTACAAGAGATGGTCAGAGAATGCGGACATATTACAGGAGATGGTCAGAGACTGGAGATATAATACAGGAGATGGTCAGAGACTGCAGATATAGTACAGGAGATGGTCAGAGACTGCAGACATACTACAGGAGATGGTCAGAGACTGCAGCTCCTATAGACGTTAGTAAATAATGGCCGATCGGCCCTCTCACCTGACCCAGCGATACAGCAACAACGGTTCCTCTGATCAGGAGTCAGCTCACTCTGAATTGCCCGTGGTGACTCCGCTGGGTAGAGCCCAGATCTATATTCTGGCAATGACTCCATTCCTTTCTCCACCAGGGATGGCGCCAGGCTGTGTGGCTTTCCCTCATGTGGCGCAGGGCAGTGGGGTTCTCTCTCTGGTGGTGTTCCCTCAGCACTGTCCTCTCCCTCTGGAGTCCTGGGTGCACTTCCCTAAAAGCTTTCCTGGGCTCCTTGCTCTCTCTCTCCCATTGAGCATGCTGTGGGGGCTGCAGTTTCTGTGTTACAGTGGGGCTGCCAGTCCTTGGGACTACATGTCCCACAATCCTCTTCTTTGCTCCTTTTTTTTCTTCCCTGGCCGATAGAAAGGCGGGGGAAGAAACATAGTGTGCCACTCACTAGTACAGCAGCGCGTGCGATAGGGGAAACGAGCCTGCGGCTGCAGTGGCGTCGCTAGGGTTGGTGTCACCCGGTGCAGTAAAACATGGTATCACCCCCTCCACCAACTATAGTCGCCCCTCAGTACAGACCCCCCTCCACCAAGTATAGACCCCCCCTCCGTCAGTGCAGACCCCCCACTAAGTATAAACACCTCCCTCAGTATAGACCCCCCCAGGACAAAACACCCCCCTTTATTATAATAGACCCCCCTCAGGACAAGCCATCCCCTCCATTAGTACAGAACCCCCCAGAACAAACCACCCCCTCCATTAGTACAGACTCCCCCAGGACAAACCACCCCCCTCCATTAGTACAGACCCCCCAGGACAAACCACCCCCCCTACATTAGTACAGACCCCCCTCAGGACAAACCACCCCCTCCATTAGTACAGACCCCCCCCAGAACAAACCACCGCCCTACATTAGTACAGACCCCCCAGGACAAACCACCCCCCTCCATTAGTACAGACCAACCCAGGACAAACCACCCCCCCCTACATTAGTACAGACCCCCCTCAGGACAAACCACCCCCTCCATTAGTACAGACCCCCCAGGACAAACCACCCCCCCTACATTAGTACAGACCCCCCTCAGGACAAACCACCCCTTCCATTAGTACAGACCCCCCCAGAACAAACCACCCCCCCTACAATAGTACAGACCCCCAGAACAAACCACCCCCCTCCATTAGTGCAGACCCCCCAGGACAAACCATCCCCCTCCATTAGTACAGACCCCGTGACAAACCACCTACCCCCTTCCATTAGTACAAACCACCCCCCTACATTAGTACAGACCCCCAGGGCAAATCACCCCCGCCCCTACATTAGTTTAGACCCCCCGGACAAATCACTCCCCCTACATTAGTATAGACCCCCCAGGACAAACCACCTCCTCTACATTAGTACAGACCCCCCAGGACAAATCACCCCTCTACATTAGTTTAGACCCCCCAAGGACAAATCACCTCCCCTACATTAGTACAGACCCCCCAGGACAAATCACCCCCCACATTAGTTTAGACCCCAAGGACAAATCACCCCCTACATTAGTATAGACCCCCCAGGACAAATCACCCCCCTGCATTAGTGTAGACCCCCCCAGGACAAACCACCCCCCTACATTAGTACAGACCCCCCAGGGCAAATCATCCCCCCTACATTAGCACAGACCCCCCATGACAAATCACATCCCCTACATTAGTACAGACGCCCCAGGACAAATCACCCCCCCTACATTAGTACAGAACCCCATGACAAATCACCCCCCCACATTAGTACAGACCCCCCAGGACAAATCACCCCCCTACATTAGTATAGACCCCCCAGGACAAACCACCCCCCCTACATTAGTACAGACCCCCAGGACAAACCACCCCCCTACATTAGTATGGACCCCCAAGACAAACCACCCCCCCTACATTAGTACAGACCCCCAGGACATATCACCCCCCCTTCATTAGTACAGACCCCCCAGGACAAATCACCCCCCCTACATTAGTACAGACCCCCAGGACATATCTCCCCCCTACATTAGTACAGACCCCCCTCCATTAGGCTAATTAAAAACACCCGGGCGGCAGCTGGAGAGGAGACGACGGTGTGCAGCTGTGCCGCCCGGGTGGATAACAGAGCTCAGGCTTGGGCAGCAGGCGGGACTCGGAGTTACACACAGGAGAAGTGGAACACGTCGGGCTCGGGCCGCCCCGCCCCCCCCCCCCCACCGTGACGTCACTGCGTGGCCGCGGCTGGACTCTCTCTGAACACAGAGACAGCTGCTCCAGTCTCTGGCTGTCTCGCTCTCCTCCTCTGACAGGAGGAGGGAGGGAGGATGGTGGGCACAGTGGCGGCAGTGGCGGTGACCGGCGCAGAGAGCCGCCTATGGACAAGGAGTGGAGGAGGGAGGGGAGCACTCTGGCGCTTCAGCGGACAGCGCCCACACCTCTGTGGCGCCTGGGTTCACTGCACCCCGGCCCGGATCGACCCTGAGCGCGGAGTGCTGGATGAGTTTAGGGCCAGGAATCAGGTGACAGCTGGGTTTGAGTCTCTTCTCTGGTGGGTGACTATAGATAAAGATGTTGACTGGATTAACTATATATACTATAACCAACAACGATTTGTAAAATATACTAGAGATGCTGTGAAGGGCCTAGCAGAACAGTTGGCCACCACATCTCTAATGGCATGGCAGAACCGAATGGCCTTAGATATGATCCTAGTTGACAGAGGAGGGGTATGCAAAATGCTTGGTAGCATGTGTTGCACCTTTATCTCTAACAATACAGCTCCTGGAGGGACCGCGACCAGAGCCTTGGAAGGACTGACTGCTCTATTGAATGAATTAGCGGAAAACTCAGGTATTAATGATCCATTTACAAACTGGCTTGAAGGATGGTTCAGTAAGTGGACTGGATTTAACACATCATGTTTGATCTCAATTGCTGTGGCTTTGGCCGTTTTGGTCACTTGCGGATGCTGCTGCATTCCCTGTATTCGAGGACTTTCACAAAAACTGATTGAAACCGTAGTCTCAAGAACCATGTATCAAGCCCTTCCTACCTCTGAGGAGACCTATGTGGACATTGAAGCTTAACTTAATGACATACAGAACGAAAGTGTATAACACAGGGACTATCATCGAAATGTGTTGAGATAAAATAGTCACACAAGAGGAGGGAATGTTAGAAAAGTTTTAAATGTTTATTGTGTGACTATTATGCCCTGTACACACGATAGGATTTTCCGACAGAAAATGTGTGATAGGACCTTGTTGTCGGAAATTCCGACCGTGTGTAGGCTCCATCACACATTTTCCATAGGATTTTCCGACACACAAAGTTTGAGAGCTTGCTATAAAATTTTCCGACAACAAAATCTGTTGTCGGAAATTCCGATCGTGTGTACACAAATCCGACACACAAAGTGCCACGCATGCTAAGAATAAATTAGGAAACAAAAGCTATTGGCTACTGCCCTTTTTATAGTCCCGATGTACGTGTTTTATGTCACCACGTTCAGAACGATCGGATTTTCCGACAACTTTGTGTGACCATGTGTATGCAAGACAAGTTCGAGCCAACATCCGTCGGAAAAATTCCATGGATTTTGTTGTCGGAATGTCTGATCAATGTCCGATCGTGTGTACAGGGCATTAGAAAAACAATAACCCTGAGACTTTTCTTAAGATGACTTCTGAGCACATTGTTGTATTAACTTGCTATATCGTTTGCTTTAACTAACTCCATAGTAAGTTGTAGGATGATTAGGCTTAACCATATATGGTAGAACAAGACTGTACAGGAAACGCTAATTAGCCAAATAAAGCACCATTTTGTACCAGGCACGCTATCTGTGTTTCCTCAGCCAATAGAAGCGTTATGGCTATATTATTGTAGATATTAAGAGGGGGATGTACATCTCTTTGTGTGATTCTTACTGCATCTTTTGGCTTGTAAGCATCATCTTTTTGTGTGACTCATCTGAAATAAATTGTCTGCTTTTCAATACATCTGGAGTTCGACTGATCACAAGAGAAGAGTAATCCTAACACAGCCGCATAGATGTTAACCTAGACTTAGGGAGTATCTAGCTGGCCCTCCCTTCTCTTCTATTTTTTTTCACTTTTCTTCATTCACTCTTTTCTCAGTTTCCCTTTATTTTTCTTTGGTTGGTAATGTTCATTTAAAAAATCAGGATACTTTTTCCTTGGACAATCTTGCCTTGTACCTTGTTTCTGGTGAACCTCTAACTCTTTAAACCTCACAAGAACCTCCTTCTTAGAACAATGTACAATGTGGAAATTCAGCAATGCTGAACCAACGTCATTCCTGCCCAGCCAATGAAAGCGCCCGGCGTTCAAAGCCTTGAAAACGGCTGCTCGAAATGTCAGCGGCCGGGGGGAGCTCCAGAAAGTCACATTTCTGGAGCCAAGGTGGGTATAGTTCCACTTGAAGCTATGCTTTTGCATTACCTGTTTGCCAGATTATTCTGAGAATATCAAACATTATTGGGCGTTCGTGGCTTCCAGGGTCATCCATTATTCTTCAGCTAGGGGCGGAATGCCAGACCCAGTCAAGTATGCCTGAATGATTGACATTCTAGAGGCCTGAGCCTCAGGGGTAACCTTTGCATCTAAAGAGTAAACTTGAGCGTAACAGTCGCAGAACAGGTCATTTTAGAAGAATGAGAGACTGCTTCTCCAGAGGGAGATTGACGTTTATGGACATGTATCTGAGCATCGCACCAAAAACCCAAGTTTTGTATTTGTGATGCGATTTTTGATGTATTGTGCATTTTTATTTTTCTGTTAAAACACTGTATATAGTTGGTTGCTAGGGAGGGGGCCGGGAAGCCAGCCGCTGCGTCCTTAACAACCGATGAATCATCAGCTGTCAGCTGGCTTCCCCGCTGAAAGTTGAATGTAAAAAGAAAAAAGTGGCATTGGGGTCCCCCCCATAGTCCCTACCAGACCCTTATCTGAGCATACTGCCCTATAGTTCAGGAAAGGGAGGGGATGAGCAAGCGCCCCCCCCCAAACATAACAGGCCGCATGCCCTCAACATGGGGGGGTGGGTGCTCTGCGCCCCCCCACCCCAAAGCACCTTGCCCCCATGTTGATGAGGACAAGGGCCTTTTCCCGACAACCCTGGTCAGTGGTTGTCGGGGTCTGCAGGCAAGGGGTTTATCAGAATCTGGAAGCCCCCATTAACAAAGGGAACCCCATATCCCAGCCCCCCATGTGAATGGGTATCGGGTACATCGTACCCCTACCCATTCACCAAAAAAACTGTAATGTTAATAAAATACAAGAGCCTGGTTTTGACAAGTCCTTTATTAAATAAGACGCCCGGAGCCACCTTCTCCCGGAGCCGTCGTCGTCTTCTGCTGTGTTCTCCCGCTGAGCTGTCCTTTTCCTCGCCGCCAGTGTCTACTTCATCACTGCTGGTTACCTGCTAGAAAGACAGTTTCAGGACAAGACAGTTTTTTTATAGCGGGTAACTGGTGGTGATGAAGAAGACAGCGGTGGTGAGGAAGTAGACACCGGCGGCGAGGAAGAAGACAACTCTGCAGGAGAAGACAGCACAAGAAGAAGACGACTCCGGGAGATGACTTTTCCGAAACAAGCACCCACCCCCCTATGTTGAAGGCATGCGGCCTGGTATGGCTCTGGAAGGGGGGGCAGCTTGCTCGTCCCCTCCCATTCCTGACCTACCGGGCGGTATGCTCGGATAAGGGTCTGGTATGGACTTTGGGGGGGGCCCACACCATTTTTTTGTTTAAATGGCATGGGGGGGTCCCTCCAAATCCATACTAGACCCAAAGGGCCTGGTATGGACCTTGGGGGGGACCCCACGCTGTTTTTTTCGCAAATTTTTTAGCCATTTTTATTTTTTTTTTACATCCA
Organism: Lithobates clamitans; assembly: GCA_037952925.1. Taxonomy (NCBI): domain Eukaryota; kingdom Metazoa; phylum Chordata; class Amphibia; order Anura; family Ranidae; genus Lithobates; species Lithobates clamitans. The sequence continues at coordinate 564,680 of JBBGZY010001467.1, forward strand.
GCTTTCAGCTTGGAAGTCCGCTGACAGCTGATGACCCATTGGTTGTTAAGGACATGGCGGCCGGCTTCCCGCCCCCCTCCTTAGGAACCAGCTACATACAGTATGTTTACAGAGCGTTTAAAGAGAAAAAAATACAAAATGCATGAAAACTGCATGCAAAAACATGGGTTTAAAAATGCAAATTGCACAACAAAACGTGCATGAAAAACGCATTAAGAGCAGCCTGTTAGAAAAGACTACATTTAGCAACTATTCCTTTTCCTCTAGATCACAATACAGATCCAGAAGGTTTAAAATGTATGTTGTGATTGTATAATAAGAGCTATAAACCTGAAACAAATTCTACCTGTCACACGTTGAGTTTGTTGTTTCCCCCAGTACAGAGACCTCAGATACCTCCAGCGGTTACCACTTATCCGGGCAACTTTACTTGTTTTGCACTCCCAGGGAACCGTAGCGGGGTGGATCTTGAGTCACTACCCGATGACTACTGTGTGGAGAGGATTATCATGGGCAATGGTGACTGGGTTGAACATGACATTCAGAGAGCTGATGTCTGGTGGATGTGTGGGGATAAGAAACTGTGAGCTAGGATACTGGCCAATGCCCGAGGGAATTGCTCTATGGTCCAGCTGGCTATACCCCTGAGGATCCTGTCAGAACACCCGTGGACTAAGAGTCACCGACGGTATCGGAGGGACACCTCTCCCATAGTGTCATTTGACTCTCGGGTCTACATAGATGAGCGCGGGGTGCTGGATGAGTTTAGGGCCAGGAATCAGGTGACAGCTGGGTTTGAGTCTCTTCTCTGGTGGGTGACTATAGATAAAGATGTTGACTGGATTAACTATATATACTATAACCAACAACGATTTGTAAAATATACTAGAGATGCTGTGAAGGGCCTAGCAGAACGATTGGCCACCACATCTCTAATGGCATGGCAGAACCAAATGGCCTTAGATATGGTCCTAGTTGAAAGAGGAGGGGTATGCAAAATACTTGGTAGCATGTGTTGCACCTTTATCTCTAACAATACAGCTCCTGGAAGGACCGCGACCAAAGCCTTGGAAGGACTGACTGCTCTATTGAATGAATTAGTGGAAAACTCAGGTATTAATGATCCATTTACAAACTGGCTTGAAGGATGGTTCAGTAAGTGGACTGGATTTATCACATCATGTTTGATCTCAATTGCTGTGGCTTTGGCCGTTTTGGTCACTTGCGGATGCTGCTGCATTCCCTGTATTCGAGGACTTTCACAAAAACTGATTGAAACCGTAGTCTCAAGAACGATGTATCAAGCCCTTCCTACCTCTGAGGAGACCTATGTGGACATTGAAGCTTAACTTAATGACATACAGAACGAAAGTGTATAACACAGGGACTATCATCGAAATGTGTTGAGATAAAATAGTCACACAATAGGAGGGAATGTTAGAAAAGTTTTAAATGTTTATTGTGTGACTATTAGAAAAACTAATAGAAAAACAATAACCCTGAAACTTTTCTTAAGATGACTTCTGAGCACATTGTTGTATTAACTTGCTATATCGTTTGCTTTAACTAACTCCATAGTAAGTTGTAGGATGATTAGGCTTAACCATATATGGTAAAACAAGACTGTACAGGAAACGCTAATTAGCCAAATAAAGTACCATTTTGTACCAGGCACGCTATCTGTGTTTCCTCAGCCAATAGAAGCGTTATGGCTATATTATTGTAGATATTAGGAGGGGGATGTACATCTCTTTGTGTGATTCTTACTGCATCTTTTGGCTTGTAAGCATCATCCTTTCGTGTGACTCATCTGAAATAAATTGTCTGCTTTTCAATACATCTGGAGTTCGACTGATCACAAGAGAAGAGTAATCCTAACACAGCCGCATAGATGTTAACCTAGACTTAGGGAGTATCTAGCTGGCCCTCCCTTCTCTTCTATTTTTTTTCCCTTTTCTTCATTCACTCTTTTCTCAGTTTCCCTTTATTTTTCTTTGGTTGGTAATGTTCATTTAAAAAATCAGGATACTTTTTCCTTGGACAATCTTGCCTTGTACCTTGTTCCTGGTGAACCTCTAACTCTTTAAACCTCACAAGAACCTCCTTCTTAGAACAATGTACAATGTGGAAATTCAGCAATGCTGAACCAACGTCATTCCTGCCCAGCCAATGAAAGTGCCCGGCGTTCAAAGCCTTGAAAATGGCTGCTCGAAATGTCAGCGGCCGGGGGGAGCTCCAGAAAGTCACATTTCTGGAGCCAAGGTGGGTATAATTCCACTTGAAGCTATGCATTTGCATTACCTGTTTGCCAGATTATTCTGAGAATACCAAACATTATTGGGCGTTCGTGGCTTCCAGGGTCATCCATTATTCTTCAGCTAGGGGCGGAATGCCAGACCCAGTCAAGTATGCCTGAATGATTGACATTCTAGAGGCCTGAGCCTCAGGGGTAACCTTTGCATCTAAAGAGTAAACTTGAGCGTAAAAGTCGCATAACAGGTCATTTTAGAAGAATGAGAGACTGCTTCCCCAGAGGGAGATTGACGTTTATGGACATGTATCTGAGCATCGCACCAAAAACCCAAGTTTTGTATTTGTGATGCGATTTTTGATGTATTGTGCATTTTTATTTTTCTGTTTAAAACAGTATATAGTTGGTTGCTAGGGAGGGGGCCGGGAAGCCAGCCGCCGCGTCCTTAACAACCGATGAATCATCAGCTGTCAGCTGGCTTCCCCGCTGAATGTTGAATGTAAAAAGAAAAAAGCGGCATTGGGGTCCCCCCCATAGTCTCTACCAGACCCTTATCTGAGCATACTGCCCTGTAGTTCAGGAAAGGGAGGGGATGAGCAAGCGCCCCCCCCAAACATAACAGGCCGCATGCCCTCAACATGGGGGGGTGGGTGCTCTGCGCCCCCCCACCCCAAAGCACCTTGCCCCCATGTTGATGAGGACAAGGGCCTTTTCCCGACAACCCTGGTCAGTGGTTGTCGGGGTCTGCAGGCAAGGGGTTTATCAGAATCTGGAAGCCCCCATTAACAAGGGGACCCCCATATCCCAGCCCCCCCATGTGAATGGGTATCGGGTACATCGTACCCCTACCCATTCACCAAAAAAACTGTAATGTTAATAAAATATTAAATAAGACGCCCGGAGCCACCTTCTCCCGGAGCCGTCGTCTTCTTCTGCTGTGTTCTCCCGCTGAGCTGTCTTTTTCCTCGCCGCCGGTGTCTACTTTATCACTGCTGGTTACCTGCTAGAAAGACAGTTTCAGGACAAGACAGTTTTTTTATAGCAGGTAACTGGTGGTGATGAAGAATACAGCGGTGGTGAGGAAGTAGACACCGGCGGCGAGGAAGAAGACAGCTCTGCAGGAAAAGACAGCACAAGAAGAAGACGACTCCGGGAGATGACTGTTCCGAAACAAGCACCCACCCCCCTATGTTAAAGGCATACGCGGGACGTCGATTCTGACGTCACCGCGCCGACGTTTGGAGCGTCATCTGCGTGATTACCATTGGGAGGAGGGTTCTATGGCGCCAAACACTGAGCAATCATTCAGCTCAGGTGCGGACGCCGCTCCCCTCCTCCCGCAGGCTCACGCACGTGGCGTTGGCGGCATGTGTATATAGGTCCCCCAATCGGAGCCAGCTGCTTACAGGGCCGGTCTCCCCTTGGGGTCTCTGCACACTAGCTGATTTCTTCTTGCTAGTTGTGCATGATATGCTACATCAGGTAAACCCTTTCATGTCTACGCTCACCTTCACTGTCACGTTTTCCGCTCTGTTGCACCCTACACCTTGTTTCTTGTACTAGTTTTCTACACAATTTTTCTTATTCCCCCTACCCATTAACCCACACATATCTAGATCTTTCACTATTCATTTTTTCAATCAGATCCCCTGTTTATTATACAACCTTCACTGCATTATCTACGAGCACTTTCCCAACACGGGTATCTCTGGGTACATTATTTATATTATTTCTCAACGTAATTTGCTCTATTCTAATTAATATTAATTATACACCACTTCCAATATTCAGTCCCAGATATCCTTTTCTGACAAGCTATGCCCCATCATTATTGTCACAATCATTCCCTTACCAGATCTCCTTCATTATATGACTTCTAGTGTATTACTTATCAGTATTCTTCATATACAAGTACCTTTGTATACATTATTTATACTATATAATACTCAATATAACCTACTCTGTTTTGAACGAATACTGATATACTATATATTTTTTAACATTTATCCTCAGGTATTTCTACTCTCTGACAATCCATGTTTTATCATTGCTGCCACATGGAGATCTTTTCACTACCCATACATTGTCATTTTATTACCTGATGTCATCCATACATCACATGCTGCCTCAGCTCCCGCCACGGGGTTTGTTGTCCCCGGCCCACTCCGTGCCATCTGCCATGCGCCACGCTCAGTGTCAGGGTTGGTAAGTGCTTGTCTGGCCAAATTTTTCCAGCATTTTTTGTTTTATTCCTCTCTATACGGATTGAGGTTGACTATACGTATATATCCTACAGGATTACTATGCATCAGCTCCTGATGAGTGGACAAAATCATCCACGAAACGCGTCGAGCTACAATTGATGCCAGAAATCTATCCATTGTTACCTTGATGTCATTAATTTATTAATATCATGACTATATTATTTTGCTATGCAATGTTATTATCAGTTACCGGATATGCCATCCCTGGCACCTTTAGGCTATATGTTATTTTATACTAACATTACTCTGACCATGATCTATCCAGTGTAATTATGTATTCTACTGCTTGTACCTTTCCACCTAATATGCCTATATTTTTGTGCCAATTATATATGTATGCCTGTATATACACATGAAATTCCTTTACTATATACTTACTAATACTAATAAAATTACAATTTTAATCCTCCGCATTTCAAATCGCTTCATTTAAAGTCCCAAACTCCCTGTTATATATTTCAGCGTGGAAGTCCACTGACAGCTGATGACCCATTGGTTGTTAAGGACATGGCGGCCGACTTCCCGCCCCCCTCCTTAGGAACCAGCTATATACAGTGTGTTTACAGAGCATTTAAAGAGAAAAAAATACAAAATGCATGAAATCTGCATGCAAAAACATGGGTTTAAAAATGCAAAATGCACAACAAAACGTGCATGAAAAACGCATTAAGAGCAGCCTGTTAGAAAAGACTACATTTAGCAACCAATCCTTTTCCTCTAGATCACAATACAGATCCAGAAGGTTTAAAATGTATGTTGTGATTGTATAATAAGAGCTATAAACCTGAAACAAATTCTACCTGTCACACGTTGAGTTTGTTGTTTCCCCCAGTACAGAGACCTCAGATACCTCCAGCGGTTACCACTTATCCGGGCAACTTTACTTGTTTTGCACTCCCAGGGAACCGTAGCGGGGTGGATCTTGAGTCACTACCCGATGACTACTGTGTGGAGAGGATTAACATAGGCAATGGTGACTGGGTTGAACAATGACATTCAGAGAGCTGATGTCTGGTGGATGTGTGGGGATAAGAAACTGTGAGCTAGGATACTGGCCAATGACCGAGGGAATTACTCTATGGTCCGGCTGGCTATACCCCTGAGGATCCTGTCAAAACCCGTGGACTAAGAGTCACCGACGGTATCGGAGAGACACCTCTCCCATAGGGTCATTTGACTCTCGGGTCTACATAGATGAGCGCGGGGTGCTGGATGAGTTTAGGGCCAGGAATCAGGTGACAGCTGGGTTTGAGTCTCTTCTCTGGTGGGTGACTATAGATAAAGATGTTGTCTGGATTAACTATATATACTATAACCAACAACGATTTGTAAAATATACTAGAGATGCTGTGAAGGGCCTAGCAGAACAGTTGGCCACCACATCTCTAATGGCATGGCAGAACCGAATGGCCTTAGATATGGTCCTAGTTGAAAGAGGAGGGGTATGCAAAATGCTTGGTAGCATGTGTTGCACTTTTATCTCTAACAATACAGCTCCTGGAGGGACCGCGACCAGAGCCTTGGAAGGACTGACTGCTCTATTGAATGAATTAGCGGAAAACTCAGGTATTAATGATCCATTTACAAACTGGCTTGAAGGATGGTTCAGTAAGTGGACTGGATTTATCACATCATGTTTGATCTCAATTGCTGTGGCTTTGGCCGTTTTGGTCACTTGCGGATGCTGCTGCATTCCCTGTATTCGAGGACTTTCACAAAAACTGATTGAAACCGTAGTCTCAAGAACGATGTATCAAGCCCTTCCTACCTCTGAGGAGACCTATGTGGAGGCTTAACTTAATGACATACAGAACGAAAGTGTATAACACAGGAACTATCATCGAAATGTGTTGAGATAAAATAGTCACACAAGTGGAGGGAATGTTAGAAAAGTTTTAAATGTTTATTGTGTGACTATTAGAAAAACTATTAGAAAAACAATAACCCTGAGACTTTTCTTAAGATGACTTCTGAGCACATTGTTGTATTAACTTGCTATATCGTTTGCTTTAACTAACTCCATAGTAAGTTGTAGGATGATTAGGCTTAACCATATATGGTAGAACAAGACTGTACAGGAAACGCTAATTAGCCAAATAAAGTACCATTTTGTACCAGGCACGCTATCTGTGTTTCCTCAGCCAATAGAAGCGTTATGGCTATATTATTGTAGATATTAGGAGAGGGATGTACATCTCTTTGTGTGCTTCTTACTGCATCTTTTGGCTTGTAAGCATCATCCTTTTGTGTGACTCATCTGAAATAAATTGTCTGCTTTTCAATACATCTGGAGTTCGACTGATCACAAGAGAAGAGTAATCCTAACACAGCCGCATAGATGTTAACCTAGACTTAGGGAGTATCTAGCTGGCCCTCCCTTCTCTTCTATTTTTTCTCCCTTTTCTTCATTCACTCTTTTCTCAGTTTCCCTTTATTTTTCTTTGGTTGGTAATGTTCATTTAAAAAATCAGGATACTTTTTCCTTGGACAATCTTGCCTTGTACCTTGTTCCTGGGGAACCTCTAACTCTTTAAACCTCACAAGAACCTCCTTCTTAGAACAATGTACAATGTGGAAATTCAGCAATGCTGAACCAACGTCATTCCTGCCCAGCCAATGAAAGTGCCCGGCGTTCAAAGCCTCGAAAATGGCTGCTCGAAATGTCAGCGGCCGGGGGGAGCTCCAGAAAGTCACATTTCTGGAGCCAAGGTGGGTATAATTCCACTTGAAGCGATGCATTTGCATTACCTGTTTGCCAGATTATTCTGAGAATACCAAACATTATTGGGCGTTCGCGGCTTCCAGGGTCATCCATTATTCTTCAGCTAGGGGCGGAATGCCAGACCCAGTCAAGTATGCCTGAATGATTGACATTCTAGAGGCCTGAGCCTCAGGGGTAACCTTTGCATCTAAAGAGTAAACTTGAGCGTAAAAGTCGCATAACAGGTCATTTTAGAAGAATGAGAGACTGCTTCTCCAGAGGGAGATTGACGTTTATGGACATGTATCTGAGCATCGCACCAAAAACCCAAGTTTTGTATTTGTGATGCGATTTTTGATGTATTGTGCATTTTTATTTTTCTGTTTAAAACACTGTATATAGTTGGTTGCTAGGGAGGGGGCCGGGAAGCCAGCCGCCGCGTCCTTAACAACCGATGAATCATCAGCTGTCAGCTGGCTTCCCCGCTGAAAGTTGAATGTAAAAAGAAAAAAGTGGCATTGGGGTCCCCCCCCATAGTCTCTACCAGACCCTTATCTGAGCATACTGCCCTGTAGTTCAGGAAAGGGAGGGGATGAGCAACCGCCCCCCCCTAAACATAACAGGCCGCATGCCCTCAACATGGGGGTTGGTGGGTGCTCTGCGCCCCCCCACCCCAAAGCACCTTGCCCCCATGTTGATGAGGACAAGGGCCTTTTCCCGACAACCCTGGTCAGTGGTTGTCGGGGTCTGCAGGCAAGGGGTTTATCAGAATCTGGAAGCCCCCATTAACAAGGGGAACCCCATATCCCAGCCCCCCCATGTGAATGGGTATCGGGTACATCGTACCCCTACCCATTCACCAAAAAAACTGTAATGTTAATAAAATACAAGAGCCTGGTTTTGACAAGCCCTTTATTAAATAAGACACCCGGAGCCACCTTCTCCCGGAGCCGTCGTCTTCTTCTGCTGTGTTCTCCCGCTGAGCTGTCTTTTTCCTCGCCGCCGGTGTCTACTTCATCACTGCTGGTTACCTGCTAGAAAGACAGTTTCAGGACAAGACAGTTTTTTTATAGCGGGTAACTGGTGGTGATGAAGAAGACAGCGGTGGTGAGGAAGTAGACACCGGCGGCGAGGAAGAAGACAGCTCTGCAGGAGAAGACAGCACAAGAAGAAGACGACTCCGGGAGATGACTGTTCCGAAACAAGCACCCACCCCCCTATGTTGAAGGCATGCGGCCTGGTATGGCTCAGGAAGGGGGGGCAGCTTGCTCGTCCCCTCCCATTCCTGACCTACCGGGCGGTATGCTCGGATAAGGGTCTGGTATGGACTTTGGGGGGGGCCCACACCATTTTTTTGTTTAAATGGCATGGGGGGGGGTCCCTCCAAATCCATACTAGACCCAAAGGGCCTGGTATGGACCTTGAGGGGGACCCCACGCCGTTTTTTTCCCAAATTTTTTAGCCATTTTAATTTTTTTTTACATCCAGCTTTCAGCTTGGAAGTCCGCTGACAGCTGATGACCCATTGGTTGTTAAGGACATGGCGGCCGGCTTCCCGCCCCCCTCCTTAGGAACCAGCTACATACAGTGTGTTTACAGAGCGTTTAAAGAGAAAAAAATACAAAATGCATGAAAACTGCATGCAAAAACATGGGTTTAAAAATGCAAAATGCACAACAAAACGTGCATGAAAAATGCATTAAAAGCAGCCTGTTAGAAAAGACTACATTTAGCAACTATTCCTTTTCCTCTAGATCACAATACAGATCCAGAAGGTTTAAAATGTATGTTGTGATTGTGTAATAAGAGCTATAAACCTGAAACAAATTCTACCTGTCACACGTTGAGTTTGTTGTTTCCCCCAGTACAGAGACCTCAGATACCTCCAGCGGTTACCACTTATCCGGGCAACTTTACTTGTTTTGCACTCCCAGGGAACCGTAGCGGGGTGCATCTTGAGTCACTACCCGATGACTACTGTGTGGAGAGCATTCACATGGGCAATGGTGACTGGGTTGAACATGACATTCAGAGAGCTAATGTCTGGTGGATGTGTGGGGATAAGAAACTGTGAGCTAGGATACTGGCCAATGCCCGAGGGAATTGCTCTATGGTCCGGCTGGCTATACCCCTGAGGATCCTGTCAGAACACCCGTGGACTAAGAGTCACCGACGGTATCGGAGGGACACCTCTCCCATAGGGTCATTTGACTCTCGGGTCTACATAGATGAGCGCGGGGTGCTGGATGAGTTTAGGGCCAGGAATCAGGTGACAGCTGGGTTTGAGTCTCTTCTCTGGTGGGTGACTATAGATAAAGATGTTGACTGGATTAACTATATATACTATAACCAACAACGATTTGTAAAATATACTAGAGATGCTGTGAAGGGCCTAGCAGAACAGTTGGCCACCACATCTCTAATGGCATGGCAGAACCAAATGGCCTTAGATATGGTCCTAGTTGAAAGAGGAGGGGTATGCAAAATGCTTGGTAGCATGTGTTGCACCTTTATCTCTAACAATACAGCTCCTGGAGGGACCGCGACCAGAGCCTTGGAAGGACTGACTGCTCTATTGAATGAATTAGCGGAAAACTCAGGTATTAATGATCCATTTACAAACTGGCTTGAAGGATGGTTCAGTAAGTGGACTGGATTTATCACATCATGTTTGATCTCAATTGCTGTGGCTTTGACCGTTTTGGTCACTTGCGGATGCTGCTGCATTCCCTGTATTCGAGGACTTTCACAAAAACTTATTGAAACTGTAGTCTCAAGAACGATGTATCAAGCCCTTCCTACCTTTGAGGAGACCTATGTGGACATTGAAGCTTAACTTAATGACATACAGAATGAAAGTGTATAACACAGGGACTATCATCGAAATGTGTTGAGATAAAATAGTCACACAATAGGAGGGAATGTTAGAAAAGTTTTAAATGTTTATTGTGTGACTATTAGAAAAACTAATAGAAAAACAATAACCCTGAGACTTTTCTTAAGATGACTTCTGAGCACATTGTTGTATTAACTTGCTATATCGTTTGCTTTAACTAACTCCATAGTAAGTTGTAGGATGATTTGGCTTAATCATATATGGTAGAACAAGACTGTACAGGAAACGCTAATTAGCCAAATAAAGTACCATTTTGTGCCAGGCACGCTATCTGTGTTTCCTCAGCCAATAGAAGTGTTATGGCTATATTATTGTAGATATTAGGAGGGGGATGTACATCTCTTTGTGTGATTATTACTGCATCTTTTGGCTTGTAAGCATCATCCTTTTGTGTGACTCATCTGAAATAAATTCTCTGCTTTTCAATACATCTGGAGTTCGACTGATCACAAGAGAAGAGTAATCCTAACACAGCCGCATAGATGTTAACCTAGACTTAGGGAGTATCTAGCTGGCCCTCCCTTCTCTTCTATTTTTTTTCCCTTTTCTTCATTCACTCTTTTCTCAGTTTCCCTTTATTTTTCTTTGGTTGGTAATGTTTATTTAAAAAATCAGGATACTTTTTCCTTGGACAATCTTGCCTTGTACCTTGTTTCTGGTGAACCTCTAACTCTTTAAACCTCACAAGAACCTCCTTCTTAGAACAATGTACAATGTGGAAATTCAGCAATGCTGAACCAACGTCATTCCTGCCCAGCCAATGAAAGCGCCCGGGGTTCAAAGCCTCGAAAATGGCTGCTCGAAATGTCAGCGGCCGGGGGGAGCTCCAGAAAGTCACATTTCTGGAGCCAAGGTGGGTATAATTCCACTTGAAGCTATGCATTTGCATTACCTGTTTGCCAGATTATTCTGAGAATACCAAACATTATTGGGCGTTCGTGGCTTCCAGGATCATCCATTATTCTTCAGCTAGAGGCAGAATGCCAGACCCAGTCAAGTATGCCTGAATGATTGACATTCTAGAGGCCTGAGCCTCAGGGGTAACCTTTGCATCTAAAGAGTAAACTTGAGCGTAAAAGTCGCATAACAGGTCATTTTAGAAGAATGAGAGACTGCTTCTCCAGAGGGAGATTGACGTTTATGGACATGTATCTGAGCATCGCACCAAAAACCCAAGTTTTGTATTTGTGATGCGATTTTTGATGTATTGTGCATTTTTATTTTTCTGTTTAAAACACTGTATATAGTTGGTTGCTAGGGAGGGGGCCGGGAAGCCAGCTGCCGCGTCCTTAACAACCGATGAATCATCAGCTGTCAGCTGGCTTCCCTGCTGAAAGTTGAATGTAAAAAGAAAAAAGCGGCATTGGGGTCCCCCCCATAGTCCCTACCAGACCCTTATCTGAGCATACTGCCCTGTAGTTCAGGAAAGGGAGAGGATGAGCAAGCGCCCCCCCCCCAAACATAACAGGCTGCATGCCCTCAACATGGGGGGGTGGGTACTCTGCGCCCCCCCACCCCAAAGCACCTTGCCCCCATGTTGATGAGGACAAGGGCCTTTTCCCGACAACCCTGGTCAGTGGTTGTCGGGGTCTGCAGGCAAGGGGTTTATCAGAATCTGGAAGCCCCCATTAACAAGGGGACCCCCATATCCCAGCCCCCCCATGTGAATGGGTATCGGGTACATCGTACCCCTACCCATTCACCAAAAAAACTGTAATGTTAATAAAATACAAGAGCCTGGTTTTGACAAGTCCTTTATTAAATAAGACAACCCGGAGCCACCTTCTCCCGGAGCCGTCGTCTTCTTCTGCTGTGTTCTCCCGCTGAGCTGTCTTTTTCCTCGCCGCCGGTGTCTACTTCATCACTGCTGGTTACCTGCTAGAAAGACAGTTTCAGGACAAGACAGTTTTTTTATAGCGGGTAACTGGTGGTGATGAAGAAGACAGTGGTGGTGAGGAAGTAGACACCGGCGGCGAGGAAGAAGACAGCTCTGCAGGAGAAGACAGGACAAGAAGAAGACGACTCCGGGAGATGACTGTTCCGAAACAAGCACCCACCCCCCTATGTTGAAAGCATACGCGGGACGTCGATTCTGACGTCACCGCGCCGACGTTTGGAGCGTCATCTGCGTGATTACCATTGGAAGGAGGGTTCTATGGCGCCAAACACTGAGCAATCATTCAGCTCAGGTGCGGACGCCGCTCCCCTCCTCCCGCAGACTCACGCACGTGGCGTTGGCGGCATGTGTATATAGGTCCCCCAATCGGAGCCAGCTGCTTACACTGCCGGTCTCCCCTTGGGGTCTCTGCACACTAGCTGGTTTCTTCTTGCTAGTTGTGCATGATATGCTACATCTTGTAATCCCTTTCATGTCTACGCTCACCTTCACTGTCACGTTTTCCGCTCTGTTGCACCCTACACCTTGTTTCTTGTACTAGTTTTCTACACAATTTTTCTTATTCCCCCTACCCATTAACCCACACATATCTAGATCTTTCACTATTCATTTTTTCAATCAGATCCCCTGTTTATTATACAACCTTCACTGCATTATCTACGAGCACTTTCCCAACACGGGTATCTCTGGGTACATTATTTATATTATTTCTCAACGTAATTTGCTCTATTCTAATTAATATTAATTATACACCACTTCCAAAATTTAGTCCCAGATATCCTTTTCTGACAAGCTATGCCCCATCATTATTGTCACAATCATTCCCTTACCAGATCTCCTTCATTATATGACTTCTAGTGTATTACTTATCAGTATTCTTCATATACAAGTACCTTTGTATACATTATTTATACTATATAATACTCAATATAACCTACTCTGTTTTGAACGAATACTGATATACTATATATTTTTTAACATTTATCCTCAGGTATTTCTACTCTCTGACAATCCATGTTTTATCATTGCTGCCACATGGAGATCTTTTCACTACCCATACATTGTCATTTTATTACCTGATGTCATCCATACATCACATGCTGCCTCAGCTCCCGCCACGGGGTTTGTTGTCCCCGGCCCACTCCGTGCCATCTGCCATGCGCCACGCTCAGTGTCAGGGTTGGTAAGTGCTTGTCTGGCCAAATTTTTCCAGCATTTTTTGTTTTATTCCTCTCTATACGGATTGAGGTTGACTATACGTATATATCCTACAGGATTACTGTGCATCAGCTCCTGATGAGTGGACAAAATCATCCACGAAACGCGTCGAGCTACAATTGATGCCAGAAATCTATCCATTGTTACCTTGATGTCATTAATTTATTAATATCATGACTATATTATTTTGCTATGCAATGTTATTATCAGTTACCGGATATGCCATCTCTGGCACCTATAGGCTATATGTTATTTTATACTAACATTACTCTGACCATGATCTATCCAGTGTAATTATGTATTCTACTGCTTGTACCTTTCCACCTAATATGCCTATATTTTTGTGCCAATTATATATGTATGCCTGTATATACACATGAAATTCCTTTACTATATACTTACTAATACTAATAAAATTACAATTTTAATCCTCCGCATTTCAAATCGCTTCATTTAAAGTCCCAAACTCCCTGTTATATATTTCAGCGTGGAAGTCCGCTGACAGCTGATGACCCATTGGTTGTTAAGGACATGGTGGCCGGCTTCCCGCCCCCCTCCTTAGGAACCAGCTACATACAGTGTGTTTACAGAGCGTTTAAAGAGAAAAAAATACAAAATGCATGAAATCTGCATGCAAAAACATGGGTTTAAAAATGCAAAATGCACAACAAAACGTGCATGAAAAACGCATTAAGAGCAGCCTGTTAGAAAAGACTACATTTAGCAACCAATCCTTTTCCTCTAGATCACAATACAGATCCAGAAGGTTTAAAATGTATGTTGTGATTGTATAATAAGAGCTATAAACCTGAAATAAATTCTACCTGTCACACGTTGAGTTTGTTGTTTCCCCCAGTACAGAGACCTCAGATACCTCCAGCGGTTACCACTTATCCGGGCAACTTTACTTGTTTTGCACTCCCAGGGAACCGTAGCGGGGTGGATCTTGAGTCACTACCCGATGACTACTGTGTGGAGAGGATTAACATGGGCAATGGTGACTGGGTTGAACATGACATTCAGAGAGCTAATGTCTGGTGGATGTGTGGGGATAAGAAACTGTGAGCTAGGATACTGGCCAATGCCCGAAGGAATTTCCCTATGGTCCAGCTGACTATACCCCTGAGGATCCTGTCAGAAAACCCGTGGACTAAGAGTCACCGACGGTATCGGAGGGACACCTCTCCCATAGGGTCATTTGACTCTCGGGTCTACATAGATGAGCGCGGGGTGCTGGATGAGTTTAGGGCCAGGAATCAGGTGACAGCTGGGTTTGAGTCTCTTCTCTGGTGGGTGACTATAGATAAAGATGTTGTCTGGATTAACTATATATACTATAACCAACAACGATTTGTAAAATATACTAGAGATGCTGTGAAGGGCCTAGCAGAACAGTTGGCCACCACATCTCTAATGGCATGGCAGAACCGAATGGCCTTAGATATGGTCCTAGTTGAAAGAGGAGGGGTATGCAAAATGCTTGGTAGCAAGTGTTGCACTTTTATCTCTAACAATACAGCTCCTGGAGGGACCAGAGCCTTGGAAGGACTGACTGCTCTATTGAATGAATTAGCAGAAAACTCAGGTATTAATGATCCATTTACAAACTGGCTTGAAGGATGGTTCAGTAAGTGGACTGGATTTATCACATCATGTTTGATCTCAATTGCTGTGGCTTTGGCCGTTTTGGTCACTTGTGGATGCTGCTGCATTCCCTGTATTCGAGGACTTTCACAAAAACTGATTGAAACCGTAGTCTCAAGAACGATGTATCAAGCCCTTCCTACCTCTGAGGAGACCTATGTGGACATTGAAGCTTAACTTAATGACATACAGAACGAAAGTGTATAACACAGGGACTATCATCGAAATGTGTTGAGATAAAATAGTCACACAAGAGGAGGGAATGTTAGAAAAGTTTTAAATGTTTATTGTGTGATTATTAGAAAAACTATTAGAAAAACAATAACCCTGAGACTTTTCTTAAGATGACTTCTGAGCACATTGTTGTATTAACTTGCTATATCGTTTGCTTTAACTAACTCCATAGTAAGTTGTAGGATGATTAGGCTTAACCATATATGGTAGAACAAGACTGTACAGGAAACGCTAATTAGCCAAATAAAGTACCATTTTGTACCAGGCACGCTATCTGTGTTTCCTCAGCCAATAGAAGCGTTATGGCTATATTATTGTAGATATTAGGAGGGGGATGTACATCTCTTTGTGTGATTATTACTGCATCTTTTGGCTTGTAAGCATCATCCATTTGTGTGACTCATCTGAAATAAATTCTCTGCTTTTCAATACATCTGGAGTTCGACTGATCACAAGAGAAGAGTAATCCTAACACAGCTGCATAGATGTTAACCTAGACCTAGGGAGTATCTAGCTGGCCCTCCCTTCTCTTCTATTTTTTTTCCCTTTTCTTCATTCACTCTTTTCTCAGTTTCCCTTTATTTTTCTTTGGTTGGTAATGTTCATTTAAAAAATCAGGATACTTTTTCCTTTGACAATCTTGCCTTGTACCTTGTTTCTGGTGAACCTCTAACTCTTTAAACCTCACAAGAACCTCCTTCTTAGAACAATGTACAATGTGGAAATTCAGCAATGCTGAACCAACGTCATTCCTGCCCAGCCAATGAAAGCGCCCGGCGTTCAAAGCCTTGAAAACGGCTGCTCGAAATGTCAGCGGCCGGGGGGAGCTCCAGAAAGTCACATTTCTGGAGCCAAGGTGGGTATAGTTCCACTTGAAGCTATGCATTTGCATTACCTGTTTGCCAGATTATTCTGAGAATACCAAACATTATTGGGCGTTCGTGGCTTCCAGGGTCATCCATTATTCTTCAGCTAGGGGCGGAATGCCAGACCCAGTCAAGTATGCCTGAATGATTGACAATCTAGAGGCCTGAGCCTCAGGGGTAACCTTTGCATCTAAAGAGTAAACTTGAGCGTAACAGTCGCAGAACAGGTCATTTTAGAAGAATGAGAGACTGCTTCTCCAGAGGGAGATTGACGTTTATGGACATGTATCTGAGCATCGCACCAAAAACCCAAGTTTTGTATTTGTGATGCGATTTTTGATGTATTGTGCATTTTTATTTTTCTGTTAAAACACTGTATATAGTTGGTTGCTAGGGAGGGGGCCGGGAAGCCAGCCGCTGCGTCCTTAACAACCGATGAATCATCAGCTGTCAGCTGGCTTCCCCGCTGAAAGTTGAATGTAAAAAGAAAAAAGTGGCATTGGGGTCCCCCCCATAGTCCCTACCAGACCCTTATCTGAGCATACTGCCCTGTAGTTCAGGAAAGGGAGGGGATGAGCAAGCGCCCCCCCCAAACATAACAGGCCGCATGCCCTCAACATGGGGGGTGGGTGCTCTGCGCCCCCCCACCCCAAAGCACCTTGCCCCCATGTTGATGAGGACAAGGGCCTTTTCCCGACAACCCTGGTCAGTGGTTGCCGGGGTCTGCAGGCTAGGGGTTTATCAGAATCTGGAAGCCCCCATTAACAAAGGGAACCCCATATCCCAGCCCCCCATGTGAATGGGTATCGGGTACATCGTACCCCTACCCATTCACCAAAAAAACTGTAATGTTAATAAAATACAAGAGCCTGGTTTTGACAAGTCCTTTATTAAATAAGACGCCCGGAGCCACCTTCTCCCGGAGCCGTTGTCTTCTTCTGCTGTGTTCTCCTGCTGAGCTGTCTTTTTCCTCGCCACCAGTGTCTACTTCATCACTGCTGGTTACCTGCTAGAAAGACAGTTTCAGGACAAGACAGTTTTTTTATAGCGGGTAACTGGTGGTGATGAAGAAGACAGCGGTGGTGAGGAAGTAGACACCGGCGGCGAGGAAGAAGACAGCTCTGCAGGAGAAGACAGCACAAGAAGAAGACGACTCCGGGAGATGACTGTTCCGAAACAAGCACCCACCCCCCTATGTTGAAGGCATGTGGCCTGGTATGGCTCTGGAAGGGGGGGCAGCTTGCTCGTCCCCTCCCATTCCTGACCTACCGGGCGGTATGCTCGGATAAGGGTCTGGTATGGACTTTGGGGGGCGCCCACACCATTTTTTTGTTTAAATGGCATGGGGGGGTCCCTCCAAATCCATACTAGACCCAAAGGGCCTGGTATGGACCTTGGGGGGGACCCCACGCTGTTTTTTTCGCAAATTTTTTAGCCATTTTAATTTTTTTTTACATCCAGCTTTCAGCTTGGAAGTCCGCTGACAGCTGATGACCCATTGGTTGTTAAGGACATGGCGGCCGGCTTCCCGCCCCCCTCCTTAGAAACCAGCTACATGCAGTGTGTTTACAGAGCGTTTAAAGAGAAAAAAATACAAAATGCATGAAAACTGCATGCAAAAACATGGGTTTAAAAATGCAAAATGCACAACAAAACGTGCATGAAAAACGCATTAAGAGCAGCCTGTTAGAAAAGACTGCATTTAGCAACTATTCCTTTTTCTCTAGATCGCAATACAGATCCAGAAGGTTTAAAATGTATGTTGTGATTGTATAATAAGAGCTATAAACCTGAACCAAATTCTACCTGTCACACGTTGAGTTTGTTGTTTCCCCCAGTACAGAGACCTCAGATACCTCCAGCGGTTACCACTTATCCGGGCAACTTTACTTGTTTTGCACTCCCAGGGAACCGTAGCGGGATGGATCTTGAGTCACTACCCGATGACTACTGTGTGGAGAGGATTAACATGGGCAATGGTGACTGGGTTGAACATGACATTCAGAGAGCTTATGTCTGGTGGATGTGTGGGGATAAGAAACTGTGAGCTAGGATACTGGCCAATGCCCGAGGGAATTGCTCTATGGTCCAGCTGGCTATACCCCTGAGGATCCTGTCAGAACACCCGTGGACTAAGAGTCACCGACGGTATCGGAGGGACACCTCTCCCATAGGGTCATTTGACTCTCGGGTCTACATAGATGAGCGCGGGGTGCTGGATGAGTTTAGGGCCAGGAATCAGGTGACAGCTGGGTTTGAGTCTCTTCTCTGGTGGGTGACTATAGATAAAGATGTTGACTGGATTAACTATATATACTATAACCAACAACGATTTGTAAAATATACTAGAGATGCTGTGAAGGGCCTAGCAGAACAGTTGGCCACCACATCTCTAATGGCATGGCAGAACCAAATGGCCTTAGATATGGTCCTAGTTGAAAGAGGAGGGGTATGCAAAATGCTTGGTAGCATGTGTTGCACCTTTATCTCTAACAATACAGCTCCTGGAGGGACCGCGACCAGAGCCTTGGAAGGACTGACTGCTCTATTGAATGAATTAGCGGAAAACTCAGGTATTAATGATCCATTTACAAACTGGCTTGAAGGATGGTTCAGTAAGTGGACTGGATTTATCACATCATGTTTGATCTCAATTGCTGTGGCTTTGGCCGTTTTGGTCACTTGCGGATGCTGCTGCATTCCCTGTATTCGAGGACTTTCACAAAAACTGATTGAAACCGTAGTCTCAAGAACGATGTATCAAGCCCTTCCTACCTCTGAGGAGACCTATGTGGACATTGAAGCTTAACTTAATGACATACAGAACGAAAGTGGACTATCTGGACACAGGGACTATCATTGAAATGTGTTGAGATAAAATAGTCACACAAGAGGAGGGAATGTTAGAAAAGTTTTAAATGTTTATTGTGTGACTATTAGAAAAACTATTAGAAAAACAATAACCCTGAGACTTTTCTTAAGATGACTTCTGAGCACATTGTTGTATTAACTTGCTATATCGTTTGCTTTAACTAACTCCATAGTAAGTTGTAGGATGATTAGGCTTAACCATATATGGTAGAACAAGACTGTACAGGAAACGCTAATTAGCCAAATAAAGTACCATTTTGTACCAGGCACGCTATCTGTGTTTCCTCAGCCAATAGAAGCGTTATGGCTATATTATTGTAGATATTAGGAGGGGGATGTACATCTCTTTGTGTGATTCTTACTGCATCTTTTGGCTTGTAAGCATCATCTTTTTGTGTGACTCATCTGAAATAAATTGTCTGCTTTTCAATACATCTGGAGTTCGACTGATCACAAGAGAAGAGTAATCCTAACACAGCCGCATAGATATTAACCTAGACTTAGGGAGTATCTAGCTGGCCCTCCCTTCTCTTCTATTTTTTTTCCCTTTTCTTCATTCACTCTTTTCTCAGTTTCCCTTTATTTTTCTTTGGTTGGTAATGTTCATTTAAAAAATCAGGATACTTTTTCCTTGGACAATCTTGCCTTGTACCTTGTTCCTGGTGAACCTCTAACTCTTTAAACCTCACAAGAACCTCCTTCTTAGAACAATGTACAATGTGGAAATTCAGCAATGCTGAACCAACGTCATTCCTGCCCAGCCAATGAAAGTGCCCGGCGTTCAAAGCCTTGAAAATGGCTGCTCGAAATGTCAGCGGCCGGGGGGAGCTCCAGAAAGTCACATTTCTGGAGCCAAGGTGGGTATAATTCCACTTGAAGCTATGCATTTGCATTACCTGTTTGCCAGATTATTCTGAGAATACCAAACATTATTGGGCGTTCGTGGCTTCCAGGGTCATCCATTATTCTTCAGCTAGGGGCGGAATGCCAGACCCAGTCAAGTATGCCTGAATGATTGACATTCTAGAGGCCTGAGCCTCAGGGGTAACCTTTGCATCTAAAGAGTAAACTTGAGCGTAAAAGTCGCATAACAGGTCATTTTAGAAGAATGAGAGACTGCTTCCCCAGAGGGAGATTGACGTTTATGGACATGTATCTGAGCATCGCACCAAAAACCCAAGTTTTGTATTTGTGATGCGATTTTTGATGTATTGTGCATTTTTATTTTTCTGTTTAAAACACTGTATATAGTTGTTTGCTAGGGAGGGGGCCAGGAAGCCAGCCGCCGGGTCCTTAACAACCGATGAATCATCAGCTGTCAGCTGGCTTCCCCGCTGAAAGTTGAATGTAAAAAGAAAAAAGCGGCATTGGGGTCCCCCCCATAGTCTCTACCAGACCCTTATCTTAGCATACTGCCCTGTAGTTCAGGAAAGGGAGGGGATGAGCAAGCGCCCCCCCCCAAACATAACAGGCCGCATGCCCTCAACATGGGGGGGTGGGTGCTCTGCGCCCCCCCACCCCAAAGCACCTTGCCCCCATGTTGATGAGGACAAGGGCCTTTTCCCGACAACCCTGGTCAGTGGTTGTCGGGGTCTGCAGGCAAGGGGTTTATCAGAATCTGGAAGCCCCCATTAACAAGGGGACCCCCATATCCCAGCCCCCCATGTGAATGGGTATCGGGTACATCGTACCCCTACCCATTCACCAAAAAAACTGTAATGTTAATAAAATACAAGAGCCTGGTTTTGACAAGTCCTTTATTAAATAAGACACCCGGAGCCACCTTCTCCCGGAGCCGTCGTCTTCTTCTGCTGTGTTCTCCCGCTGAGCTGTCTTTTTCCTCGCCGCCGGTGTCTACTTTATCACTGCTGGTTACCTGCTAGAAAAACAGTTTCAGGACAAGACAGTTTTTTTATAGCGGGTAACTGGTGGTGATGAAGAAGACAGCGGTGGTGAGGAAGTAGACACCGGCGGCGAGGAAGAAGACAGCTCTGCAGGAGAAGACAGCACAAGAAGAAGACGACTCCGGGAGATGACTGTTCCGAAACAAGCACCCACCCCCCTATGTTGAAGGCATACGCGGGACGTCGATTCTGACGTCACCGCGCCGACGTTTGGAGCGTCATCTGCGTGATTACCATTGGGAGGAGGATTCTATGGCGCCAAACACTGAGCAATCATT
This sequence comes from Lithobates clamitans, assembly GCA_037952925.1. NCBI lineage: Eukaryota > Metazoa > Chordata > Amphibia > Anura > Ranidae > Lithobates > Lithobates clamitans. The sequence continues at coordinate 585,704 of JBBGZY010001467.1, forward strand.
CAGCTCAGGTGCGGACGCCACTCCCCTCCTCCCGCAGGCTCACGCACGTGGCATTGGCGGCATGTGTATATAGGTCCCCCAATTGGAGCCAGCTGCTTACACGGCCGGTCTCCCCTTGGGGTCTCTGCACACTAGCTGATTTCTTCTTGCTAGTTGTGCATGATATGCTACATCAGGTAAACCCTTTCATGTCTACGCTCACCTTCACTGTCACGTTTTCCGCTCTGTTGCACCCTACACCTTGTTTCTTGTACTAGTTTTCTACACAATTTTTCTTATTCCCCCTACCCATTAACCCACACATATCTAGATCTTTCACTATTCATTTTTTCAATCAGATCCCCTGTTTATTATACAACCTTCACTGCATTATCTACGAGCACTTTCCCAACACGGGTATCTCTGGGTACATTATTTATATTATTTCTCAACGTAATTTGCTCTATTCTAATTAATATTAATTATACACCACTTCCAATATTCAGTCCCAGATATCCTTTTCTGACAAGCTATGCCCCATCATTATTGTCACAATCATTCCCTTACCAGATCTCCTTCATTATATGACTTCTAGTGTATTACTTATCAGTATTCTTCATATACAAGTACCTTTGTATACATTATTTATACTATATAATACTCAATATAACCTACTCTGTTTTGAACGAATACTGATATACTATATATTTTTTAACATTTATCCTCAGGTATTTCTACTCTCTGACAATCCATGTTTTATCATTGCTGCCACATGGAGATCTTTTCACTACCCATACATTGTCATTTTATTACCTGATGTCATCCATACATCACATGCTGCCTCAGCTCCCGCCACGGGGTTTGTTGTCCCCGGCCCACTCCGTGCCATCTGCCATGCGCCACGCTCAGTGTCAGGGTTGGTAAGTGCTTGTCTGGCCAAATTTTTCCAGCATTTTTTGTTTTATTCCTCTCTATACGGATTGAGGTTGACTATACGTATATATCCTACAGGATTACTATGCATCAGCTCCTGATGAGTGGACAAAATCATCCACGAAACGCGTCGAGCTACAATTGATGCCAGAAATCTATCCATTGTTACCTTGATGTCATTAATTTATTAATATCATGACTATATTATTTTGCTATGCAATGTTATTATCAGTTACCGGATATGCCATCTCTGGCACCTATAGGCTATATGTTATTTTATACTAACATTACTCTGACCATGATCTATCCAGTGTAATTATGTATTCTACTGCTTGTACCTTTCCACCTAATATGCCTATATTTTTGTGCCAATTATATATGTATGCCTGTATATACACATGAAATTCCTTTACTATATACTTACTAATACTAATAAAATTACAATTTTAATCCTCCGCATTTCAAATCGCTTCATTTAAAGTCCCAAACTCCCTGTTATATATTTCAGCGTGGAAGTCCGCTGACAGCTGATGACCCATTGGTTGTTAAGGACATGGTGGCCGGCTTCCCGCCCCCCTCCTTAGGAACCAGCTACATACAGTGTGTTTACAGAGCGTTTAAAGAGAAAAAAATACAAAATGCATGAAATCTGCATGCAAAAACATGGGTTTAAAAATGCAAAATGCACAACAAAACGTGCATGAAAAACGCATTAAGAGCAGCCTGTTAGAAAAGACTACATTTAGCAACCAATCCTTTTCCTCTAGATCACAATACAGATCCAGAAGGTTTAAAATGTATGTTGTGATTGTATAATAAGAGCTATAAACCTGAAATAAATTCTACCTGTCACACGTTGAGTTTGTTGTTTCCCCCAGTACAGAGACCTCAGATACCTCCAGCGGTTACCACTTATCCGGGCAACTTTACTTGTTTTGCACTCCCAGGGAACCGTAGCGGGGTGGATCTTGAGTCACTACCCGATGACTACTGTGTGGAGAGGATTAACATGGGCAATGGTGACTGGGTTGAACATGACATTCAGAGAGCTAATGTCTGGTGGATGTGTGGGGATAAGAAACTGTGAGCTAGGATACTGGCCAATGCCCGAAGGAATTTCCCTATGGTCCAGCTGACTATACCCCTGAGGATCCTGTCAGAAAACCCGTGGACTAAGAGTCACCGACGGTATCGGAGGGACACCTCTCCCATAGGGTCATTTGACTCTCGGGTCTACATAGATGAGCGCGGGGTGCTGGATGAGTTTAGGGCCAGGAATCAGGTGACAGCTGGGTTTGAGTCTCTTCTCTGGTGGGTGACTATAGATAAAGATGTTGTCTGGATTAACTATATATACTATAACCAACAACGATTTGTAAAATATACTAGAGATGCTGTGAAGGGCCTAGCAGAACAGTTGGCCACCACATCTCTAATGGCATGGCAGAACCGAATGGCCTTAGATATGGTCCTAGTTGAAAGAGGAGGGGTATGCAAAATGCTTGGTAGCAAGTGTTGCACTTTTATCTCTAACAATACAGCTCCTGGAGGGACCAGAGCCTTGGAAGGACTGACTGCTCTATTGAATGAATTAGCAGAAAACTCAGGTATTAATGATCCATTTACAAACTGGCTTGAAGGATGGTTCAGTAAGTGGACTGGATTTATCACATCATGTTTGATCTCAATTGCTGTGGCTTTGGCCGTTTTGGTCACTTGCGGATGCTGCTGCATTCCCTGTATTCGAGGACTTTCACAAAAACTGATTGAAACCGTAGTCTCAAGAACGATGTATCAAGCCCTTCCTACCTCTGAGGAGACCTATGTGGACATTGAAGCTTAACTTAATGACATACAGAACGAAAGTGTATAACACAGGGACTATCATCGAAATGTGTTGAGATAAAATAGTCACACAAGAGGAGGGAATGTTAGAAAAGTTTTAAATGTTTATTGTGTGATTATTAGAAAAACTATTAGAAAAACAATAACCCTGAGACTTTTCTTAAGATGACTTCTGAGCACATTGTTGTATTAACTTGTTATATCGTTTGCTTTAACTAACTCCATAGTAAGTTGTAGGATGATTAGGCTTAACCATATATGGTAGAACAAGACTGTACAGGAAACGCTAATTAGCCAAATAAAGTACCATTTTGTACCAGGCACGCTATCTGTGTTTCCTCAGCCAATAGAAGCGTTATGGCTATATTATTGTAGATATTAGGAGGGGGATGTACATCTCTTTGTGTGATTATTACTGCATCTTTTGGCTTGTAAGCATCATCCATTTGTGTGACTCATCTGAAATAAATTCTCTGCTTTTCAATACATCTGGAGTTCGACTGATCACAAGAGAAGAGTAATCCTAACACAGCTGCATAGATGTTAACCTAGACTTAGGGAGTATCTAGCTGGCCCTCCCTTCTCTTCTATTTTTTTTCCCTTTTCTTCATTCACTCTTTTCTCAGTTTCCCTTTATTTTTCTTTGGTTGGTAATGTTCATTTAAAAAATCAGGATACTTTTTCCTTTGACAATCTTGCCTTATACCTTGTTTCTGGTGAACCTCTAACTCTTTAAACCTCACAAGAACCTCCTTCTTAGAACAATGTACAATGTGGAAATTCAGCAATGCTGAACCAACGTCATTCCTGCCCAGCCAATGAAAGCGCCCGGCGTTCAAAGCCTTGAAAACGGCTGCTCGAAATGTCAGCGGCCGGGGGGAGCTCCAGAAAGTCACATTTCTGGAGCCAAGGTGGGTATAGTTCCACTTGAAGCTATGCATTTGCATTACCTGTTTGCCAGATTATTCTGAGAATACCAAACATTATTGGGCGTTCGTGGCTTCCAGGGTCATCCATCATTCTTCAGCTAGGGGCGGAATGCCAGACCCAGTCAAGTATGCCTGAATGATTGACATTCTAGAGGCCTGAGCCTCAGGGGTAACCTTTGCATCTAAAGAGTAAACTTGAGCGTAACAGTCGCAGAACAGGTAATTTTAGAAGAATGAGAGACTGCTTCTCCAGAGGGAGATTGACGTTTATGGACATGTATCTGAGCATCGCACCAAAAACCCAAGTTTTGTACTTGTGATGCGATTTTTGATGTATTGTGCATTTTTATTTTTCTGTTTAAAACACTGTATATAGTTGGTTGCTAGGGAGGGGGCCGGGAAGCCAGCCGCCGCGTCCTTAATTCCGATGAATCATCAGCTGTCAGCTGGCTTCCCCGCTGAAAGTTGAATGTAAAAAGAAAAAAGCGGTATTGGGGTCCCCCCCATAGTCCCTACCAGACCCTTATCTGAGCATACTGCCCTGTAGATCAGGAAAGGGAGGGGATGAGCAAGCGCCCCCCCCCAAACATAACAGGCCGCATGCCCTCAACATGGGGGGGTGGGTGCTCTGCGCCCCCCCACCCCAAAGCACCTTGCCCCCATGTTGATGAGGACAAGGGCCTTTTCCCGACAACCCTGGTTAGTGGTTGTCGGGGTCTGCAGGCAATGGGTTTATCAGAATCTGGAAGCCCCCATTAACAAGGGGACCCCCATATCCCAGCCCCCCCATGTGAATGGGTATCGGGTACATTGTACCCCTACCCATTCACCAAAAAAACTGTAATGTTAATAAAATACAAGATCCTGGTTTTGACAAGTCCTTTATTAAATAAGATGCCTGGAACCACCTTCTCCCGGAGCCGTCGTCTTCTTCTGCTGTGTTCTCCCGCTGAGCTCTCTTTTTCCTCGCCGCCAGTGTCTACTTCATCACTGCTGGTTACCTGCTAGAAAGACAGTTTCAGGACAAGACAGTTTTTTTATAGCGGGTAACTGGTGGTGATGAAGAAGACAGCGGTGGTGAGGAAGTAGACACCGGCGGCGAGGAAGAAGACAGCTCTGCAGGAGAAGACAGCACAAGAAGAAGACGACTCCGGGAGATGACTGTTCCGAAACAAGCACCCACCCCCCTATGTTGAAGGCATGCGGATTGGTATGGCTCAGAAAGGGGGGGCAGCTTGCTCGTCCCCTCCCATTCCTGACCTACCGGGCGGTATGCTCGGATAATGGTCTGGTATGGACTTTGGGGGGGGCCCACACCATTTTTTTTTTAAATGGCATGGGGGGTCCCTCCAAATCCATACTAGACCCAAAGAGCCTGGTATGGACCTTGGGGGGGACCCCACGCCGTTTTTTTCGCAAATTTTTTAGCCTTTTTAATTTTTTTTTTTACATCCAGCTTTCAGCGTGGAAGTCCGCTAACAGCTGATGACCCTTTGGTTGTTAAGGACATGGCGGCCGGCTTCCCTCCCCCCTCCTTAGAACCAGCTATATACAGTGTGTTTACAGAGCGTTTAAAGAGAAAAAAATACAAAATGCATGAAAACTGCATACAAAAACATGGGTTTAAAAATGCAAAATGCACAACAAAACGTGCATGAAAAACCCATTAAGAGCAGCCTGTTAGAAAAGACTACATTTAGTAACTATTACTTTTCCTCTAGATCACAATACAGATCCAGAAGGTTTAAAATGTATGTTGTGATTGTATAATAAGAGCTATAAACCTTAAACAAATTCTACCTGTCACACGTTGAGTTTGTTGTTTCCCCCAGTACAGAGACCCCAGATACCTCCAGCGGTTACCACTTATCCGGGCAACTTTACTTGTTTTGCACTCCCAGAGAACCGTAGCGGGGTGGATCTTGAGTCACTACCCGATGACTACTGTGTGGAGAGGATTAACATGGGCAATGGTGACTGGGTTGAACATGACATTCAGAGAGCTGATGTCTGGTGGATGTGTGGGGATAAGAAACTGTGAGCTAGGATACTGGCCAATGCCCAAGGGAATTGCTCTATGGTCCAGCTGGCTATACCCCTGAGGATCCTGTCAGAACACCCATGGACTAAGAGTCACCGACGGTATCGGATGGACACCTCTCCCATAGGGTCATTTGACTCTCGGGTCTACATAGATGAGCGTGGGGTGCTGGATGAGTTTAGGGCCAGGAATCAGGTGACAGCTGGGTTTGAGTCTCTTCTCTGGTGGGTGACTATAGATAAAGATGTTGACTGGATTACCTATATATACTATAACCAACAACGATTTGTAAAATATACTAGAGATGCTGTGAAAGGCCTAGCAGAACAGTTGGCCACCACATCTCTAATGGCATGGCAGAACCGAATGGCCTTAGATATGGTCCTAGTTGAAAGAGGAGGGGTATGCAAAATGCTTGGTAGCATGTGTTGCACCTTTATCTCTAACAATACAGCTCCTGGAGGGACCGCGACCAGAGCCTTGGAAGGACTGACTGCTCTATTGAATGAATTAGTGGAAAACTCAGGTATTAATGATCCATTTACAAACTGGCTTGAAGGATGGTTCAGTAAGTGGACTGGATTTATCACATTATGTTTGATCTCAATTGCTGTGGCTTTGGCCGTTTTGGTCACTTGCGGATGCTGCTGCATTCCCTGTATTCGAGGACTTTCACAAAAACTGATTGAAACCGTAGTCTCAAGAACGATGTATCAAGCCCTTCCTACCTCTGAGGAGACCTATGTGGACATTGAAGCTTAACTTAATGACATACAGAACGAAAGTGTATAACACAGGGACTATCATCGAAATGTGTTGAGATAAAATAGTCACACAAGAGGAGGGAATGTTAGAAAAGTTTTAAATGTTTATTGTGTGACTATTAGAAAAAACTATTAGAAAAACAATAACCCTGAGACTTTTCTTAAGATGACTTCTGAGCACATTGTTGTATTAACTTGCTATATCGTTTGCTTTAACTTAACTCCATAGTAAGTTGTAGGATGATTAGGCTTAACCATATATGGTAGAACAAGACTGTACAGGAAACGCTAATTAGCCAAATAAAGTACCATTTTGTACCAGGCACGCTATCTGTGTTTCCTCAGCCAATAGAAGCGTTATGGCTATATTATTGTAGATATTAGGAGGGGGATGTACATCTCTTTGTGTGATTCTTACTGCATCTTTTGGCTTGTAAGCATCATCCTTTTGTGTGACTCATCTGAAATAAATTGTCTGCTTTTCAATACATCTGGAGTTCGACTGATCACAAGAGAAGAGTAATCCTAACACAGCCGCATAGATGTTAACCTAGACTTAGGGAGTATCTAGCTGGCTCTCCCTTCTCTTCTATTTTTTTTCCCTTTTCTTCATTCACTCTTTTCTCAGTTTCCCTTTATTTTTCTTTGGTTGGTAATGTTCATTTAAAAAATCAGGATACTTTTTCCTTGGACAATCTTGCCTTGTACCTTGTTTCTGGTGAACCTCTAACTCTTTAAACCTCACAAGAACCTCCTTCTTAGAACAATGTACAATGTGGAAATTCAGCAATGCTGAACCAACGTCATTCCTGCCCAGCCAATGAAAGCGCCCGGCGTTCAAAGCCTTGAAAATGGCTGCTCGAAATGTCAGCTGCCGGGGGGAGCTCCAGAAAGTCACATTTCTGGAGCCAAGGTGGGTATAGTTCCACTTGAAGCTATGCATTTGCATTACCTGTTTGCCAGATTATTCTGAGAATACCAAACATTATTGGGTGTTCGTGCCTTCCAGGGTCATCCATTATTCTTCAGCTAGGGGCGGAATGCCAGACCCAGTCAAGTATGCCTGAATGCTTGACATTCTAGAGGCCTGAGCCTCAGGGGTAACCTTTGCATCTAAAGAGTAAAATTGAGCGTAACAGTCGCAGAACAGGTAATTTTAGAAGAATGAGAGACTGCTTCCCCAGAGGGAGATTGACGTTTATGGACATGTATCTGAGCATTGCACCAAAAACCCAAGTTTTGTATTTGTGATGCGATATTTGATGTATTGTGCATTTTTATTCTTCTGTTTAAAACACTGTATATAGTTGGTTGCTAGGGAGGGGGCCGGGAAGCCAGCCACCGCGTCCTTAACAACCGATGAATCATCAGCTGTCAGCTGGCTTCCCCGCTGAAAGTTGAATGTAAAAAGAAAAAAGCGGCATTGGGGTCCCCCCCATAGTCCCTACCAGACCCTTATCTGAGCATACTGCCCTGTAGTTCAGGAAAGGGAGGGGATGAGCAAGCGCCCCCCCCAAACATAACAGGCCGCATGCCCTCAACATGGGGGGGGGTGGGTGCTCTGCGCCCCCCCACCCCAAAGCACCTTGCCCCCATGTTGATGAGGACAAGGGCCATTTCCCGACAACCCTGGTCAGTGGTTGTCGGGGTCTGCAGGCAAGGGGTTTATCAGAATCTGGAAGCCATCCCATTAACAAGGGGACCCCCATATCCCAGCCCCCCCTTGTAAATGGGTATCGGGTACATCGTACCCCTACCCATTCACCAAAAAAACTGTAATGTTAATAAAATACAAGAGCCTGGTTTTGACAAGTCCTTTATTAAATAAGACGCCCGGAGCCACCTTCTCCCGGAGCCGTCGTCTTCTTCTGCTGTGTTCTCCCACTGAGCTGTCTTTTTCCTCGCCGCCGGTGTCTACTTCATTACTGCTGGTTACCTGCTAGAAAGACAGTTTCAGGACAAGACAGTTTTTTTTATAGCGGGTAACTGGTGGTGAGGAAGTAGACACCGGCGGCGAGGAAGAAGACAGCTCCGCAGGAGAAGACAGCACAAGAAGAAGACTACTCCGGGAGATGACTGTTCCGAAACAAGCACCCACCCCCCTATGTTGAAGGCATGCGGCCTGATATTGCTCAGGAAGGGGGGCAGCTTGCTCGTCCCCTCCCATTCCTGACCTACCGGGCGGTATGCTCGGATAAGGGTCTGGTATGGACTTTGGGGGGGGCCACACCATTTTTTTTTTAAATGGCATGGGGGGGTCCCTCCAAATCCATACTAGACCCAAAGGGCCTGGTATGGACCTTGGGGGGGACCCCACGCCGTTCTTTTTCGCAAATTTTTTGGCCATTTTTTTTTTTTTTTACATCCAGCTTTCAGCGTGGAAGCCCGCTGACAGCTGATGACCCATTGGTTGTTAAGGACATGGCGGCCGGCTTCCCGCCCCCCTCCTTTGGAACCAGCTATATACAGTGTGTTTACAGAGCGTTTAAAGAGAAAAAAATACAAAATGCATGAAAACTGCATGCAAAAACATGGGTTTAAAAATGCAAAATGCACAACAAAACGTGCCTGAAAAACGCATTAAGAGCAGCCTGATAGAAAAGACTACATTTAGCAACTATTCCTTTTCCTCTAGATCACAATATAGATCCAGAAGGTTTAAAATGTATGTTGTGATTGTATAATAAGAGCTATAAACCTGAAACAAATTCTACCTGTCACACGTTGTGTTTGCCAGATTATTCTGCGAATACCGAACATTACGGGGCATTCGCGGCTAATTTGAGCGCCGGGGTACGCCCCATAATGCACTGCGAGATTGCAGTGTATTGGCGTCTTACATTGTACCCCTACCCATTCACGAAAAAAAGTGTCAAAAAAGTAAAAACGACAGGAGACAGTTTTTGACAATTCCTTTATTTAAAAATAAAAAAATTGTTTTTTTTTAAAATAAATTAATTGTCAAAAACTGTCTGCTGTCGTTTTTACTTTTTTGACACATTTTTTGTGAATGGGTAGGGGTACAACATACCCGATACCCATTCACATGGGGGGGCAGGGATCTGGGGGCCCCCTTGTTAAAGGGGGCTTCCAGATTCCGATAAGCCCTCCGCCCGCAGACCCCCACAACCACCAGGCAAGGGTTGTGGGGATAAGGCCCTTGTCCTCAACATATGAACAAGGTGCTTTGGGGGGACCCCAAAGCACCCTCCCCATGTTGAGGGCATGTGGCCTGGTATGGTTCAGGAGGGGGGCGCTCTCTCATCCCCCCTTTTCTTGCGGCCTGCCAGGTTGCATGCTCGGATAAGGGTCTGGTATGGATTTTTTTTTATTTTGGCACGGGGTTCCCCTTAAAATCCATACCAGACCTGAAGGGCCTGGTATAGATTTTGGGGGGGACCCCCACACCATTTTTAAAAAAAATGTTGGTGTGGAGTTCCCCGTAATATCCATACCAGACCAAAGGGCCTGTTGGTGGGGGGTGGACCCACGCAGTTTTTTTCAATGATTTTTTTATGTATATTGCCGGGATCTGGCAATACAGTACAGCCGAGAGCAATTTTAAATTTGATTTTTTCCTTTAGAAATGTAATTTTGCTGCGGTATTGTTATACACATGGAAAAGATGCGCTACTTTACAGACTATAGACACCCCATAGGCATGATATTTAAAGGAATATTTAATTTTTATTGTTTCACTCTAAGCATTATTAAAATCACTTCTCCTGAAAAAATGTCAGTTTTTAACATTTTTTTTTTGCATTGATACATGGAGACAAAAACAGGGGTAATACTAAAGTATTACCAAAAAGGCGGACTTCATAGGCTATGAAAACAATGGAGAGGAAGAATAATATCAATGAATAAGTTTATTGAAATTTACATAACATAGAATAATCAAAAGGAGATAAAAAGCATTGCATATATGCATCTGTGTTTAAGTGCAGTGAGCCCTTGTATGTCTACGCGTTTCGCCGTTAGGCTTCTTCAGGACACGGCCAAGGTTCAAACATGAAACAGATAAGAGAAATATCTCTCTATTTGAAATGACATACAATGCCATTAAAATCACAGCTGATACAAAGACAGATTTGTAATAAAAAGAACATGTGTTGAGCGCTTGCAGATATTAAAGACATGGACGAACAAATAGATAGGTACCTTGGTTTGGATTACATTCTAAATATACCCAGAATTAGATGGGCGATGAGTTTTTGAAAGTACGAATTGAAGAAAAACAAATATAACCAATAAATAACCAGTTCCAATATAATATGGCAGGGTTATATACTCTGTAAGGGTAAAAGAAAAGAAAAAAAAAAGTTTATTTGGCTAGGTCTGTGCGCAGGGGCAGAGAAAGCTTGTATTCCTGGTCAGGAAGAGGCCAACAAGGTTAGAGTGGCGCCCGCAATACATGAGACATATGTGCTTAATTAAGCTTCAGCAATGCTAGTAGCTAAGTAAAGCTTGACAGCCGGTCGCTGTGTCTATAAATATAACAATCGAATATATAAATATAAAGTTATCGAACAAAATAATAGGATAGAGAAAAGTATGTGTCTCAATATGGGTAGTGAAGTACTTACGTCAGCAGTTCATGTAAAAAGCGCGCCCCTAGGAGACAGACAAATCCTGCACTCGGAGCTTAACTAAGTCTGAGGGCTGTTTATATGGTGAAGGGTATAGCAGCTGAGCGTCATAAAAATCATGTGACGCAATCACAGCAAAGACTTATGGGCAATGTAGGCAGAAGATGAGGCCTTGTGCGTTTGTAAACATGTGCAAATAGCACAACGAACCCGAGGGGAACACATAAGAGCGTCCGCCCAGGCAACGTAGCGAGCGAGGCACGCACCAGACATCCAGATCCAAAAACAAAAACAGTCACAGACAGCGAAGAAAGACCGGCCAAAAGTCACATGTCACACGTACCGCAGTACACATAGAACTGGCCAGTACGGCAGATAGAGCCCTCATCTAGTGTGCAAAGACCTGCAGGGATGATCTGCATGAATGAAACAGATAGACATTAGATAGAAAGCATTATTAGATGAATACGAAAAACAGCCCCTGCAGTATGATGATAGACTGGTGACAGCTCTTTTAATACCATAAAGGCAACTAGAAACTTAATGTAAAACCAAACATAGTAACCTGTATGTGGTGTGTATCGTCCATGAATTATGCAAGAGGGCAACACACGTCCAATTTAAAGCAAAAAGACAAAAAAACAGAGATGCATACTCACAACTTTAAAGGGTACAAAACATAGTCATACATCAATACCATTGTGTACAGTAATTAGCAATAAAGTAATTATATTAAATATACAAAGCAAAGTGTCATAATAACCAACAAATCAGTTCCTATAGCGTTCATATAGTTAATATATGTACAGGAGTATGCAGTTATATTACATAAACCAAATGTTGTCAATTGACAATTATACATTGAGATGGGGGAAGAGAGATGGGAGGGGGGGGAAAGGGGGGGGGGGAAGGACACCACAGAGGGATAGCAGGTCGCAAGCAAGCATATAATGTATTGAAACAATAATAGCATCAGAGAAAAGGTTTAAAGCTGTTCATGTCATTCAAGCCTGGATAAACAGTAGCCTGTAATTTATGTATCCATTGAGTTTCCCGTTGGAGCACTTTTTTTGATCAAAGTCACCTCCACGGGAGTCTGCGTGAATGACATCAAGAGCAGCGAATTTGAATACCATAGGGTTATATTTGTGTTTAAAAGCTATATGATAACCCATAGTGGTATTCAAAAGACCACTTGTGGCATAGTATACATGATCTTTTATTCTTCCCCAAAAGGGCCTGATAGTTTTACCAACATAGAAAACATTGGCAGAATATGATGTAAATAACTCCTTGAGTTTGACAGGTAATGTGGTGCCATAGAACATGAGTGCGACCATTGGGGAGAAGAACAGAGGGTCCTACCAATAAGAGATCACAGAAATGGCCCTCTTGCATGATTCACGGACGATACACACCACATACAGGTTACTATGTTTGGTTTTACATTATGTTTCTGTAGCAATAACTCACGGTGGAGCTGCTGGTTTATAGCGGGCTGTTACCGTCACCTTCGTTACCTCAATTTCACCAGAACCGGGTCTAGGGTCCCGTTGAGTTTAATACCAGACAATGTAGGCATCGGACACTTGAGTATTTTTTCCAATGCTTTAATAAACGAAATTGAAGGAAGTAGCAGGAAAGAGGTAGAAGAAGAGTTGGAGGGAAGTTCAAATACCTTTTCTTAGTGTAGTATTAGGAACTGGAATCTTGTAGATGAATGTACTCTCTCTTTCTCTAGAGTTGAATCTTTGCCCTCCTGGATAGGTTTCTCTCACTAACCTAGCAGCCGGTACGCAGCACGAACAAAAGTCTCTGCCACAGACTTGAATGGAATAGAAACCCGTACGTTCCTCTGCCACAGGATGTAATGGTTTACGATGAACAGCAAACACAGCACTAGAACCTTTAAGCCGACCTGGCAGTACTATGCGGTAGGAGTACTTTAGGATACGTCCTCCAACTGAGTCACCAGGCCCCTCTCCAGACCAGCACTCTGCATGATCCTTCCATGACGGGTCCTCCCCTGGGATCTTCTCAGTTGTCCATCTTCTTCACATAGGACAGACAGCACAGGACCATTCCCTTGCCGCTGCGGTAGGCCCCAGACAGGCTTCTGGGCCCACCCACACGCTGCAGCAACGTGGTCCTCCCGATCGGAGGACCATGAAGTAGTACTCCTAGCACATACCTGTCGGCCAGGAGGGCCAGCAGGTCGAACGAAAGACCCTAAACATGGCGTCTGTCCCATAAATACTCTCTCCCAGAATGCAACTCGGAGGACCACCTCCAACGAGTTATCTCCAGGACAAAGGAGCACTCATACGCTTCAACATGTTGCTTTTCCAACACTGACCTATGGCGACAATGACACCCACAGGCACAGTGCGAAACTACATGTAACTCAGCCAAACTGGAACAGAGGCAAATCTGACTATGTATGAACAGATGACCCACTAAATTTACCTATAAGCGGCAGATTGAAAATCTACCAGCGCTACATTTCTAATTGCCTTTATGGTATTAAAAGAGCTGTCACCAGTCTATCATCATACTGCAGGGGCTGTTTTTCGTAGTCATCTAATAATGCTTTCTATCTAATGTCTATCTGTTTCATTCATGCAGATCATCCCTGCAGGTCTTTGCACACTGGATGAGGGCTCTATCTGCCGTACTGGCCAGTTCTATGTGTACTGCGGTACGTGCGACATGTGACTTTTGGCCGGTCTTTCTTCGCTGTCTGTGACTGTTTTTGTTTTTGGATCTGGATGTCTGGTGCGTGTGCGTGCCTCGCTTGCTACGTTGCCTGGGTGGACGCTCTTATGTGTTCCCCTCGATTTCGTTGTGCTATTTGCACATGCTCACAAACGCACAAGGCCTCATCTTCTGCCTACATTGCCCATAAGTCTTTGCTGTGATTGCGTCACATGATTTTTATGACGCTCAGCTACTATACTCTTCACCATATAAACAGCCCTCAGACTTAGTTAAGCTCCGAGTGCAGGATTTGTCTGTCTCCTAGGGGCGCGCTTTTTACATGAACTGCTGACGTAAGTACTTCACTATCCATATTGAGACACATACTTTTCTCTATCCTATTATTTTGTTCGATAACTTTATATTTATATATTCGATTGTTATATTTATAGACACAGCGACCGGCTGTCAAGCTTAGCTTACTTAGCTACTAGCATTGCCGAAGCTTAATTAAGCACATATGTCTCATGTATTGCAGGCGCCACTCTAACCTTGTTGGCCTCTTCCTGACCAGGAATACAAGCTTTCTCTGCCCCTGCGCACAGACCTAGCCAAATAAACTTTTTTTTTAGTAAGTTCTTTTGCCCTTACAGAGTATATAACCCTGCCATATTATATTGGAAATGGTTATTTATTGGTTATATTTGTTTTTCTTTAGTTCGTACTTTCAAAAACTCATCGCCCATCTAATTCTGGGTATATTTAGAATGTAATCCAAACCAAGGTACCTATCTATTTGTTTGTCCATGTCTTTAATATCTGCAAGCGCTCAACACATGTTCTTTTTAATACAAATCTGTCTTTGTATCAGCTGTGATTTTAATGGCATTGTATCTCATTTCAGATAGAGAGATATTTCTCTTATCTGTTTCGTGTTTGGCCTTGGCCGTGTCCTGAAGAAGCCTAACGGCGAAACGCGTAGACATACAAGGGCTCACTGCACTTAAACACAGATGCATATATATGCGATGATTTTTATCTCCTTTTGATTATTCTATGTTATGTAAATTTCAATAAACTTATTCATTGATATTATTCTTCCTCTCCATTGTTTTCATAGCCTATAAAGTCCACCTTTTTGGTAATACTTAGTATTACCCCTGTTTTTGTCTCCATGTATCAATGCAAAAAAATTTTTTTTTAAACAGCCGTTTTTTCAGGAGCAGTGATTTTAATAATGCTTAAAGTGAAACAATAAAAATTAAATATTCCTTTAAATATCATGCCTATGGGGTGTCTATAGTATGTCTGTAAAGTAGCACATCTTTCCCATGTGTATAACAATACCACAGCAAAATTACATTTCTAAAGTAAAAAATCGAATTTAAAATTGCTCTCGGCTGTACTGTATTGCCAGATCCCGGCAATATACATAAAAAAAATCATTGGAAAAAATGGCGTGCCTCCCCCCCCCACCAGGCCCATTTTTTAAAATGGCGTGGGGGTCCCCCCAAAATCTATACCAGGCCCTTCAGGTCTGTTATTGATTTTAAGGGCAACATAAAAAAAAATCCATACCAGACCCTTATCCGAGCATGCAACCTGGCAGGCCGCAAGAAAAGGGGGGACGAGAGAGCGCCCCCCTCCTGAACCATACCAGGCCACATGCCCTCAACATGGGGAGGGTGCTTTGGGGTCCCCCCAAAGCACCTTGTTCCCATGTTGAGGAGGACAAGGGCCTTATCCCCACAACCCTTGCCTGGTGGTTGTGGGGTTCTGCGGGCGGAGGGCTTATCGGAATCTGGAAGCCCCCTTTAACAAGGGGGCCCCCAGATTCCAGCCCCCCCCATGTGAATGGGTATCGGGTACATTGTACCGCTACCCATTCACCAAAAATGTGTCAAAAAAGTTAAAACGACAGCAGACAGTTTTTGACAATTCCTTTATTAAAAAAAAAAAAAGTGTCCCGAGATGTAAATCCATCGTCAATCACGGCGCTGACGGACCTGAAAAATTAAAAACCGGAAAAACTCCTATGACGTCAGAGGGGGTGGAGTCACCCATTTAGATCACCGGGTGGGCCCGCTCTTGCTTATATAACAGCTGTCAAAGCAAAAAGACAGCAGTCGCGAGGACGCCTCCCATCAAGGCGGAGTTTTTGCGTTTTTCTTTCTATTTTTGGGGTCTGTCGGCACCATGATTGAAAATGGATTTACATCGCAGGACACTTTTTTTTTCTTTTTAAATTAAGGAATTGTCAAAAACTGTCTCCCGTCATTTTTACTTTTTTGACACTTTTTTTGGTGAATGGGTAGGGGGTATAACGTTTGATGCCAATACACTGCAATCTCGCAGTGCATTATGGGGCGTACCCCGGTGCTCAAATTAGCCCATAATGTTCGGTATTCGCAGAATAATCTGGCAAACAGGTAATGCAAATGCATAGCTTCAAGTGGAACTATACCCACCTTGGCTCCAGAGATGTGACTTTCTGGAGCTCCCGCCGGCCGCTGACATTTCGAGCAGCCATTTTCAAGGGTTTGAACGCCGGGCACTTTGATTGGCTGGGCAGGAATGACGTCGGTTCAGCATTGCTGAATTTCCACATTGTACATTGTTCTAAGAAGGAGGTTCTTGTGAGGTTTAAAGAGTTAGAGGTTCACCAGAAACAAGGTACAAGGCAAGATTGTCCAAGGAAAAAGTATCCTGATTTTATAAATGAACATTATCAACCAAAGAAAAATAAAGGGAAACTGAGAAAAGAGTGAATGAAGAAAAAGGAAATAAAATAGAAGAGAAGGGAGGGCCAGCTAGATACTCCCTAAGTCTAGGTTAACATCTATGCGGCTGTGTTAGGATTACTCTTCTCTTGTGATCAGTCGAACTCCAGATGTATTGAAAAGCAGACAATTTATTTCAGATGTGTCACACAAATGGATGATGCTTACAAGCCAAAAGATGCAGTAAGAATCACACAAAGAGATGTACATCCCCCTCCTAATATCTACAATAATATAGCCATAACGCTTCTATTGGCTGAGGAAACACAGATAGCATGCCTGGTACAAAATGGTACTTTATTTGGCTAATTAGTGTTTCCTGTACAGTCTTGTTCTACCATATATGGTTAAGCCTAATCATCCTACAACTTACTATGGAGTTAGTTAAACGAACGATATAGCAAGTTAATACAACAATGTGCTCAGAAGTCATCTTAAGAAAAGTCTCAGGGTTATTGTTTTTTGAATAGCCCGCTGAAAGCTGGATGTGAACAAGAAAAACAGCTAAAAAATTTGCAAAAAAAAAACGGCGTGGGGTCCCCCCGCCAGGTCCATACCAGGCCCTTTGGGTCTAGTATGGATTTGGAGGGACCCCCCATGCCATTTAAAAAAAATGGTGTGGGGCCCCCCCAAAGTCCATACCAGACCCTTATCTGAGCATACCGCCCAGTAGGTCAGGAATAGGAGGGGACGAGCAAGCTGCCCCCCCTTCCTGAACCATACCAGGCCGCATGCCTTCAACATGGGGGGGGTGGGTGCTTGTTTCGGAACAGTCATCTCCCGGAGTTGTCATCTTCTTGTGCTGTCTTCTCCTGCGGAGCTGTCTTCTTCCTCGCCACCGCTGTCTTCTTCATCACCACCAGTTACCCGCTATAAAAAAACTGTCTTGTCCTGAAACTGTCTTTCTATCCGGTAACAAGCAGTGATGAAGTAGACTCGGGCGGCGAGGAAAAAGACAGCTCAGCGGGAGAACACAGCAGAAGAAGATGACGGCTCCGGGAGAAGGTGGCTCCGCGCGTCTTATTTAATAAAGGACTTGTCAAAACCAGGCTCTTGTATTGTATTGTATTTTTGGTGAATGGGTAGGGGTACAATGTACCCGATACCCATTCACATGGGGGGGCTGGGATATGGGGGTCCCCTTGTTAATGGGGGGCTTCCAGATTCCGATAAACCCCTTGCCTGCAGACCCCGACAACCACCGACCAGGGTTGTCAGGAAAAGACCCTTGTCCTCATCAACATGGGGGCAAGGTGCTTTGGGGTGGGGGGGCGCAGAGCACCCACCCCCCCATGTTGAGGACATGCGGCCTGGTATGTTTCGGGGGGGGGAGGCGCTTGCTCATCCCCTCTCTTTCCTGAACTACAGGGCAGCATGCTCAGATAAGGGTCTGGTATGGACTATGGGGGGACCCCATGCCGCTTTTTCCTTTTTACATTCAACTTTCAGTGGGGAAGCCCGCTGACAGCTGATGACTCATAGGTTGTTAAGGACGCGGCGGCTGACTTCCTGGCCCCCTCCTTAGCAACCAACTATATACAGTGTTTTAAACACAAAAATAAAAATGCACAACACATCAAAAATCGCATAACAAATACAAAACTTGGGTTTTTGGTGTGATTCCATCAAAGTCTAAAAAAAAAGAAAAATGTTCGGTATTCGCAGAATAATCTGGCAAACAGGTAATGCAAATGCATAGCTTCAAGTGGAACTATACCCACCTTGGCTCCAGAGATGTGACTTTCTGGAGCTCCCGCCGGCCGCTGACATTTCGAGCAGCCATTTTCAAGGGTTTGAACGCCGGGCACTTTGATTGGCTGGGCAGGAATGACGTCGGTTCAGCATTGCTGAATTTCCACATTGTACATTGTTCTAAGAAGGAGGTTCTTGTGAGGTTTAAAGAGTTAGAGGTTCACCAGAAACAAGGTACAAGGCAAGATTGTCCAAGGAAAAAGTATCCTGATTTTATAAATGAACATTATCAACCAAAGAAAAATAAAGGGAAACTGAGAAAAGAGTGAATGAAGAAAAAGGAAATAAAATAGAAGAGAAGGGAGGGCCAGCTAGATACTCCCTAAGTCTAGGTTAACATCTATGCGGCTGTGTTAGGATTACTCTTCTCTTGTGATCAGTCGAACTCCAGATGTATTGAAAAGCAGACAATTTATTTCAGATGTGTCACACAAATGGATGATGCTTACAAGCCAAAAGATGCAGTAAGAATCACACAAAGAGATGTACATCCCCCTCCTAATATCTACAATAATATAGCCATAACGCTTCTATTGGCTGAGGAAACACAGATAGCATGCCTGGTACAAAATGGTACTTTATTTGGCTAATTAGTGTTTCCTGTACAGTCTTGTTCTACCATATATGGTTAAGCCTAATCATCCTACAACTTACTATGGAGTTAGTTATACGAACGATATAGCAAGTTAATACAACAATGTGCTCAGAAGTCATCTTAAGAAAAGTCTCAGGGTTATTGTTTTTTGAATAGCCCGCTGAAAGCTGGATGTGAACAAGAAAAACAGCTAAAAAATTTGCAAAAAAAAAACGGCGTGGGGTCCCCCCGCCAGGTCCATACCAGGCCCTTTGGGTCTAGTATGGATTTGGAGGGACCCCCCATGCCATTTAAAAAAAATGGTGTGGGGCCCCCCCAAAGTCCATACCAGACCCTTATCTGAGCATACCGCCCAGTAGGTCAGGAATAGGAGGGGACGAGCAAGCTGCCCCCCCTTCCTGAACCATACCAGGCCGCATGCCTTCAACATGGGGGGGGTGGGTGCTTGTTTCGGAACAGTCATCTCCCGGAGTTGTCATCTTCTTGTGCTGTCTTCTCCTGCGGAGCTGTCTTCTTCCTCGCCACCGCTGTCTTCTTCATCACCACCAGTTACCCGCTATAAAAAAACTGTCTTGTCCTGAAACTGTCTTTCTATCCGGTAACAAGCAGTGATGAAGTAGACTCGGGCGGCGAGGAAAAAGACAGCTCAGCGGGAGAACACAGCAGAAGAAGATGACGGCTCCGGGAGAAGGTGGCTCCGCGCGTCTTATTTAATAAAGGACTTGTCAAAACCAGGCTCTTGTATTTTATTAACATTACAGTTTTTTTGGTGAATGGGTAGGGGTACGATGTACCCGATACCCATTCACATGGGGGGGCTGGGATATGGGGGTCCCCTTGTTAATGGGGGGCTTCCAGATTCCGATAAACCCCTTGCCTGCAGACCCCGACAACCACCGACCAGGGTTGTCAGGAAAAGACCCTTGTCCTCATCAACATGGGGGCAAGGTGCTTTGGGGTGGGGGGGCGCAGAGCACCCACCCCCCCATGTTGAGGACATGCGGCCTGGTATGTTTCGGGGGGGGGAGGCGCTTGCTCATCCCCTCTCTTTCCTGAACTACAGGACAGCATGCTCAGATAAGGGTCTGGTATGGACTATGGGGGGACCCCATGCCGCTTTTTCCTTTTTACATTCAACTTTCAGTGGGGAAGCCTGCTGACAGCTGATGACTCATAGGTTGTTAAGGACGCGGCGGCTGACTTCCTGGCCACCTCCTTAGCAACCAACTATATACAGTGTTTTAAACACAAAAATAAAAATGCACAACACATCAAAAATCGCATAACAAATACAAAACTTGGGTTTTTGGTGTGATTCCATCAAAGTCTAAAAAAAAAGAAAAAAGTCCCTGACCCTTTCCAAAAACGCACCAGCCGCAAAACGCATAGCTGTGAATGTGTACCATAGGAAACCATGTTAAATGGACTGTAGTGCATTTCTGCAAAACGCACTAAAAAATGCATAGGTGTTAACCTAGGGTAGGGCACAGAGATAGAGATCATATCCATGGCTCCTGTGTCAAATTTCTTGGTTTCCGCCACCTTTACCTTGCTGCGGGGCACTCACTGAGCCTGGTTTTGGCGGTCAAACGAAAATCTCCTGGATGATGCTGTAGTGGTCGCAGAAGTTACTGATACTCTCATGTATTACTTTGGGGGGGACCTCTACCGATGATGTGAGGGGATGGTCTGGGAGGGACACAAGGGAGTGGTGCGAGGCATAAAAGCGATCTAGAAGCAAGGAAGAACATCAGGCAGACTTTCAGAGGGTCCTGGGCAACCTTCAGCTGGCATAAGCATCACGGAGACCCCCAGGCAGTAAAACAGTTGACTGAGCTTAGGCATTTTTTCACGCCTGCTGGACCATAAAGTTAGCAGGTAATGCTGTTATCTTTCTCACAAATATTATAAACACGGTAACAAATGCGGCAGAATGCTGGCCAGAGCTCTTCATAAATTACGTGCTCAGATACATGTCCATAAACGTCAATCTCCCTCTAGGGAAGCAGTCTCTCATTCTTCTAAAATTACCTGTTCTGCGACTGTTACGCTAAAGTTTACTCTTTGGATGCAAAGGTTACCCCTGAGGCTCAGGCCTCTAGATTGTCAAGCATTCAGGCATACTTGACTGGGTCTGGCATTCCGCCCCTAGCTGAAGGACAATGGATGACCTTGGAATCTCTTATCAGCCCAGACGGTTATACTAAGGCATGCTATGTTACTCATACTCATTCTATGTCTCCTCCCCCTGTTACTCGGCCCTATGTGTAATTACTTTATTTTTATAGCCAAGGGTAGCCAAATTCCCCCAGAAGCCCTGTTGGCACACATTAGGGTACTCCCGAAAGATGGCAAAGAACCTACCTTAGCGCAGAATTATCGCCCAATATCTCTGCTGAACGCAGACATTAAAATTCTGGGAAAGATATTAGTGAATCGCACCTCATGCCCCAGGTCTAACATTCGGATTAAACAGGATTTATTGTAGGAGATGAAGCGCAAGATAACTATCCCAGAGCCATTCATCTTATCAACTGGGCCTGTACCCAGGCCCTAGACCTTATCTCACTTTGTCTACAAAAAGCCTTTGACCGCGTAGATTGGTCATTCATTAGGGCAGTGTTGATGACTGGGGTTAACAAAAGGTGTAAAAATAAAAAGTAAAAAAAAATTAAAAAATTAAAGCGCCCCCATCCCTCCGTGCTCGCACGCAAAAGTGAATGCATAAGCAAGTCACGCACACATATGTGAACAATATTCGAACCACACATGTGAGGTATCGCGTTAGAGCGGGAACAATAATTCTAGTGCTCTAACCAGGGAACCTGCTAAGCCGTTTGAAGCGTCACCTATGGAGATTTTTAGGTACCATAGTACGAGCGTGCACGATTTTAAAGCATGACATGTTAGGTATCAATTTACTCGATGTAACATCTTCTTTCACATTAAAGAAAAATTGGGGTAACTATTGTGTATTGTTTTTTTTAAAAAAAAATAAGTGTATTTCTTTAAAAAAAAAAATTGTGTTTGCAAAACCGCTGCGCAAATACCGTGCGACATAAATTGCAACGATCACTATTTAATTCCCTAGGGTCTCTGCTAAAACAAAAATGTATAATTTTTGGGGGTTATAAGTAAACTTCTAGCAAAAAATACTGATTTAAACTTGTAACCAAAAAGTGAGAGAAAAAGGCTTCAAGTGGTTAAATGTGTATAGCAATCAATTTCCTTCCTTTCTCCCTCAGGGCTAGTCAGTGTTAATCCTTCATTGGTCCCATGTATTCTCTCTCCTCCCCCTTTTTCACATTTCTGCACCTTTTTCTTCTATTTAAACCCCCAACATGAGAACATCTCTCACCTTTGCAGCATTCACTTACACAGGTGTGCGGCTGTCCTCCTGAAACGGTCCAAGCAGTAAATCCCAGGTATGATGTCTTTTAATGTTCTACTTCAGGCATTTTCTTATCTGCTGATAGATTCTTTCCACTCTGAGCTACTTTGCCACTGATATGTTTTATTTTAGGTTTCCTTTTACTGCAGCTTTATTTGGTTTCTGTTCACCTGAGTCCATCTCAATTCCTAAGGAATGCTTTTGAGATACAAAAAATGACATTTAAATACTGCAAGGCTATTTAAAACACCTGAACCTATTCAAAAATATGGGGATTTGGTCCCACCATATGGTCATATAGTGCTAAGCCCACTACTGTGTCACAGTACCCCATTATTGGTGGGTCCTACACTATCCATAGAATGAAAGGTCCTGCATCTCAACCATGGGAGACAAACTCCTCTTTATGGGAGAACTATAAGGACTCCTTTTATAACACTGGTGGACACTAATAAAAGGTAATGAAGGGGGGGATCTGGTTAGGCCCGTTCAATATACAACCAACAGACTTGGGGGACACACCCTAAAACTGTGCTAACATTCAAGATGGTGTTGCTAAAAGACCACAATTACAGCACCCATACAAAAATTGTATGGATAGTGTAGGACCCACTGATAATGGGGTATTGTGATGCAGTAGTGGGCTTAGCACTATATGGTGGGACCCATGTTTTTGAGTATGTTCAGGTGTTTTAAATAGCCTTGCAGGATTTATGTGTGCGCTGTAGTCTATTTTGTTCTGTTTACGGTCTTATAACAGCACCATCTTGAATGTGAATGCGTTTTTAGGGTGTGCCCCCCCCCCATCCCCCCCCCCCCCAAGTGTGGTGTTTGCTTCATCTACTGTATGTCTATGCTGGAGTAAAAAAAAAAATATAAACTTTTTTTTATGTCCCAGAACAGGGGTGGTGTTTTTTTTTTTTTTTTTTTTTTTTTTTTTTTCCCAACCAAGGTGCATTGAGGTTTCTCCAGGGGTGCCCTGGCAAAATTCCTAAAAGCTTCCCAAAAATTGAATACAAGCCGGCAGGTGGATGAAGCCTTTTGAAAGCCACAGGTTTTCATTGTGCACCATTACAACCTTCTAGCTGCAGATGTCCTAACGGCCAATGGCATCATCAGTTAATAAGAAGCATGCCGGTCCTCTTTATAGTATCCTTGTTTTGTGATTTTCCTACCCCCCCCCCCCCCCCTCTTTTTTTTTTTTTTTTTTTTCTGACAGTGAAAATATTAGGACAGTGACACTATGATATCTATTACAAAGAGAATCTCGAATCACAAGTAATTCAATTAGTCACCATCAACAGTATAACAATAAATCACCTTTGTTTAACCTCGAGAGAAGGTTGCTAGAAGTTTCGAGAAATAAGAAAAGAGGAAGAGGTTTCCCCGAAACATTGAGATAAGTAGATCAGAGATGTAGATATATTAGGAGATGTATTAGGATCGGAGGAGCTCGGAGTCCGCATAGCACCTGGAGTGAAGGACAGGGGTACATGTATGTGTGACACCCAGGGTCCCCAAGTTCATTAAAACGAAGCACTTCGGTCACTGATAACTAGCAATTTTTTTCATGTATCATAATCTTATAGCATTCCTTAACCACTTCAATAAAAGGCACTCACCCCCTTTCCTGCCCAAGCCAATTTTTAGCTTTCAGCGCTGTCTAAATGATTGCATGGTCATGCTACACTGTACCCAAACAAAATTTTTATCATATTGTTCCCACAAATAGAGCTTTCTTTTGGTGGTAATTGATCACCTCTGCTGTTATTTGTTGCTAAACAAATAAAAAGACTGAATTTTGAATTTTTTTCGTTTGTTAAAACTTTGTAAATTAGTACATTTTCTCCTTCACTGATTGCCATCTCCCTGGTGGTCCAGGGTGGCATACCTTTTGGGGTACCTTTGTGGGCATCCCTGGTGGTCCTGGGTGGGCATCTGCAGCCTCCTTCAGAGGCTCTTTACCGAGATTGGTGTAGCGGTGTCAGACTGACATGCCGCACCACCGATCACAGAATCACCGCCAGACCATCATTCTGCTATAGGCTGGGCGGGAAGTGGTTAACGGGGGGGTGGGGACGAGCAAGCCCCCCTCCTGAACCGTACCAGGCCACATGTCGTCAACATAGGGGGGTGGGTGCTTTGGGGCAGGGGGGCCCTGTGCCCCTCCAAAGTACCTTGTCCACATATTGAGAGCAAGGGTCTCTTCCCAACAACCCTGGCCGTTGGTTGTCGGGGTCTGCAGGCGGGGAGCTTGTCAGAATCTGGAAGCCCCCTTTAACAAGGGGGGCCCCCAGATCCCAGCTGCCACGTGAATGAGTATGGGGTACATTGTACTCCTACCCATTCACCCAAAAAAGTGTCAACATAAAACACAGTACACAGATTTTTAAAGTAATCCATTAGGCAGCTCCGTGTTTTCTCTTCTGGTGATGTCTTCTGCCTCTGCCGGTTCTCCCCTCTCTGGGTCTTGGCTGATGTTTTCTAGGCCTCTCCAGTTCTTCTCCCTCTGTCCGTTGTCTTCTGCCGGTTCTTCTTCCAATGTTGACTTGATGCTCTCTCCCGCTCTAATGCTGGGTGCAAGGTGTGCCACTACTTATATTGGCATGAGGCGGCGTCACTGAGTAACGTCGTCCAGAGGCCCGCCCCTTATGACGTCACTGACCAGGCATGATGGGCGGTGATGTCATAAGGGGTGGGCCTCTGGTGACCCCGCCCTATGCCAACATAAATAGTGGCACACCACGCACCCAGCATTAGAGTGGGAGAGAGTATTGAGTCAACAACAGAACAGAGGGAGAAGACCCAGAAAAAGAGCGGGAAGACTGTTCTTATTCTGTATGTATGGACCCTGCACAGTAACACTTCCCTTTGTTGCATGCTGATTGTAATTCTCCTCTTATGTTTTATTTCATTTACATAGTGGACGTGAGATCCTGTTCAGACTGTGACTGCAAATATGTGGGCAACAAATAGGTAAGATTACCATTGACCTGATCACACACAATGTATGGGGTCTATTTTCTGTGCACACACCATGCAGGATAGGGAGAAGTAGATTACATTGTTGAACAGTAATTCTCAGCCAGAACCAGATTTGGAATATCTAGAGCTCAAGGCTACAAAGACTTAACAGGAAATTATCAGATGAAAATATTGCAGTAACATTACAAGCCTACATGAATACATTTGATAAGTCATATTAGATTCGGCAATAATGTTTCAGAAACACCACCTTTTCTTAAAAAGCCATCCTTGGACTCCAAAGTCAGTGACTTTGCCTAGGATAAGTTGATGTCGTCAGTGTGCTGCAGGCAGGAGGAAGCATTTCCTCCATCTTCTCTCCCCCAGTAATCAGAATGCAATATTGTAAGTCACAAGGTGAGAGGTAAAGCAATAGGGGCTGATCTGTGACTAACCTTTGCAAACACAGCCTAAACTGCACTGGTAACTGGATTGGTCCAGTTTAGCTGAATAACTAGATATGTAGAGTATGTTTGTAATTGATGGTACACTTATTGGTTTTGCAATGTAAGCATACTACAGTGTTTATAATAATCTCAATGTTGTGTGGCGGAGCGCCTGGCACCCCGACCGGATGCCTCCTGCCCTCCAAACCCTTCCAGCAGACCAGTAGCTAATACCAACCTGTTACCCCAAGCATTGTATGCAGACAAGATATTGAAGTAGAACCAAAAGTATTTTTTTTTTTTTTTGAACAGAAATATGGGTTTTTTTACACTTCATAAATGGGGGCAGTCATCACATGAACAGTGAAAAGACATATTACACATTGGGGTAAATATTCCAGTGGTTAAGTAATGAGGTAAAGTCCACACAGGACTAATCGCATCTTAGGAATCTCCAGGAGGATTAGCAAACAGAAACAATAGGTGACTCAATTAACAAGGGGAATGCACAGATAGGAGGCACACAATGGGAGAAAGACCCTTCACACCTAGACAGGATAGGCAAACACGGGTACACATTATAACACATAAGAGCAGGAGACCCCGGCATCAGGTTGTTTTGAGCCGATTGTAATCTTCTGTATTGAGTTTCTGAGTCTAGGAGGGGGTTGAAGCAGCCAAAGCTGTTTTGGGCTGTTGGTTCTTTACCCCCCCCCCAACAAAAGAGGCCCCAAATCTGTATCTGGGTCCTCCAGTTCTCAGAGTCTGTGTCTCAGGGAGACATGGACTTGAATCCAAAGTAAAACTACTCTAAAGGTCCTCCAGGTGCACACCTCCCGAAGAATAGAGCCCCTCAAACGCCAGGGCCCATAGTCAGTAAGCAAAAGGCCACCCTGCAGTCCCCTGTCCCTGTTGGGTCTGTCACATGTTGACAAACTTATTTTGACGAGAAATGGTCTAGTTCCCTTTGGCCAAAAATTGGGGTAATTGCTCTTCAATTCATTAATGCAATTTGGTGCACTGCAATTTGAAGCTACCTAGAATAAGAGTGACCCTTTTAAAATAAACATGATTGCTCCCAGTTGTTTTAAAGTTATTCTAATGGCTGAAGATTTTTTTACCTTTTATGTATTCCATGTATGAAGGTAAAAAAACCTTCAGTTTGCAGCTCTCTTCCCCCCCCCCCCCAGTACTTACCTGAGCCTCATCTCGATCAAGTGATGTGCATGAGAGCAGCTGTTCTCCAGGCTCTCTCCCTCCTCGTTGGCTCAGATACAGCAGTGGGAGACATTGGCTCCCACTGTTAATCGCAGCCATTGATGAGGAAGTGGGGGAACAGGGCTGAACCCCGCACTGTCTTATGGACACACAGAGCAGGGCTCGGGAGCGAGCACACACGTGTCCCCCATAGCAAGTGGCTTCTTGTGGGGACACACTGCAGTGGGGAGGAGCCAGGAGCTCCAAAAAAGGATTAACCATGTGATCGGCTGTCCAATCACAGCCGGTCACATGTAAACACAGATGCCGGTAATTGGCTCTCCTCGCCTCACACTGACAGTGGTGAGTAGAGCCGATCAGCGGCATCTCCACGCAGGAGGTAATCTAGGCATGTAATCAGGGTGCTGATCATCAGTGCCCCGATTACAATATAGATCCAACAGTGCCACCCATCAGTGCCCATTAGCGATGCCAGTCAGTGTCGGCTATCAGTGCTGCCCATCAGTACCGCCTAGCCGTGCCCATAAGTGTGGCATATTAGTGCGTCATCAGTGACACCTAATCAGTGCCCATAAGTGCCACCTCATCAACGCACATCAGTGAAGCAAAAATATTACTTGGTTACAAAATGTACTGACAGAAACAAAGTAAAAAAACTTTTTTTCAAAATTTTTGGAAATTTTTTTTTTTTAGTAAACAATAAACAGCAGTGATTTAATACCACCAAAATAAAGCTGTGTGAAGAAAATGATAAATGTTTGTGTACAGTGTAGCATGACCACGCAATTGTCATTCAAAGTGTGACAGCGCTGAAATCTGGCAAATGGCCTGGGCAGGAAGGGGGTTAAGTGCCCAGTATTGAAGTGGTTAAATGGTAATATTTCACCAATTTTTCTTCTCTCTAGCCTGAAGAACAACTTGATCAAAAATTCACGCGCTCTAGGTGAGATTGTTATTCCTGATTGAGTGTATGAAAGAAAATGTGATTTGTTACATGAAGAGCTCAATGTTGTTTGATATACAGGTGATTACTGTATTTGTAAGGATACAAAATAAGCACTTTGTAGGATTGTGTTGAGGTTCCTCTCCATTGAGGTTTGTTTCCCTGTACATACAATACACAATAATCCTGAGATCTCTGCAGATCCATCACTTTTGGTTTCTGGTTTGTGTTTATGTAGAGATTTACAAAAAAGCCATGTTTACATTCTCCCCCCCACACACACACACACTCACCCTCCCCCTCATGTATTTCAATAGGTGGGATTTTCATCTTTAACCCCTATATTGTGTTATTGCTTGGGGGGGGGGGGGGGAGAACTATACCTCAAATTGGAAAATATGACATCATTGCCTCTAGATGGAGCTGATGAGCACAGGAAATAAACATAGCAAATTACCATGATTATATATCACACGGTGCAATTTCAGATGCAACTTGAGATGCACAGAATTGCATGACAAAGGTGTTGTTTTCAATGGTGCCCGTTCACCCCAATGCAACTCAGCATGGCGTACTTTGGAAGAGGTTCCTGTACTACATTGGTGTGATTCCAGCACCATTTTGGCCCTTAAGAATATGCAAACATCCAAGTTGCACAACATAATCACACTGAAAATTGGATTGTGAATGTTGCCTTAAAGTGTTGCTAAACCCAGGGCCCTGCATTCACTATATCTGGTCCCCCACAGAACACAGAACATGGAAATGCAAGTATTTTAGTAAATAAACGGCTAAATACCTTTTCTTATATAGCAGTCTTGTGACTTCTATCAGGTTGAAGCTTTTCATTCTCCCCTGATTGTCCTATGAGATTGCAGGACCCCTGACCCTCTGTCTGGACAGTGCTGATCGCATGCACTCTCCCAAGAGAAAAAAAACCTCTCTAGCAATACACACCAAACTGAGCATGTGCAGAGCGCCCACACGGCTCTGTGCTCTCAGAAGATGGATTAGAAACGGTGGAAGAAGGGGAGGATCAGAGAGGACAGGCTCAAACTGCCTTTTTACACAATGCAGGAGGATTAACCCCTTAGGTTCCACAGTGAGTAGAACAAGCATGCTTTACTGCATATACAGAGATTTTACTGCTGTGGGTTTAGTAACACTTTAAAGTAAATCTGAAGGCAGAAGGACCCATCTTGATACAGCAATGTTGCACAAGAGGCTCGGCTGTCTGGGACTCTCTCTCCTCATTGGCTGAGACAACAGCAGGTACCATTGGCTCCCACTACTGTCAAAGTCAGTGAGCCAATGAGGAAATAGGGGGTGGGGCTAAGACATGGCTCCATGTCTGAATAGACGCACAGAGCAGTGGCTCGGCTTGGGTGCCCCCTATAGCTTGCTGCGGGGGCACCTGGCAGGAGGGAGGAGCCATAAACGCCGGTGAGGGCCCCAGAGGGGAGGGGGATCCGGGCTGTTCTGTGCAAAACCAACTGCACAGAGGAGGTAAGTATAACATGTTTGTAATTTTTAAACAAAAAACAAGAACTTCATGTTGTAGTGTATGAAGGTTGAAACCCAAATCCAACATTCTGGGTTGTACATAATTCCATTTACCTGGAGGGGAGACAGAGATTGACTTCTTTCACTGTCCAGTCACAGGCTGGGGATAGATCCGGGATGACTTGGGCTCAGAGGAAGTGGGAGGAATGATGATGGCCATCAGACTGAGGAGGACATCTAGCAGCAGAAAGGCACAGAGGGGGAAATATCGGTATTGATGCTGAATATTACAGCCAACACTGGTTTTATTTATATATTTTATTGGACTAGTCAATATGGGGTTTATGGCTAGAGTTCTGCTTTAATTCCACAGACGTGAGAGTTATTAAAGCGGACTTCATGTGTGCTTAACAATCAATTTTATATCATAACATTTATATTGGTAGAAATATGACTTTTGCTGTTGTCTAAACTACATGTATTTTCCCATTCTGTGTTCCCCGCTGTAGAGGATTTAAAATACTGGACCATAGATGAAAATGGTGGTAGTCTATGGAAGGTTGAAGATTTGCCTGGAGGTGAAGGAGAGCTTTTTCCAAATCCATCTGTCACAAAATACTTTGTAACCTCTAACCAGTAAGGCCAATTTTCCTTCATTAATGTCATTAACACAAAAATGCTGTAAACTGTTTTTTAGATTTTCATTTTATACTTCTAATGGCACATGGGATGGTTGAACTCTGGGGGGGGGGGAGATCCATTGAATACATCTCTGCGCTCGGCTCCTAATGGTCAGTTTGAGTTGGCAACTGTCTACTACACAAATTCCAACAAGTGTCAGCCCTGCCCAGTTATCCTTTGCTGGACTGCATAAAGCCTCCCCCTCATCTCCAGCACATAAGGGGGGGCTTTTACTTTCTAAATCATAAACGCCAGTATTCTCTTCCGAATAGCTCCAAAAGAAACATCAACCTACTCAGTCTCCTGCAGTTTAGAAAGTCACCTATTCTAGGTAGTGGATTGGATTCTAGAGACGCTTGTATAATACACTATTACCAAAAGTATTGGGACACCTGCCTTTACACGAGCATGAACTTTAAGAGCATCCCAGTCTTAGTCCATAGGGTTCAATATTGAGTTGGCCCACCCTTTGCTGCTATAACGGTTCAACTCTTCTGGGAAGGCCGTCCACGAGATTTAGGAGTGTGTCTATGGGAATGTTTGACCATTCTTCCAGAAGCACATTTGTGAGGTCAGGCACTGATGTTGGGCTAGAAGTCCTGGCTCGCAGTTGTTGCTCTAATTAATCCCAAAGGTGTTCTTTTTGGTTCCTCCACCTCAAACTCCCTCATCCATGTCTCTATGGACCTTGCTTTGTGCACTGGTGCACAGTTATGGTGGAACAGGAAGGGGCCATCTCCAAACTGTTCACACAAAGTTGGGAGCTTTAAATTGTCCAAAATGTCTTAGACAAATGATTTGGACCAGTGCACAAAGCCAGGTCCATAAAGACATGGATGAACGAGTTTGGGGTGGAGAAACTTGACTGGCCTGCATTGCTTCCAAAATGAAGAAAAGGTAACTCCTTTAGTCCACCTTTCTGACAACGTTTTATGTTCACCCAAAATTTTGGGCGTACTAAGAATTGGTCACATTCTGAAGCCTCAATTATGGGGTACTTCTGCCCATAGCATCCTGTATTTTTATTTAAATTGCATGGATCACCCACACAGCTACCTTATCCACTCAGACAAGGCACACAAACATGTGAATGGAGAACCACCAGTCCCATCTGCTGCCATGAAAATGGACTTGGAGTTTCTAATGGAGCACATGTCCAGCATTTACTTCTCCAGACCCATAAATGAAGGTACATAATTCCTGGGGGAGTAGTGTGCATGAGGACCTGAGGCTGGGAAATAATCTGCAGAGACTTGAGCATGGCACCCACCATCCACTGATTGCAGTTGCAATGCTTTGCTAATGAAAACAATAATGCACTTTTTTTTATTAGGGACCATTTTTATTTTTTTACATAAGGTGGGGGTATGCATTTAAATATTTTGATCTACCAGACAGCACAAGTCCGATATGGAGATAATTTTTTTAAGTCTACAACTAGGTAATTTCCTCTGTATTTGGGAGAGTGCAACCAGGTGTGAAAAGGAGATGTTTTTGGTAGAGGGTTTAGCAATGTATATAGATCATGTTGTATATGATTTTCTTGAGGTCCTAAATATGGAATAAAAAAAATTAAAATCTTTGGATCTTTGCAGACCCTGCAAGAAGTCCCAGATTATTGACCTACTGAAAGAGGGGTTCAGTGCTGATATTTTGGACAAAGCTCAACCGCCCATTATCGTCACAGACTGGTAAGTGTAATTTATAAGCTGATCCCAATCTACAGAATATCTCACATGTGATTGGTGGAGGGAGAGTTGTAGGATGAATCTTGTATCTGTGCAGAGCAAATGGGAATTGTGATTCAGCTGCTTCATAGATAGTGTGGGGGAGATGGAGCGTTCAGAATCTGGTGCAGCTGTGCATGGCAGCCAATCAGCTTCTAAACTTCAGCTTGTTCAGTTAAGCTTTAACAATAAAACCTGGAATCTGATTGGTTTCTATGTAGAGCTGCACCAGATTTTGCACTCTCCAGTTTTGGTAAATCTCCTCTCCTGTGTCCTGATTAAGGTTCTCCCTTTTTTTTCTCTCCAACATAAGAGGTAGATGTTTTAGAGGTCAGATAGCTGGGTAAGAGTCAGTATATTTAACAGACCAAAGAGCAAAAAAAGGAAGTTGTTAGTTTACATACACTTTATGGTGATTGTAAAGGTTTCTTTTTTTTTTTTTTTTTTTTTTTTTTTTTTTTTTTAAATAACAAACATGTTATACTTGCCTCCTCTGTGCAAGGGTTTTGCACAGATCAGCCCGATTGTTCACTTCTGGGGTGCCCCGGGGGCGCTCCTGGCTCCTCTTTATCTAGTGCCCCCACAGAGAGCCACTTTCCATGGGGACACTCCTGAGTCCTGCTGCGTCCATTGACAGACAGCAGGACTCAGCCCCGCCCCCGTCACTGGATTTGATTGGCAACGGGGGCCAATGGCTCCTGCTGCAATCAATCTGCGAGGACCCGAGCCGCTGGGCTCATGCTCACTGGCTCAGGTAAGAAAAGGGGGGGGGGGGGGCTGCTGTAGCACAAACTGTGAGACTTTACAACTCCAATAATAAAGAATCGATTTTTATAAAAAAAACTGCGATGCAAATGTTTCTTTTCCTAAAACAGAAAAATATACCTGTAGTGTTTGGAGTATGCAATTTTTAGTTTGTTTGTTGCCTTTTGCCAGGTGAAAGTAAAATTCAATGCTAAGAGAAAAATAGCCACAAGAACATTAACCACTTCAGCCCCAGAAGGATTTGCCCCCTTAATCGCCAGGCCAATTTTTGCGATACGGCACTGCGTTGCTTTAACTGACTATTGTGCGGTTTTGCGACGCTGTACCCAAACATTGATGTCCTGTTTTCCCCACAAATAGAGCTTTCTTTTGGTGATATTTGGTGGTTTATATTTTGTGCTATAAACCTATAAACAAAAAACGACAATTTTGAAAACCCTATTTTGTACTTTTTGCTATAAATATCCCCCCCCCCCCGAAAAAAATGTAAATCTAATTTCTTCATCAGTTTAGGCCGATACGTATTCATGTTTGGTTAAAAAAAAAAAAATCGGGTTTGGGGTTTTTTTTTTTTTTTTTGGGACCATTGACATACAGCGATCAGAGCTAAAAATAGCCACCAATTTACTTATAAATGTCACTGGCAGGGAAAGGGTTAACACTAGGGGGCAATCAAGGGGTTAAGTGAGTTCCCTAGGTGTGTTTCTAACTGTAGGGGGATGTGACTGACTGGGGGAGGAGACATATATATATATCGTTGTTCCTACTTACACACAGATTCCCGTTCTGTCAGGAGCGATCGTGGGTGCCTGGGGGACATCGTGCCCGCTGGGCACTTGCATCGGCTCCAGGGACACGCTGCGTGCCTGCATAGTGTCTTGAAGAGCCGACGTAGAGCTATGGCGATTTGTGCCAACCTGCCACAGTATAACTGCGGCGGCTGGTCGGCTAGCGGTTAAACCATAAGGCCCCTTTCACACCAGCAGAGCGATTGGGTCCGCCTGTCTATTTTTTTTTCAGGTGGACCCGACCGGACCACCCATTGATCTCTATGGGGCGGTGGATGTCAGCAGACATGTGTCCGCTGGCATCTGATCCGATGCGGGCCGCTAAAAAGAAAACAGACGGATGGCGGATCGGAGGGACACTGACATGCAGTCCGTTTCCATCCGACCGCCCCATGGAGGAGAGAGGGCTGTGTCTGCTCTTCATAGCGGAGCAGACAGACCTGTCATCCACCTGCTCAGCAGACAAATCCTCCACTGAGCAGGTGGATCCGCTAGAAAGGGGCCCAAGAGTTAAAGTGGTTGTAAAGGCATTCTATACATTAAGATGAAAAAAACCTGTGTGCAGCAACCCCCCAAATACTTGCCTGAGCCCCATCTTGATCCATAAATGTTGCGAGAGACCCGGCTGTTCGGTGCTCTCTCTCCTGATTAACTGAGACGCACAGCAAGGTGCCATTGGCTCCCGCTGCTGTCAGTCAGTGAGCCAATGAGGGGAGAGGGCGGGGCCTCGGGTGCCCCATAGCAAACTGCTTGGACCCGAGAAGAGGATCCGGACTGCTCTGCAAAACCACTGCAACAGAGCAGGTAAGTAGAACATGATTTACTTTAACCACTTACGGACTGCCGCACACCGATGTACTTCCTAAGTTTGAAGAAGCCTATCGTTGTTATGGCAGCAGCTAGCTGCCATAACCCTAGTATCCTCCTCTATAGCCGGCGGTCCGCTTTCCTATGTTCTCTGCGGCGGATTTGCCGCGAGATCCCTTTTATCGGCGGTGGGAGAGGGGACTTTTCTCCTTGCTGGGTATGGAGACGAGTGAGGGGAAGAAGGCCCCCACCCGTCTCCATACCGTCGCTTCTGCCCATAGCAAAAAAAAAAAAAAAAAAGCTATGTTGCATTTTGGGTTCTCTGGTAAAATGTGGTAGTAGCAAGAAACCTGCAGTTAGCTTTAGGTGTTGTGTTTTTTTTTTTTTGTTTGTTTTTACTATTTTGGGCTAGTTTTCTTTTGAAAGAAAAAAACAAGAGAAATCCATTACCATTTACCACCACATGAAAGTCCAATTTGTCCTGAAAAGAAAAAATGCGGTATAATCCACCTGGATGCACAAGTTTAGTTTTACTAACACATATCAAAGTTGTAAAATTGTGCTTAGGCATTTAGATTTGATTTACCTTTAGATGGGAAGGAAGGGGTTAAAAGTTTGATAAAATATCATAGCTAAGCTGTAGTCTCCTTATATAAAGCTGTGGTAACTTCCTATGAAACTTTCTTCCCCCTCAGGTATGCGGCTAGGAAGGACTGTGGCTGCCAGTATGAGTTGTTGGTCCGACTGCTTTCTGCAGACAAGAAAACCTTACAGGAGTTTCACCCACAGCCCGTGACCCTACCGCAACATTCTGATGGCCAATGGCATTATGTAATGTTCCAATTCCTCACAGATCCTTCCATAATGTTGCTTTATGTAAAGAGTTGCTGATGACATTTGACACATCAATATGTGTAAAATCTCATGTTTGAACAAAATTCTGATATTTTGACCACTCGTAGCAAACACTTTCCTCCATTGCAGCACTCAGTCTCTTTGGTGTCAACACTTTTGGGAAGGCTGGATGCCTGTGTTCCCCCCCGCCCCCCCCCCCCCCTCTCTTTGGGTTCAACACTTTTGGGAAGGCTGGATGCCTGTGTCCCCCCCCCCCCCCACACTTTCCCGGTACGATATTTTGACCCCCTGACACTCACTGACGGGGTAACTCTGACATAGAATGTTCTAGATGAGCTGCAATCTTCCACACAAGTTCTGACAATTTTGTATCATTTGGGAACAGCAGAAGGCAGAGGTATTTTATTACCTGAAGGAGATAAAACGCTCACAGGAACCAGTAGGTAGAAAAGCTCATCTGTGTAATAGAAGTCACTGAGTCCCAGTGGTGTTCAGGAGACATCCAGTGGTGTCCGGCAGGTTCTGTCCATGTATGATATCTGTGTCAGACAACAGCACTATTGGAAGATCTGGGGCCAGCCAGCAAGGGAGAATCGTGGGACCCAGAAGTGACATCAGCAGTGGGTGGGACGTGTTTCGGAGCGGCTTATTGCCCAGCATGAAGGAGCAGCCAATAGGCTGCTCCGAAACGCATTCCGCCCCACTTCTGGGTCCCGCATTCCACGCTGGTTCTCACAGCGGCGACTGCTCTTCCAGCTTCCATGGTTCTTCCTTGCTGGCTGGCTCCGGATCCTCAGTACCGCCACCTGACACAGATATCATACATGGACAGAACCTGCCGGACACCCGTTGGATGTCTCTTGGACACCACTGGGACTCAGGCTCATCTGTGTAATAGAAGTAACTTTCTACCTATTGGTTCCTGTGAGTTTGATCTCCTTGAGGCAATAAATACTTGTTTATACTGCACTTAGAAGCACCTTCTGCTCTTCCCTTTCGTTTCTACCAGAGAGCTGCTTCCCTCTCCTTGAAGTGCTGCTGAACTGTACATCTTGGGACCACCAGCCTCTTGTTTTTATCCTCCCTGCCCCCCCGTCTGAAGCAGTGCTTTAGTTTATTCCCCCAGAGCGCCCCATTTCTTTCTTTTCTAACTTTCTATAATTTCCTATTGTAACCCTTTTCTACATAAATTGTATGTGTAGCAACCCTTAATTCAATTTTATGTTAAGACTCTTCTCTACTTTCTCTTCCCATTTAGGTAACACACACATTCAGTAACTATGGACCAGGAGTGCGCTATATATCTTTTCAGCATGGCGGGAAGGACACTTTGAACTGGGCCGGCTGGTATGGAGTGCGAGTCACCAACAGCAGCGTCTCTATAGACATTTAGGGTCCAACTGCGTGAATGTGACATGTTTTCATTTCCTCTTCTAGTGTTGAAGGGCACTGCTAACCTGATTTTTCTATTTTTATAATACAACGCAGTCTAAGAATTGTAATTCAAAGCAGCGGAAATGTGAAACATTACTGTCATTGTTCTGATACTACAGTACCAGTGTCAATAAAGTATGACTCTCATCCTTAGACTTTTATTTATTCTACAAATCTAATGAGCAATATGTTATGCTTATTCAACAACCAGTTGACATGAAGGTCTCAGTGAAAACTGTAGTAACTATAGTCACTAAGCCCACTCTGTGTTGAGGAGCATGTAAACATGCATCCATTTATTATAAAAGGGCTGCCAATGCATGACAACCCAACAAAAAACGCTCTTGTCCCTTTTTAATTGCAACACAGTACTACAAATGAATGGCACAGTAATACACTACAGCATAGTACCTGCATTGTCATGCATTGGGAACACTTGGTAAAAGGATTTATAGTGCACCATTCTGAATGGGCACCTGCTGAGTTGCTTTAGCAAAGTAAATTGTGAATTCTTGCTATGTACTACTATACTTTGAGCTTAACATTATTTATTGAGTAAGCCCATAATTGTTTCTAAGAATTAATATGATGTTTTGGTAGCCTAGCCACCTTCCCCATATACTGAATGTTATTGGGTAATCTGGGAGGGATAAGGGTTGCAAGACAAAACCAGAGAAAGTTCCCAGCTCAACTGACCAACCAGTCTGCTTACCAACTGAATTAACCTGTTCAACAGTATGCGTTAAAAAAAAACAGGGGTTTAGTTAGCACACATTTGCGAACGCATGCATAAGCTGCAAGGCCTTTTCTTTTAGTTAACTTTGGTCTGACTTTAGTGCAACTTGGAGGGAAATAGACTTCAATATTAACCCTCAAAAGTGGCATTAAAGTTGTACCTGAATGGTATACAATCCAATAGTTGTGCAACAGTTGTCCATTATCATTGATCAAAGTCATATACAAGTTGCACCCATCCAAAGTTGCATAAAAGGCCTCACAACTTTGGAGTCATACAAGTGTGAATGGAGCCCAAGTCCATGTAGTGCAAAGAAAAAAGGGCTGCTTAACCCACCCTTCCCCAGCAACATATAGGGCTAATTCACACGAGTGCATTGATTGTGTGTTTTAAGCGCACTTGTAAAATGCAGATCAACGCAAAGACACAAATTGTTTATGTGGTGCAAATTAAGACACACCATGTTTGATGTGGCACCACATGCAAAAGAAGAAAGTTGAAGAAAAATTGGGAAAAGAAACAGGAAAGGGACAAGTAGTTTAAATGGAGGGCCAAACCATGGTATTAATATGCCATATAGACTTTATTAAAGCAAAAAATATCTAAAGTTAGAAAAAAAAAACCCTCTAAGCAGCATAAAATAGTGTTTAAAAATATGTTAAAGGGACAATGTCGTCACTCTAAAATATTGGACAACCAAGACATAGCTGTAAACATGTAGAAACCATATAATACATGAATCACGTATATTTCCATGTATCAGATGCACGATAATCTATAGATGGATTTTATCCTGAACAGAGCCATACTTGTCCCTTTTCAAGCTGGTTGTATGCTACAGGTGTCAAAGATTTCCACAGATGACGACCAATTGAAGGACTGCTTGTCCAGGGCTTCCTGATACCTGAGGAAATAGTACACCACTGATTGAGATCAGTAGCATGGGACTGCAGCTGAATACCAATTAGTTATATAAAGGTTATTAAAAGAAGTCCTTAGGAATTAGTGGAAATAGCTAAGCAACTGTATAGCATAAAATGGGGATCTTGTTTAGAAAAATCCAGTTAAATGAAGTGTCATTGCTGTGAAATCAAGTTGAGAAATGTCCTCCTAAAAATTGTGTTGAAAGAGCCAATGGACACATACATGGATTAAATTAGTCCCAGTGTCCGAGATTGGGTGGATCCATTTAGCTCTAGAAAGTCTATCCAGTATAAATCAGGATCCAGTGTATGTCAGATTTCGAACAGAGCAACAAACTTAGATTGAGTCATAGATGGATAATATACCAGAGGAGCCCACATCCACAGAGCCTCGTGTAGGAGTTATGGACAGATCAAAGTAATTCAGGGACATCCCCTGTACATACAATTTCCAGATATCCCAGGTAGATGGATCACCATGTGAAAGGCTGGTCAGTTTAAACACACTCCACTGCAGAGATTGAACCTTAGTAGATTACATCTGTTTAATTTCTCCAGCATATACACAGGCTTCCGGGTATCCTGGATAGGTAATCCTCAGTGCGGGCGGTGTCTCAATGTAAACGTTCCCTGAGAAACTTACAGTCAGACTGACTGTCCTCCTGAGGCTGTTTGGAAACTCCAGTGTCCACAAACTGACATAAGGGTCACAGTCCTTTGGAACTCAGACAGGATTCCCCATGAAAGAAATCACGTCTTCAGCAAAAAGAACTGTGCTCTGTGTTGCCTCCATTCAGCGGTGCATGTCATACAGCTAGGCGTCCTGGTGTCACTGCTTAAGTCGATGCATTTCATCAACCTTTACGTTTGTTTCATCAGGACGTTGAAGGACTGACTAGACGTTCATTCTAAAGCCTGGGGAATGCCCAATTAAATTGAATCACGTCCTTAAGTGCTGCAGCAGAGACATCTAGCGGCCATTTAAAGAATAGCAAACATAGTAAAGCTGAAATAAACCATTCCTAAACACTATTTTTGTGTATTGAGACTTATCAGATTCTATTAAGAACAGTGAAAAACCAAAAGACCGCCCACAGAGGGTCAAGAGCGGAACCAAGGTCGAT
Source organism: Lithobates clamitans (assembly GCA_037952925.1). Classification (NCBI taxonomy): domain Eukaryota; kingdom Metazoa; phylum Chordata; class Amphibia; order Anura; family Ranidae; genus Lithobates; species Lithobates clamitans. The sequence goes on from JBBGZY010001467.1 coordinate 624,913, forward strand.
TGGCATAAATAGTTCTTAATTTTTTTGTGTTATCATTGAATGAGGAGAGGGGAATATGACAGAGTGAACCAGAGTACCTATGGAGGGGAGAGAAATTATATTTTTTATTTATTTTAATTGGAGTATAGGGGCCATGTTGTAACAGTTGAGGTATGCATATGTGAATAGACATATATATAAAAACCAATATCAGAACTAGGACTGAGCCGAACATCCCCCTGTTTGGTTCTCGCCAGAACATGCGAACAGGCAAAAAATTTGTGCGAACACCGTTAGACTATGGGACATGAATCATCAAAAGTGCTAATTTTAAAGGCTTATATGCAAGTTATTGTCATAAAAAGTGTTTGGGGACCTGGGTCCTGCCCCAGGGGACATGGATCAATGCAAAAAAAAAAGTTTTAAAAATGGTTGTTTTTTCGGGAGCAGTGATTTTAATAATGCTTAAAGTGAAACAATGAAAGTGTAATATTCCTTTAAATTTCGTACCAGGGGGGTGTCTATAGCATGCCTGTAAAGGGGCGCATATTTCCGTGTTTAGAACAGTCTGACAGCAAAATGACACTTCAAAGGAAAAAAAGTCATTTAAAACTACTCGTGGCTATTAAAGAATTGCCGGTCTGACAATACACATAAAAGTTCATTGATAAAAACAGCATGGGAATTCCCCACAGGGGAACTCCGAACCATAATTTTAAAAAAAAATTGCGTGGGGGGGGGTCCCCCTAAATTCCATACCAGGCCCTTCAGGTCTGGTATAGATATTAAGGGGAACCACGGCCAAAATTAAAAAAAAAAATGGCGTGGGGTCCCCCTCAAATTGTATACCAGACCCTTCAGGTCTGGTATGGGTTTTAAGGGGAACCCCGCGCCAAAATGGCGTGGAGTCCCTCCAAAAATCCATACCAGACCCTTTTCTGAGCACACAACCTGGCAGGCCGTAGTAAAAGAGGGGGGGACGAGAGAGCGTCCCCCCCCTCCTGAACCGTACAAGGCCACATGCCCTCAACATTGGGAGGGTGCTTTGGAGTAGCCCCCCAAAACACCTTGTCCCCATGTTGATGGGGAAAGGGGCCTCATCCCCACATCCCTTGCCCGGTGGTTGTGGGGGTCTGCGGGCGGGGGGCTTATCAGAATCTGGAAGCCCCCTTTAACAAGGGGACCCCCAGATCCCAGCCCTCCCCCCCGTGTGAAATTATAAGGGGGTACAAAAGTACCCCTACCATTTCACAAAAAAAGCGTCAAAAATGTTAAAAATGACAAGAGACAGTTTTTGACAATTCCTTTATTTAAATGCTTCTTCTTTCTTCTATCTTATATCTTCCTTCGGTTTCTTCCTCCATCTTCTTCTTCTGGTTCTTCCTCCGGTGTTCTCGTCAGGCATCTTCCTCCACGGTATCTTCTTCCCTTCTTCTCGGGCCGCTCCGCATCCACCATGATGGGAGGCTCCCTCTGTGTGATGCTTCTCGTCTTCTGACAGTTCTTAAATAGCAGAGGGCAAGGCCACCCGGTGACCCCGCCCCCCTCTGGCGCACAGGGACTTCCCTGTGATGTCAGAGGGGGGCGGGGTCACCCGTTATGTAAGCCATTTTTTTTTCTTGGCACTGGGTTCCCCCTAAAATCCATACCAGACCTGAGGGGTCTGGTATAGATTTTGAGGAGGACCCCATGCCATTAAAAAAAAAAAATTTGGCCAGGGTTCCCCTTAATATCCATACCAGACCTGAAGGGCCTGGTATGGAATTTAGGGGGGAACCCCCACGTCGTCTTTTTTTTTTTTTAAATTTCGGTTCGGGGTTCCCCTGTGGGCATGGGAATTCCCATGCCGTTTTTATCAATGAACTTTTATGTGTATTGTCGGACCGGCAATTCATGTATAGCCGCGAGTTGTTTTAAATGACTTTTTTTTTTCTTTGAAATGTCATTTTACTGTCAGACTGTTCTAAACACAGGAAACATGCGCCCCTTTACAGGCATACTATAGACACCCCCCAGGTATGAAATTTAAAGGAAAATTACACTTTTGTTTCTCTTTGAGCATTATTATAATCACTGATCCCGAAAAAACTGCCGTTTTTTAAAACTTTTTTTTGCATTGATCCATGTCCCCTGGGGCAGGACCCAGGTCCCTAAACACCTTTTATGACAATACCATGCATATAAGCCTTTAAAATTAGCACTTTTGATTTCTCCCATAGACTTTTAAACGGTGTTCCGCGGCTTTCGAATTTGCCGCGAACACCCCAAATTGTTCGCTGTTCGGCAAACAGCCGATGTTTGAGTCGAACATGAGTTCAACTACGAACCTCATTCCTAATCAGAGCCTAGCTTAAGGGATTGACTTTGATGCACAGTGATTCAGGGGGCATAGATATTAGTTTAAACAAATAAAAAACCGCGCTAAAGTGAGTCCAATAAAGTCTGTGATAATAAACAGTCTATGGTGTTGAACAATGAACTCCAAAATCCTTCTGTATGGTAAAGTGAAGAAAAATAAAGTGACTGTGTGGTGAACTGCTTACCAGATGTAAGCCAAAAACAGGCAGGTGGCTTAAAACCCAGCCCGGGCCTTTGGGAGCACTTCAAATGAACGGAATCCTTTGCGCTCGAACGGCAGAACAAATCCACATAGAGTTAAATCAAAGACAAAAAACCATAGTGTGATACTGACATAACATGCTTCATCAAAGAAAGAGGGGGTGCGTTCACACAAATAATCATAAACCAAATATCATGCAGGCACCCTAGGAATGTGAGACCACTCTGGGACGCCAAAAATGTGTACAGCATGCAATAGGGGATGTCCTTATGTCTACTGTAAATAACCACCGATTACCATACAGCTAAAGGAACACCCAGTGCCCAGGTATGCGGGGCCGCTTACCAGATAGTGAACCAGTGAGGGCATCAATAGTACAGGGTGCACCTTATATGTGATCTGGGGTAAGGTTAAAAAGAACCTACAGGGGTTCCTGCTCACCAGAAGGACGACCAGAGATAGCCCAAAAACGGAGCACTGGCAGAGTATCTCGATCCCGTCTTGGCAGGTACTTCCCGGGCTCGATGGATATGTGTATTAGAGAGGAGAAGCAGCCAATAGTGTAGTAACGTACAACTCCAGTTTATTAAAAACAAAGCAAACACTTACATCTAAAACGAATAATATCGATGCCGGCCGGCCGGCCGGCACTCAAAACAGCTCCCGTCCACTCAGAGCAAAGCGTGGTGACGTCAGCACGTCCCTCCCAGACGCGTTTCGTCACAGGTTGACGTTCTCAATAGATATTAGTTTATTCCCCCCCCCCCCCAAGAACACTGAGGCTCAATTCCTTATTCAACCCCTTAGGGGTCATGCTTCCTAGCCTGAATATCCAGGCCTTTTCTCTTCTCAGAACGATTGTATAGAAATCCCCTCTTCTGGTCGATAGATTCAGAGCAAAAAAGGCCTTCACCTCAAGGCCTTTCGTGCACACACCATGATGTATTGCAAAGTGTTGTGGGATAGGATTATCCTCCCTTTGGTTAATGCTCTTGACATGTTCAGCAATCCTAACGCACAATTGGGGTTTTGTGTAACCCACAGAGTTTACTCCAGGGACATTCCAATATATAGAGCACTCTAGTGGTGACACAATTAATAAATTGTTTAATCTTGTATTTATCAACACCATCAGAGTCGGTGAAGACATCTGAGTACTCCACATATCTGCAGATACCACAATATCCACATCTAAACATCCCTCTAATGCCCTGTACACACGGTCGGATTTTCCAACTGAAAATGTGTGATAGGACCTTGTTGTCGTAAATGCCGACCATGTGTAGGCTCCATCACACATTTTCCATCGGATTTTCCGACACACAAAGTTTGAGAACAGGCTATAAAATTTTCCGACCACAAAATCCATTGTCGGAATTTCCGATCGTGTGTACACAAATCCGACGCAGAAAGTGCCACGCATGCTCAGAATATATAAAGAGATGAAAGCTATTGGCCACTGCCCCATTTATAGTCCCGACGTACGTGTTTTACGTCACCGCGTTCAGAATGATCGGATTTTCCGACAACTTTGTGTATGCAAGACAAGTTTGAGCCAACATCCGTCTGAAAAAATCCTAGGTTTGTTATCGGAATGTCCGACCGTGTGTACGGGGCATAAGTCGGGGGTCTCAAACTGGCGGCCCTCCAGCTGTTGCAAAACTACAAGTCCCATCATGCCTCTGCCTGTGGTAGTCATGCTTGTAACTGTCAGTCTTGCAATGCCTCATGGGACTTGTAGTTTTGCAACAGCTGGAGGACCACCAGTTTGAGGCTCCTGCTCCAAGTTGTGGTAGATTGGTTAGCCCAGTGTTTCTCAACTCCAGTCCTCAAGGCGCCCCAACAGGTCATGTTTTCAGGATTTCCATTATTTTGCACAGGTGATTTGATCAGCTTCACTGCCTTAGTCATTAGCACAGCCGTTTCATCTACGTGCAATCCTGAAAACCTGACCTGTTGGGGCGCCTTGAGGACTGGAGTTGAGAAACACTGGGTTAGCCAGTTCCTATTTGTGGAATTGGTAAATTCTGATTTAACCAGAGTATCATTGAGATTACTTGCACGTTTAGCCACAAGATAGGGTCACGGTCTGACTATATCTCTAATGTCGTTAGATAGTGTTAGAACCTGCCAGTGTTCATTATCTGGCTCAGGTGTTTCCACTGTGTACCAAATTTCGTGATAATTCTAACAGGACCCTCCATTGTTGCTTCTGGTGTACTATGGGGCTTGCTTAGTTCTCTACATTTAATACCGGCTCTCTTTTTTATCTCTTAGGTTACGATGTGAGTAGCCTCTCTCTGAATCTGATACATTTCTTTGGCCTCCCGTCTATAATCTAATTCTTTTGAACAATTGCACCCAATTCTCTGAAACTGGCCCACTGGGATGCCACGTATCAGAGACTTGGGGTGATGGCCATCTGCATGAAGCAGAGTAGTAGCCGCTGTGCTCTTCCTAAATTCAGGACGGTGCACTGTAAATCATTTCACCAAGTGTTCCAGCAATGCATGACAATGCAGGTACCATAGTGTATTACTGTGCCATTCATTTGTAGTACTGTGTGGCAATTAAAAAGGACAAGAGCATTTTTTGGGTTGTCATCATGCATTGGCAGCCCTTTTATAATAAAATGGATGCATGTTTACATGCCCCTCAACATAGAGTGGGCTTCGTGACTGTAGGTACTACGGTTTTCACTGAGAGCTTCACGTCAACTGGTTGTTGAATAAGCATAATATTGCCCATTAGATTTATTTGTAGAATAAATAAAAGTCTGAGGATGAGAGTCATGCTTTATTGACACTCCGGTACTGTAGTACCAGAACAATGACAGAGTAATGTTTCATATTTCCATTGCTTTGAATTACAATTCTTAGACTGCATTGTATTATACAAATATATAAATCAGGTTAGCAGTGCCCTTCGACACTAGAAGAGGAAATGAAAACATTTCACATTCACACAGTTGGACCCTAAATGTCTATAGAGACGCTGCTGTTGGTGACTCGCACTCCATACCAGCCGGCCCAGTTCAAAGTGTCCTTCCCGCCATGCTGAAAAGATATATAGCGCACTCCTGGTCCATAGTTACTGAATGTGTATGTTACCTAAATGGGAGGAGAAAGTAGGAGACAAGTCTTAATTCAATTTTATGTTAAGGGTTGCTACACATACAATGTAGAAAAGGGTTAAAATAGGTAATTATATAAAGTTAGTAAAGTAAGAAACAGGGTGCTCTGGGGGAATAAACTAAAGCACCGCTTCATACTGGGGGGGGTTAAGGGAGGATAAAAACAAGAGGCTGGTGGTCCTTAGATGTACAGTTCAGCAGCACTTCAAGGAGAGGGAAGCAGCTCTCTGGTAGAAACGGGAAGAGCAGAAGGTGCTTCTAAGTGCAGTATAAACAAGTATTTATTGCCTCAAGGAGATAAAAACCTGACAGGAACCAATAGGTAGAAAGGCTCATCTGTGTAATAGAAGTGTCCAAGAGACATCCAACGGGTGTCCGGCAGGTTCTGTCCATGTATGATATCTGAGTCAGGTGGCGGCGCTGGGGATCCGGAGCCAGCCAGCAAAGAAGAATCATGGAAGCTGGAAGAGCAGTCTCCGCTGTGAGAACCAGTGTGGAACATGGGACCCAGAAGTGGGAGCGGAACGTGTTTCGGAGCGGCCTATTGGCTGCTCCTTCAGGCCGGGCAATAGGCCGCTCCGAAACGCGTCCCACCCACTGCTGATGTCACTTCTGGGTCCCGCGTTCCACGATTCTCCCTTGCTGGCTGGCCCCAGATCTTCCATCAGCGCTGTCTGACACACAGAATACCATACATGGACAGAACCCGCCGGACACCACTGGGACTCTCTACCTACTGGTTCCTGTGAGTGTTTCATCTCCTTCAGGTAATAAATACCTCTGCCTTCTGCTGCTCCCTAATGATACAAAGTTGTCAGAACTGTGTGTGGAAGATTGCAGCTCATCTAGAACATTATGTCAGAGTTACCCCGTCAGTGAGTGTCAGGGGTCAAAATATTGTACCGCGGGAAAGTGTGTGTGTGTGTGTGTGTGTGTGTGTGTGTGTGTGTGTGTGTGTGTGTGTGTGTGTGTGTGTGTGTGTGTGTGTGTGTGTGTGTGTGTGTGTGTGTGTGTGTGTGTGGGGGGGGGGGGGGGGGGGGGGGTGGGGGGGGGAACAGGCATCCAGCCTTCCCAAAAGTGTTGACACCAAAGAGACTGAGAGCTGCAATGGAGGAAAGGGTTGCTACGAGTGGTCAAAATATCAGAATTTGTTCAAACATGAGATTTTACACATATTGATGTGTCAAATGTCATCAGCAACTCTTTACGTAAAGCAACATTATGGAAGGATCTGTGAGGAACTGCAATTGGAACATTACATAATGCCATTGGCCATCAGAATGTTGCGGTAGGGTCACAGGCTGTGGGCGAAACTCCTGTAAGGATGTCTTGTCTGCAGAAAGCAGTCGGACCAACAACTCATACTGGCAGCTACAGTCCTTCCTAGCCGCATACCTGAGGGGAAGAAAGTTTCATAGAGCGTTACCACAACTTTGAGTTATACAAGGAGACTTCAGCTTAGCTATGATTTTATCAAACTTTTAACCCCTTCCTTCCCACCTAAGGGTAAAACAAATCTAAATGCCCAAGCACAATTTTACAACTTTGATATGTGTTAGTAAAACTGTAAATATCACAACTTTATGCATCCAGGTGGATTATACCGCATTTTTTTTTAGGACAAATTGGACTTTCATGTGGTGGTAAATGGTAATGGATTACTCTTGATTTTTTCTTCAAAAGAAAAACTAGCCCAAAATAGTAAAAAAAATAAATAAAAAATAAATTTAGCTGCATATTTCTTGCTACTACCATATTTTACCATATTACCTCCATGCCATTGCCCTGCAATGGTATGGAGATGGGTGGGGGCCATCTTCCACTTCATATCCAGCAAAGAAGATCCGATCGCTGCGGCCCCCCCTCTCCCACCGTCGATAAAAGTGATCTTGCGGCAAATCCGTAATAATAGAGACCATTATCGGAAAGCGGACTGCCGGCCGAAGAAAAGGCTACTGGGGTTATGGCAGCTAACTGCTGCCATAACAATGATATTCCTCTTCAAACTTAGGAAGTATATCGGTGTGCGGCGGTCCGTAAGTGGTTAAAATAAAACATGTTCTTCTTACCTGCTCTGTTGCAGTGGTCTCGGGTCCGAGCATCTTGCTATGGGGGCACCCGAGGCCCTGTCCTTCATCAGGCTAAGCCTGATGAAGGAGCACGCATGCTCTGAACGCGAAGCACCGCCCGCCTCACCCCGCTCCCAGAAGTGAAGACGCAGGTCAGCACGGCGCTCCACGGAGGATCCATGACCGATATCCTGGCCGCCCGGAGGCTCTGAGGACCCTCGGCACCACCGGAACAGCTACCAGGACCCAGGTTACAGGACTCACATCCCAGGAACCCCTGAACTGGCCCGTGACACCCACATCCCCCAAGAGCACGCGGATGAAACTACTTTACATGCTGGTTTTTAGCAACTCAAATGTGAGTGTTTTTATCTATTGTAATAAATATTTTTAACATACATGCTGCACTTAGAGGGCGATATAGATATAGATATAGATATAGATATAACCATAAAGTGTATGTAAACTAACAACTTTTTTTGCCCTTTGGTCTGTTAAATATACTGACTCTTACCCAGCTATCTCTGTGACCTCTAAAACATCTACCTCTTATGTTAGAGAAAAAGGGGAACCTTAATCAGAACATACAGGAGAGGAGATTTACTAAAACCGGAGAGTGCAAAATCTGGTGCAGTTCTACATACGAACCAATCAGATTCCAGGTTTTATTGTCAAAGCTTAACTGAACAAGCTGAATCACAATTCCCATTTGCTCTTCACAGATACAAGATTCATCCTACAGCTCCCCCTCCACCAATCACATGTGAGATATTCTGTAGATTGGGATCAGCTTATAAATTACACTTACCAGTCTGTGACGATAATGGCCGGTTGAGCTTTGTCCAAAATATCAGCAGTGAACCCCTCTTTCAGTAGGTCAATAATCTGGGACTTCTTGCAGGGTCTGCAAAGATCAAAAGATTTTTAATTTTTTTATTCCATATTTAGGACCTCAAGAAAATCATATACAACATGATCTATAAACATTGCTAAACCCTCTACCAAAAACATCTCCTTTTCACACCTGGTTGCACTCCCCAAATACAGAGGAAATTACCTAGTTGTAGACTAAAAAAAAAAAAAATTTCCATATCGGACTTGTGCTGTCTGGTAGATCAAAATATTTAAATGCATACCCCCACCTTATGTATAAAAAAAAAAAAAAAAAAAAAAAAAAAAAAAAAGTCCCTAATAAAAAAGTGCATTATTGTTTTCATTAGCAAAGCATTGCAACTGCAATCAGTGGATGGTGGGTGCCATGCTCAAGTCTCTGCAGATTATTTCCCAGCCTCAGGTCCTCATGCAGACCACTCCCCCAGGAATTATGTACCTTCATTTATGGGTCTGGAGAAGTAAATGCTGGACATGTGCTCCATTAGGAACTCCAAGTCCTTTTTCATGTCAGCAGATGGGACTGGTGGTTCTCCATTCACATGTTTGTGCGCCTTGTCTGAGTGGATAAGGTAGCTGTGTGGGTGATCCATGCAATTTAATGATTGATTGAGGCTTCGGAATGTGACTAATTCATAGTACACCCAAAATTTTGGGTGAACATAAAAACCATGGTCAGAAAGGTGGACTAAAGGGAATACCTTTTTTTCATTTTGAAAGCAATGCAGGCCAGTCAAGTTTCTCCACCCCAAACTCGCTCATCTATGTCTTTATGGACCTTGTTTTGTGCACGGTCCAAATCATTTGGTGGAGGGGGCAATTACGGTGTGGGGTTTTTTCAGGGTTTGGCCCCTTAGTTCCTGTGAAGGGAACTCTTAAGGCGTCAGCATACCAAAACATTTTGAACAATTTCATGCTCCCAACTTTGTGGGAACAGTTTGGGGATGGCCCCTTCTTGTTCCAACATGACTGCGCACCAGTGCACAAAGCAAGGTCCATAGAGACATGGATGAGCGAGTTTGAGGTGGAGGAACTCAATAGAACACCTTTGGGATGAATTAGAGAACAGACTATGAGCAAGGACTTCTAGCCCAACATCAGTGCCTGACCTCACAAATGTGCTTCTGGAAGAATGGTCAAACATTCCCATAGACACACTCCTAAACCTTGTGGACAGCCTTCCCAGAAGAGTTGAAGCTGTTTTAGCAGCAAAAGGTGGGCCAATTCAATATTGAACCCTATGGACCAAGACTGGGATGCCTTTAAAGTTCATGTGCGTGTAAAGGCAGGCGTCCCAATACTTTTGGTAATATGGTGTATCTTTATTATACAAGCGTCTCTAGAAACCAATCCCACTACCTAGAATATATGACTTTCAAACCTGCAGGAGACTCGGAGTAGGTTGATGTTTCTTTTGGGGCTATTCGGAAGAGAATACTGGTATCGTTTATGATTTAGCAAGTAAAAGCTCCCCCTTATGTGCTGGAGATGAGGGGAAGGCTTTATGCAGTCCAGCAAAGGATAACTGGGCAGGGCTGACACTTGTTGGAATTTCAGTGTAGTAGATACAGTTGCCATCTCAAACAGGCCATTAGGAGCAGAGCGCAGAGATGTATTCAATGGATTTTTTTCCCCCAAAGTTCAACCATCCCATGTGCCATCTAAAAAACAGTTTACAGCATTTTTGTGTTAATGACATTAATGAAGAAAAATTGGCCTTACTGGTTAGAGGTTACAAAGTATTTTGTGACAGATGGATTTGGAAAAAGCTCTCCTGCACCTCCAGGCAAATCTTCAACCTTCCATTTATCACCGCCATTTTCATCTATGGTCCAGTATTTTAAATCCTCTACAGTGGGGAACACAGAATGGGAAAACACATGTAGTTTAGACAACAGCAAAAGTCATGTTTCTACCAATATAAAATGTTATGATACAAAATTGATTGTTAGACACACACGGTGAAGTCCGCTTTAATAACTTCCACGTCTGGAATTATTAAAGCAGAACTCTAGCCATAAACCTCATATTGACTAGTCCAATAAAATATATAAATAAAACCAGTGTTGGCTGTAATATTCAGCATCAATACAGATATTTCCCCCTCTGTGCCTTTCTGCTGCTAGATGTCCTCAGTCTGATGGCCATCATCATTCCTCCCACTTCCTCTGAGCCCAAGTCATCCTGGACCTATCCCCAGCCTGTGACTGGACAGTGAAAGAAGTCAATCTCTGTCTCCCCTCCAGGTAAATGGAATCATGTAAAACACAGAATGTTGGATTTGGGCTTCAACCTTCATACATTACAACATTAAGTTCTTGTTTAAAAATTACAAACTGTCGATCAATGATGGGTCTGCAGAGATCTCAGGATTATTGTGTATTGTATGTACAGGGAAACAAACCTCAATGGAGAGGAACCTCAACACAATCGTACAAAGTGCTTATTTTGTATCCTTACAAATACAGTAATCACCTGTATATCAAACATTGAGCTCTTCATGTAACTAATCACTTTTTTTTTCATACACTCAATCAGGAATAACAATCTCACCTAGAGCGCATGGATTTTTGATCAAGTTGTTCTTCAGGCTAGAAAGAAAAAAAAAAAAAAAAAAAAAAAAAAAGAATTATTGGTGAAAGATTACCATTTAACCACTTCAATACTGGGCACTTAACCCCCTTCCTGCCCAGGCCATTTCAGATTTCAGTGCTGTCACACTTTGAATGACAATTGGGTACAGTGTAGCATGACCGCGCAAACACATTTTTTTATAATTTTCTTAACACAAATAGAGCTTTATTTTGGTGGCATTTAATCACCGCTGGGTTTTTTATTTTTTACTAAAAAAAATTAAAATTTTTGGTTTTACCTAGTCTGTCAGTAAATTTTGTAACCAAGTAATATTTCTCCTTCACTTATGTGCGCTGATGAGGCGGCACTGATAGGCTTAACTGGTGGGCACTGATGAGGACGCACTAATATGCTGCACTTATGGGCACGACTAGGCGGTACTGATGGGCACTGTTAGGCGGCACAGCTAGGCATTGATGGGCAGCACTCACTGGCATTGCTAATGGGCACTGATTGGTGGCACTTGTGGCCACTGGTGGGTGACACTGTTGGATCTATATTGTAATCAGGGCACTGATGATCAGCACCCTGATTACATGCCTACATTTCCCCCTGCATGGAGATACCGCTGATCAGCTCTCCTCACCACATACACTCAGTGTGAGGCGAGGAGAGCAGATTACCAGCATCTGTGTTTACATGTGACTGGCTGTGATTGGACACAGCCGATCACATGGTTAAAGAGCCGCGGACGCGTCCCAGAACGAGAGCCGCACTGCCCCGCCGTCATTTGATGGTGGGCGGGCGGCAGATAGTTAATCAGAAACCTAAATTTTCATGAACATACTTGCCTGCTTTGTATAATGGTTTTGCACAGAGGAGCCCCAATCCTCTTTTTTGGAGCTCCTGGCTCCTCCCCACTGCAGTGTGTCCCCACAGGAAGCCACTTGCTATGGGGGGCACTTGTGTGTGCTCGCTCTCCATAAGACAGTGCGGGGTTCAGCCCTGTTTCCCCACTTCCTCATCAATGGCTGCGATCAACAGCGGGAGCCAATGTCTCCCACTGCTGCATCTGAGCCAACGAGGAGGGAGAGAGCCTGGAGAACAGCTGCTCTCATGCACATTGCTTGATCGAGATGAGGCTCAGGTAAGTACTGGGGGGGGGGGGGGGGGGGAAGAGCTGCATACTGAAGGATTTCTTACCTTCATACATGGAATGCATAAAGGTAAAAAAAAACCTCCAGCCTTTAGAATAACTTTAAAAGCAACTGGAAGCAATCATGTTTATTTTAAAAGGGTCACTCTTATTCTAGGTAGCTTCAAATTGCAGTGCCCCAAATTGCATTAATGAATTGAAGAGCAATTACCCCAATTTTTGGCCAAAGGGAAATTGACCATTTCTTGTCAAAATAAGTTTGTCAACATGTGACAGACCCAACAGGGACAGGGGACTGCAGGGTGGCCTTTTGCTTACTGACTATGGGCCCTGGCGTTTGAGGGGGCTCTATTCTTCGGGAGGTGTGCACCTGGAGGACCTTTAGAGTAGTTTTACTTTGGATTCAAGACCATGTCTCCCTGAGACACAGACTCTGAGAACTGGAGGACCCAGATACAGATTTGGGGCCTCTGTTTTGTTGGGGGGGTAAAGAACCAACAGCCCAAAACAGCTTTGGGTGCTTCAACCCCCTCCTAGACTCAGAAATTCAATACAGAAGATTACAATTGGCTCAAAACCTGATGCCGGGGTCTCCTGCTGTTATGTGTTATAATGTGTACTTGCCTATCCTGTCTAGGTGTGAAGGGTCTTTCTCCCATTGTGTGCCTCCTATCTGTGCATTCCCCTCGTTAATTGAGTCACCTATTGTTTCTGTCTGTTTGCTAATCCTCCTGGAGATTCCTAAGATGTGATTAGTCTTGTGTGGACTTTACCTCATTAACCACTGTGGGACATTTACCCCAATGTGTAATATGTCTTTTCATTGTTCATGTGATGACTGCCCCTATTTATAAAGTGTATAAAAACCTGTATCTGTAAAAAAAAAAAAAAAAAAAAAAAGATTCCCTTTTGTTCTACCTCAATATCTTGTCTGCGTACAATGCTTGGGGTAACAGGTTGGCAGTGGCGGAACAATAGGGGTCGCTGCAGTCGCAGTTGCGACTGGGCCCTGCCATTCTGCCGCTGTGGGGGGGCCCAAGACCTGGCATTTCTCCCTACACCTCTGGCTTGCCGTTTGTAATGCAGTGGGGGGAGGTGGGAGGCAGCGATCGGCAGCTCTATTGTGCCTGTATGCGGTGGGATCTCTCTTCCCAGTGTCATTGTAAACAGTGGAGAGAGGAGGGGAGGGGCCCGGGCAGGTATCAGTTTCACTTTCAGTGAGTCGGCTCTGCTTGTGCTGCTGATACATCCCGGGTCAGAGGCCCCTCCCCTCTCCACTGTTTACTCAGGAGAACTACAAGCCACATGGAGATTCCCTGCCTGTGGACACTATAGAGCTGCTGATCGCCGCCTCCCACATCCACCAGCCAGGTACATGGGGAACTTCTTGAAGGAGGGGGGGCAGCAGTCTGGGGACCCTGATGTAAGGGGGGGGGGCTTTCTGGTTACATTAATGTAAGAAGGGGCTCTCTGGGGACCCTGATGTAAGGAGGGAGGCTCCCTGGGGACCCCGATGTAGGGGGGGGCTTTCTGGGGACATTATTGTAAGGAAGGGGCCCTCTGAGGGCCCTGATGTAAGGGGGAGGCTCTCTGGGGGCCCTGATGTAAGGGGGAGACTCTCTGGGGGCCCTGATGTAAGGGGGAGACTCTCTGGGGGCCCTGATGTAAGGAGGAGGCTCTGGGGGCCCTGATGTAAGGGGAGACTCTCTGGGGGCCCTGATGTAAGGGGAGACTCTCTGGGGGCCCTGATGTAAGGGGGAGACTCTCTGGGGGCCCTGATGTAAGGGGGAGACTCTCTGGGGGCCCTGATGTAAGGGGGAGACTCTCTGGGGGCCCTGATGTAAGGGGGAGACTCTCTGGGGGCCCTGATGTAAGGGGGAGACTCTCTGGGGGCCCTGATGTAAGGGGGAGACTCTCTGGGGGCCCTGATGTAAGGGGGAGACTCTCTGGGGGCCCTGATGTAAGGGGGAGACTCTCTGGGGGCCCTGATGTAAGGGGGAGACTCTCTGGGGGCCCTGATGTAAGGGGGAGACTCTCTGGGGGCCCTGATGTAAGGGGGAGACTCTCTGGGGGCCCTGATGTAAGGGGGAGACTCTCTGGGGGCCCTGATGTAAGGGGGAGACTCTCTGGGGGCCCTGATGTAAGGGGGAGACTCTCTGGGGGCCCTGATGTAAGGGGGAGACTCTCTGGGGGCCCTGATGTAAGGGGGAGACTCTCTGGGGGCCCTGATGTAAGGGGGAGACTCTCTGGGGGCCCTGATGTAAGGGGGAGACTCTCTGGGGGCCCTGATGTAAGGGGGAGACTCTCTGGGGGCCCTGATGTAAGGGGGAGACTCTCTGGGGGCCCTGATGTAAGGGGGAGACTCTCTGGGGGCCCTGATGTAAGGGGGAGACTCTCTGGGGGCCCTGATGTAAGGGGGAGACTCTCTGGGGGCCCTGATGTAAGGGGGAGACTCTCTGGGGGCCCTGATGTAAGGGGGAGACTCTCTGGGGGCCCTGATGTAAGGGGGAGACTCTCTGGGGGCCCTGATGTAAGGGGGAGACTCTCTGGGGGCCCTGATGTAAGGAGGGGCTCCCTGGGGACCCTGTAAAGTGTATTATTCCTGCGCTACCATGTAGTCAGTATAGTGGTGTGGTGCTGCGCTAATTCTGGTATCTAAACAAATGTATGAGTGCAACCGTGCTACAATGTTGATGAGTCAGAGGCTAGTCACCTAACGTGAACGTGGGGTGTGAATAATCATCAAACACCATTGTAAGAGAATAAAAATATAAATATACTCCACCCAGTGTAAAAAGTGACTAAATTGGGTAAAAGTGTCCGGACTATAAAAATTGTAATAATAGCATTAACATAAACAGTTAAAAGGCATGCAGTGTTTGACTAAAAATATAGTGCATATGTAGGCAAGTGGGTGACTAAAACATTAATAGCACAATATACAACTTCCAGAAAAATAAAAATAAAACAAAAACGTGCAATGTTACACTGTATGTCCGAAGAGATCACAATGCCTGTGGTAATGCAAAAAAGTGTCCAGTGCAAACAATAAGTGCTCAAAAACTGTCTAAAGACATAAATACAGTCCAAAGAAAGGTGACTTGTGTAACAGCAAAATCTCCAATGATTCATCAATCCTCAAAGTACCAAACAGTGAGATGCAAAGCAGCAAACTGGATTCTAAAATCAGTCACTTTGAATAGGTGAGAAGTGTGAAGTGTATAGAGCAGTCCTCTTCATGCAGCGATCCTACACTGGTGGATAATGGCCCCTTACCTTATTATACTGAGGTTACAGCATAAGTCAGTCCCAGGGACAGGCACCTTCCACTGTCAGCAGTGTACGAGCTCGCCGCTCGTTTGGTTATATGCGCCCTCTGCCATTTTTACTGTGTGAGTACCTTCTTTTACCTTTGAATAAAGTTTAGATGTTTTAAAAATGACTACACTATATGGCATCCTTTTTCCCCTTTGGGCCGCCATGCCCCCTGTGGACCTGAGGCATATAGAGACATAGTCCGGGACCCAGGACCAACCTCCATAGGAGCTGCCATAAGCGGTGACTGACTTATGCTGTAACCTCAGTATAATAAGGTAAGGGGCCATTATCCACCAGTGTAGGATCGCTGCATGAAGAGGACTGCTCTATACACTTCACACTTCTCACCTATTCAAAGTGACTGATTTTAGAATCCAGTTTGCTGCTTCCATCTCACTGTTTAGCACTTTGAGGATTGATGAATCATTGGAGATTTTGCTCTTACACAAGCCACCTTTCTTTGGACTGTATTTATGTCTTTAGACACTTTTTGAGCACTTATTGTTTGCACTGGACACTTTTTTGCATTACCACAGGCATTGTGATCTCTCCGGACGTACAGTGTAACATTGCACTTTTTTGTTTTATTTTTATTTTTCTGGAAGTTGTATATTGTGCTATAAATGTTTTAGTCACCCACTTGCCTACATATGCACTATATGTTTAGTCCAACACTGCATGCCTTTTAACTGCTTATGTTAATGCTATTATTACAATTTTTATAGTCCGGACACTTTTACCCAATTTAGTCACTTTTTACACTGGGCGGAGTATATTTATATTTTTATTCTCTTACAATGGTGTTTGATTATTCACACCCCACGTTCACATTAGGCGACTAGCCTCTGACTCATCAACATTGTAGCACGGTTGCACTCATGCATTTATTTAGTTACCAGGATTAGCGCAGCACCACACCCACTTGCTGGCTTACGTCTCTGGGGTCCCTGATGTTAGGGGGGCTCTCTGGGGACCCTAAAGTAAGGAAAGGGGTCTCTGGGGACCCTGATGTAAGGAAAGGGGTCTCTAGGGACCCTGACATAAGGAGGGCACTCCCTGGGGACCTTGATGTAGGGGGGCTCTCTGGGGACCCTAATGTAGGGGGGCTCTCTGGGGATCCTAATGTAGGGGGGCTCTCTGGGGATCCTAATGTAGGGGGGCTCTCTGGGGATCCTAATGTAGGGGGGCTCTCTGGGGATCCTAATGTAGGGGGGCTCTCTGGGGATCCTAATGTAGGGGGGCTCTCTGGGGATCCTAATGTAGGGGGGCTCTCTGGGGATCCTAATGTAGGGGGGCTCTCTGGGGATCCTAATGTAGGGGGGCTCTCTGGGGATCCTAATGTAGGGGGGCTCTCTGGGGATCCTAATGTAGGGGGGCTCTCTGGGGATCCTAATGTAGGGGGGATCCCTGGGGACCCTGATGTAAGGGGGGGGATCCCTGGGGACCCTGATGTAAGGGGGGGGGATCCCTGGGGACCCTGATGTAAGGGGGGGGGGATCCCTGGGGACCCTGATGTAAGGGGGGGGGATCCCTGGGGACCCTGATGTAAGGAGGGTGGCTCTCTGGGGACCCTAATATAGGGGGAGGCTCTCTAAGGACCCTGATGTAAGGGGAGGCTCTCTGGGGACCCTGATGTAAGGGGAGGCTCTCTGGGGACCCTGATGTAAGGGGGGCTCTCTGGCAACCCTGATGTATGGAGGGCTCCCTGGGGACACTGATGTAAGGGGGGTCCTCTGGGGACCCTGATGTAAGGGGAGGCTCTCTGGGGACCCTGATGTAAGGGGAGGCTCTCTGGGGACCCTGATGTAAGGGGAGGCTCTCTGGGGACCCTGATGTAAGGGGAGGCTCTCTGGGGACCCTGATGTAAGGGGAGGCTCTCTGGGGACCCTGATGTAAGGGGAGGCTCTCTGGGGACCCTGATGTAAGGGGAGGCTCTCTGGGGACCCTGATGTAAGGGGAGGCTCTCTGGGGACCCTGATGTAAGGGGAGGCTCTCTGGGGACCCTGATGTAAGGGGAGGCTCTCTGGGGACCCTGATGTAAGGGGAGGCTCTCTGGGGACCCTGATGTAAGGGGGGGCTCTCTAAGGACCCTGATGTAAGGGGGGGCTCTCTAAGGACCCTGATGTAAGGGGGGGCTCTCTGGGGACCCTGATGTAGGTGGTGGATTTCTGGGGACCCTGATGTAAGTGAGGGATCTGCATTCAGATATGTAACGAGATATAGAGATAGATATAGATATATATAGATATATATAGATATATATAGATATATATAGATATATATAGATATATATAGATATATATGTGTGTATGCCCGCCAAAGTGTATGACATTCCTTACTTAGCTGCTATGGGCTCTAGCCCGAGATCTTTTGTAGACCTAGCAATGCCACTGGTGGGGGCCCTTCATGGTTTCTTGCACCGGGGCCCTGAAGAATCTAGTTACGCCTCTGCAGGTTGGTATTAGCGAACGGTCTGCTGGAAGGGTTTGGAGGGCAGGAGGCATCCTGTCGGGGTGCCAGGTGCTCCGCCACACATCATTTTTGAGATTATAAACACTGTAGTATACTTGCATTACAAAACCAATAAGTGTACCATCAATTACAAACACTCTACCTATCTAGTTATTCAGCTAAACTGGACCAATCCTGTTGCCAGTGCAGTTTTTAGGCTGTGTTCGCAAAGGTTAGACACAGATCAGCCCCTATTGCTTTACCTCTCACCTTGTGACTTACAATATTGCATTCTGATTACTGGGGGAGAGAAGATGGAGAAAAAGCTTCCTCCTGCCTGCAGCACACTGACGACATCAACTTATCCTAGGCAAAGTCACTGACTGGAGTTCAAGGATAGCTTTTTAAGAAAATGTGGTGTTTCTGAAACATTGCCAAATATAATAATATGACTTATCAGAAATGTATTCATGCAGGCTTGTAAAGTTACTGCAATATTTTCATCTGATAATTTCCTGTTAAGTCTTTGTAGCCTTGAGCTCTAGATTTTCCAAATCTGGTTCTGGCTGAGAATTACTGTTCAACAATGTTATCTACTTCTCCCTATCCTGCATGGTGTGTGCAGAGAAAATACACCCCATACATCGTGTGTGATCAGGTCAATGGTAATCTCACCTATTTGTTGCCCACATATTTGCAGTCACAGTCCCCGCAGCTTAACAGGATCTCACGTCCACTATGTAAATGGGGAAAAAAAAAAGTTACTGTGCAGAGTCCATACATAAAGAATAATAAGAATAAGAACAGATACTGAATATTACACCCGGCATACAGGACAAGAGAAGAAGTACTGTGCAGAGTCCATACATACAAAAGGACAGTCTTCTCCCTCTGTTCTTCCAGTGTTGACTCAATGCTCTCCCACTGTAATGCTGGGTGCGCCACTACTTATGTTGGCATGGGGCGGGGTCACTGGAGGCCCATCCCTTATGACATCACCGCCCATCATGCCCAGGCAGTGATGTCATAAGGGGCGAGCCTCTGGATGACGTGACACCGCCTTATGCCAATATAAGTAGTGGCACACCGCGCACCCAGCATTAGAGCGAGAGAGAACATTGAGTCAACATCTGGAGAAGACAGCAGAGAAGACCGAGCTCAAAAGAGTTAGAAGACAGCGGAAAAGACCCGGCAGAGCCAGGAGACAGCGGACAGAGGGAGAAGAACTGGAGAGGCCTAGAAAACATCAGCGGAGAAGAACCGCAAGAGGCAGAAGACGTCGCCAGAAGAGGGAGAAGAATTCTGAAGAGAAAAACCGGAGCTGCCTAATAAAATTACTTTAAAAACCTGTGTACTGTGTTTTATTTTTGACACTTTTTTTGGGTGAATGAGTAGGTACAATGTACCCCATACTCATTCACATTGGGTGGGGGGGGGGCAGGATCTGGGGGCCCCCCCCCCCCCCTTGTTAAAGGGGGCTTCCGGATTCCGATAAGTTCCCCACCTGCAGACCCCGACAACCAACAGCCAGGGTTGTTAGGAAAAGGCCCTTGTTCACATCAACATGGGGACAGGGTACTTTGGAGTGGGGGGAGCGCAGGCCCCCCTCTGCCCCAAAGCACCTACTCCCCTATGTTGAGGGCATGCGGCCTGATACAGCTCAGGAGAGGGGGGGCACTCGCTCATCCCCCCCCCCCCCCCCTTTTCTGACCTGCTGGGCTATGTGCTCGGATAAGAGTCTGGTATGGATCTTGTGGGGACCCCCACGCTGTTTTTTTCAGCATGTGGGTTCCCCTTAACATACATACTAGACCAAAGGGCCTGGTTTGCTCTTGGAGGGGGAACCAATGCTTTTTTTTTACATTAGGGGGAACTCCACGCACAAAAGATTCATACCAAACAGTGCCTGGTATTGTCCGGGATCAAAGTTGGATCCCTGTTCATCATGTCGTACAAGTGTGAAAGGGGCCTTAAGCTGTGTAACACATTTGTAATCCACTTCTAAAATGCTTTAAAAAAAAAAAGGTTGTAAAATGCTGCAAAAAAAATAAGCTTTAAAAAATACCAGTAAATCAATACGCCCGGGTGTGAATGGAGCCCAAGTTAATTTAATACAAACAATTGATTCATAGTAGAATAGAACCAATGTGTTTTGGGGGCCATACACACTCCCCTTTCATCACAGCTACAAAACAAGTACAAATACAAAAGAAAGGATTTAAATATAAAAATAATGAAAATAACGAATCCATCTAGGCATCCATCTCAGTAAATGGCAAATTCTAAGATAACAGTATCTTTCTTAGACACAAAAAGGTCACAACAATTAACCAACAGTAAAATAGAATGATATGCCATATCTCAATAAAAGCAGGATAATATTACAGTTAATATATTAAAGTGGTTGTAAATGTATTAAAAAAAAAAAAAAAACATCTCTATACTTACCAGCTCTGTGCGATTGCCTCTTCCAGGATCCCCCGCCAGCGCTCCTGGCCCCTCCTTTGTCCAGTACCCCCCACCGGAAGCTTCTCATGGGGCACTTGTGTGTGCTCTCCCTCCCGAGCCCAGCTGCTGTGTCCATTTACTGGGCCCCACCCCCCACTCCTTTATCACTGACTTTGATTGACAACAGCAGGAGACAATGGTGCCTCCTGGTGACCCAGCAAAGCCAGTGAGACATGGAGGCGAGGGGAGAGAAGATGTGGACAGCGCTGGATCGAATAAAGAGTTTAAGTAAAAAGGGAGGGTAGGGAGCACACTGATGTATAAACATTTTTTAGCTTAATGCAAGGAATGCATTAAGGGAAAAAAAAATAAAAAAAATAATCATGTTTAGGCTTTAGAGCCACTTTAAGTAAAGCTTGCCAATGGAATTAAATGAATTGCTGTGTCTAGGACAGCGCTTCTCAACCTTTTTTCAATCAAGGCACCCTCCAAAATTATAGACAGTCTTGGGGCACGCCATTCTAAACTGTAAAAACATTGCTAATAGGTTTACATAATGCAGCACCATCCACACACATAGGACACCCAATGTTAGAGGTCATTTATTATTCCAAAGCAAATACACTTTTGCACGCTGGTACCGACTAGTATTCCAATGTTTCCCCTCTCCCTCAGGTTTTCTCCATCACTTAGCTAATGTGACCCCAAAGTTGATGGAGAGAGGGTTAACCATTTCCCGCCCGGCCTATAGCAGAATGATGGCCGGGCTGGTTCAGTTATCCTGACTGGGCGTCTGCCGGTGCGCGCCTGTGGTAGCATGCATCGCGGTGATGCGCGTATCAATCTGACACACCGATCTCTGTAAAGAGCCTCCGACGGAGGCTCTTTACCACGTGATCAGCCTTGTCCAATCATGGCTGATCAGGATGTAAACAGGAAGAGCCGTTGATCGGCTTTTCCTCACTCGCAACTGACAGACGTGGAGTTGCTGCTATGCGGACTCCGAGCTCCTCCGCTCCTAATATATCTACATCTCCGATTTACTTATCTCTATGTTTTGGGAAACCTCTTCCCCTTTCCTCTCTTTTCTTATATAGTGCTAAGCCCACTACTGGGTCAAAGTACCCCATTATCAGTGGGTCCTACACTATCCATAGAATTTTTGTATGTGTGTGCTGTAATTGTGGTCTTTTAGCAGCACCACCTTGAATGCAAGCACATTTTTAGGGTGTGTCCCCCAAGTCTGTTGGTTGTATATTGTAAGGGTCCTGACCAGATCCCCCCCTTCATTACCTCTTATTAGTGTCCACCAGTATTATAAGAGGAGTCCTTATAGTTCTCCCATAAAGAGGAGTTTGTCTCCCATGGTTGAGATGCAGGACCTTTCATTCTAATGGATAGTGTAGGACCCACTGATAATGGGGTACTGTGACGCATTAGTGGGCTTAGCACTATATGACCATATGGTGGGACCAATTCCCCATATTTTTTAATATGTTCAGGTGTTTTAAATAGTCTTGCAGGATTTAAATGTCATTTTTTGTATCTCAAAAGCATTCCTTAGGAATTGAGATGGACTCAGGTGAACAAAAACCAAATAAAGCTGCAGTAAAAGGAAACCTAAAATAAAACATGTATCAGTGGCAAAGTAGCTCAGAGTGGAAAGGATCTATCAGCAGATAAGAAAATGCCTGAAGTAGAACATTAGAAGACATCATACCTGGGATTTACTGCTTGGAAAGTTTCAGGAGGACAGATGCACACCTGTGTAAGTGAATGCTGCAAAGGTGAGTGATGTTCTCATGTTGGGGGTTTAAATAGAAGAAAAAGGTGCAGAAATGTGAAAAAGGGGGAGGAGAGCGGGTGCATGGGACCAATGAAGGATTAACACTGACTAGCCCTGAGAGAGAAAGGAAGGAAATTGATTACTTCACACATTTAACCACTTGAAGGCTTTTTCTGGCACTTTTTGTTTACAAGTTTAAATCAGTATTTTTTGCTAGAAGTTTACTTATAACCCCCAAACATTACACATTTTTTTTTTTTAGCAGAGACCCTAGGGAATAAAATGGTGATCGTTGCAATTTATGTCGCACGGTATTTGCGCAGCGGTTTTGCAAACACAATTTTTTTTTTTAAAGAAATACACTTATTTTTAAATGATTTAAAAAAAAAAAGCACACAATAGTTACCGCAATTTTTCTTTAATGTGAAAGAAGATGTTACATCGAGTAAATTGATACCTAACATGTCATGCTTTAAAATCATGCACGCTCGTATTATGGTACCTAAAAATCTCCATAGGTGACGCTTTAACTGGCTTAGCAGGTTCCCTGGTTAGAGCACTAGAATTATTGCTCCCACTCTAACGCGATACCTCACATGTGTAGTTCGAATATTGTTCACATATGTGTGCGTGACTTGCTTATGCGTTCACTTCTGCGCGCGAGCACGGAGGGATGGGGGCGCTTTAATTTTTTTTTAATTTAACTTTTTATTTTTACACCTTTACTTTAACCCCAACACTGCCCGAATGAATGACCAATCTATGCGGTCAAAGGCTTTTTCTGTGTCTGTAGACAAAGTGAGATAAGGTCTAGGGCCTGGTTACAGGCCCAGTAGATAAGATGAATGGCTCTGGGATAGTTATCTCGCACTTCACGGCCTACAATAAATCCCGTTTAATCTGAATGTATGACCTGGGGCATGAGGTGCGATTCACTAGTATCTTTGCCAGAATTTTAATGTTTGTGTTCAGCAGAGATATTGGGCGATAATTCTGCGCTAAGGTAGGTTCTTTGCCCTCTTTCGGGAGTACCCTAATGTGTGCCAACAGGGCTTCTGGGGGAATTTGACTACCCTTGGCTATAAAAATAAAGTAACTACACATAGGGCCAAGTAACAGGGGGAGGAAACATAGAATGAGTATGAGTAACATAGCATGCCTTAGTATACCCGTCTGGGCTGATAAGAGATTCCAGGGTCATCCATTGTTCTTCAGCTAGGGGCGGAATGCCAGACCCAGTCAAGTATGCCTGAATGCTTGACAATCTAGAGGCCTGAGCCTCAGGGGTAACCTTTGCATCTAAAGAGTAAACTTGAGCGTAACAGTCGCAAAACAGGTAATTTTAGAAGAATGAGAGACTGCTTCCCCAGAGGGAGATTGACGTTTATGGACATGTATCTGAGAACGTCATTTATGAAGAGCTCTGGCCAGCATTCGGCCACATTTGTTACCGTGTTTATAATATTTGTGAGAAAGATAACAGCATTACCTGCTAACTTTATGGTCCAGCAGGCGTGAAAAAAGGTCCCTAAGCTCAGTCAACTGTTTCACTGCCTGGGGGTCTCCGTGATGCTTATGCCGAAGTTCAGCCAGCTGAAGGTTGCCCAGGACCCTCTGAAAGTCTGCCTGATGTTCTTCCTTGCTTCTAGATCCCTTTTAAATCAGTATGCCTCGCACCACTGCCTTGTGTCCCTCCCAGACCATCCCCTCACTTACATCGCCGGTAGAGTTTCCCCCCAAAGTAATACATGAGAGTATCAGAAACCCCTGCGACCACTGCAGCATCATCCAGGAGATTTTCGTTTGACCGCCAAAACCAGGCTTAGTGAGTGCCCCGCAGCAAGGTAAAGGAGGTGGAGATCAAGAAATTTGACATGGGATCCATGGATATGATCTCTTAGTTACATAGTTACATAGTTACATAGTTAGTAAGGTTGAATAAAGACACCAGTCCATCCAGTTCAACCTGAGTGAGTGTGGGTCTACAACCCTGACCCTTGTCCCTAACCCTGAACATCGCACACTCACATCAGTCCCTACCCTCAATCCAAGGTCCCCATTCATATACTAGGGCCAATTTTGGACAGAAGCCAATTAACCTACCAGCATGTCTTTGGAGTGTGGGAGGAAACCGGAGTACCCGGAGGAAACCCACGCAGGCACAGGGAGAACATGCAAACTCCAGGCAGGTAGTGTCGTGGTTGGGATTCGAACCAGCGACCCTTTTTTACTGCTAGGCGAGAGTGCTAACCACTGCACCACTGTGCCGCCCTATCTCTGTGCCTTACCCTAGGTTAACACCTATGCATTGTTCAAGTTTTGTATTTGTGATGTGATTTTTGATGTGTTTTGCATTTTTATTTTTCTGTTTAAAACACTGTATATAGTTGGTTGCTAAGGAGGGGGCTGGGAAGCCAGCCGCCGCGTCCTTAACAACCGTTGAGTCATCAGCTGTCAGCGGGCTTCCCCGCTGAAAGTTGAATGTAAAAAGAAAAAAATGGCGTGGGGTCCCCCCCATAATTCATACCAGACCTTTATCTGAGCATGCCACCCCGGTAGTTCAGAAAAGGGAGGGGATGAGCAAGCGCCCCCCCTCCTGAAACATACCAGGCTGCATGCCCTCAACATGGGGGGGTGGGTGCTCTGCGCCCCCCACCCCAAAGCGCCTTGCCCCCATGTTGATGAGGACAAAGTCCTTTTCCCGATAACCCTGGCCGGTGTTTGTCAGGGTCTGCGGGCAAGGGGTTTATTGGAATCTGGAAGCCCCCATTAACAAGGGGACCCCCATATCCCAACCCCCCCTATGTGAATGGGTATCTGGTACATCGTACCCCTATCTATTCACCAAAAAAACTGTGAAATGTTAACAAAATACAAGAGCCTGGTTTTGACAACTCCTTTATTAAATAAGAAGCCCGGAGCCACCTTCTCCCGGAGCCGTCATCTCCCTGTGTCATTTTCTGCTGTGTTTTCCCGCTGAGCTGTCTTTTTCCTCACCGCCGGTGTATACTTCATCACTGCTGGTTACCTGTTAGAAAGACAGTTTCAGCGGGTAACTGGTGGTGACGAAGAAGACAGCGGTGGCGAGGAAGTAGACACCGGCAGCGAGGAAGAAGAAAGCTCCACGGGAGAAGACAACACAAGAAGAAGATGACTCCAGGAGATGACTGTTCTGAAAGAAGCACCCACCCCCCATGTTGAAGGCATGCGGCCTGGTATGGCTCAGGAAGGGGGGGGCAGCTTGCTCGTCCCCTTTCTTTTCTGACCTATCGGGCGGTATGCTCGGATAAGGGTCTGGTATGAACTTTGGGGGGGACCCCACTTTATATTTTTTTAAAATGGCATCGGGGGGTCCTTCCAAATCCATACTAGACCCAAAGGGCCTGGTGTGGACCTGGGGGGGGGCCCACGCCATTTTTTTGCAAATTTTTTTTTTTGTACATCCAGCTTTCAGTGGGGATAACTGATAACTCATCGGTTGTCAAGGACATGGCCCCCTCTTTAGCAGTCAGCTATATAGAGTGTGTTTACAGTGCGTTTAACCACTTCTCTCGCACTATCAACAAGAATTGCGCGGTCATGCAACACTGTACCCAAATGACATTTTTATCATTTTGTTCACACAAATAGAGCTTTCTTTTGGTGGTATTTATTCACAAATTAGTTTTTTATTGTTTGTGATATAAGTGAAAAAAAGAGCGGAAATTTAAAAAAAAACAATATTTTCTATTTTCTGTTTTAAAAGAAATCCAATAAAATCAAATGTTGTCATAAATTTAAGCCAAAATGTATT
Organism: Lithobates clamitans; assembly: GCA_037952925.1. Lineage (NCBI taxonomy): Eukaryota > Metazoa > Chordata > Amphibia > Anura > Ranidae > Lithobates > Lithobates clamitans. Next base: position 651,071 of record JBBGZY010001467.1, read on the forward strand.
CTGCTACATGTCTTTGGTAAAAAAAAATCCTGTTAAGTGTATAATAATTGGTTTGTGTGATCACGGACAGATGTACGCAGATGATCATGTACAGATGTGCGCAGATAATCACCGACATCATGATCATTGGGACATATGATTTTACTGTTACATATGTGGGGAACAGGTGTTTTTACTGTGTGGGGACAGTGTTTTGGGGACATTGTGATTTTACATTGTGTGGGGACATGTGTGGGGACACTGGGCCGGTGATCAGTGTGTAAAAAGCTGTAAAAGACAGCTCATACTCACTGATCACTGGCTGGCTTCAGCGATCCGCTCTCCTCACTGACAACTTCCGTGTGGGGAGAGGAGAGGTGATCGCCTAGCAACCGACTCTCTATTTACATCACATGACGGCAGCGATTAGACACAGCCGTCATGTGATCAGGAGGGCCAATCACAGAGCCCTCCTGCCGATTCGAAATGCGATGTGTCCGGGTGATACGAGCGCATCGGGATTACGCCGCTGCGTGGGCACCCTTGCGCGCGATCCCCCTCCTTCTGAGGGACGTTCCTGAAAGATTTTTTTCCCTTTTCTTCATTACTCTTTTCTCAGTTTCCCTTTATTTTTCTTTGGTTGATAATATTCATTTATAAAATCAGGATACTTTTTCCTTGGACAATCTTGCCTTGTACCTTGTTTCTGGTGAACCTCTAACTCTTTAAACATCACAAGAACCTCCTTTTTAGAACAATGTACAATGTGGAAATTCAGCAATGCTGAACTGACGTCATTCCTGCCCAGCCAATGAAAGCGGCCAGCGTTCAAAAGCCTGAAAATGGCTGCTCGAAAATGTCAGCGGCCGGCGGGAGCTCCAGAAAGTCACATCTCTGGAGCCAAGGTGGGTATAGTTCCACTTGAAGCTATGCATTTGCATTACCTGTTTGCCAGATTATTCTGCGAATACCGAACATTATGGGGCGTTTGCGGGAAATTTGAAAGCCGCGGAACGCTCCATAATGCACTTCGAGATTGCAGTGCATTGGCGTCTTACGTTGTACCCCTACTCATTCACCAAAAAAAGTGTCAAAAAAGTAAAAACGACAGGAGACAGTTTTTGACAATACCTTTATTAAAAAAAAAAGTGTCCTGTGATGTGAATCCATCTTCAATCACGGCGCCGACGGACCAAAAAATAGAAAAAAAAACGGAAAAATTCCGCCTCAATGGGAGGCATCCCCGCGACTGCCGTCTTTTTGCTTTGTCAGCTGTTATATAGGCAAGAGCGGGGCCACCCGGTGATGTAAACGGGTGACTCTGCCCCCTCTGATATCACATGATGTCATAGGAGTTTTTCCGTTTTATTTTTAATTTTTAAGGTCCGTCGGTGCTGTGATTGACAATGGATTTACATTGCGGGACACTATTTTTTTTAATAAAGGGATTGTCAAAAACTGTCTGCTGTCGTTTTTACTTTTTTGACACATTTTTGGTGAATGGATAGGGGTACAATGTACCAGATACCCATTCACATGGGGGGGGGGCTGGGATCCGGGGCCCCCTTGTTAGAGGGGGCTTCCAGATTCTGATAAGCCCTCTGCCCGCAAACCCCCTTGGGTTGTTGGCTAAGGCCCTTTTCCTCATTAACAAGGGAACAATGTGCTTTGGGGGGACCCCAAAGCACCCTCTCCATGTTGAGGGCATGTGGCCTGGTATGGTTCAGGAGGGGGGGCACTCTCTCGTCCCCCCTTTCCTGCGGCCTGCCAGGTTGCATGCTCGGATAAGGGTCTGGTATGGATTTTTTGAATTTTGGCGCGGGGTTCCCCTAAAAATCCATACCAGACCTGAAGGACCTGGTATGGATTTTAGGGGGACCCCCATGCCATTTTTTTTAAATATGTTGGCGCGGAGTTCCCCCTAATATCCATACCGGACCCGAAGGGCCTGGTATGGACTGGGGGGGGAGCCATTTTTTTCAATGATTTTTTATGTATATTGCCAGGATCCGGCAATACATTACAGCCACGAGCAATTTTAAATGAGATTTTTTCCTTTAGGAATGTAATTTTGCTGCGGTTTTGTTATACACATGGGAAAGATGTGCTACAGGCAGACTAAGGGGACCCCGAAGGCATGATATTTAAAGGAATATTACACTTTTATTGTTTCAATTTAAGCATTATTAAAATCACTGCTCCTGAAAAAACGGCCGTTTTTAACATTTTTTTTACATTGATCCATGTCCCCTGGGGCAGGACCCGGGTCCCCAAACACTTTTTTGGCAATAACTTGCATATAAGCCTTTAACCACTTCAGCCCCGGAAGATCTGGCTGCTCAATGACCAGGAAATTTTTTGCGATACGGCACGGCGTCGCTTTAACTGACAACTGCACGGTCGTGCGATGCTGTACCCAAACAAAATTGATGTCTTTTTTTTCCCACAAAAAGCTTTCTTTTGGTGGTATTTGATCACCTCTGCGGTTTTTATTTTTTGCACTATAAGAAAAAGAAGAGCAAAAAAAACCAGAATATCTTTTACTTTTTGCTATTATAAATATCTCAATTTTTAAAAAAAAAAAATAATTTTTTCTCAGTTTAGACCGATATGTATTCTACATATTTTTGGTAATAAGAATCTCAGTAAGTGTATATTCATTGGTTTGCACAAAAGGTGTAACGTCAACAAAATAGGAGCATTTTTAATTTTTTTTATTTTTTTTTACAACTAATGGCGGCGATCAGCGATTTTTATTGGGACTGCGACATTATGGCTGACAAATTTTTGACACATTTTTGGGACCAGTGACATTTATACAGCGATCAGTGCAATAAAAATGCACTGAATACTGTATAAATGACACTGGCAGGGAAGGGGTTAACACTAGGGGGTGATCAAGGGGTTATAGCGGGGTGGCCGGGCCCAGAGAGAGAGCCTGCACATGGGATATTGAGGAAGGGCTGCTACATCATGTAGGCCCACAAGGTACTGGAGTTTAGGAGGAATCTGCCAGCCTTGGAGCACACCAGTTATGGACTTCACCTTTTGAAGGTATGCATTGCACTTGTATTTACATTGCCACAAAAGTTTTCAGTAAAGTTCCTAAACTGTTCTAAGCCTGGTCTGAAGTTACTTAAAGGGGTGCATGATGGTTTCTGGCTTATGTAAGAACTGAGCCTGTAAAGCACATATGGCGTACGTAGCAAGGCCACTACTATATATCTACAGAGCAGCAAGACTTGATGGGCGGAGCCAGGGGTGTGGCTGCCTCCTCCCCTCCTCCCAAAGACTCATTCGCAGGCTGATGCCTTAGCTGAAGTTGGAGAAAGCGGAGAGAACACAGGAGCATCAGGGGCCTTCATCTCTAGGCATGCTGTAAGTAGGGATGAACCAAACACCCCCCGGTTCGGTTCGCGGCAGAACATGCGAACAGACCAAAAATTTGTACGAACACACGAACCCCCTTAAAGTCTATGGGTCTCGAATGTAAAAAATCAAAAGTGCTAATTTTAAAGGCTAATATGCACGTTCTTGTCATAAAAAGTGTTTGGGGACCCGGGTCCTGCCCCAGGGGACATGTATCAATGCAAAAAAAAGTTTTAAAAACTGAGTTTTTTTCAGGAGCAGTGATTTTAATAATGCTTAAAGTGACACAATAAAAGTGTAATATTCCTTTAAATATTGTGCCTGGGGGGTGTCTATAATATGCCTTTAAAGTGGCGCACTTTTCCCGTGTTTAGAACAGTCCCTGCACAAAATGACATTTCTAAAGGAAAAAAAAAGTCATTTAAAACTGCTTGCGGCTGTAATGTAATGTTGCCCCCCCAAGTCCAATACCAGGCCCTTTGGGTCTGGTATGGATATTAAGGTGAACCCCGCACCCAAATTTAAAAAAAAAAGGCGTGGGGCCCCCAGGCCCTATATACTCTGAACAGCAGTATACAGGCGGTCCCCGGGTTACAAACAAGATAGGGACTGTAGGTTTGTTCTTAAGTTGAATCTGTTTGTAATTTGGAACAGGTACATTTTCTAAGTGTAGCTCCAGCCAAATATTTTTAAGCTTTTTGGATTTTTTGGATAACATAGGGAAGGGTTATCATCACCCCTGTAACATTTGTTTTGCTGTCTGTGCCCCTGTTCAGAAAATTTCACCTCACTTTCTGTCCCAATGAGAATTGGATTTTAAAAATTTTGGATTATTAGTGAAACAAGGATTGGTGATAAAGCATCAGTGGAGAGGAGACACCTTTTTCCCATATTAACTCTTACAGGAGAGAATTTCCCTTACTAGGGGTAGATTTCATCTCACTTCCTGTTGTCTCCCTCCGTTTGTAAGTAGGATTAGTTTGTAAGTCGGATGTATATATACCACCTGTATATACTATACGGCCTGCCCTATACACTTTGTGGAAAATTGGGCCTTAGGTGTTGGTGGTACCAGAACACTGTAAGCCCTCACAGTTACTCTTGGTGGGCGCTGGAACGAGCCCTGCTGTGAAATATTATATCAAGAATTGTAATTACATGCCCCTGTTAAACAGGGGCAGAAAAATTGGGCCTTAGGTAGTGGTGCTGGTGCCCTGAACCGAAAATATTCTTAGAAGCTATTATAATGAAAATTGAGGAGGAATAGGATAGTCATTCAGCATAATAGGATAGTCACTCAGCATATGCAGTCTTCAAGGGATCCCACATCCATAGAAAAATCATTCGGTTACATCAGCATCAGGTGCTTGGTAGCTGGTGATCCAAAGATGTAAGTACTCTTTGCAATTCTTGATGTTTTGCCATGCTTATGAAACGGCGAAGAAATAGCCACTGTTACTGCACATACTATTATACTTACTTATTATGAATTTTGTATTATTATACTTTTTTTTCTTTTGGTAATAGAATAAAACAGCATGCCCCAGTTCAGCCCCTGAAGAAGGAAATAAATACTATACCATCTTTCCGAAACATGTCGGGTATACTGTAAAAGCCGGAGGGCTAGACCTTATCGTGTGGCGGTTATGACATTGGTAAGCGAGGCTGCTGCTGACTACTTGTACTCTACTTTTCTTGATTATTCCACTGTTTACCATATACCTCCTCTATAAATTTTACTATAGCATTTGCTTCTTGGCTAAAATTCATTCTCATAAGCAAGGGCTCCTTAACAATCGGCGCCCTCTCTCTTACCAACTAGGCTTTATTAGAGACATTGTCTTTCTATTTACTTTGTAACAAACTCTCCTACCTCCTTGAGTCTTAGATTTTCTACTTTCTTATATCGGAACTCCTCTTAAAATTCTATTCTTTGACAATAGAAATTTCAAAATTGCATTTCTTTCATTGGAATTTAGGCATTTCCTTTTCTTTTGCGTTATTTTAGCACCATTCCCTGCATTTAACACCGTGCAGGTAGTCCAAAAGCTGCTTTAAAGTCACTGTCAACCCCATGGGCCTAAAAATATATCACCTTATGTAAGTATTTACTATATGAGACTTTTGTCCCATTTCCATACCCACTTTAACTAGATACCCGTTTCAGATCAATTAATAATGCTATGATGATTTTTTGTTCTATAGTCTCGCCCTTCTGTCTTCCATGACCATAACTTTGACCATCCCCCTCTTACCTGGAGGTTTCTAGGCGACTGTTGAATCTGACTTGGTTTGTTTTTGGTTGGCAATTTTTTGCTAGGGTGAGTGGTCTTATCTGTGGTGTTTTTCTAGAGATCATGCTCGCCTACAATGTATCAACTTTGATAGCCAATGTAATATTCATAAACGTTTGTTATAATAATTTTTTGTTTCTATATTTGTTTAGTTCGTTTTGTGGATTTTGTTCTGAATTGCACATCCCCTGAAGATGCAATTAGTGAAACATGTTGGGCTAGTGTGCAATGTATTCACCTTCATTTTGGACCTATCAACTAATACGACCACTTTACTATTGTTATTATTGTAAAGATTTATTCTGTATCTTTTAACTTTGTAATAATAAAATGTATTGCTTTTTTTTAAGTTATTACCTTTCTTGCATTCTTACTGGCACCGCAAAAATCCCCTCAACCCCATAGTTCTGTTTCATGATTATCAGGGATGAGGTGCCTGTTTGAAGGGCGTTGTACCATGAACCAGATCAACCTTTTGCCATGTGGAGAATGAAGACTAAGCATGAAGAAGAGTGAGGTAGGGACAAAATTATTGGCAAACCAACAACACACATGTAACATAAGACTTTATTTTTTTTTTGTTCTAATTGTATTTTATACTAACAGTACTTACAAACCACTGGATATTTTATTTTATATGTATTATGTTACCTTCATTTTTAAATTCTTAAAATTGTTGCTTTGTGCATAATAACAATATTCCTGTCTTGTATTGTGAAAAATGTGTTAAATAAGGAAATAAAATAAAAATGTTTCTTGACATCCGAAGGATAGTGAATGTGACCTATGTCACGGAGGGTAGATGCCTCCTGACCTCCAGGTTCAACAACAAACTGGATAGGTACTGCATGTCTCCAGGTACTGGGATTCTCTTGAATAAACAATGGATGCACTGACTCTGTCATTACTCCTTTGAAACCTCTCCCTCTTCTGCTATGTAGGATCTAGATCAGGGGTCAGCAACCTGTAGATCACGGACAGGAGACTGGTAAATCGTGGTGTGGACTTGCTGACCCGCCATCCCAAAGTATCGAACAAAGTGCAATGCTGAGGGACCTCTTGTAAAGTTGGAGCTGTAGTAGGTAGCAAGAGCTGCATAAGCTGATGCTTCCTGTATAATAGTGGCTCCTGTCCCATGCAGAGTGATGCAAACTGCACTCCCCCTCTTATCCCGACTAGTGGTCTCAAGAATGGTGCCAGCAGCAGGAAAGAAGAGATCTTCAGGTCAATCTGACCAGAGGCGGCTCTCTAATTAGGCAAAATAGGCGGCCGCCTAAGGCCTCACAACTCATAGGGGCCCCGCGGGCTCCTAATTTGCCTAATTGAAGAGTCTGCTCTGTAGCAGAGCTCCCTGCTCTATCGCACTGGCTGCTATTTCTTCTCATGCCTGTCCTTGGCCAGCTTCTCCGGGTTCTTCTCTCCTGCTTAATGCAGAGCAGCCCAGCTCAGTGTCCTCCCCAGCCAGAGTCCCGCCCCCCCGAAGTCGGCTACATCCATTCCTTTCTGCAGTGCTCCGGAGATCTGCACACTTCCCCTGCTCTAAGGAAGTTTAAGGACACATGTGCAGCAGCCCTATGAGAGCCGGAGGACACTGCAGGCTTGTCTGCCAGCCCCCCCCCCCATGTCATACACAGATCTCTCTTGCCTTGGAGATAAGCTGATCGCCTTGTCTGAGCTGCTGCTGGAGAGAGCCCAGCCAGGCAACCGTGGATGAATGCCCTGCAGCTTGGATATGGTAAGTGTGCTGACCCCACATCCCCTCACACCATCTTATACCCCACCCCTCCTCCCCTGGGGCCCCCCATCATCTCCCCTGGGGACAGGGGCCCCACCATCATCTCCCCTGGGGACAGGGGCCCCCCATCATCTCCCCTGGGGATAGGGCCCCCCCATCATCTCCCCTGCGGATAGGGGCCCCCATTACCTCCCCTGGGGATAGGGCCCCCCCATCATCTCCCCTGCGGATAGGGGCCCCCATCACCTCCCCTGGGGATAGGGCCCCCCCATCATCTCCCCTGGGGACAAGGCCCCCATCATCTCCCCTGGCAACAGGGACCCCTTATTCTCTGGGGACAGGGCCCCCACCATCTTCTCTGGGGACGGGAACCCCATCTCCACTGCGGTCAGGGACCCCTTCTCACTTGGGGACAGGGCCCCCACCATCTTTCCTGGGGACGGGACCCCCTTCTCACTTGAGTACAGGGACCCCCTTCTCACTTGGGGACAGGGACCCTCTTCTCCGCTGGGGACAGGGCCCCCATCATCTCCCCTGGGGATGGGGACCTCATCTCCCTTGGGGACAGGGCCCCCGTTATCTCCCTTAGGGACAGGGCCCCCATTATCTCCCCTGGGGGCAGGGGCCCCATCATCTCACCTGGGGACAGGGCCCCCATCTCCCTTGAGGAAAGTGCCCCCATCATCTCTCCTGGCTACAGGGACCCCTTCTTCCCTGGGGACAGGGCCCCCACCATCTTCCCTGGGGATGGGGACCTCATCTTTCCTGGAGAAGGGACACCTTCTCATATGGGGACAGGGACCCGCTTCTCACTTGGAGATAAGGTCCCCATCATCTCCCCTGGGCACAGGGCCCCTAACATCTCCCCGGGCAACGCCAACAGGGACCCCTTTTTCTCTGGGGACAGGGCCCCTACCATCTTCCCTGTGGATGGGAACCCCATCTCCCCTCGGGACAGGAAGCCCCTTCTCACTTGAAGACCGGGACTCCATAATCTCCCCTGGGGACAGGGACCCCTTCTTCTCTGGAGGCAGAGCCACCACTATCTTCCCTGGGTATGGGAAACCCCACCTCCCCTGCGGTCAGGGACCCCTTCTTACTTGGGGACAGGGCCCCCATCATCTCCCCTGTGGACAGGGACCCCTTATTCTCTGTAGGCAGGGCCCCACCATCTTCCCTGGGAATGGGGAACCCCATCTCCCCTGTGGACAGGGACCCTTTCTCACTTGGGGACAAGGCCCCCATCATCTCCCCTGGCAACTGGGACCCCTTCTTCTCTGGGGACAGGGCCCCCACCATCTTCCCTGGGGACAGGAACCCCATCTCCCCTGCGGTCAGGGACCCCTTCTCACTTGGGGACAGGGCCCCCACCATCTTTCCTGGGGATGGGACCCCCTTCTCACTTGAGGACAGGGACTCCCTTCTCACTTGAAGACAGGGACCCCCTTCTCACTTGAGGACAGGGACCCCCTTCTCCCTTGAGGACAGTGCCCCCATCATCTCTCCTGGCTACAGGGACCCCTTCTTTCCTGGGGATGGGGACCTCATTTTTTCCTAGGGAAGGGACACCTTCTCATGTGGGGACAGCGACCCCCTTCTCACTCAGAGACAAGGCCCCCATCATCTCCCCTGGGGATAGGGCCCCTATCCTCTCCCCTGGCAACACCAACAGGGACCCCTTCTTCTCTGGGGACAGGGCCCCCACCACCTTCCCATGGGGACTGGGACCCCTTCTCACTTGATGACAAGGACCCCTTCTCACTTGGGGACAGAGACTCCATCAACTCCCCTGGCAACGGGGACCCCTTCATCTCCCCTGGGGACAGGGCCCCCATCATCTCCCCTGGCAACAGGGACCCCTTCTTCTCTGGAGGCAAGGCCCCCACCATCTTCCCTGGTAATGGGAAACCCCATCTCCCCTGCAGACAGGGACTCCTGCTTACTTGGGGACAGGGCCCCCATCATCTCCCCTGTGGATAGGGACCCCTTCTTACTTGGGGACAGGGACCCCATCTCACCTGGGGACAGGGACCCCATCTCTGTGCACTTAGAAAGAGTGTCATGACACCAGCACTGAGATAAAGAACACTGACACCAGCACTGAGAGCATGCCAGCACTGACACCAGCGTTGAGATAGAGGTCACTGCCACCAGCACTGAGATAGAGGACACGGAGATAGAGCACCCTGACACCAGCGTCAGATAGAGGACACTGACACCAGCTCCAAAACACACTGCACTGAGATAGAGTGCCCCAACACCAGCACTGAGAGCACACGGATGCCAGTGCTGAGAAGGTACACTGACGCCAGCTTTGAGATAGAGGAAACTGACACCAGCACTTTAAGGTTCTTAATATATGCAGTTTATACAGGTAATTTGTATCGCTTAATTTTTTTTTTCCATTACGGGTGTGAGTGGGGCCTCATGTCTAAGTTTTGCCTAAGGCCTCACAAAGCCTAGAGCCGCCTCTGAATCTGACGCAACACACTGTTCATAATAGTATAGGGCTGCTCTCACACTGATGTGCAGTGCAGTGTACCTGCAGCTTTCCTGTGGGTTTGCTGCGCTTAGCTTCTATTATATCCTGCAGGTTTGGTGCACTTTCAGAAATAATAGAAGTATATGGCAAAGAAGCCTGCAGTTGCCGAGTGGCCCCATTTACTTAAAGTAAAGTAGCACCCACCGAAAGCAACAGGGGGGCTTAATTCCTGCTGTGGCATGTGTACACCTTTTGGCTGATGCCTCAACTCAACTGCAGGGTTTTACCACTCCCAACTTTACATGTGAACAAGCCTTCAGGGTGCCGCTGCCGAATGCAACTAAGGGCTCATTCACAAGTGCAGCAGGCACTGCTGCTCCTCTGAAAAGTGATTTGAGTGTGTTTTTGACAGGTGGTGAGGAGGCGATATGTTGCCTCCCCACCACCTAATTTAAACCCATGATTACCAAGCAATGTATGTGATTGCGACATGGTAGTATGGCTCTTAGAATCTGTAAATCAGGTGTGAGGAGGTGACACTGTGCCCGGTGATCTTTGACTTCTCCTGTGTTTTTCAAGTAGCTCTCCACCTCTTTAAGGTTGCCTTCCCCTAATCTAGATGGAGGGTATGTCAATGATCTTCATTGCTATGGATTGGCCCTGGAGGATGTAGTACTCTGACCTGGTAATACTCCTGGCAGACATTCTGTGGGCTCTTCTAGATTGTCTGGATGTTTTGCTTCAAGGACTGATCTACCATTCTGATTCACTATCTTTAACGGCATGGCTGTTGAAACCTAGGTTCTAAGAGACAGGGGCATCTCTGAATCAGTGGTTTCTACAATGTTAAAGGCTATGGTGTCTACTACTGCAAGGTCTATAACTGGACATGGAAAAAGGCATATTTCACTTGATTCACAGGACTTCCATCCTATGAGTTTCTCCAAAGGCAAATCTTCTACTACCTCCAGCAGCGTATGGACCAAAGGTTGGCTCTAGCCTCAACTGCTCGTCGACTGCCTAACGTATATGTGTGGCGGCAAAGCGGCCTCCCTGCACTGGATCACGTACCTAGTACATGATCCGGGCGCCCGCCTGTGCTGTGATTTGTCACAGCACAAGCCCATCAGCAGTCCTTGGCCAATGATTGGCCGCCGACACCCACAGATCTGCTCAGCAATTCACGGAACAGAGCTCTGTGATTGGAAACAATACAGAGCTCTGTTGACTGACTGGGGATCTTGCTGTGTTTTTCCCCTGCTAAGCAGGGGGAAAAAAAGAAGATCCTTAGTAAAAGCAGCACACATTACACATAGGCACACATTTACCCCTTTGATTGCCCTGGATGTTAACCCTTTCCAGCCAGTGTCATTAGTACAGTGATGGTGTATAATATGATCACTGTATTAATGTCACAGGTGATATTAGTGGTAGTTAGTCCATTCCCCCATTGTCAGTGTCAGATTGCTCTCCGCACTATCGCAGTCCCGTTATAAGTCGCTGATCGCCGCCATTAGTAGTATAAAATAAATAAATATTCCAGTATATAGCCCATAGTTTTGGTTTATCCGACAGTCATAGGGTTTACAATTTATATAATATACAAGACCATGTGATCACGCTCTGTGAGCCGCCAATACAGGCTGACGTACAGGTAGGTTTAACCGCATCGACGCTGCTTCCCGTCCACCGTTTATAGGCTGTGGACAGACAGGAAGAGGTTAATCAGCTTCAAACAGTTTTTGTTGCAGGCCCTTTGATCAGTGTAGGCACATCTCAGATGGTCTGGACTGCAGGCTCTATATGATGCTGTTTGTCACCCTGATACCATAGGTTCCTCTACAGTAGAACATGTCCTCTGCTTCATGCGGAAATTATAGCTCATCTTCAACGAGAGGTTTGTTACCGCTCTAGTGTAGATATTGGTCAGGAATCAATCCCAGGTTCCAGCTCACCACTGCATGGACAGGAGTATGTGGACCTTGGGTCAAAATTTTCCTAAGGAATCACCCAGTGTTGTGGGTCACCTTATCAAGTACTCTGTTGACATGTGTGACATTTATTTCTAGTTTCTTACTTACCTACATACCTAAAGCGACTGGCATCTTATGGAAACTAGATGAAAACCCAAGGTGCATTATGGAAGGACTGAGGATGCCATCACTGACCCACATCAGCATATGCTAGTTCTGTGATGTCATAAGGTCATATTAATCCGGAAGATTCCAATAGTTTAAGGCCCCCCCTTTGAAAAAATATGTAGATTAAGAGTGTGGACTTTCCTCTGAGTTCTATGTGCTGCATGCATTTTCTTTTTCCTCTAGTTCAGTAACTTCAGAACTCCAAAAGTCAGCGATGCACTTAGTATTTTTAGGAGGTCAGCAATGGCATGCTGCATGTTTGTGTCCATTTTCTTTAAAATGACCCTTCCCTGCAACATACTCACCCTTTCTCATTCCCGAACCACTTTGTCAAAGGGAGTGATGCAAGACACTTTGAAATTCTAGGAATAGATGAATTTGTGACCCCACCCCTCTATTCCATCTGATAGAGCTGTGCCTCATAAATCATCTAGTTCTGTCACTGTTAAAGCATTTGTTAACCCAACACTTCATATTCCTGATAGGTGGCTGCTGTACCATGTTCTTGTATGAGAGTGTCCCCTGTTGTCTTTAAATTGCTTCCATTGTATGAAACCCCCGGTGTTCCTGCCAGTCCCTCTGCTTTCCTAATAAAAACTGACCACACTAAGCAGGAGAGCACACCATAGTCAGTTCTCTAGCTATGCTGGGAACTCAGCCTGCCCTGCTCCAATGATCAGACTTGTCCTGGTTTCCCCCCCCCCGCTGCACAGCCATTCACTGGGAAGCTCAGTGTGCTGTCCCAAATCTTATGCAGCTGAGAACAGAGAGAATGTGATCACTTATAATAAAGGGGAAAAAGGTATTTATAATGTTTTTTTAGATCTATACAAAAATGTTTTGCCTTTCATTTCTGTTTTAAGCTGGCTTGTTTTATATTTCAATGTTTTTATTGAAAAACATAAAGTACAAAATAGTCAGTCATATAAGCAGATTAATATCAAATTGTCAAAGCAATATTCTCCATTACAGCAGTAGTTAAATTCCCATCATCCATTCTCCACCATTTACGGTAACAAGACACAAAAATGTGACAAACATCAAAAATCGGTGGGATCCAATCCTAGCCCCTCAATCATGAGCCAGGTAATCTTTATGTGAGGGAACGGTATAGACCCAGAATCAGTAGTGTATTTAGGTTTTGTGCTGCCCTAGGCCGGACTAAACTCGTAAACCCCCTAATTTAAATATGACCCACCCCTTCCTGTCAAGGCCACACCCCTTGCTGTTTAAGACCTGCCCTGAAATTTTCGAGTGGGGACACTAGTTCTGAGGGCCTGGGGGGCAATGGATTCCCTTAATTTGCATAGATTTCCTCTCACTTCCTGTTTGGCTAGGGGACGGGAAGTGAAGGGAAATCTCTGCAATGGGACAGGGATGGTAAAAAATAAACTGACAGGGGCTATAACCCTCCCTTACTCTATCCAAGATGAAAAAAAAAAGTGTTGCCTATAGTTCTACTTTAAGCACAAATTTCTGATAATTTTATGGAGAGGACTAAGAAGATATAACCATGCCAATGGTGCAGCAGAAAACATATAGCACAGTGAGGAAGGTTTGTGGTCCAGGATCACAGGACAGTCAAAATTAGAAGCACCCCCACCCACAGTCGCGGAATGCCGGCCGCCTGCATACCGGAAGCAGCGCGGCCGCTTTAGACTAATTTGCCTCTCAGCCCTGTCCGCCCCATAAGACTGGGGCTACACTAACAGTGTAGCACAAGCCGGCGGGGACTCTTTCTGTGCTGCCCCCCTGCAAGGTGCTGCCCTAGGCCTGGGCCTTGTTGGCCTAGGCCAGGAAACAGCGTTGCCCAGAATCTTGGGAGGTCCCAGATAAGGTCCCTGCGACAGTCCCAAGTCTCACGGTCATACGTGATCTCATCCGAGATCAGCTGTATTGTGCTAAAAATTCCAAAAATGAAAGAAAAGAACCAAACAAAAAACAGAAGAGAAGAAAGGGAAGTAAGAAACAAAAGAGAGTGAGCTGGAGAGGGAAGGAGAGGGTCGTCCTGGAGCTGAGATATAATCAATCCATGGGTCCCATATTAAATTTCCTGACTTTATTACAGAGAATGTGAGTGAGTTTATCATTGATCATAATCCAATTAGGTTTATTCTTAACCTGGTCAAGAGGGATCATTGATTGTTTCCAATGTCTTGCAATTGTACTTCTCGCTGCCAGTAATATATATTTAATTAATTTTACTGATTGGGGATTTCATCAGGTAATTTGTGAAAGAGGGCAGCTTCAGGAGATCTACGAATGTTTATCCCCGTCACTGAATTGACTAAATTGAAAATTCGAATCCAAAATCTGATTATGAGGGGGCATTGCCACCAAATATGGTGCATAGTCCCCAACTGACCGCAACGTCGGAAACAGTTTGGAGAAGTAGAAGGATGCATCTTAGCTACTCTAGTGGGTACCAAGTACCAACGTAGGAGCGTTTTGTAATTAGCCTCATCCCGAGTAGTATTAATGGAAATTTTGGATAACTGATAAGCAAGATCTTGCCATTCGGTGAGGTCAAAAGTTATATTTAAATCTTTTTCCCATTGGACCATATAAGTCAATTTTGAATCTGGTTCAGTGAGGGAGGTATATATCGCAGAAATCCGACCCCTCTGAAAGCCCCTAGCCTGACAAGGTAATTCAAATGTTGTAAGCGTAAGGGGGCCCACTACTTGGTGAAGTTTAGATCTGGCAAACGATGCAATTTAATTATACCGAACTATTTCACTAGGGGGCATTTGAAACTCATCTTTGAAGTATTGTATCGTGTGCAATTGATTCCCATTCAAAAAGTCTCCAATTCTCAGTAACCCTTTATTGAGCCACCACTGAAACACCTGCGGGGTCAAACCAGGTGGAAATTCCGGATTACAAAAGATAGGAGCAAGTGGTGTATGGGGGGACGACAGGGGACTGCGGTTGTGTGACCAATCCCATATTGTTAGGGAATGTGATAGAGTGGGGCACAGTATAGGTGGGCTTCGATGGTTGGGAAGCCACATTAGTGATCCTATGGCCAATGGATGACAGGCAAGTGCCTCTATATAGACCCAGAGTGGGGACTGAACCTTTAGCCGTGGTATAGGCTAATTGGGCTATTTGTGCCGACTGATAATAGGCCTGTAAATTGGGGAGACCTAACCCCCCCATAGGTTTCGGTGTATAAAGTGTTTAAACTGGCTTGTTTTAAAAGGTGATCGTTTACAATCACTTTAAGATTTAACAAGTTAGGTTGGAGGTTACACACAGCTTTTTTTTCCCCCGGTCCAAGCAGTAGATAAGTGAGGAAAGGAGAGAATGGATGAATTCACAATGACTTGCAGTAAAATGCAGGGAAACCGGATGTACATTTCAATCCATTTTATGTGCATGCAAATACTCATTGATTTACGTTTAGCACACATTAAAATGCTACGCATTTTGTATGTTTCCTGTGACACATCCTGTTTCTGTTTGTGGGTTAGAGACAAAAGTAATGACAAGGCAAAGTTTTTTTTTCCCCTTTACTTGCGTTGTCCTGCATTGACGTGAGTTTCACGCGCGTTGCATTTAAATGCATACATGTTACATTGTAACATGACACAAGTCAACACCACATTGTAGTGTGAATAGGACACATCAAATGTATATAAGACCCCTTTCACACTGAGGCGTTTTTCAGGCGCTTTTGGGTTAAAAATAGCGCCTGGAAAATCTGCAGTCCCAGTGTGAAAACCCTTGGCACTGCGCTGGCAGGACGTCTAGAAAAGTCCTGCAAGCAGCATCTTTGGGGCGCTTTAGGAGCGGCGTCATGCGAAGGGGGTAACGCGGATTAATCCTTCAGTTAGGTCACCCCTGAACCTTTGGGACTTGAATTTAGTCCTGTCTGCGTTACAGAAACAGCCTTTTGAGCCAATACGAGATATTCCCTTGGTCCTTTTTTTTTAATGTTTTATTTTTTAAATTCTTTATTTTTCATGGGTTTCACAATACAATTCATTGCACTCATATAGTGCCAGCTTAATACGTCTTAAGTAAATCTATTCATCTACACATCATATGTTACCTTTAATTGACACTTTAATTCCTTGTGAATTCCCTTTTTCTTTTAACCCATTGCTCCAAAAAAAAATCCCCTTTTACCCCCTCCCTATCCCGGAGTAATAATAAAAAAAAAAAAAAAGAACTCCTCTCGACCGCTTCCTCTCCCCTCCCCTCCATCTCTCCCCACTTCAGTCCATTCTCTCCCTATAGTCCAAATATGGGGCCCATGTTGTCCGGTACTTCTCATCTTGGTCTTTTTATTGTCAAAGTAAGATTTTCCATTTGTTGTATTTCTGCAATTCTGGCCAACCATTGTGCCCTAGTTGGAGAGCTGTCTTTTTTCCACAGAGCAGGGATACATGCCCTAGCTGCTGTTAAAAGGTGTCTCAGCAGCGAGTTTTTAAATTTTTCCGCTGATAACGGGAAATCTAGCAGCAAAAAAGTTGCCGGATTATTTCCCAAGGAGAATCCTGTTATTGTTTTAGTAGTTTCTGCAACCATTTCCCAGAACTCTCTTATTCTCGTACATTCCCAGAAGATATGTAGAATTGTCCCTTCTTCTTCCTGACATCTCCAACATACCTCTGACACCTGGGGGTAAATCCGATGTAGCACATTCGGCGTCCTATACCATCTGGTAAGGATTTTATATCCCCCCTCCTGATATCTGCTTGCTACTGATGCCTTTTGATTAAATACTAAGATCCTATTCTTCTGTTCTTGGGAGAATGATGTTCCTAAGTCTCTCTCCCACGCTTGTAGGAAAGTTCCTAAGCTGATTCTATTCCTGTCAATACAGTATAGAAATAGGACAACGGATGTCTCATTGTTTCTCCCTTCAAACAAATCTCCTCAAACCGGGTCAATGCTCTTACTTCTGTATACATATTAGATTTTGATTTAATAAACGCTTCTAGCTGCATCACTCTAAAAAAAATCTAATTCAGGTGCTATTTCTCTTTCCATTTCTCTTTTTATTAATAAATGATTGTCCCTTGAAAAATGTATGATCCTGCTGAAACCTCTACGTCGTATTGCTCTGAACTTGGGGTCTGTCATTCCTGGCTGAAATGATGGTGTCCCCAGAACTGGGAGCATTGGACTAGGATTTGTCGAGATTGCCGTTTTCTTGAAAATCTTTTTGATCATCCGCAGAGTTACTCCTATTGTTGGGTGTTTCCTCAGTTCAGCTGGCAACTCAGTTTCTGGTATCCATACTAATCCTTCCAATGGGATATCTGTTGCTGCCTGTTCTGTCTGTATCCAGGGTTTCTTATTTCTAAGTCCACACCATTCCATCACTCTGGTTAAATGTGAAGCCTCTTGGTATCTTATTGGATCTGGAAGCCCTATCCCTCCTTTTCCTTTAGGTAGTGATAGTATAGTTCTACGTACTCTTGCTGGTTTCCCAGCCCAGATAAATTTCAGAAATCTTGATCTAAGATCTCTTAAAAAGCTTGGAGGAATTTTAATTGACAAGGTCTGTATTAAATACAGAAGTCTTGGCATCACATTCATCTTAATAATATTTGTTCTCCCGAACCATGTAAAAATCTCTTTATCCCATCTCGACAAATCCAGTTTGATCTGTCTAGCCATTGGTATGTAATTAAGTTCAAATAATTCCTTCAGATTTTTTGATATTTTCATCCCTAAACGGCTTATATACGAGTTGGTCCACCTAAATCCGAATTGTGTGGTTACCAACTGTAAAAGGGGTGCCTTTATTTCTATCCCCATTGCTTCAGATTTCCCGTAATTTACTTGAAAAATTAGATATTTTCCCATATTCACGCAGCTCCATCAACAAGGATGGGAGAGATATGATTGGAGAAGTTACAAAGAAAATTAAATCGTCCGCATACGCCGCAAGTTTCTGTTCTTCTTCCTTTATTTTTATCCCCTTAATATTCACATTAGCCCGTATTTTCCTTAGGAAAGGTTCTATTGTCAAAATAAAAATCAGTGGTGAAAGAGGGCACCCCTGTCGTGTTCCATTTTGAATAAGGAAGGACTCCGAGGTTCTATCATCTATCGTTACTCTAGCACTTGGTGTAGAATATAAATTAGAAATCCATCTCATCACCCCCTCCCTTAAGCCTATATGTTGTAGTACTGCCTTTAAAAAAATCCAGTCTACCCTGTCAAAGGCTTTTTCCGCGTCCGCAGAGATTATCACCATTGGTTTTTGCTGCCTTTGTGCAAGGTGGATCGTGTTCACCACCCTCTGTGTATTCTCTCTTCCTTCCCTCTACTGGGTAAACCCCACCTGGTCTGGATGGATTAGACCCGGGATATAATCTAGCAGTCTCGTGGCTAAAATCTTTGTAAATACTTTTAAATCCACATTCAGCAGTGAAATAGGTCGGTAACTAGAGCATTGGGAGGGATCTTTCCCCTCTTTCGGAATCACTGTTATATGTGCTAGTAATGTTTCTATTGGGATCTGCATCCCATCTCGTAGTGAATTATAAGCTGCTATGAATCACGGGGCTAATTCCTCTGCATATTTTCTGTAATACGACAGGGTGTACCCATCTGGGTCAGGGGCTTTGCCCACATTCAATGATTTTAACGCCGCTATAAATTCCTCTGTTGCCCTTGGTCCTTTTGACAAGGAAATTAGTTTTTCTGGTTGTCATATCTTCTGCAAGAAGAGTATCAGAGTTGGCTGCTCTTTCTTGTAAAGAGCCATATTTGATTATTCATAAGGATAAAGTTGTATTACGTCCTCATCCTAATTTCCTACCGAAGGTAGTGTCAGGTTTTCATTTAAACCAGGATATTGTTCTGCCTTCACTTTTTCCAGAACCTCGTTCTGTGGAAGAAAGGTCACTACATTCTCTTGATGTGGTGAGAGCAGTCAAGGTCTACTTGAAGGTGACTGCTTAGATTCCTAAAACGGATGCTTGCTTTGTGTTGCCAGAAGGTACTAAGAGAGGACAGGCAGCATCAAAATCTACTATTTCTAAATGGATTCGCAAGTGATTGTTCAAGCTTATGGTTTAAAGAGGAAAATTCCACCTTTTCATGTTAAAGCGCACTCCACCAGGGCTGTTAGTGCTTCTTGGGCAGTGCATCACAAAGCCTCCATGGCTCAAATCTGCAAGGCCGCAACTTGGTCTTCAGTCCATACATTTATCAGATTCTATCAAGTAGATATAAAAGGTCATGAGGATATCGTCTTTGGCGCAGTGTACTGCAGGCAGCAGTATAAGTCCTCTAGTCTCTTAGTGCCCTACATTTGTTGTGTCTCCCTCTCCTCAGTTGGCATTGCTATGAGACATCCCACATCAATGGGGCAGCGCCTCAGCAGCGGCACTTTGCGGGGGACTTTTAACCCTTTATTCGGCCGCTAGCGGGGGTTAAAAGCGACCCACTAGCAGCCGAAAAGCGCCTCTAAAATGACGGTAAAGGCCATGTTGTCAGTGTGAAAGGGCTCTTAAGGTTAGTCATTGGACTTAGTCCACAGAACACAGAGTTGGTTATGCAGTATGAGGTTTTTTTTTATTTATTTTGCTTTATTGCAGTACAAGGTGTTGGGTGTGTGAACCTCATCTGCCTCTGGGATATACTATTGCTCCTCTGCACCATCGGCTTATACCTTCCACTCTCTGCTTTAGGTGAGTTTTTGAACTTTTGATTTTGTATCTCTACACACCGTTTATGTCCATTTCAAATATATGTCCAAACTTTTGGTATAATTATGACTTTGTAGGCTGTGAACCGCCTGTAATGCCGCATACACACGGTCGGACTTTCTAGAAAGCTAGGTCCGACGTACTTGCCGCCAGACTTCCGGCGGACTACCGCCGGACTTTCTGAACGGCCGGACTTGCCTACACACGGCCGGACTTTCCGGAATCCGGTCTTCCCGACAGACTTCCGCCGGACTTTCAGAATGAACGGACTTTCCCACACACGGACAAGTCCGTTCATTTTGAACGTGACTTGGGTACGACGGGACTAGAAAAGGAATTCAATCTCGCCGCTTTTTTTGGCGAGATTGAAACCTTGCGAGCCCCGTCGCAGGCCCTTAGGTCTGGTATGGAACTTTAAGGGGAACCCCCTACGCCGAAAAACCGGCGTGGGGGTCCCCCCAAAATCCATACAAGACCCCGATCCGAGCACGCAGCCCGGCCGGTCAGAAAAGGGGGTGGGGACGAACGAGCGCCCCCCCCTCCTGAACCGTACCAGGCCGCATGCCCTCAACATGGGGGGGGTGCTTTGGGGGAGGGGGCGCCTTGCGGTGCCCCCCCCACCACAAAGCACCTTGTCCCCATGTTGATGCGGACAGGGGGCCTCTTCCCGACAACCCTGGCCGTTGGTTGTCGGGGTCTGTGGGCGGGGGGCTTATCGGAATCCGGGAGCCCCCTATAATAAGAGGGCCCCCAGATCCCGGCCCCCCCACCCTATGTGAATGAGTATGGGGTACATGGTACCCCTACCCATTCACCTAGGTAAAAAGTGTCAATAATAAAACACAACACAGGTTTTTAAAATAATTTATTAAACAGCTCCGGGGGGGGGGGTCTTCTTCCGTCTTCGGGGGTCCCTCCGGTTCATCTTCTCCCGGCGTCCGGTTGGTTCTTCTCCGCTCTCCGGCCTCTTCTCCCGGTGTCCCAGGTCTTCGGCCGGCCCCTCCGCTGTCTTCAGGTAGCTCTATTGCCAGCGGAGGTCCGGACTTCTTGGCTTCTTGGCTTCTCTTCTCTTCCCCCAGATGTTGACACGACGCTCTCTCCGGCTGGACTGGTCTCTGAGGGCTGCGTTGTGACTTATATAGGCGGAGACCCCGCCCCCATATGATGTCACAGTCCCTGGGCATGCTGGGACTGTGACGTTTTAGGGGGCGTGGTCGACCACGCCCCCTAAAACGTCACAGTCCCAGCATGCCTAGGGACTGTGACATCATATGGGGGCGGGGTCTCCGCCTATATAAGTCACAACGCAGCCCTCAGAGACCAGTCCAGCCGGAGAGAGCGTCGTGTCAACATCTGGGGGAAGAGAAGAGAAGAGAAGCCAAGAAGCCAAGAAGCCCAGAAGTCCGGACCTCCGCTGGCAATAGAGCTACCTGAAGACAGCGGAGGGGCCGGCCGAAGACCTGGGACACCGGGAGAAGAGGCCAGAGAGCGGAGAAGAACCAACCGGACGCCGGGAGAAGATGAACCGGAGGGACCCCCGAAGACGGAAGAAGACCCCCCCCGGAGCTGTTTAATAAATTATTTTAAAAACCTGTGTTGTGTTTTATTATTGACACTTTTTACCTAGGTGAATGGGTAGGGGTACCATGTACCCCATACTCATTCACATAGGGTGGGGGGGCCGGGATCTGGGGGCCCTCTTATTATAGGGGGCTCCCGGATTCCGATAAGCCCCCCGCCCGCAGACCCCGACAACCAACGGCCAGGGTTGTCGGGAAGAGGCCCTTGTCCTCATCAACATGGGGACAAGGTGCTTTGTGGTGGGGGGGCACCGCAAGGTGCCCCCTCCCCCAAAGCACCCCCCCCATGTTGAGGGCATGCGGCCTGGTACGGTTCAGGAGGGGGGGGCGCTCGTTCGTCCCCACCCCCTTTCCTGACCGGCCGGGCTGCGTGCTCGGATCGGGGTCTGGTATGGATTTTGGGGGGACCCCCACGCCGGTTTTTCGGTGTAGGGGGGTTCTCCTTAAAGTTCCATACCAGACCTAAGGGCCTGGGATGCCCCCCGCGCTCGCCGCAATGGGAAAATTTGTTTTTCCTATTGCAGCGAGCGCGAGATGCAGTAACCTGCTCCTCCGTCGTATCTGGTCCTTCGGACTAGCATACAGACGAACGGGCTTTCCGTCAGGAACTGAGTCCGGCGGAGGTACGACGTAAAGATTTGAAGCAGGCTTCAAATCTAAAGTACGTCGGATTTCCGCCCGAAACGGTCCGTCGGAAGTCCGATGGAGACCACACACGGTCGGATTGTCCGCCGGACTTGGTCCGGCGGCGTCCATCGGACTTTTGCAGGTGAAAAGTCCGACCGTGTGTACGCGGCATAAGACTCCTCTTGCAGCCACCTGGATCCTGGTGTTGTGCCCCCATGTCTTTGGGCTGTTTTGGACGGTACCCCCCTTCTTCCTCCATCTGGGACTGGACACTATATAGGCTCTGGCTGTAGCTCCATGCATGGGAGTACTCAGTACTTATGATATATATATTCTCTTATGATTACTGTATGAATTTTGTCATTAACTGTTGTACATCTTTCAACATGTATAGGATCCGAGGAAGCCTATTGGCGAAACGTGTATAGATCCACTCCTGTACTGGGCCCCACCTATGAAAAAATCTTTACTATTATATTCATATATGTGTTAGATTGTACCGGGCCATTTCTGTTACAGGTTTCAGCACACTCAGATCTTGCCCCAATATACATGTGGGGATGCAGCCTATTCTGTCTGATTAATTTGGGTTTCAACTTTTTTATGCTATGACATTTTTAACCGATTAAGGTTGTTAAAAAAACTTTTGTATTTTTATATACCTTTGGAGTACTCATTTCCTTTATTTGGGGTTAAAAGTGGCAACCAATAAAGTCCATTCAATTTTTTTCTTTTGGTAGAAAACACATTTAAAAGATGGATCTCAAACTACTGTTGATTTTTTGGGGGCAAAAAAGAAACCAATTCGGGGGTACCTCCACAACTTCGGTAATTAGTTTAAAAAAATTAGGAAAAGAAACGGGAAAGGGCCAAGTAGTTTAAATGGAGGACCAAACCATGGTATTCATATGCCATATAGACTTTATTAAGGCAAAAAATATATAAAGTAAGAAAAAATACCCTCTAAGCACCATAAAATAGTGTTTAAAAATGTTAGAGATGTCGTCACTCTAAAATATTGGACAACCAAGACATAGCTGTAAACATGTAGAAACCGCATAACACATAAATCACATATATCTCCATGTATCAGAAAAAACGTCGTCACTCTAAAATATTGGACAACCAAGACATAGCTGTAAACATGTAGAAACCGCATAATACATGAATCAGGTATATTTCCATGTATCAGATCCACAATGGTCTATAGGTGGATTTTATCCTGAACACAGAGCCATACTTGTCCCTTTCGAGCTGGTTGTATGCTACATGTGTCAAAGATTTCCACAGATGATGACCAATTGAAGGACTAATTGTCCAGGGCTTCTCACTTTTTGGATTCCCACTTCCCGTCCCCAGGTGCACAGAACGGATTTATATTGGACCTTTTGGAATTGGCATTGAAAAACAATTTCTTCCAATTCAAAGGCTCATACTATCAACAAACAAGGGGAACTGCCATGGGAGCACCATGGGCGCTTGCGTATTCTTGTTTACACCTGGGGTGGTGGGAGAAGGTGGTCTTTGCCTCGCCTATGTACCTGGGCCACGTTCGGCTGTGGCACAGGTACGTAGATGATGTGTTCATGCTATGGGAGGGCACCCAGGAGGATCTCTCTCTGCTCATGGATGAGTTGAACCAAAACACCAGAAACATTAGACCAACTTCAGTAGCAGCCATATGAGAGATCTCTTTCCTGGATCTACTGATCCATTTGGAAAATGGCATTCTTAGCACCCAAACTTTTAGGAAGAGCACAGCGGCTACTACTCTGCTTCATGCAGATAGCCATCACCCCAAGTCTCTGATATGTGGCATCCCAGTGGGCCAGTTTCAATTGTTCAAACAAATTAGACTTTAGACGGGAGGCCAAAGAAATGTATCAGAGATTCAGACAGAGAGGCTACTCACATCGTAACCTAAGAAGAGATAAAAAGATAGCCAGTATTAAATGTAGAGAACTAATCAAGCCCCATAGTACACAAGAAGCAACAACGGAGGGTCCTGTTAGAATTATCACAAAATTTTGTACACAGTGAAAAAAAACACCTGAGCAAGATAATGAACACTGGCATGTTCTAACACAATGTAAGGACATTAGAGCTATAGTCGGACCTTGACCCTATCTTGTGGCTAAACATGCAAGTAATATCAATGATACTCTGGTTAAATCAGAATTTACCAAAACCACAAATAGGAACTGGCTAACCAATCTACCACAACTTACACCAGGAGCCTCAAACTGGCGGTCCTCCAGCTGTTGCGAAACTACAAGTCCCATGAGGCATTGCAAGGCTGACAGTTACAAGCATGACTACCACAGGCAGAGACATTATGGGACTTGTAGTTTTGCAACAGCTGGAGGGCCGCCAGTTTGATACCCCTGACTTAGAGGGATGTTCAGATGTGGACATTGTGGTATCTGCAGATATGTGGAGTGCTCGGATGTCTTCACCGACTCTGATGCTGTTAATAAATACAAGATTAAACAATTTATTAATTGCTTCACCACTAGAGTGCTCTATATCTTGGAATGTCCCTGTAGGAAACTATGTCAGTAAGACAAAACACCAATTGTGCGTTAGGATCGCTGAACACGTCAAGAGCATTAACCGAAGGGAGGACAATCCTATCGAACAACACTTTGCAATACATCATGGTGCGTGCACGAAAGGCCTTTTTTGCCCTAAATCTTTTGACCAGAAGAGGGGTTTTCCATACAATCCTTCTGAGAAGAGAAAAGGCCTGGATATTCAGGCTAGGAAGAAAGACCCCTAAGGTGTTGAATAAGGAATTGAGCCTCAAAGTGTTCTTGGAAAAATAATAAACTAATATCTATGCCCCCTGAATCACTGTGCAAAGTCAATCCCTTTATTAAATAAGTTAGGTTCTGAGATATTGGACATAGATAGATAGATAGATAGATAGATAGATAGATAGATAGATAGATAGATAGATAGATAGATAGATAGATAGATAGATAGATATTCACATATGTATACCTCAACTGTTACAGCATGGCCCCTATACTCCAATTAAAATATATAATTTCTCTCCCCTCCATAGGTACTCTGGTTCACTCTGTCATATTCCCCTCATTCAACAATAACACAATAAAATTAAGAACTATTTTTGCCAATCGACCTTGGTTCCGCTCTCGACTCTCTTTGGGCGGTCTTTTGGTTTTTCACCGTTCTTAATAGAATCTGATAAGTCACAATACACGAAAATACAGGGTTAAAGAAATGTTTATTTAATCTTTACTATGTTCTGCCATTCTTTAAATGGCCGCTAGATGTCTCTGCTGCGGCACTTAAGGACGTGATTCAATTTAATCGGGGATTCCCCAGGCTTTAGAATGAACGTCTTGTCAGTCCTTCAACATCCTGATGAAACAAACGTAAGGGTTTGTGAAATGCATCGACTTAAGCAGTGACACCAGGACGCCTAGCTGTATGTCATGCACCGTTGAATAGAGGCAACACAGAGCGCAGCTCTTTTTGCTGAAGACGTGACGCCGTTGATTTCTTTCATGGGGAATTCCGTCTGAGTTCCAAAGGACTGTGACCCTTATGTCAGTTTGTGGACACTGGACTCTCCAAACAGCCTCAGGAGGACAGTCAGTCTGACTGTAAGGTTCTCACGGAATGTTTACATTGAGCCGCCCCCCAAATTGAGGATTACCTATCCAGGATATCCGGAAGCCTGTGTATATGCTGGAGAAACTAGACAGCTGCACGGAGGTAATCTACTAAGGTTCAATCTCTGCAGTGGAGTGTGTTTAAACTGACCAGCCTTTCACATGGTAATCTACCCGAGATATGTGGAAATTGTATGTACAGGGGATTTCCCTGAATTACTTTGATCTGTCCATATCTCCTACACGAGGCCTAACCTGGGATTCTTGGAAAAAATTTCAATCCACATCTGTTTATAACGAACTTATAACGCAAACCTCTTAAACCTCTTGTCTAAGCTTAGCCAACTACACCTTAACATATCATTCCCTTTTGGTGTGTAGACATGCATGCCAGCAACAACCCCCCCCCCCCCCATACCCCCCCTCCTACCCTCTGTTTTCTTACCTTTCTTATTCTCCTACTCTCTCCTCTTTCATATAATTTCTCTTAATTGTATTTCTTCTGCTTTTATTTATCTCTCAGTTTCTATATACCAAAGTAAGGATTTTTCCTTTTTATATTAATTTTGTTTTTGTTTCAAGTGCTCACAAAGTATTAACCCTATGCTATACTAACACTTTGTTAAGCTTCTGAGCCAATTATTGGAGGGTTAGCTTATAACTACTCATTGAAATCTGTGAGTGCTGAAACTCTTGTTTCTGTGTTTTCAAGAATGCATTCATTCTGAGATATATGTATATCTTTGTTATACTTCACTTTAATAAAAATATATTAAACAAAAAAAAAAAAAAAAAATCTCCTACACGAGGCTCTGTGGATGTGGGCTCCTCTGGTATATTATCCATCTATGACTCAATCTAAATCTGTTGCTCTGTTAGAAATCTGACATACACTGGATCCTGATTTATACTGGATAGACTTTCTAGAGCTAAATGGATCCACCCAATCTCGGACACTGGGACTAATTTAATCCATGTATGTGTCTATTGGCTCTTTCAACACAATTTTTTAGGACATTTTTCTCAATTTGAAATCACAGCAATGACACTTCATTCAACTGGATTTTTCTAAACGGGATCCCCATTTCATACTATACAGTTGCTGAGCTATTTGCACTAATTCCTAAGGACTTCCTTTTAATAACCTTTATATAACTAATTGGTATTCAGCTGAAGTCCCATGCTACTGATCTCAATCAGTGGTGTACTATTTCCTCAGGTATTAGGAAGCCCTGGACAAGCAGTCCTTCAATTGGTCGTCATCTGTGGAAATCTTTGACACATGTAGCATACAACCAGCTCGAAAGGGGCAAGTATGGCTCTGTGTTCAGGATAAAATCCACCTATAGACCATCGTGGATCTGATACATGGAAATATACGTGATTCATGTATTATGTGGTTTCTACATGTTTACAGCTATGTCTTAGTTGTCCAATATTTTAGAGTGACGACGTCTCTAACATATTTTTAAAACACTATTTTATGGTGCTTAGAGGGTATTTTTTCTAACTTTATATATTTTTTGCTTTAATAAAGTCTATATGGGAAAAGAATACCATGGTTTGATCCTCCATTTAAACTACTTGTCCCTTTCCCGCTTCTTTTCCCAATTTTTCAACTTTTTTCTTTTGCTCTTTACATGTAATTTTGGATGTGGTGCCACATCAAACGTGGTCTGTCTCAATTTGCACCACATAAACAATGATTTGTGTCTATGCGTTGATCTGCATTTTACAAGTGCGCTTAAAACACTCAATCAATGCACTCGTGTGAATTAGCTCTATATGTTGCTGGGGAAGGGTGGGTTAAGCAACTCTTTTTTTCTTTGCACTACATGAACTTAGGCTCCATTCAGACTTGTATGACTCCAAAGTTGTGAGGACTTTGAGGCAATGGATGGGTGCAACTTGTATACGACTTTGGCTTTGACCAGTCATAATGGACAACTGTTGCACAACTATTGGATTGTATACCATTCAGGTACGACTTTAATGCAACTTTTGAGGGTTAACATTGAAGTTTATTTTCCTCCACGTTGCATTAAAGTCAGACCAAAGTTAACTAAAAGAAAAACAGAAATAGAAGGTGTGATATCTGTTATTCCACACCTTGGAAGATCTATTAGCACTGGAAGTGACTGTTTTTTGAACCCCAAAGGTTACTAAACCCAGTTTTTAACATACTGTTGGACAGGTTAATTCTGTTGGTTAGCAGACTGGTTGGTGAGTTGAGCTGGGAATTTTCTCTTGTTTTGCCATTCATGCATTTGTCCTTTCATGTGCTTCTTGCTGTGAAGGTCAGTTATAGGTGGAGGCAGGGGCCATCTCTTTGGTACTGGTGTAAATTTGATGAGGTGAACACACTTGGCACCTTTGCTGCCATTGTGCTATGTGTCCAATATGCCCCCGTGCCTTTTGAGGATTTGGCTACCTCCTGGCCCACCTGCCCCTTACTTATCCATTAGAATGCATGTGCTTCCATTGTGGAGACCCTCAAAAATTTAGAAGGTTAGGACTGCAGGTGATACAAGGTGCCGTGAAAAGGCCTTGCAGCTTACGAATGCGTTTGCAAATGTGTGCC
Source organism: Lithobates clamitans (assembly GCA_037952925.1). Classification (NCBI taxonomy): domain Eukaryota; kingdom Metazoa; phylum Chordata; class Amphibia; order Anura; family Ranidae; genus Lithobates; species Lithobates clamitans. The sequence continues at coordinate 679,176 of JBBGZY010001467.1, forward strand.
AACTAAACCCCAGTTTTTAAAGCAGACTGTTGGACAGGTTAATTCGGTTGGTAAGCAGACTGGTTGGTCAGTTGAGCTGGGCATCTTCTATGGTTTTGTCTTCCAACCCTTATCCCTCCCAGATTACCCAATAACATTCAGTATATGGGGAAGGTGGTTAGGCTACCAGAGCATCATATTGATTCTTAGAAACATTTATGGGCTTATTCAATAAATAATGCGAAGCTGAAAGTATAGTAGTACATAGCAAGAATTCACAATTTACTTTGCTAAAGCAACTCAGCAGGTGCCCATTCAGAATGGTGCACTGTAAATCATTTTACCAAGTGTTCCCGCAATGCATGACAATGCAGGTACCGTGCTGTAGTGTATTACTGTGCCATTCATTTGTAGTACTGTGTGTTGCAATTAAAAAGAAGGGACAAGAGCGTTTTTTTGGGTTGTCATGCATTGCCAGCCCTTTTAGAATAAATGGATGCATGTTTACATGCTCCTCAACACAGAGTGGGCTTAGTGACTGTAGGTACTACAGTTTTCACTGAGAGCTTCACGGCAACTGGTTGTTGAATAAGCATAATACATTACCCATTAGATTTGTAGAATAAATAAAAGTCTGAGGATGAGAGTCATGCTTTATTGACACTGGTACTGTAGTATCAGAACAATGACAGAGTAATGTTTCATATTTCCGCTGCTTTGAATTACAAATTCTTAGACTTCTTATAAAAATATAAAAAATAGAAAAATCAGGTTAGCAGTGCCCTTCGACACTAGAAGAGGAAATGAAAACATGTCACATTCACGCAGTTGGACCCTAAATGTCTATAGAGACGCTGCAGTTGGTGAGTCGCGGACCATACCAGCCGGCCCAGTTCATAGTGTCCTTCCCGCCATGCTGAAAAGATATATAGCGCACTCCTGGTCCATAGTTACTGAATGTGTGTGTTACCTAAATGGGAAGAGAAAGTAGAGAAAAGTCTTAACATAAAATTGAATTAAGGGTTGCTACACATACAACTTATGTAGAAAAGGGTTAAAATTAATAGGAAATTATATATATAGTTAGAAAATTAAGAAACGGGGCACTCTGGGGGAATAAACTAAAGCACCACTTCGGCCGGGGGGGAGGGGTGGGGGGGTTAAAAACAAGAGTCTGGTGGTCCTAAGATGTACAGTTCAGCAGCACTTCAAAGGAGAGGGAAGCAGCTCTCTGGTAGAAACAAAAGAGAACAGCAGAAGGTGCTTCTAAGTGCAGTATAAACAAGTATTTATTGCCTCAAGGAGATAAAACTCACAGGAACCAATAGGTAGAAAGGCTCATCTGTGTAATAGAAGTCACTGAGTCCCAGTGGTGTCCAAGAGACATCCAACGGGTGTCCGGCAGGTTCTGTCCATGTATGATATCTGTCAGGTGGCGGCGCTGAGGATCCGGAGCCAGCCAGCAAGGAAGAACCATGGAAGCTGGAAGAGCAGTCGCCGCTGTGAGAACCAGCGTGGAACGTGGGACCCAGAAGCGGGGCGGAACGCGTTTCGGAGCAGCCTATTGGCTTCCCCTTCATGCTGGGCAATAGGCCGCTCCGAAACGCATCCCACCCACTGCTGATGTCACTTCTGGGTCCCGCGTTCCACGATTCTCCCTTGCTGGCTGGCCCCAGATCTTCCATCAGCGCTGTCGTCTGACAGAGAATACCATACATGGACAGAACCCACCGGACACCACTGGATGTCTCCTGGACACCACTGGGACTCAGTGACTTCTATTACACAGATGAGCCTTTCTACTTACTGGTTCCTGTGAGTGTTTTATCTCCTTCAGGTAATAAATACTTCTGCCTTCTGCTGTTGCCTAATGATACAAAGTTGTCAGAACTTTGTGTGTGGAAGATTGCAGCTCATCTAGAACATTCTATGTCAGAGTTACCCTGTCAGTGAGTGTCAGGGGTCACACCCCATTCACACAGGGGCAACACGACTTGCAGGTCGCCTCAGCGAGGCGACCTGCAAACGACTGCCCGGGCGACTTGCAAAACAACTTCTGTATAGAAGTCTATGCAAGTCGCCCCAAGTCGCCCCAAGTCGCCCCCGAAGTCGTACAGGAACCTTTTTCTAAGTCGGAGCGACTTGCGTCGCTCCCCTTAGAACGGCTCCATAGCACAGAACGGGAGGCGACTTGTCAGGTGACTAGGTCGCCTGACAAGTCGTCCCTGTGTGAATGGGGTCTAAGAGTATACTACCATGGTGCTCGTTTGTGGGGGGGGGGGTCAGAGTATAGTACCATTGGGGGGGGGGGGGGGAAGGACACAGGCATCCAGCCTTCCTAAAAGTGTTGACACCAAAGAGACTGAGAGCTGCAATGGAGGAAAGGGTTGCTACGAGTGGTGTCAAAATATCAGAATTTGTTCAAACATGAGATTTTAGACATATTGATGTGTCAAATGTCATCAGCAACTCTTCACGTAAAGCAACATTATGGAAGGATCTGTGAGGAATTGGAACATTACATAATGCCATTGGCCATCAGAACGTTGCGGTAGGTTCACGGGCTGTGGGTGAAATTCCTGTAAGGTTTTCTTGTCTGCAGAAAGCAGTCGGACCAACAACTCATATTGGCAGCTACAGTCCTTCCTAGCCGCATACCTGAGGGGAAGAAAGTTTCATAGGGCGTTATCACAACTTTGAGTTATACAAGGAGACTACAGCTTAGCTATGATATTTTATGAAACTTTTAACCCCTTCCTTCCCACCTAAGGGTAAAACAAATCTAAATGCCTAAGCACAATTTTGCAACTTTGATATGTGTTAGTAAAACTGTAAATATCACAACTTTGTGCATCCAGGTGGATTATACCACATTTTTTTTTCAGGAAAAAGTGGACTTTCATGTGGTGGTAAATGGTAATGGATTTCTCTTGATTTTTTTCAAAAGAAAACTAGCCCAAAATAAAAAAGTAAAAAAAAAAACACTTTATAAAAATTTAGCTGCATATTTCTTGCTACTACCATATTTTACCACCAGAGAACCACCAAGAATGCAACATAGCAAAAGAAAAAAAAAAAATCCTATGGGCGTTTTGACGTGGCTTCTGCCCTGCAATGTTATGGAGATGCTGCCATAACAACGATATTCCTTTTCAAACTTAGGAAGTATATCGGTGTGTGGCGGTCCGTAAGTGGTTAATATAAGACATGTTCTACTTACCTGCTCTGTTGCAGTGGTTTTGCACAGAGCAGTCCGGATCCTCCTCTTCTCGGGTCCAAGCAGCTTGCTATGGGGGCACCCGAGGCCCCGCCCTCACTCACCTCATTGGCTCACTGACTGACAGCAGTGGGAGCCAATGGCAGAGAGAGAGCACCGAACAGCTGGGTCTCTCGCAACATCTCTGGATCGAGATGGGGCTCAGGTAAGTATTGGGGGGCTGCTGCACACAGGTTTTTTTATCATTATATATCTTAACGTATAGAATGCCTTTACAACCACTTTAACCCTTAGGCCCCTTTCAGATGTAGCAGATCCACCTGCTCAGTGTAGGATTTGTCTGCTGAGCAGGTGGATGACAGGTCGCTATGCGGAGCAGACACAGGCCGCTCTCCTCTATGGGGCGGTTAAATGAAAACGGACGGCATGTCTGCCATCCATCTGTTTTTTTAGCGGCCCGCATCGGCTCAGATGCCAGTGGACACATGTCTGCTGACATCCGCCGCCCCATCAATGGGTGGTCCGATCGGGTCCACCTGAAAAAACGGACAGGCGGACCCAATCGCTCTGCTGGTGTGAATGGGGCCTTATGGTTTAACCACTAGCCGACCAGCCGCCGCAGTTATATTGTGGCAGGTTGGCACAGCTGCGCAAATCGCCATAGCTCTACGTCGGCTCTTTAAGACACTATAGAAGGCACGCATGCAGCATGTCCCCGGAGCCGATGCGCGTGCCTGGCGGGCGCTATGCCCCCTGGGCATCCGCGATCGTTCCTGACAGAACAAGTATGGGGATCTGTATGTGTAAACACACAAATCCCGGTTCTGTCAGGGGAGTAGACAGATCGTGTGTTCCTAATAAGTAGGAACAACGATATGTGTCCTCCCCCTGTTAGTCACATCCCCACCCCCCTACAGTTAGAAACACACCTAGGGAACACAGTTAACCCCTTGATCGCCCCCTAGTGTTAACCCCCTTCCCTGCCAGTGACATTTATAAGTAATCGGTGGCTATTTTTAGCTCTGATGGCTGCATAAATGTCAGTGGTCCCAAAAAAAAGTGTCCAAACTGTCCGCCATAATGTCGCAGTCCTGATTTAAAAAAATAAAATGACAAATCTATCCCCCCATTTTGTAGACGCTATAACCTTTGTGCAAACCAATTAATATACGCCTATTGCGATTTTTTTTACCAAACATATGTAGATTACATATCAGCCTAAACTGATGAAAATCTGTTTTTTACATTTTTTTTTTTGGGGGGGGGGGGGGATATTTATTATAGCCAAAAGTACAAAATACTGTGTTTTCAAAATTGTTGCTTTTTTTGCTTCTAGCGCAAAAAATAAAAACCAAAGAGGTGATCAAATACCACCAAAAGAAAGCTCTATTTGTGAGGGGGAAAAAAAAAAAAACATAGATCAATTTTGTTTGGGTACAACGTTGCACAATTGTCACTTAAAGCGACGCAGTGCCGAATTGCAAAAAATGGCCTGGTCATTAAGGGGCCAAATCCTTCCGGGGCTGAAGTGGTTAATGTTCTTGCCGCTATTTTTCTCTTCGCATTGCATTTTACATTCACTTGGCAAAAGGCAACAAACAGAAACTAAAAATGCATACTTCAAACACTACAGGTATTTTGTTCTGTTTTAGGAAATGAAGAAACATTTGCATTGCAGTTTTTTTTTAATAAAATAGATTCTTTATTATTATTAAAGGAGTTGTAAAGTCTCACGGTTTGTGCTGCCCCCCCCCCCACCCCCCGAGTCCCCCCTTTTCTTACCTGAGCCAGTTTGTTCCAGTGATGAGCATGAGCCCAGGGGCTCCAGCCACTGTCTCGGGTCAACATTGGACAGATTGATTGCAGCAAGAGCCATTGGCCCCCGCTGCTATCAATCAAATTCAGTGACGGGGGGGCGGGGCTGAGTCCTGCTGTCTGTGTCAATGGATGCAGCAGGATTTAGGAGTGCCCCCATGGAAAGTGTCTCTCTGTGGGGGCACCAGATGAAGAGGGGCCAGGAGCTCCGCCGGGGCACCCCAGAAGAGGACAATAGGGCTGATCTGTGCAAAACCCTTGCACAGAGGAGGCAAGTATAACATGTTTGTTATAAAAAAAAAAAAAACAACCCCCTTTACAATCACCATAAAAAGTATGTGATGTGTAAACTAAGTAAGAACTTCCCTTTTTTGCTCTTTGGTCTGTTAAATATACAGACTCTTACCCAGCTATCTGTGACCTCTAAAACATCTACCTCTTATGTTGGAGAGAAAAAAGGGAGAACCTTAATCAGGACACAGGAGAGGAGATTTACTAAAACTGGAGTGCAAAATCTGGTGCAGCTCTACATAGAAACCAATCAGATTCCAGGTTTTATTGTCAAAGCTTAACTGAACAAGCTCAAGTTTAGAAGCTGATTGGCTACAATGCACAGCTGCACCAGATTCTGAACGCTCCATCTCCCCCACAGTATCTATGAAGCAGCTAAATCACAATTCCCATTTGCTCTGCACAGAGATACAAGATTCATCCTACCGCTCTCCCTCCACCAATCACATGTGAGATATTCCGTAGATTGGGATCATCTTATAAATTACACTTACCAGTCTGTGACGATAATGGCCGGTTGAGCTTTGTCCAAAATATCAGCACTGAACCCCTCTTTCAGTAGGTCAATAATCTGGGACTTCTTGCAGGGTCTGCAAAGATCAAAAGATTTTTTATTTTTTTAATCCATATTTAGGACCTCAAGAAAATCATATACAACATGATCTATATACATTGCTAAACCCTCTACCAAAAATGTTTCCTTTTCACACCTGGTTGCACACCCCAAATCCATCAGGGAAATGTCCCATTTGTAGACAAAAAAAAAAAACCCTAATAAAAAAAGTGCATTATTGTTTTCATTAGCAAAGCATTGCAACTGCAATCAGTGGATCGTGGGTGCCATGCTTAGGTCTCTGCAGATTATTTCCCAGCCTCAGGTCCTCATGCACACTACTCCCCCAGGAATTATGTACCTTCATTTACGGGTCTGGAGAAGTAAATGCTGGACATGTGCTCCATTAGGAACTCCAAGTCCTTTTTCATGGCAGCAGATGGGACTGGTGGTCCTCCATTCACATGTTTGTGTGCCTTGTCTGAGTGGATAAGGTAGCTGTGTGGGTGATCCATGCAATTTAAATAAAAATACAGGATGCTATGGGCATAAGTACCCCATGATTGAGGCTTCGGAATGTGACTAATTCATAGTACACCCAAAATTTTTGGTGAACATGATCAGAAAGGTGGACTAAAGGCGTTACCTTTTTTTCATTTTGGAAGCAATGCGGGCCAGTCAAATTTCTCCACCCCAAACTCGTTCATCCATGTCTTTATGGACCTTGCTTTGTGCACTTGTCCAAATCAGATGGTGGAGGGGGGAATATGATGTGGGGTTTTTTATTTCAGGGTTTGGGTTTGGCCCATTAGTTCCAGTGAAGGGAACTCTTATGGCGTCAGCATACCAAGACATTTTGGACAATTTAAGCTCCTAACTTTGAGGGAACGGTTTGGGGATGGCCCCTTCCTGTTCCAGCATAACTGCACAAAGCAAGGTCCATACAGACATGGATGAGGGAGTTTGAGGTGGAGGAACCCAACAGAACACCTTTGGGATAAATTAGCGCAGAGACTGTGAGCCAGGACTTCTAGCCCAACATCAGTACCTGACCTCACAAATGCGCTTCTGGAAAAATGGTCAAACATTCCCATAGACACACTCCTAATGCCGCGTACACACGAGCGGACTTTACGGCAGACTTTGCCCGGCGGACTTTGACGTACTTTGCGACGGACTTTCTGAATGAACGGACTTGCCTACACACAATCCACCAAAGTCTGTCGAATTCGTACGTGATGACGTACGACCGGACTAAAACAAGGAAGTTCATAGCCAGTAGCCAATAGCTGCCCTAGCGTGGCTTTTTGTCCATCGAACTAGCGATTTCAACGGATTCATTTAAAATATGTTTCAAATCTAAGTCCGTCCAACTTTTGAGAAAACAAAGTCTGCTGGAGCCCACACACGATCGAATTGTCCGACCAAATCCCGTCCGCCGGGCAAAGTGTGCCGTTGAAGCTGTTATAGCAGCAAAGGGTGGGCCAACTCAATATTAAACCCTACGGACTAAGACTGGGATGCCTTTAAATTTCATGTGCGTGTAAAGGCAGACGTCCCAATACTTTTGGTAATATAGTGTATCTTTATTATATAAGCGTCTCTAGAATCCAATCCCACTACCTTCAAAACTGCAGGAGACTCGGAGTAGGTTGATATTTCTTTTGGGGCTATTCGGAAGAGAATACTGGTATTGTTTATGATTTAGCAAGTAAAAGCTCCCCCTTATGTGCTGGAGATGAGGGGGAGGCTTTATGTAGTCCAGCAAAGAATAACTGGGCAGGGCTGACACTTGTTAGAATTTCAGTGTAGTAGACACAGTTGCCAACTCAAACAGGCCATTAGGAGCCGAGCGCAGAGATGTATTCAATGGATTTCCCCCCCCCCAGAGTTCAACCATCCCATGTGCCATTAGAAATATAAAATGAAAATCTAAAAAAAAAAAAAAAAAGTTTACAGCCCTTTTGTGTTAATGACATTGATGAAGAAAAATTGGCCTTACTGGTTAGAGGTTACAAAGTATTTTGTGACAGATGGATTTGGAAAAAGCTCTCCTTCACCTCCAGGCAAATCTTCAACCTTCCATTTACTACCACCATTTTCATCTATGGTCCAGTATTTAAAATCCTCTACAGCGGGGAACACAGAATGGGAAAACACATGTAGTTTAGACAACAAACAGCAAAATTCGTGTTTCTACCAATATAAATGTTATGATATAAAATTAATTGTTAGGCACACATGGTGAAGTCGGCTTTAATAACTTCCACAACCCAGAATGTTGGATTTGGGCTTCAACCTTCATACACTACAACATTAAGTTCTTGTTTTTTGTTTACAAATTACAAACATGTTATACTTACCTCCTCTGCAGTTGGTTTTACACAGAGCAGCCCGGATCCCCCTCTTCTCTGGGGCCCTCACCGGCGTTTATGGCTCCTCCCTCCTGCCGGGTGCCCCCACAGCAAGCAGCTTGCTATAGGGGGCACCCACGCCGAGCTGCTGCTCTGTGCGTCCATTCAGACATGGAGCCATGGCTCAGCCCCGCCCCTCTTTCCTCATTGGCTCACTGACTTTGACAGCAGTGGGAGCCAATGGCACCTGCTGCTGTCTCAGCCAATGAGGAGGGAGAGAGTCCCGGACAGCAGAGCCTCTTGTGCAACATTGCTGTATCAAGATGGGACCTACTGCTTTAAAGTTTTACTAAACCCACAACAATAAAATCTCTGTATATGCAGTAAAGCATGCTTGTTCTTCTCACTGTGGAACCTAAGGGGTTAATCCTCCTGCATTGTGTAAAAAGGCAGTTTGAGCCCGTCCTCTGCTCCTCCCCTTCTTCCACTGTCTCTAATCCATCTCCTGAGAGCACAGAGCCGTGTGGGCGCTCTGCACATGCTCAGTTTGGTGTGTATTGCTAGAGAGGTTTTTTTTCTCTTGGGAGAGTGCATGTGATCAGCACTGTCCAGACAGAGGGTCAGGGGTCCTGCAACCTCATAGGACAATCAGGGGGGAATGAAAAGCTTTAACCAGACACTGATAGAAGTCACAAGACTGCTATATAAGAAAAGGTATTTAGCAGTTTATATTTACTAAAATAATTGCAACTTGGATGTTTGCATATTCTTTAGGGCCAAAATGGTGCTGGAATCACACCAATGTAGTACAGGAACCTCTTCCAAAGTACGCCATGCTGAGTTGCATTGGGGTGAACGGGCACCATTGAAAACAACGTCTTTGTCATGCAATTCTGTGCAACTCAAGTTACATCTGAAATTGCACCGTGTGATATATAATCATGGCAATTTGCTATGTTTATTTCCTGTGCTCATCAGCTCCATCTAGAGGCAATGTCGTCAAATTTTCCAGGTTGAGGTATAGACCCCCCCCCAAGCAATAACACAATATAGGGGTTAAAGATGAAAACCCCACCTATTGGAATACATGAGGGGGAGGGTGTGTGTGTGTGTGTGGGGGGGGGGGGGACGTAAACATGGCTGTTTTTTTCTTTTGTAAATCTCTACATAACACTACAGAGATCTCAGGATTATTGTGTATTGTATGTACAGGGAAACAAACCTCAATGGAGAGGAACCTCAACACAATCGTACAAAGTGCTTATTTTGTATCCTTACAAATACAGTAATCACCTGTATATCAAATAACATTGAGCTCTTCATGTAACTAATCACATTTTCTTTCATACACTCAATCAGGAATAACAATCTCACCTAGAGCGCGTGAATTTTTGATCAAGTTGTTCTTCAGGCTAGATAGAAGAAAAATGAATAATTATTGGTGAAAGATTACCATTTAACCACTTCAATACCGGGCACTTAACCCCCTTCCTGCCTAGGCCATTTTTCCGATTTTCATGCTACACTGTACCCAAACAGCTTTCTTTTAGTGGTATTTAATCACTGCTGGATTTTTATTAAAAAAAAAAAAAATTTGAAAAAAGTTTTTTTTTTACTTCGTTTGTCAGTAAATTTTGTAACCAAGTAATATTTCTCCTTCACTGATGTGCACTGATGAGGCGGCACTGATAGGCTGAACTGGTGGGCACTGATGAGGACGCACTAATATGCTGCACTTATGGGCACTGATAGGCGGCACTGATGAGCATTGATGTGCAGCACCGATAGCCAGCATTGACTGGCATCGCTAATGGGCACTGATGAGTGACACTGTTGGATCTATATTGTAATCAGGGCACTGATGATCAGCACCCTGATTACATGCTTAGATGTCCCCCTGCGTGGAAATGCCGCTGATCGGCTCTCCTCGCCACACACTGTCAGTGTGAGGCGAGGAGAGCCAATTACCGGCATCTCTGTGTTGCCATGTGACTGGCTGTGATTGGACACAGACGATCGCATGGTTAAAGAGCCGCGGACACCTCCCAGAACGAGAGCCGCACTGCCCCGCCATCATTTGATGGTGGGCGGGCGGCAGATAGTTAAACATCAGAAACAATTTTCATGAACATACTTGCCTGCTTTGTATAAAGGTTTTGCACAGAGGAGCCCCAATTCTCTTTTTTTTGGAGCTCCTGGCTCCTCCCCACTGCAGTGTGTCCCCACAGGAAGCCACTTGCTATGGGGGGGCACGTGTGTGCTCGCTCCCAAGCCCTGCTCTGTATGTCCATAAGACACACAGTGCGGGGTTCAGCCCTGTTCCCCCACTTCCTCATCACTGGCTGCGACTAACAGCGGGAGCCAAAGTCTCCCACTGCTGCGTCTGAGCCAACATAGAGGTAGAGAGCCTGGAGAACAGCTGCTCTCATGCACATCACTTGATCAAGATGAGGCTCAGGTAAGTACTGGGGGGGGGGGGAGGGAAGCTGCATACTGAAGGTTTTCTTACCTTCATACATGGAATGCATAAAGGTAAAAAAATCTCCAGCCTTTAGAATAACTTTAAAGCAACTGGGAGCAATCATGTTTATTTTAAAAGGGTCACTCTTATTCTAGGTAGCTTCAAATTGCAGTGCCCCAAATTGCATTAATGAATTGAAGAGCAATTACCCCAATTTTTGGCCAAAGGGAAATCAACTATTTCTCGTCAAAATAAGTTTGTCAACATGTGACAGACCCAACAGGGACAGGGGACTGCAGGGTGGCCTTTTGCTTACTGACTATGGGCCCTGGCGTTTGAGGGGGCTCTATTCTTCGGGAGGTGTGTGCCTGGAGGACCTTTAGAGTACTTTTACTTTGGATTCAAGTCCATGTCTCCCTGAGACACACAGACTGAGAACTGGAGGACCCAGATACAGATTTGGTGCCTCTGTTTTGTTGGGGGGTAAAGAACCAACAGCCCAAAACAGCTTTGGCTGCTTCAACCCCCTCCTAGACTCAGAAACTCAATACAGAAGATTACAATCGGCTCAAAACAACCTGATGCCGGGGTCTCCTGCTGTTATGTGTTATAATGTGTACCCGTGTTTGCCTATCCTGTCTAGGTGTGAAGGGTCTTTCTCCCATTGTGTGCCTCCTATCTGTGCATTCCCCTTGTTAATTGAGTCACCTATTGTTTCTGTCTGTTTGCTAATCCTCCTGGAGATTCCTAAGATGTGATTAGTCCTGTGTGGACTTTACCTCATTACTTAACCACTGTGGGATATTTACCCCAATGTGTAATATGTCTTCATTGTTCATGTGATGACTGCCCCTATTTATGAAGTGTATAAAAAAAAAATCCTTTTTGTTCTACCTCAATATCTTGTCTGCGTACAATGCTTGGGGTAACAGGTTGGTATTAGCTACCGGTCTGCTGGAAGGGTTTGGAGGGCAGGAGGCACCCGGTCGGGGTGCCAGGCGCTCCGCCACACAACATTTTTGAGATCATCATAAACACTGTAGTATGCTTGCATTACAAAACCAATAAGTGTACCATCAATTACAAACATACTCTACATATCTAGTTATTCAGCTAAACTGGACCAATCCTGTTGCCAGTGCAGTTTTTAGGCTGTGTTCGCAAAGGTTAGACACAGATCAGCCCCTATTGCTTTACCTCTCACCTTGTGACTTACAATATTGCATTCTGATTACTGGGGGAGAGAAGATGGAGGAAATGCTTCCTCCTGCCTGCAGCAAACTGACGACATCAACTTATCCTAGGCAAAGTCGCTGACTAGAGTATAAGCATGGCTTTTTAAGAAAAGGTTGTGTTTCTGAAACATGTTATTCCCGAATATAATATGACTTATCAGAAATGTATTCATGCAGGCTTGTAAAGTTATTGCCAAACCTTCATCTGATAATTTCCTTTTAAGTCTTTGTAGCCTTGAGCTCTAGATTTTCCAAATCTGGTTCTGGCTGAGAATTACTGTTCAACAATGTTATCTACTTCTCCCTATCCTGCATGGTGTGTGCACAGAAAATAGACCCCATACATCGTGTGTGATCAGGTCAATGGTAATCTCACCTATTTGTTGCCCACATATTTGCAGTCACAGTCTGAACAGGATCTCACGTCCACTATGTAAATGAAAAACATAAGAGAATTACAATCAGCATGAAAAAAAAAAAATGTCCATACATACAGAATAAGAACAGATAACGAGAATTACACCCGGCATACAAGACAAGAGAAGTCGTACTGTGCAGAGCCCATACATACAGAATAAGAACATTCTTCTCCCTCTGTTCTTCCAGTGTTGACTCAACATCCTCTCCAGCTCTAATGCTGGGTGTTCCACTACCCATGTTGGCATGGGGCAGGGTCACCGGAGGCCTGCCCCTTATGACATCCCCGCCCATTATGACCGGGCAGTGACGTCTTAAGGGGAGGTCCTCTGGATGACATCACCCAGTGACCCCGCCTCATGCCAATATAAGTAGTGGCACACCTCGCACCCAGCACTAGAGCAGGAGAGAGCATCAAGTCAACATTTGAAGACAGCAGAGAAGACCACGCTCAAAAGAGTGAGAAGACAGCGGACAAGACCTGGCAGAGGCAGAAGACAGAGGGAGAAGAACCGGAGAGGCCTAGAAAAAACATTAACGGAGAAGAACCGGAAGACGTCGCCAGAAGAGGGAGAAGAATTCAGAAGAGAAAACCCGGAGCTGCCTAATAAGTTACTTCAAAAACCTGTGTACTGTGTTTATTTTTTACACTTTTTTGGGTGAATGGGTAGGGGTACAATGTACCCCATACTCATTAATAGGGTGGGGGCCAGGATCTGGGGGCCCCCTTGTTTAAGGGTGCTTCCAGATTCCGATAAGCTCCCCACCTGCAGACCCCGACAACCAACAGCCAGGGTTTTTGGGAAGAGGCCCTTGTTCTCATCAACATGGGGACAAAGTACTTTGGGGTGGGGGCCCCCCCTGCCCCAAAGCACCCACCCCCCCTATGCTGAGGGCATGCAGCCTGGTACGGTTCAGGAGGTGGGGTTTTATTACAGTTAATATATATTAAAGTGGTTGTAAATGTATTTTTTTTTAAAACATCTCTATACTTACCAGCTCTGTGCGATTGCCTCTTCCAGGGTCCCCCACCGGCGCTCCTGGCCCCTCCTTTGTCCAGTGACCCCACCGGAAGCTTCTCATGGGGACACTTGTGTGCTCCGTCACTTAGCTAATGTGACCCCAAAGTTGATGGAGAGAGGCAAGGGAGGGTTAACCTCCTCCTGACCGGCCTATAGCATAATGATGGTCTGGCGGTGGTTCAGTGATCAGTGGTACACACCGCTACACCGATCTCGGAGGCTCTTTGCCACATGATCAGCCATGTCCAATCACGGCTGATCACGATGTAAACAGGGAAAGCCGTTGATCGGCTTTCTCACTCGCGTCTGACAGACACGAGTAGAGGAGAGCCGATCATCAGGTCTCCTGACAGGGGGGTCTGTGCTGATTGTCAGCGCAGCCCCCCTGCGGATGCCCGCCCAGGACCACCAGCGATGCCCACAAAGGACCACCAGGAAGATGGCAATCAGTGCCCATCAGCAATGTCTGCCAGTGCCATCAGTGATGCCCATCAGTGCCACCCATCAGTGCAGCCTTTCAGTGTCACCCATGAGTGCCCATCGGTGCCACCTATCAATGAAGGAGAAAACTTACTCATTTACAAAATTTTATAACAAAAAAAAATTTCTTCTTCAAAATTTTCGGTCTTTTTTTATTTGTTTAGCAACAAATAAAAACTGCACAAGTGATCAAATACCACCAAAATAAAGCTCTATTTGTGGGAACAATATGAAAAAAAAAAAATTTGCTTGGGTACAGTGTAGCATGACCACGCAATTGTCATTTAGACAGCGCTGAAAGCTGAAAGTTGGCTTGGCCAGGAAAGGGGGTTAGTGCCCTGTATTGAAGTGGTTAAACAAGGAATGCTTTAAGATTATGATACATTAAAAAGAATTGCTAGTATCATCAGTGACTGAATTACTTAATTTTAATGAACTTGGGGACCCTGGGTGTCGCACACATACCCCTGTCCTTCACTCCAGGTGCTATGCGGACTCCGAGCTCCTCCGCTCCTAATACATGTCCTAATATATCTACATCTCCGAAAACCTCTTCTCCTTTCCTCATTCTTCAAAACTTCTAGCAACCTTCTCTCGAGATTAAACAAAGGTGATTTATTGTTATAGTGTTGATGGTGACTAATTGAATTACGTGTGATTCGAGATTCTCTTAGGACAGTGACACTATGATGTCAATTACTAATAAGCTTTACATTGTAAACAAAAAATAAATAAATAAAAAAAATAAAACAAGGATGCTATATAGATGACCGGCATGCTCCTTATTAACTGATGATGCCATTGGCCGTTAGGACACCTACAGCTAGAAGGTTGTACTGGTGCACAATGTAAACCCGTGGCTTTGTATAACTAAAAGGCTTTATCCAATTTTTGGGAAGCTTTTAGGAATTTTGCCAAGGAACCCCTGAAGAAACCTCGAGGCACCCTGGTTGAAAAGAGGCTGGTCTGGGACATAAACAAATGTAATATAAATATATATTTTTTTACTACAGCATAGCCATACAGTATATGAAGCACATAACAGACCTGGGGGGGGGGGGCACACCCTAAAAACGTGTTTACATTCAAGATGGTGCTGTTATAAGAAAACAGAGCAAAATAGATTACAGCGCACATACAAAAATGACATTTAAATACTGCAAGGCTATTTAAAACACCTGAACATATTCAAAAATATGGGGATTTGGTCCCACCATATGGTCATATAGTGCTAAGCCCACTACTGCGTCGCAGTACCCCATTATCAGTGGGTCCTACACTATCCATAGAATTTTTGTACTAAAGAGGCAATGAAGAAAAAAACTGTTTGTATCTCAAAAGCATTCCTTAGGAATTGAGATGGACTCGGGTGAACAGAAACCAAATAAAGCTGCAGTAAAAGGAAACCTAAAATAAAACATATATTAGTGGCAAAGTAGCTCAGAGTGGAAAGGATCTATCAGCATATAAGAAAATGTCTGAAGTAGAACATTAGAAGACATCATACCTGGGATTTACTGCTTGGCAAGTTTCAGGAGGACAGCTGCACACCTGTGTAAGTGAATGCCGCAAAGGTGAGTGATGTTCTCATGTTGGGGGTTTAAATAGAAGAAAAAGGTGCAGAAATGTGAAAAAGGGGGGAGGAGAGAGAATACATGGGACCAATGAAGGATTAACACTGACTAGCCCTGAGGGAGAAAGGAAGGAAATACTTGGATGAAGATGGGGACACTGATACTGACAACATTGCCTAAGGAGAGATTGCTTCACACATTTAACCACTTGAATCCTTTTTCTGGCACTTTTTGGTTACAAGTTTAAATCAGTATTTTTTGCTAGAAATTTACTTATAACCCTCCAAACATTATACATTTTTTTTTAGCAGAATTAAATGGTGATCGTTGCAATTTATGTTGCACGGTATTTGCGCAGCGGTTTTGCAAACACAATTTTTTTTAAAAAGAAATACACTTATTTATTTATTTATTTATTTATTTTTAAATCAAAAGTTGCGTTTATTGAGCACGTAAAGTATAATAACATTCGGGTGAAGAAGAAAAGAAAGAAACAAAAAAAGGGCAACGGGCACTACATACAGAGTGATCTTGTTGACATACAGTGCATCTTGACAAATTGCAAAAGAGAATTCTAGCATGTTACAATCTGTTGGATAATATGGCTGTATAAGCCCTATGGGGGAAGGTGTGAGAGTAGCAGGGGGAGCTAGGGGGGCGATCGATGAGGGGTGTCCTTAATCTTCGACAGTGCAGGTGGAAGTATCTTCCAGCCATCTATCCCATATTTTTTGGTACTTATTCGGACAACCCCTGTGGATGTATAACACTTTTTTGTATGGGAGAGTACTGTTGACAGCTCTGATCCATTGTTGCAGCGTGGGAGGAGTCTCCCTCATCCACAGTCTGGCTATCTGCAGTCTGGCCAAAAAATACACTTATTTTTTTAATTAATTTAAAAAAAAAATCAACACACAATAGTTACCCCAATTTTTCTTTAATGTGAAAGAAGATGTTACATCGAGTAAATTGATACCTAACATGTCATGCTTTAAAATCGTGCACGCTCGTACTATGGTACCTAAAAATCTCCATAGGTGACGCTTTAAACGGCTTAGCAGGTTCCCTGGTTAGAGCACTAGAATTATTGCTCCCGCTCTAACGCGATACCTCACATGTGTGGTTCGAATATTGTTCACATATGCGTGTGCGACTTGCTTATGCGTTCACTTCTACGCGCGAGCACGGAGGGATGTGGGGCGCTTTAATTTTTTTTTTATTTAACTTTTTTATTTTTACACCCTTTTTTTAACCCCAGTCACCAACACTGCCCGAATGAATGACCAATCTACGCGGTCAAAGGCTTTTTCTGTGTCTGTAGACAAAGTGAAACAAGGTCTATGGCCTGGGTACAGGCCCAGTAGATAAGATGAATGGATCTGGGATAGTTATCTCGCGCTTCACGGCCTACAATAAATTACGTTTAATCTGAATGTATGACCTGGGGCATGAGGTGCGATTCACTAGTATCTTTGCCAGAATTTTAATGTCTGCATTTTAATGTGTGCCAACAGGGCTTCTGGGGGAATTTGACTACCCTTGGCTATAAAAATAAAGTAACTACACATAGGGCCGAGTAACAGGGGGAGGAAACATAGTATGAGTATGAGTAACATAGCATGCCTTAGTATACCCGTCTGGGCTGATAAGAGATTCCAGGGTCATCCATTGTTCTTCAGCTAGGGGCGGAATGCCAGACCCAGTCAAGTATGCCTGAATGCTTGACAATCTAGAGGCCTGAGCCTCAGGGGTAACCTTTGCATCTAAAGAGTAAACTTGAGCGTAACAGTCGCAGAACAGGTAATTTTAGAAGAATGAGAGACTGCTTCCCCAGAGGGAGATTGACGTTTATGGACATGTATCTGAGCACGTCATTTATGAAGAGCTGTGGCCAGCATTCTGCCGCATTTGTTACCGTGTTTATAATATTTGTGAGAAAGATAAGAGCATTATCTGCTAACTTTATGGTCCAGCAGGCGTGAAAAAAGGTCCCTAAGCTCAGTCAACTGTTTCACTGCCTGGGGGTCTCCGTGATGCTTATGCCGAAGTTCAGCCAGCTGAAGGTTGCCGAGGACCCTCTGAAAGTCTGCCTGATGTTCTTCCTTGCTTCTAGATCCTTTTTAAATCAGTATGCCTCGCACCACTGCCTTGTGTCCCTCCCAGACCATTCCCTCACTTACATCGCCGGTAGAGTTTCCCCCAAAGTAATACATGAGAGTATCAGAAACCCCTGCGACCACTGCAGCATCATCCAGGAGATTTTCGCTTGACAGCCAAAACCAGGCTCAGTGAGTGCACCGCAGCAAGGTAAAGGTGGCGGAGACCAGGAAATTTGGCATGGGATCCATGGATATGATCTCTATCTCTGTGCCTTACCCTAGGTCAGTGATGGCGAACCTTGGCACCCCAGATGTTTTGGAACTACATTTCCCATGATGCTTCACTACACTGCAGAGTGCCAGAGCATCATGGGAAATGTAGTTCCAAAACATCTGGGGTGCCAAGGTTTGCCATCACTGCCCTAGGTTAACACCTATGCGTTTTTTAGAACGTTTTGCAGAAATGCACTACAGTCCATTTAACATGGTTTCCTATGGTACACATTCACATCGTTTTGTGGCTGGTGCATTTTTGGAAAGGGTCAGGGACTTTTTCCACATTTTGCGTGTAATAGACTTCGATGGAATCACACCAAAAACGCAAGTTTTGTATTTGTGATGTGATTTTTGATGTGTTTTGCATTTTTATTTTTCTATTTAAAACACTGTATATAGTTGGTTGCTAAGGAGGGGGCCGGGAAGCCAGCCGCCGCGTCCTTAACAACCGATGAGTCATCAGCTGGCAGCTTGCTCGTCCCCTCCCTTTCCCGACCTACCGGGCGGTATGCTCGGATAAGGGTCTGGTATGAACTTTGGGGGGGGCCCCACGCCATTTTTTTTTTAAATGGCATGGGGGGTCCCTTCAAATCCATAGTAGACCCAAAGGGCCTGGTGTGGACCTGGGGGGGGACCCCATGCCATTTTTTTTGCAAATTTTTTAGCTGTTTTTTTTTTTTTACATCCAGCTTTCAGTGGGGAAGGCCGCTGACAGCTGATGGCTCATCGGTTGTCAAGGACATGGCCCCCTCTTTAGCAATCAGCTATATACAGTGTGTTTACAGTGCATTTAACCACTTCTCTCGTACTTTCAATAAGAATTGCATGGTCATGCAACACTGTACCCAAATTAAATTTTGATCATTTTGTTCACACAAATAGAGCTTTCTTTTGGTGGTATTTATTCACAAATCAGTTTTTTATTTTTTGTGATATAAGTGAAAAAAAGAGTGGAAATTAAAAAAAAAAAAAACAATATTTTCTATTTTCTGTTTTAAAAGAAATCCAATAAAATCAAATTTTGTCATAAATTTAAGCCAAAATGTATTCTGCTACATGTCTTTGGTAAAAAAAGTCCCGTTAAGTGTATAATAATTGGTTTGTGTGATCACGGACAGATGTACGCAGATGATCATGTACAGATGTGCGCAGATGATCAAGGACATCATGATCATTGTGTGGGGACAGTGTTTTGGGGACATTGTGATTTTACATTGTGTGGGGACATGTGTGGGGCCACTGGGCCGGTGATCAGTGTGTAAAAAGCTGTAAAAGACAGCTCATACTCACTGATAGAGATGAGCCGAACACCCCCCTGTTCGGTTCGCACCAGAACATGCGAACAGGCAAAAAATTTGTTCGAACATGCGAACACCGTTAAAGTCTATGGGACACGAACATGAATAATCAAAAGTGCTCATTTTAAAGGCTTATATGCAAGTTATTGTCATAAAAAGTGTTTAAGGACCTGTGTCCTGCCCCAGGGGACATGGATCAATGCAAAAAAAAGTTTTAAAAACGGCAGTTTTTTCGGGAGCAGTGATTTTAATAATCCTTAAAGTGAAACACTAAAAGTGTAATATCCCTTTAAATTTCGTACCTGGGGGTGTCTATAGTAAGCCTGTAAAGGGGCGCATGTTTCCCGTGTTTAGAACAGTCTGACAGCAAAATGACCTTTCAAAGGAAAAAAAGTCATTTAAAACTACTCGGCTATTAATGAATTGCCGGTCCGACAATACACATGAAAGTTCTTTGATAAAAACAGCATGGGAATTCCCCTCAGGGGAACCCCGAACCAAAATGTAAAAAACAATGATGTGGGGGTCCCCCTAAATTCCATACCAGGCCCTTCAGGTCTGGTATGGATATTAAGGGGAACCCCGGCCAAAATTAAAAAAAAAAATGGCGTGGGGCCCCCCTCAAAATCTATACCAGACCCTACAGGTCTGGTATGGATTTTAAGGGGAACCCCGCACCAAAATAAAAAAAATGGCGTGGGGTCCCCCCAAAAATCCAACCAGACCCTTATCCGAGCACGCAACCTGGCAGGCCGCAGGAAAAAAGGGGGGACGAGAGAGCGCCCCCCCTCCTGTATTCACACTTAGTATGAATACACGATCTGTCCCTACTCCCCTGAAAGAACTGGGTTTTATGTGTTTACACACACACATCCCCGTTCTCGTTCTGTAACGAGCAATTGCGGGTGCTCGGCGGTCAATGCGCCCACTGGGCACTCGCATCGGTTCCGGGAACACGTTTCGACATCGGAGGCGTCTTAAAGAGCCGACATACAGCTATGACGGCTCGTGCAGGGGAGCCAACCTGCCGCAGTATAACTGCAGCGGGTGGTCCGGAAAATTTGCACTTTTGATTTTTCAAGTTCGTGTCCCATAGACTTCAATGGTGTTCGCACAAAGTTTTTGCCTGTTCACGGTGTTCTGGTGCGAATCAAACCGGAGGGTGTTCGGCTCATCAATAATCTTTACTAACACTTATTACCGACCTTTAGTTTGTTCCTCAACTACGCTTCTGCTTGATCCTAATCTGCAACCTGTTACCAACCTTTGGTTTGTTTACTGACTATGCTTCTACTTGATCCCTAATGCTCCATACACACGATCGGAAATTCCACCAGCAAAAGTCCAATGTGAGCTTTTGGTCAGAAATTCTGACCGTGTGTATGCTCTATCAGACTTTTGATGGTGGAATTCCTGCCAGCAAAAGATTGAGAGCAGGTTCTCTATTTATCCGATCATCTGTACCAATTCCGATGCGCAAAATTCCTACGCATGCTCGGAAACAATTTGACGCATGCTCGGAAGCATTGAACTTCATTTTCTCGGCTCGTCGTAGTGTTGTACATCACCATGTTCTTGACAGTCGAAAGTTCCGAGAACTTTTGTGTGACCGTGTGTATGCAAGCCAAGCTTGAGCAGAATTCCGTCTGAAAAACCATCCAAGATTTTTCAGATGGAAATTCCACTTGTGTGTTCGGGGGCATATCTGCTATATCTGCTACTGGATCCCAGCTTGCTCACCTCCTGGTAGGGCAGTTCTTAAGGGCTGCGTTTAGGCAGGTGCCTACAAGGAGGATTTTAGCAATTTAGCTAGTTGGTCTGCCCAGGCTGGGAAAGAGTTAAACCATGTCTAGTTTCACTTACCAGGCTTTTTGAGCCCTGCCTTACTTAACCATACATATATAAATAGGGGGGTGGTCGGGCCCAGAGAGAGAGCCTGCACATAGGATATTGAGGAAGGGCTGCTACATCATGTAGACCCACAAGGTACTGGAGTTTAGGAATCTGCCAGCCTTGGAGCACACCAGTTATGGACTTCACCTTTTGAAGGCATGCATTGCACTTGTATTTACATTGCCACAAAAGTTTTCAGTAAAGTTCCTAAACTGTTCTAAGCCTGGTCTGAAGTTACTTAAAGGGGTGCATGATGGTTTCTGGCTTATGTAAGAACTGAGCCTGTAAAGCACATATGGCGTACGTAGCAAGGCCACTACTAAAGGTTAATTTGACATGGGAGTTGGATATGGAGAACAGTTGCCACAGATAACCAAGTACTGGTGGGAAGTGTATTGCAGCTGGTCATAAAGCTTGGTACCTGCAACATACATCAAGCAAGGTGTGTAGTAACAGAGGACAACACACTTCACTGCACACAGTGTATGGTTTATCTCTAAGCTGGGTTACCACCATAATGTTGACTTTCACATGAATGCCGGCCCACCTGGTCTTAGGTATTGATGACCGCGCACATGGGAAGAGCCCCCCCGCCCCAAATCACCCTCCCTCCCCATCTTGATCCTGAGGGCATATGGCCTGGTATGGTTCAGGAGGGAGGGCAGGTGCTTGCTCCCCCCCCCCGTTTCCTGACCTGCATGCTGAGGTAAGGGCCTGGTATGGATTTGGGGGGACCCCACATGGGTGTATTGTCAGGGGTCACAGTTGCGACCCCACCCATGCTCCAGGGGGTCCCGTGTGGCCCCCCTCTCACATTAGATGACCATCACAGATTTTGGAATCACTGACACAGGGAGGCGGGTCACCCGGCAGCGGTCCACACTGTTATATTGGGACACTCAGTAAAAGGCTCAGCTGTCAGGCTAGATAATGAAAAGCACATCACGGCAGACAGAGATCCACCCCCTCCCCTCAGCCTATCAGGTGATCTCATTGGGGACGGTCTTGCACTGAGCATCACTGAGGGGCGGACAGGGCCAACTTAATGAGTGGGCATAGGCACTGCCCAGGAGCCACAGGTGCATCGGGGGCTCCTGCACTTTCCCATCCTTTAAGCTTTGTAAAAATGTACTGCTTTAACAAGTCCATGGGGTCGGCAGGGGGCTCAACAGTGCAGAGGAGGCTGCCTGTCCCTCTCCCTCGGGGATCTTCCATATATCTACAGAGGCAGCAGGAGTTGATGGGCAGAGCCAGGGGTGTGGCTGTCTCCTCCACTCCTCCCAAAGACTCATTCGCAGGCTGATCCCTTAGCTGAAGGTGGAGGAAGTGGAGAGAACACAGGAGCATCAGGGGCCTTCATCTCTAGGCATGCTGTAAGTAGGGATGAGCCGAACACCCCCCGGTGCGAATAGACCAAAAATTTGTGCGAACCCCGTTAAAGTCTATGGGACTCGAACGTGAAAAATAAAAAGTGCTAATTTTAAAGGCTAATATGCACGTTATTGTCATAAAAAAAAGCATTTGTAAGTAGGAGTCATTTGTAAGTCGGTTGTTTAAAAATAGGGGACCGCCTGTATATACTATACGGCCTGCCCTATACACTCTGTGGAAAATTGGGTCTTAGGTGTTGGTGGTACCAGAACACTGTAAGTCTTCACAGTTACTCTTGGTGGGCACTGGAATGGGCCCTGCTGTGAAATATTATATCAAGAATTGTAATGACATGCCCCTGTTAAACAGGGGCAGAAAACTTGGGCCTTAGGCGGTGGTGGCACAACACTGTAAAGCCTCACAAATACTTTTGTTGAGTGCAAGAACAGGCCCTGCTGTGAAATATTAGATCAAAAATTGTAATTACGCGCCCCTGTTAAACAGGGGCAGAAAAATTGTGCCTTAGGTGGTGGTGGTGGCACAACACTGTAAAGCCTCACAGATACTTTAGTTGAGCGCAGGAACAGGCCCTGCTGTGAAATATTAGATCAAAAATTGTAATTCCGCTCCCCTGTTAAACAGGGGCAGAAAAATTGGGCCTTAGGTAGTGGTGGTGGTGCCACAACACTGCAACCTCTCACAGATAATCTTGTTGAGTGCATGAACGAGCCCTGCTGTTAAATATTTGATCAAAAAATGTAATTACACGCCCCTGTTAAACAGGGGCAGAAAAATTGGGCCTTAGGCAGTGGTGATGGTGCCACAACACTGCAACTCGTCACAGATACTCTTGTTGAGCACAGGAACGAGCCCTGCTGTTAAATATTTGATCAAAAATTGTAATTACATGCCTCTGTTAAACAGGGGCAGAAAAATTGGGCCTTAGGTAGTGGTGGTGGTGCCCTGAACCGAAAATATTCTAAGCTATCATCATGAAAATTGAGGAGGAATAGGATAGTCACTCAGCATAATAGGATAGTTACTCAGCATATGCCATCTTCAAGGAATGCCACATCCATAGAAAAACCATTCGGTTACATCAGCATCAGGTGCTTGATAGCTGGTGATTCCAGACTGATTCATTTTTATGAATGTGAGCCGATCAACAGAGTCTGTGGACAGGCACACTCTGTGATCGGTTACAAAGCACTGAATGTGCGTTCAGAAAGAACGCTGGATGCAGGACAGGCCAATAGCTCAATTGCATATTGAGCAAGCTCTGACCAGTGGTCCATCCTCAAGACCCAGTAACCCAGTGGATGTTCTGGTGGAAAGGTCTCCAAGTCTGATCTTGCCCCTAGATATTCCTGCACCATGTAATTCAGACGCTGGTGATGGTTGCTGGAACTGATCAGACCTGGGCGCTGAGGACTGAAGAATTGCCTGAAGGCATCGGTCAGCCAGCCACCTTCTCCACCACTATTTCTGTGACTGAATGAAGCCTCAGCAACACATTGTCGAGCACCAGAAAATTGTAACCTCCCAGGCTCTGGAAACGCATTGCACAAACCTTTCTGCAACGCCTCCCGAAGATCTTTCATCCTCTGCGAAGGCTGGATAAGTTCTGCAACCTTACCCTTGTAACGTGGATCAAGAAGGGTTGCCAGCCAGTAATGATCCATTGATACCATGAATCCTAGAGTCCTTTCGCAGGCTTTGAACGCCTACGGAGCACCGCTGGTTCATAGGAGAAATCTGCAGAGGAAGAGGCCATAGAGGAAGAAGAAGAGAAGGGGGGGAAGGAGAGGGCTGTGGCAGAATCACCACTAGAATTTTGGAGGCGTGGTGGGGGAACAAGCTCTAACAATACTGAACTCTGTTCTGCATCCTTCCCAGCTGCCAGCAGAGTTACCCAGTGCACCGTGAAAGAAAGGTAACGTCCCTGTCCATGCCTGCTGGACCATGAGTCAGCAGTAACATGCACCATACTGCTGACCGCCCTGTCCAACGAGGCCAAGACACTGCCTTCCATATGCTGCACATGGCCTTCCATGAAAAGAAATGGCGTTTGGGAATCTGCCACTGAGGAACTGCACATTCTACAAATTCACGAAAGGGGGCAGAGTCTACCAGCTGAAAAAGCAGCAGTTGCAGTGCTAGCAATTTAGCCAATCTAGCATTCAGACGCTGAGCATGTGGATGGCTGGGACCAAATTTCTTTCGACGGTTTAGCAACTGGGGTAGGGAAATTTGCCTGCTAAAATCCGATGTGGGTTTACCGCTAGCAGATTGGCCGCAAGTACTTGGGACACCTATTTCTATACCTTAATTCCTCTCAGTGCAGGTTTCTGAGAGGACTGGAGGTATAGTGGGGTTGGAGATCTCAGCTGATGAGGAGCAAGGAGAGGTCCACCTTGTTCTTTGATGTGGGTCTTTTAAGTGCTGTTGTCAACGGACTGCATGGGAGGTCGTCATATGTTTGGTCAAGCATATGGTGCCCAAGCGGCTGCTGTTTTGGCCACACTTGATACGCTTCAGACATATGTTGCAAACAGCAACGGTGCGATCTGCTGCACACGTGTCAAAAAAGGCCCACACCAACAGAAGTGTAATAACAACTATGGGTGTACTGTATTGACCACCAGAAAAATATGAGCAACTGCACTATGGGTGCACAGCACTGTATACTGTGTACACCGCCTGAAGTATTTTAGAAACAGTACACCAGGAACGGCCTGCAGTGAGATATAGCTAAACTGTATGCAGTGGATATTTATATATATATATATATATATATATATATATATATATATATATATATTATATATATACACGAGACTATCTGTATATATATGTTAAATACACTGCAGCTAACTGAATCACCTGCCTGCCTGAAGTATATTACAAACAGTACACCAGGAACGGCCTGCAGTGAGATCTAGCTAAACTGGATACAGTGGATATATATATATATATATATATATATATATATATATATATATATATATATATATATATATATATATATATAAATATATACAAGACTATCTGTGTATATATATATATATATATATATATATATATATATATACATACACACGAGACTGACTATATATATATATACGAGACTGACTGTGTGTATATATATATATAAATATATATATATAAATATATATATACACAGATAGTCGACAGTACACCATTCCTGGTGTACTGTTTCTAATATACTTCAGGCAGGCAGGCAGGCAGGTGATTCAGTTAGCTGCAGTGTATTATATATATATATATATTAAATACACTGCAGCTAACTGAATCACCTGCCTGCCTGCCTGAAGTATATTAGAAACAGTACACCAGGAATGGACTGCAGTCAGATCTAGCTAAACTGGATGCAGTATATATATATATATATATATATATATATATATATATATATATATATATATACATGAGACTGACTGTAATACACTGCAGCTAACTGAATAATCTGCCTGCCTGCTCAATCTAAATGACACTCTCTCTCCGTCATAGACTTAGTCCCCCTTGGCCATGATTGGCAAAAGGTACCCTGCCTTTGGCCAATTATGGCTCTCTTAGCTGAGGGCTCTGTGATTGGCCAAAAGATGCAGGTCATGGTGCATGCTCTGGCCAATCATCAAACAGAAATGCACTGCGCTCCCGCAGTGCATTATGGGCCGTTACGCGCCACTCGAATTTGGCGCGAACAACCCATAATGTTCGGTTTTCGACGAACGGGCGAAGAGCCAATGTTCGAGTCGAACTCATGTTCGACCCGAACTGAAAGCTCATCCCTAGCTGTAAGTGACTGAGCACAGGATCTATCTATCTACCTGACTGTAGGCACTATTGTGAGCGAGTGATGGGGGGGTTGGTTGGGGGTTTGTTTGCGCCCCCCCCCCAAAAGAATGGAGTACCAGCCGCCACTGCTCCTTACTAATGTGGAGGTCCATCCCCAAGGGGTGCTACAAATTTGCTTTGCATATACTGGCTCTATATTGAGCCAACTCCTAGTTTTTTCTTTTGCAAACATACTTATTGCATCATTTTTCCTCTTTATGATAGGTCCACTGTCCAGGCCCTTTTGGCTTAATCCTTGTGAGCATTGATGTGTTGTGCGGTGAGGCAAGCGCTGCTACTTTCCAATGTATAACAGTATTTTACTTTTTCTGCTATATTTGGATTCATACATAATACTAAAATGGGTAAGGCTTCCTGTGGCCCCCATATACAATATTTTATGAGTCTTCAGAACATGTGGTGGAGCGGAATAGGAAGATTTCAGCCTCGCTTTGTGTCAACTGATGTTGTTGTGTAAAAATACACAAATTATGTAAGTACTTTTTGCAATTCTTGATGTTTTGCCATGCTTATGAAACGGCAAAGAAACAGCCACTGTTACTACACATACTACTATACTTACTTATTATGAATTTTGTATTATTACTGTGTATTTTCTTTTGTTAATAGAATAAAACAGCATCCCCTGAAGAAGGAAATAAATACTATACCATCTTTCCAAAACATGTCAGGTATACTGTAAACACATTTTGGTCGACTACAGGTCTAGACCTCATGTGTATATTAGTAAATTCTTTGCTGTTTATTATTTGTGTCATGTACTATTGTTTTCATAGGTAATTCTATTTTTTGTAAATCAAGTTTATGCTTTTGTGTATCTCTAATAAATGTTGTACTTTTTTATACTTTTTGTATAATCTGGTTTTACCTCCCATGCCCATATAATCCCTGGGGCATTTCCTTTTTGCAAATTTCTATATATGGGATGTGGCATGGGTTTCCAGCTCTGACTCCCAATAGAGGTTTCTCTTAACCACTTACCCACCGCCGGCCCTCATATGACGTCCTTGACTTTCCGGGGTATATCTGAATGATGCCTGCAGCTACAGGCATCATTGAGATATCGGCTTTTTCACATGGCGATTCCCTACACCATAAGAATGATCATATCGGTTGTTCCACTGCTTGATCGTTCTTACGGGTGGCGAGAGGGGACGTTCCCCCCTCCCGCCACCCACCAGTGCTTCTACCGACTCACCGCTTCCATCGGGGAGTGGGAGTAGGGATCCGTCGGCCCCAGATGGTGACCATAGAGATTTCCAGCGGACCAGAGTCTCTATGATCGTTCGGAGGCCGGGCGCGATGTTATGACATCATGTCTGGCCTCTGCATTCAAACAAACAGCGCCACCTCGGCTGGGAAGCCGAGATCATTTATTATTTTTTATGTCAGGCTTCCCAGCCTAGAGGTGATATGGGGGTCTTATTGACCCCATATCTCACTGTAAAGAGAACCGATCATGCCATATTCCTATTACAAGGGATGTTTACATTCCTTGTAATAGGAATAAAAGTGAATAAAAAATAATTTTTTTTTAAAAAGTGTCAAAGTAAAAAATAAAATAAAATTAACAATAATAAGAAAAATTTTTTTAAAGCGTCCCGGTTCCCTTGTGCTCGCACACAGATGTGAACGCATACACATATGAAAACGGTGTTCAAACCACACATGTGAGGTATCGCCATGATCGTTAGAGCGAGAGGAATAATTCTAGCCCTAGACCTTCTCTGTAACTCAAAACATGTAACCAGCAAAAAAACTTAAAGTATCGCCTATAAGGATTTTTAAGTACCGAAGTTTGGCGCCATTCCACGAGCGTGCGCAATTTTGAAGCGTGACATGTTAGATATCTATTTACTCGGTGTAACTTCATCTTTCACATTATGCAAAAAAAATGGGCTAGTTACTGTTTTGTTTTTTTTTAAGCACAAAACCGTTTTTTTCCCAAAAAAAGCATTAGAAAAAACGACCGCCATTGTATTCTATAGGGTCTTTGCTAAAAAAAAAAACATATATAATGTTTGGGGGTTCTATGTAATTTTCTAGCAAAAAAATTATGATTTTTACATGTAGGAAAGAAATGTCAGAATTGGCCTGGTTGGCAAGTGACAATTTTCTCAGATTTTTGGGTAGTAGATACCCTTTAAGCCCCTCTCTTTGAAACCTTAATCTTTTGAGTTTACATTGCCTGTTTTTCTTTTCTCTCTTTCTAGCATGGCAGAATTTTGTGGTCAGGCATGGGGCAACTTTGCATCCAAACTCCAACAAGAATACGGTCAAAAGGAATCTCGTGAGTCTGAATTAACTTTTCTTTTCTCTGGCCTTACTAAATGGCTGGAGAAAAAGTCATTGATATACTGACACATTAAAACTGTTGAGGAATATGTTAAAGAAGATTTGAACCCTCTTGGGCTTTGCATACAGATTTTTCCTTCCTTTGAGAGTATAGTAACGACATGGGAGAGCAATTTGAAAACCTGCTCCACCAAAATGATGAGTCTTCCCATTGATGACTACCAAAAGCATCTAATTGAGATAGACAACAATGTGGATAAAATATACTTGAAAATCCAATCTTTACAAACTCATTCCACTTTTCAAGAACTCAATGAAAAATTGAAAACCCACATTGAGTTTTCAACAAATCTATGCTCTCCAAGAAAGAAAATACATTTTTAAGAGACAAACAGGTCAGGCCTACAAATGGCATCAAGGGACGAGCGGCGGGGGTTTCCTGCACAGGCCTTCACAACACCCAGTCCAATCTGACATGTCGGACACTTTCTCCGCATCGTCTCTTGTATCTGATCCCTTTTCTAAGCAGTCTAGACGTACAAGATGCCCCAAAAGATGGCACGATGGTAATAATCCATCAACAAACACTTTTCCAAAACGTTCCTCTAAGGATAACTCACGTATTCCTTCTGGAGGTGCTAGAGGTGCCTCGGTGTCAACGTCTAGTGTGACACTGTTCCCCTCAACCCCTTCAATCATTAATGCCCCTAACCCTTCACTTTTTGTCACACCTAAAATCCCCACAATATTTTTTCCAAAAAAACAGGGAAACCCCCCTGTTCCACCAAATCCAACACCTCCTTAAACACTTATCAAGTTGAATCTCCACATTTTAATATAATTAACTTGTCTTCTCACCCCCTTACAACTGATGAGACTTTGGTCTTGCCTAAAGGCCTCACCTTTTGTCCAAATCACAAATTGGACAAATTTGAAGCAATGAAGGATTTACACACACTCTCTTATTGAGAAGTATGTTTGAAAAACGGAACCCAGAAGTTGAAAGCTGTTGCACCTTCAGTGAACGCATGCCTTGGAGAATCTTAATTCCCTGCTTGAGGAGAGTGACTCTACAGATCTCATTGATACTCTAGATCTGGAGTCCCTCCTCAGACAAACAGATGATCCAAACATTGAGACGATTGTGACCACCACTAAATCCCTATTGAAGAAAAAGTCATCTTTATACCCTGCACCTAGTTCCAATCATGGAATAGCTACCTTCCATAAGTTGAGTTGTCAAGAGATAAGAGCCCTGAAACCTACACCCAATGAGCTGGAAAATTTGTCTGATAGCGAGGGGGTAGCTTTCAAAAATGTATCCACGAATTATGATATTACCATTAAGCCTTCTGACAAGGAGGACAACATTGTCCTTATGGACAATGAGACATATAAGCAGATGTGCATGAAATTTTTGAATCACATAGATTGGTATCGTCCTGTAAGCCCGGATACTGTTGATATCATCAACAGGAAATTGTATCTGTTTGTGGATAATGCTTTCCACAACAAAGTTATTTCCAAACAATCATGGAGCTTTGTCCATACTCCCTTCCCTAGAACTCCCTTCCCTAGAATCTTTTATTCACTCCCAAAAGTTCACAAAAATGCAATAGAACCCCCAGGGAGGCCCATCGTATCTGGAAATGGTGCCATTACTGAAAATCTGTCCAGATTGGTGGATGAACATATTTGACTATTTGTTCTTGCTTTACCCTCATATGTTCGTGACACCATTCATCTACTTCTAATTCTGGAGGGAGTGCTGATATCTGTTAGCTCCATTTTAGCCACCATTGACGTGGAAGCTCTTTATAGTTCTATTCCACACTCTAAGGGCCTAGCATGTATTTGAAAGGTTTTGTCTCAGATAAGTCATCATGAGGAATCGTTCATTGAATTTATACTTCTCTCTCTTGAATTCATACAGAATCACAATATTTTTTCATTTGACAGTCAGTTTTTCCTCCAGGTGCAGGGCATAGCCAGGGGCACTTTTGCCCCTGGCTACGCCAATCTGTACCTGGGGGAATAGGAACACTCCATATTTGAGGATGAGGGTCTCTCTATGTACCTGTGCCACGTTGTTATGTGGCACAGGTACATAGATGACATCTTCATC
This sequence comes from Lithobates clamitans, assembly GCA_037952925.1. Lineage (NCBI taxonomy): Eukaryota > Metazoa > Chordata > Amphibia > Anura > Ranidae > Lithobates > Lithobates clamitans. The sequence continues at coordinate 709,810 of JBBGZY010001467.1, forward strand.
GTATGGGATGGACCCAAACGGTTGTTGACCATGTCCTTTCATTCTTCTAAAATAACCTTTTTAGATGTTGAAATATATATACTAATATGCTGTCAAGCTAATTATTTAGAAAGCCTACTGCAGGCAACACTATTTTGCATTCATCTAGTTCTCACCCTAAATCCCTTGTCAACTCCATACCATATAGTCAATATATGCGAATCAAACAGAATTGTTCTGCCTATGCGGACTACAAAAAGGAGGCCAACTGTTTGAAATGACGATTGTTAGATGGAGGATATAGTCATAAATGTCTCAAACAGGCATTTAATCGTGTAGAAAAAAGAACGAGACATGACCTTCTATTTTTTATGACGGCCAAGCTTCCTGAGACTCAAAATTCCAGAATCATTACCACATACACTAATGATCATTCCAGAGTGAAGGGAATTCTTGATAAGTATTGGCATCTCCTAACGTCTGACCCCACTGTGGGACCGCTTGTACCCCCGACCCTGTATTGCATACAGACGGCCACCTCTATAGGAGATCTGATAGTTTGGAGTGAGTTCCAGGGTTCCACTTGTGGTGACCGTGGTAAACTCACTGGGACATATCCCTGTGGCTCATGTAACTACTGCAAGTACAGGACCGCAGGAAGAATATACGCTTACCCAATGGCAACCTCTTTATCCCCCGACATTTTTCAAACTGTCAAACCATGGGAGTGGTATATCTCCTGCAGTGTAGCTGTAGGTGTTACTACATAGGAAAAACTATTCAGAAACTGTGGCAAAGAGTTTATCGTCACATAAGGGCCATGAAAGTGAGTGACCCTGACTCACCTCTAGGGAGACATGTAACACAGGCTCATAGTGGTGTGTTTCCAAAAATATGGATCATGTTCATCCCAGCCCCAGAGGAGGAAACTTTAATAAGGCTTTCCTTCAACAGGAGCTGAGATGGATATCAAATTTGAACACTACTTTCCCACCAGGCCTGAATGAGGTCTTTAATCTCAAACCATTCTTACCAGGCTTCTCCTCTGGAGGTTTTGATAGGGACCTGTAAACTTATGTTACGCTTTATCTACAGGTTGTAGGCCATATCCTTTAATTCTTCAATTAGTGCAATCATTATCTATTCTCCTTCCCTTTTTTTGATTAATAATGTGTGCTTCGATAGTCACTTTTATTGTCTGTTCCACAAATTCTAACCCAATTGCAAACTTTGTATGTTTTTTAGCTGTATAAGCGATGGCTGATACCTCCGTTCTCCTAACTCCACCATATTATATGTATATATTCTATCTATATGACATGGTAGTATCGCAGTGCCCGCCCTTTGATGCATCAAGGCTACCCGGCATTGGGGGGCCCCCTGGTTGTTTATTGCACCACGGGGCCTTCTTTTTACTTTGGCTGCGGCTTTACTATGCGATCGCGCTCCCCATCCCGCGAGCCCATGCCTGCGCACTTGGGGCATTTCCATTCTGTCGTTGGTTGCCGCCCATTTGTTGTGTCGGCAGCTCTGTCGACGTCTGATGTCATTGCGTCCCTTGATGCGGCTACGCTGGATGCCGCACGAGCCGGGAGATTGCCAGTGGGACGTTCGGTCTCACACTCTGAATGTACAGGTGTATCGCCCGGGTACATCAATCGGATGACCCTGCCGATCACCTGTTAAACTTTATCTTCGCTCATTGGACAGTCCATGTATGTTCAAGCTTGGTCCCTCCCCTATACTTCCTTTATTAGCCAGGTAGGTTTGTAATCACTTTTGCTGCACAGCCCGAACGACACACAGGCCTTCCATCTCTGCAACATAAGATATAGAAACCTAGACAGGTGAGCATTTCTGGCGTATTGTCTCTGGACGTTCCGAGCACTACCCTCTCTAGTTGACTTCTCCTTACCAATGTGGAGGTCTGTCCCTAAGGGGTGCTACAAATTTGCTTTACATATACTGGCTTTATATTGAGCCAAATCCTGGCATTTTTTTGCAAACATACTTATTGCATAATTTTTTCTTCTTTATGATAGGTCCACTCTCCAGGCCCTTTTGGCTTAATCCTTGTGAGCATTGATGTGTTGTGCGGTGAGGCAAGCACTGCTACTTTCCAATATATAATCCTTTTACTTTTTCTGCTGTATTTGGATTCATACAACACTAAATTCGGTGAGGCTTCATGTGGCCTCCATATACAATACTTTATGAGTCTTCAGAACATGTGGTGGAGCGGAATAGGAAGTTTTCAGCCTCACCTTGTGTCACGCCTTGTGTCAACTCATCTTGTTGTGTAAAAAGACACGAATTATGTAAGTACTCTTTGCAATTCTTGATGTTTTGCCATGCTTATGAAATGGCGAAGAAACAACCACTGTTACTTCATCATACTACTATACTTACTTATTATGAATCTTGTATTATTACTCTGTATTTTCTTTTGTTAATAGAATAAAACAGCATACCCCAGTTCAGCCCCTGAAGAAAGAAATATATACTATACCATCTTTCCGAAACATGTCCGGTATACTGTAAACACATTTTGGTCGACTACGGGTCTAGACCTCATGTGTATATTAGTAAGTCCTTTGCTGTCTATCATTTGTGTCATGTACTATTGTTTTTATAGGTATTTTTATTTTTTGTATATCAAGTCTATGCTTTTGTGTATTTCTAATAAATGTTGTACTTGTTTATACTTTTTGTATGATCTGGTTTTACCCCCCATGCCCATATAATCCCTAGGGCATTTCCTTTATACTACCCAGACCTGCCACTATAATGTCTTATACTACCCATACTTGCCACTATACTACCCAATCCTGCCATTATAATGCCCTATTCTACCCAAACCTGCCACTATAATGCCCTATACTACCCAAACCTACCACTATAATGCCCTATACTACCCAAACCTGGCATTATACCATCCTATACTACCCTAACTTGCTACTATACTACCCAAACCTACCACTATAATGACCTATACTACCCAACCTGCCACTATAGTACCCCAACCTGCCACTATACCACCCAAGACTACCCTTACCTGCCACTGTACCACCCTATATTACAATAACCTGCCACTATACTACCCTAACCTTCCACTATACTGCTACTATGCCACCCTAACCTGCCACTGTACCACCGTTATACTGCCCTAAACTGACACTATACATTACTGCACCCTATACTGTACCCTCCTGACCTCCCCTGTACTGGGAGCAGTGTGTACAAGGAAATAGAGACTCAATGTATACAGGGGCTCAGTGTATATGGGGGGCAGTGTGTGGAGAGGGCAGGACAGTAGGTACAGGGGGTACATTTTTTTTAACTCAATAAAGTTTTTATGGATATTTTATTGAAAAAAAAGTTGACAGGTAATTGAACCATTCCAGAGAAAATAACACAAACATTCCAAGTTATTAGTGGCAAGTCCAACATTGTCACAATGGTACATGTACATCAAGTCATTCTTATCTAAAGTGTCAAGTTACAAACATACCACATTGAAACCGTTTGTAAGCCTACTAAACCCGAGACTGCTACCTGTACAAAACTCTGTCCAAAATTAAGTTGACTGGCGATAACCCTGGGGTATCAAGCTAACAGGGGGTAAATTTAATTTGGGATCATTTTCTGATTGTGTTCATGCTAAAAAGGCACACCCAACATGTAGCATAATTTAGACACATCCACTTTACGAAGGACGCAGGGCACCATCTCCTTGGTAGGGGCCTTAGGGCACTACTTTGCCAAGCGGGCCACAATGCTATTAAGATGGCACTGGGGGTGGAGCCTAAGAGGGGGCTTGGATCCTGATTGGGCTGGACTCATGTGGGCAGCCTCAGACATGATCATGCCCGGCCCGCCTTGGTGCACATCTAAGTTGGCTGATATTCAAATGTAGATGGGTGTGATTGGGATCTGTAATCAGACTTGTATTTGTACAGTGTTGGGTTGAAATGAATTTGAACTCTTTAAGTAGATTGGACCCTTACATACTGGACACTCACCTAGGTCAGTGTTCGCACCTAGTTCAGTACATCCTTATGGTCAGCAAAAGCTGTCTGAGACACTAAAAAAACTGGCAGCTATGGTTATCAGTGAGGCATTAAAACTGCTACTTGAGTCCTCAGGCCCTTCTCCCTAAAACCCCTTGGGTCCCAGAAAATTTCATTTTGATGATGTCTCTGCTCTGCAAATATACCTTTTAGCATTCGTATGTCTACCTTAACGTATTATTTATGGCCTACCCTGCCACTGCATACTGCTCACTGACTTCCCCGTCACTACATACTGCTCACTGACTTCCCTATCACTACATACTGCTCACTGACTTCCCTATCACTACATACTGCTCACTGACTTCCCTATCACTACATACTGCTCACTGACTTCCCTATCACTACATACTGCTCACTGACTTCTCCGTAACTACATACTGCTCACTGACTTCCACGTCACTACATACTGCTCACTGACTTCCCCATCACTACATACTGCTCACTGACTTCCCTGCCACTGTATACTGCTCACTGACTTCCCCGTCACTACATACTGCTCACTGACTTCCCCGTCACTACATACTGCTCACTGACTTCCCCATCACTACATACTGCTCATTGACTTCCCCGTCACTACATACTGCTCACTGACTTCCCCATCACTACATACTGCTCACTGACTTCCCTGCCACTGTATACTGCTCACTGACTTCCCCGTAACTACATACTGCTCACTGACTTCCCCGTCACTACATACTGCTCACTGACTTCCCCATCACTACATACTGCTCACTGACTTCCCTGCCAATGTATACTGCTCACTGACTTCCCTGTAACTACATACTGCTCACTGACTTCCCCGTCACTACATACTGCTCACTGACTTCCCCATCACTACATAATGCTCACTGACTTCCCCGTCACTACATACTGCTCACTGACTTCCCTGCCACTGTATACTGCTCACTGACTTCCCCGTCACTACAGTCTGCTCACTGACTTCCCCGTCACTACATACTGCTCACTGACTTCCCCGTCACTACATACTCCTCACTGACTTCCCTGTCACTGCATACTGCTCACTGACTTCCCCATCACTACATACTGCTCACTGACTTCCCTGTCACTACATACTGCTCACTGACTTCCCCGTCACTACATACTGCTCACTGAGTTCCCTGTCACTACATACCGCTCACTGAGTTCCCCGTCACTACATACTGCTCACTGACTTCCCTGCCACTGCATACTGCTCACTGACTTCCCCGTCACTACATACTGCTCACTGACTTCCCCGTCACTACATACTGCTCACTGACTTCCCTATAACTACATACTGCTCACTGACATCCCCGTCACTACATACTGCTCACTGACTTCCCTGCCACTGCATACTGCTCACTGACTTCCCCGTCACTACATACTGCTCACTGATTTCCCTGTCACTGCATACTGCTCACTGACTTCCCTGTCACTACATACTGCTCACTGACTTCCCTGTCACTACATACTGCTCACTGACTTCCCTATAACTACATACTGCTTACTGACTTCCCTATAACTACATACTGCTCACTGACTTCCCCGTCACTACATACTGCTCACTGACTTCCCTGCCACTGCATACTGCTCACTGACTTCCCCGTCACTACATACTGCTCACTGACTTCCCCATCACTACATACCGCTCACTGACTTCCCTATCACTACATACTGCTCACTGACTTCCCCATAACTACATACTGCTCACTGACTTCCCCGTCACTACATACTGCTCACTGACTTCCCCGTCACTACATACTGCTCACTGACTTCCCTGCCACTGTATACTGCTCACTGACTTCCCTATCACTACAGTCCGCTCACTGACTTCCCCGTCACTACATACTGCTCACTGACTTCCCTGTCACTGCATACTGCTCACTGACTTCCCTGTCACTGCATACTGCTCACTGACTTCCCTGTCACTACATACCGCTCACTGACTTCCCCGTCACTACATACTGCTCACTGACTTCCCTGCCACTGCATACTGCTCACTGACTTCCCCGTCACTACAAACTGCTCACTGACTTCCCCGTCACTACATACTGCTCACTGACTTCCTTGTCACTACATACTGCTCATTGACTTCCCTATAACTACATACTGCTCACTGACTTCCCCATCACTACATACTGCTCATTGACTTCCCTATAACTACATACTGCTCACTGACTTCCCCATCACTACATACTGCTCACTGACTTCCCTGCCACTGCACACTGCTCACTGACTTCCCCGTCACTACATACTGCTCACTGACTTCCCCGTCACTACATACCGCTCACTGACTTCCCCATCACTACATACTGCTCACTGACTTCCCTATCACTACATACTGCTCACTGACTTCCCTATCACTACATACTGTTCACTGACTTCCCTATCACTACATACTGCTCACTGACGTCCCCGTCACTACATACTGCTCACTGACTTCCCTATCACTACATACTGCTCACTGACTTCCCTATCACTGCATACTGCTCACTGACTTCCCTGCCACTGCATACTGCTCACTGACATCCCCGTCACTACATACCGCTCACTGACTGCTGATGCACTGAATACTTGAATTGTTACAAAACTCTGGCCCATTTGGGCATGGTACTTCCTTTTGGATGGTTATTGGTGGTTCTCCCAGGAGCTACTGTAGGTCCTCTGGGGAAAAAAGTAAGAATGTGTGAATTCATACATGGGCAATGCTAGTTATAAATTAGAAATGCCCATTACATTGCAAAACTGGGTTCTTCTAGGGTTGGGTATTGGTGATTCTCTCATATGTCATTTATGTCCCCTGGGAAAAAAAATAAGAAAGTGTGAGTTTGTAACATCTTTGATACAGCTGAGACATGGCTGAGGATATGGACAAGTCTAGTTATATATTGCAAAGGTCCCCAATAGTGTGACGCTGGTAGTTGTACAAAAGAATAAAGACTGAACCCGCCACCCCTGGATTGGATCTCCTTTACAGGTTGCTATTTTGCTATTGTTTGGATCTTTTATACTAGAGACAGGGTCCCTTTAAGGGATAAGTCCACCTTTGGGGCGCATTTACACTTGCTTTGACTTTTTTCATGTGTTTCTGATGCTACAGTGATGCTTTTTTGAAGATTTAATGAACCTTGGTAAATGCTTTGCGTGTGTTGATACCAGTCCAGTAGAACCACAGGCTCAGTAGTACCCCCACCAAGCAGATTCCCATCTCATTAGTACCCCTGTTCAGCACGGCCACAGCTTATTAGTACCCTTATTCAGCATATCCCCAGCTTATTAGTACCCTCGTTCAGCAGATCCCTTGCTCATTAGTTCGCCCAGCTCTGCTGATGCCCCACTCAGTAGTACCCCTAGCTTTGCTGATCCCCCTGCTCAGTAGTAACCCCCAGCTCTGCTGATCCCCCACTCGGTAGTAATCCTCAGCTCTGCTGATCCCCCTGTTCAGTAGTAACCCTCAGCTCTGCTGATCCCCCTGTTCAGTAGTAACCCTCAGCTCTGCTGATCCCCCTGTTCACTAGTAACCCTCAGCTCTGCTGGTCCACTGGTTTGCTGATCCTCCTCTCTCCGGTCCCCGCTCACCTCTCGCTATATTGCTCCCACACTGCACACCACATATGATATTTGCAAGTTTCTCCTGCTCCAATCACCTAGCTCTGCTGATCCTCTCTCTGCCTTACGTTCATTCAGCAGATCCATTGCTCAGTAGTACCCCCAGCTCTGCTGATCCCCTGTTCAGTATTAACCTCCAGCTCTGCTGATCCCCCATTTTATTGTAACCTCCAGCTCTGTTGATCCGTTGGTTTACTAACCTTCCTCTGACCAGTCCCCGTTCATCTCCAAACATATTGCTTCCACACTGCCCACCACACGTGACATCTGCAAGTTTCTTCTGCTCCGCTCCCCCAGCTCTGCTGATCTTTTGCTGCTGAGTCTTCTCTCCGGTCCCCGATCACCTCCTGCTATAGCGTTCCCATGTTGCACACTACGTGTGCCGTCTGCTAGTTGCTCTGCCCCAGTCCGGACCCCGCTCACCTTCCTGCTGCTTCGCGCTGCGCACCAGATGTGACGTCTACACCAGACACTCCCAGAATATATACACATGAACTGGAGGTGACTGCTGATGACGTCTTTCCAGTTCACTTGTTGGTTTCCCAGTGGATATCTCATACCTGCAATTTCTCCATAACAAAGTGAAGCTGATGCTGAATAAAAACCCCTGAAAAAACTTCAGGTGTTGTTAGCGAGTGTTGTTATAGTAGATGTATAAATGGAAGACTCCCGCGCTGTCTAATTAAGCTAGGCTAGGGGATACTGCTGTAGACACCTGTGGATCTGATCCAAAACAAGACAAAAGTAAAGAGTGAAAAAATGGTGGTGTCTGCGCTGTGTGAAAAGAGGTGATATTATAAAATATTAACAAATATGATCCCTGTGAGGCATTGATCCTAATATAAATAATTGGCACAATGTTGAAATAAATAACAAGTGAAATAGAACAATGTGAACAATATTCGTATAGAAACGTGATAAATCCTGGTAAAGAATATAAAATCTGGTTAAAGGTAAACACGTGATGGCCAAATGTGATCATTCCTATTATAACTGTATGAGTCTATTGCCGCGTACACACGATCTGACTTTCTGGCATACTTGGTCCGGCAGACTTTCCGACGGACTTTGTCCGCCAGGTGCGCCGGACTTTAAAACGGACGGACTTGCCCACATACGACTGGACTTTCCGGCGGGCTAGGTCCGCCCGTCTTTCCGACGGACTTTCGCCGGAGTTACGGCGGACTTTCAGAATGAACGGACTTGCCCACACATTTTGAACGTGACTTGTGTACGACGGGACTAGAAAATGAAGTCAATCTTGCCGCTTTTATCGGCGAGATTGACACCTTGCGAGCCCCGTCGCGGGTCATATCAGGCCCTTAGGTCTGGTATGGGTTATAAAGGGAACCCCCTACGCCGAAAAAACGGCGTGGGGTCCCCCCTAAAATCCATACCAGACCCCGATCCGAGCACGCAGCCCAGCCAGTCAGGAAAGGGGGTGGGGACGAGCAAGCGCCCCCCCTCCTGAACCGTACCAGGCCGCATGCCCTCAACATAGGGGGTGGGTGCATTGGGGGAGGGGGGGCCCTGCGGGGCCCCCCCCCAAAGCACTTTGTCGCCATGTTGATGAGGACAAGGACCTCTTCCCAACAACCCTGGCCGTTGGTTGTCGGGGTCTGCGGGCGGAGGGCTTATCGGAATCCGGGAGCCCCCTGTAAGAGGGCCCCCAGATCCCGGCCCCCCACCCTTTGTGAATGAGTATGGGGTACATGGTACCCCTACCCATTCACCTAGGGAAAAAGTGTCAATAATAAAACACACTACACAGGTTTTTAAAATTTATTAAACAGCTCCGGGGGGTCTTCCTCCGGCTTCGGGGGTCTTCTTCCGGCTTCGGGGGTCCATCCGGTTCCTCTTCTCCCGGCGTCCGGTTGGTTCTTCGGCACCGTTACCGAGCATTTGCCCAAGTACTTGTACTCGGGCAAATTCTCCTGATGCTTCCGCCGATACCTGTACAGTCAGCAGTGATCGGCGCGTGGGGGAGTTACAAGCTTCTCCCCCCGCGGCTTTCAGCTGCTTAGTGACATACAGCGGTGATCGGTGCTTGTAACTCCCCCACACGCGATCACCACTGACTGTCACAGCATCCTCCCACCGCATCCTCCTTCATGTCCCCTCTGCTCCCCTGTCCCCCTCCGTTCCTCTTCGTTCCGCTGTCCCCCTCCATTCCTCTGTCCCACCGTTCTGCTGTCCCCCTCTCTTCCTCTGTCCCCCTCTGTTCTGCTGTCCCCCTCTCTTCCTCTGTCCCCCTCCGTTCTGCTGTCCCTCTCTCTTCCTCTGTCCCTCTCCGTTCTGCTGTCCCTCTCTCTTCCTCTGTCCCTCTCCGTTCTGCTGTCCCTCTCTCTTCCTCTGTCCCTCTCCGTTCCGCTGTCCCCCTCTCTTCCTCTGTCCCTCTCCGTTCTGCTGTCCCCCTTTCTTCCTCTCCGTTCTGCTGTCCCTCTCTCTTCCTCTGTCGTGCTCCGTGCTGCTGTCCCCCTCTCTTCCTCTGTCCCTCTCCGTTCTGCTGTCCCCTCTCTTCCTCTGTTCCTCTCCGTTCTGCTGTCCCCCTCTCCTTCTCTGTCCCTCTCCATTCTGCTGTCCCTCTCTCTTCCTCTGTCCCTCTCCGTTCTGCTGTCCCTCTCTCTTCCTCTGTCCCTCTCCGTTCTGCTGTCCCCCTCTCTTCCTCTGTCCCTCTCCGTTCTGCTGTCCCTCTCTCTTCCTCTGTCCCTCTCCGTTCCGCTGTCCCCCTCTGTTCTGCGGTCCCTCTCTCTTCCTCTGTCCCTCTCCATTCTGCTGTCCCCCTCTCTTCCTCTGTCCCTCTCCGTTCTGCTGTCCCCCTCTCTTCCTCTGTCCCTCTCCGTTCTGCTGTCCCCCTCTCTTCCTCTGTCCCTCTCCGTTCTGCTGTCCCCCTCTCTTCCTCTGTCCCTCTCCGTTCTGCTGTCCCCCTCTCTTCCTCTGTCCCTCTCTGTTCTGCTGTCCCCCTCTCTTCCTCTGTCCCTCACCGTTCTGCTGTCCCCCTCTCTTCCTCTGTCCCTCTCCGTTCTGCTGTCTCTCTCCATGTCCTCCTTTGTGAATGGATAGAGTCAGCTGATAGAGTCAGCTTCACATTGTAATCTCCTGTGATTACAATGTGTCAGTTTATGAATGGAGAGGAGCCGCTGTCTTCTCTCCATTCATTCTCAGTGCAGCTGAGGCTGCAGAGAAAGGGACTGGGGAATCTCTATCCTCGGTCTCTTTCTCTGTCTCAAGGGGGAGATTTCAGGGGTCTGATATCTCACCAAAGCCCCCCAACAGGGCTAATTAAAAAAAAACACACACACACATATTGCAATTAATAATAAAAAAAATATTATTGTAAAAAATAATAAAAATGTATCGGTCCTTGTACTCGGTCCTAAAAAAGTGGTATCGGGAAAACACTACCCAGTAGCTTCCCCTGATGAAGTCACGTGGTGTGACGATACGCGTCGGGATTGGAGCACTGGGTTCAGACACAATCTGACTGTAGGATACGAGCTCGACGCTCGTGGTTTGCTGCGCTATTTGTGCCATTTTAAATGTGAGTTTTTATGGTTTATTTTATTAATACATTTGTTCCAAAAACGGGATCACGCTATGGGCATCTCTCTGTTTATATTTTAATACATCATTTACTGAGCGATATCGGAGCCAATTTGGAGCAAGAGCAGACCCAGGACCACACACACAGGGGCTTACGAACTCGGCGTTTGTGGATGGTTGCCTACGCTCTTATTGCAAAAGTGAGTTTATCACTTGTGGATCTGCTTTTGTTCCACCCCCAGGAGTACTTTACAGAATTATGTTATGTAATTTATGTTTCTGTCTCTCTATATGATTGAAAACTGCCACCGAGACGAGTCAAGCAATCTTACACAGCCTGGAGGGGATTGTTCTATTTTGTACCTGTCATCCTACCTTTGTGATCAAATTATGCTGTATACCTTACGGCAGTAAGGTGAGCTGCTTGCACAACCACAGGTGTCATCACTGAAGCTTTGCCGTTTTTTGTAGCACGTTTACTATATTGGTGGAGGGACTTATTATAGTCTACACTGAGAGTATTTGGAAATATCAACTATCATCTACATATCATTCTTTCTCACCAGCTGATCTAGTTTTTATCTAGTCACTTGTGATTCATAGACTCATACAGTTATAATAGGAATGATCACATTTGACTAGAGGTCAAACGATATATTGGCCGATATTTGGCGTTTTTTAATTAATTGGCGTCGGCCGATTGTGCTGATAAAAAAGGCCGATTATAACTTCAGCGCGACTTGCAAATGACTTCTGTAAAGAAGTCAATGCAAGTTGCCTGAAGTCTTCCGTGGAGCGACTTCTCTCCTCTCTGGGCAGCATGCCAAGTCTGAGAAAAGAAGCTAAAAAGATACAATGTTTCTACTTATCAATGAACTGAACTCTGTGTGGAGGAGTTCTCAGTTTAACCATTTAAAGACTAAATTTTTTTTGTTGCTTACAAGTAAAAATCCTGTATTTTCAAAATCACTTAGAACCCCCAAAAATTATATATATATTTTTTTTTGCAGAGACCCTAGGGCAGTGATGGCGAACCTTGGCACCCCAGATGTTTTGGAACTACATTTCCCATGATGCTCAGGCAATCTGTAGTGTAGTGGAGCATCATGGGAAATGTAGTTCCAAAACATCTGGGGTGCCAAGGTTCGCCATCACTGCCCTAGGGAATAAAATAGCGGTTGCTGCAATATTTTATGTCGCACGGTATTTGCGCAGCATTCTTTCAAACGCAATTTTTTGCGGGAAAAAATACACTAATGAATTAAAAAAATAAAAATAAAACAGTAAAGTTAGCCCTTTTTTTCATCCAAGAGTTTTGATTACCTGTTTTTGTGTATTTAATATTTAAGATATAGGTTTTTTTTTTAAATCTAAATTATACATACAAGTGAACTGATTGGAGGTTTGTTTTGTTTAATAAATGTTTAAATGTAAGAAATTTTCTGTATCACTTATTACTTAAGGTTGCTTTCACACTGGAGCGGGCAGGCGTTGACGGTAAAACGCTGCTAGTTTTAGCTGCGCTTTACCGTCATTTTTGCTGCGCTATTCGGCTGCTATCGGGGCGCTTATAACCCAGCTAGCGCCCTAAGAGGGGGTTAAATGCGCCCATGAAGCCTTGCAGGTGCTTCGGCAGCGATGCCCATTCATTTCAATGGGCAGGAGTGGTGGAGGAGCGATATAAACCGCGTAATTCAAGGTTCCACTGTACACCCATATTTAGGGTGAAACATTATGCCAAGGGGACCTCCTTTCCTAACCCCCCCCCCCCCCCATCCCTATACCATCTTTCTGACATCGAGCAGAGGCAGTGGCGTAGCGTGGGTTGTCAGCACCCGGGGCAAGGCAAGTAATTTGCGCCCCCTAACCTGCTGACTTTTAGCTATCCCTGAGTCCCTTCAAATACAATAGTACTGACCTACCTGATTCCTATACTGACCACTACACACTACACGGTCCACTACACTGAGAACTACACTGTCCACTACACTACATTGTCCACTATACTACACTGACCACTATACTGTCCACTATACTATACTGTCCACTATACTACACTGACCACTATACTGACCACTACACTGACCACTATACTACACTACACTGTCCACTATACTACACTGACCACTATACTATACTACACTATACTGACCACCATACTACACTGTCCACTATACTACACTACACTGTCCACTATAGTACACTACACTGACCACTATACTACACTACACTAATCACTATACTACACTACACTCTCCATTATACTACACTGACCACTATACTACACTATACTGACCACCATACTACACTGTCCACTATACTACACTACACTGACCACTATACTACACTATACTGACCACTATACTACACTACACTAATCACTATACTACACTACACTCTCCATTATACTACACTGACCACTATACTACACTATACTGACCACCATACTACACTGTCCACTATACTACACTACACTGACCACTATACTACACTACACTGACCACTATACTACACTGTCCACTATACTACACTACACTGACCACTATACTACACTATACTGACCACCATACTACACTGTCCACTATACTACACTACACTGTCCACTATACTGACCACTATACTACACTGTCCACTATACTACACTACACTGACCACTATACTGACCACCATACTACACTGTCCACTATACTACACTGACCACTATACTACACTATACCGACCACCATACTACAATGTCCACTATACTACACAACATTGACCACTATACTACACTGACCACTATACTACACTACACTGACCACTATACTACACTACACTGACCACTATACTACACTGTCCACTATACTACACTACAGTGACCACTATACTACACTATACTGACCACCATACTTCACTGTCCACTATACTACACTACACTGACCACTATACTACACTATACTGACCACTATACTACACTGTCCACTATACTGACCACTATACTATACTGTCCACTATACTGACCACTACACTGACCACTATACTACACTACACTGACCACTATACTACACTATACTGACCACTATACTACACTATACTGACCACCATACTACACTGTCCACTATACTACACTACACTGACCACTATACTACACTATACTGACCACCATACTACACTATCCACTATACTACACTGTCCACTATACTGACCACTACACTGACCACTATACTACACTGACCACTATACTACACTATACTGACCACCATACTACACTGTCCACTATACTACAATGACCACTATACTACACTATACTGACCACTATACTACACTGTCCACTATACTACACTGTCCACTATACTGACCACTATACTGACCACCACACTGACCACTATACTACACTGTCCACTATATTACACTACACTGACCACTATACTACACTATACTGACCACCATACTACTCTGTCCACTATACTACACTATACTGACCACCATACTACACTGTCCACTATACTACACTATACTGACCACCATACTACACTGTCCACTATACTACACTGTCCACTACACTACACTGTCCACTATACTACACTACACTGTCCACTATACTACACTGTCCACCATACTACATTATACTGACCACTATACTACACTGACCACTATACTGACCACCATAGTACACTATACTGACCACCATACTACACTGTCCACTATACTACACTACACTGACCACTATACTACACTGTCCACTATACTACATTACACTGTCAACTATACTATACTGTCCACTACACTACACTGACCTCCATACTAAACTACACTATACTGACCACTATACTCTACTACACTAACCACTATACTGACTCTATACTACACTACACTGACCACTATACTACACTACACTGACCACTACACTGTCCACTATACTATACTGACCACTATACTACACTACACTGACCACCATACTACACTACACTGACCACTATGCTACACTACACTGTCCATAAAAACTATACTGACCACTATACTGTCCACTACACTAACCACCATACTGACCACTATACTACACTACACTGACCTCCATACTAAACTACACTATACTAACAACTATACTAACCACTATACTATACTACACTAACCACTATACTGACCACTATACTACACTATACTGACCACCATACTACACTGACCACTATACTACACTACACTGACCACTATACTGACCACCATACTACACTGTCCACTATACTACACTACACTGGCCACTATACTACACTACACTGACCACTATACTACACTACACTGTCCACTATACTACACTACACTGTCCACTATATTACACTACACTGTCCACTATACTACACTACACTAACCACCATACTACACTACACTGTCCACTATACTACACTACACTGACCACTATACTACACTACACTGACCACTATACTACACTACACTGTCCACTATACTACACTATACTGACCACCATACTACACTACACTGACCACTATACTACACTACACTGACCACTATACTGACCTCCATACTAAACTACACTATAATGACCACTATACTATACAACACTGTCCTGCCTACAGTCTCTCTCTCTCTCACCCCCCCCCCCCGGCCAGTAACAAGACTCTCATGAGGGAGTCTCACTCACCTTCTTATCCTGGCTGCATCGATCCGGAGGAGGAGGAGTAGGGAGCGGCGGCTCACATTGTATCTTCTCTCCCCTGCGCTCTGCCTGCTGCCATGTTCAGTGTCCAGCACCCTGTGATTGGGCATATGGGGGGTCATGTGCAGAGGCGGGACTTCAGGAGCGATCAAGGACAGGCCAGCCCTATGCCTCACATGACCCCCATACGCCCAATCACAGGGCGCCGGACACTTAACATGGCGGCCGGAGCGCAGGGGACACAGGAATTTGAAATTAGGGGGGCGCCAGTATGTGTCACCTAATTTAAATGTCGCGCCCGGGGCCACGGCACCCCCTGCACCCCCCACGCTACGCCACTGAGCAGAGGTTCTCTTCTCCCAAAATAGCTTTCAAATTTGAAGCCAGTGGGGCTCCATCTGCACAGCCATGTCATTCATTCACAGAGACCTGTGAATCAGTAAACTACAAGAAGTCCCACTTGGAATTACAGGTCCCGCTGTGAACAGTTGGGAATTCTGGGAGCCGTGATGTCACCCATAGGCTCCCATGGCACAGCCATTGTTGGTGCTCCCTCATTTTCCCCTGCAGCCACTACTCACTGACACAGGGGAGCCGGAGCTGATAGATCATGTGACCAGAACAGAGAGGACTGTGAGGTATCGCCACGATCGGTAGAGCGAGAGCCCTAGACCTCCTCTGTAACTTAAAACATGCAAGCTGTAGAACTTTTTAAACGTCGCCTATGGAGAATTTTAAGGGTAAAAGTTTGTCGCCATTCCACAAGTGGGCGCAATTTTGAAGCGTGACATGTTGGGTATCAATTTTCTCAGCGTAACATTATCTTTCACAATATAAAAAAAATTGGGCTAACTTTACTGTTGTCTTATTTTTTAATTCAAAAAAGTGTATTTTTTCCAAAAAAAAGTGCGCTTGTAAGACCGCTGCACAAATACGGGGTGACAGAAAGTATTGCAACGACCGCCATTTTATTCTCTAGGGTGTTAGAAAAAAAATGTATAATGTTTGGGGGTTCTAAGTAATTTTCTAGCTAAGGTTTTTTCATTTTGAAACAACAAATCTCAAAAAGAGGCTTGGTGCCTAAGTGGTTTAGAGTAGTTAGACTTGAATTCCATTTTAAGGTTATTGGCCCAGGCATGCATTTCCCTGAAGGCAAATTTCCATCAAAGCACCGTATCATTTTTATTGAGACCAGTATCAGCTCCTAAGGCATTATTTTAGTTCTCACAAAGGTACATTCCTTACAGCTTTTTTAAGCTCAAAAAACAAGTGAGAACCGGAGAAGAGAAAATGAATGGAGGGTCTGCATGACTAAGGGAGTTAACGGTCAGAAAAGGGTTAAAAATGTGAGTTCCGTGTGGAACGGGTGTAGGTCTTACTAGATTGATGGTAAAAGTTCAGATGGGCAGGATGGGACCACAAGGGTTGTTTCTACAAAGGCTTCTGAGTACTTGGTATTCTTTCTGGAAACTTCACTCAAAGCGGAAGACCCCCCATCCACTCATCCGTGATTTGCAATTCATTGGAAGTCAAGGATTGTTAGGAAATAATAAAACAAGTCACAACGGGTAGGCAGGTCAGGGAGTCTTGGAGTGGGGTAATGAATACAAAACTTGAAGCCTATTTGGGCATGGTACTTCCTTTTGGTTGGTTATTGGTGGTTCCCCCCAGGAGCTAGGTCCTCTGGCAAAAAAGGAAGAATGTGCGAGTGGAAAATGTCTTTAATCCAGTTGGGACACAGGCAATGCAAGTTATCAATTAGAACTGCCCATTACATTGCAAAACTGGGGATCATTCTGGGGTACAGTGCTTCCAATTGGTTTGTTATTGGTGGTTCTTTCAGGATGTATGTCCCCTGGGAAAAAAAAAAGTAAGAACGTGCGAGTTGGTAACATCTTCAATCCAGTTGAGACACGGCTAAGGATATGGACAATTCTAGTTAAGAAAAAGAATTGCCCCATTACATCACAAATCTGGGGGTCCATCTAGAGTATGACATTTCAACTTGGCTTGTTTTTGGTGGTTCTCCTAGCAGCTAGGTCCCCTGGAGAAAAAGAAAGATTATGTAAGTTCATAATGTGTTGGGGTTGGTTGGGGCGCTGAGGTCAGGTAGTACTTGCAACAAATCTCTGTGCACAGACGACTTAGAGTCATTTACATCCATGCTCGCACACATCCACGCGTGTAATCGCATGCCCATACATGCGCATATGTCACTAATGTTGCTATTTAAACTAAGCCAGTGCTCGGGTTCAGTGCGGTCTGGTCTTCATCATTTCCCATGTGATCTGTGACCTGTTTCCTGCATCAGATACCATTCACAGACTTGGCTTGTACTGACCAACCCTTGAGCTTTGCCTATACGACTTGTTTCTGACCTCTGCTTCTGCCTGCTCCTGTTGCCACAGTACTGCTGAACCTTTCCTGACTCCGGCCTGCATCCTCAACGTGCACCTCACTATGTACTTGTACCTCATCCAATTACCAGTCTCTGACCCGGCATGTGCCCATCTCTGCTCTTCCTCCACACACTGCCTGGCAATCCACAACAAGCACCTACAGACCTTCTACCAGCCAGTACTTGTCCATCGCCCACTCGCTGACCAGCCAGCACCTGCTCACTACCAGCTGGTACCTACCTGTTCCAGCCTTCTACTTACTTGATGTTTCCTGGCCAGTCTATTCCGCTGTGGTCCACTGTCAGCTTTCTTCTGCTCCCGCTTGAACACCATGCTTGGCTTGCTGCATTTTAAGATCAACAGGAACTCGCGCCACTCTGTGCTCTTGTCCCACCATGTCCATTCTAGCAGTGGCCCTGAGCCAGAGTGTCACGTACCTGGTGGAGATTGAGCTGTAGAGAGGGCTTCTCTTGCACCTCCTGTCCAGCACCCCTGGTAGAGATGACAGGGAGTGAAGGACACAGAGTGGCATGAGGGCCGAAGTAGCAGATGGCTCTGGTTGGGTCTTGGCAGGAACCCGACAGCTGCGGATCACCGGATAGGCACCGAGAACAGGAACTCCTTGTTGCTGGATCAGCAGGTGGAAGCGTGGTCTGAACATAAGCCAGGGGGTCATCAACAGCCGAGCATAGCAGGTACTGGAACGTGAGGCAGAAGCAAAGACAGCATACAGGCCAGGTTTGGTACACAGTCGGGAAACGAGGTACAGAAGCATGAAGCAGGAACAAGGTCAAACACAAGCTGTGGTCACAGGAAGGCAGGCAGAAGTCCTAGGGAAGGTTGAGGTACAAGCTAGGCCAAACACAGGAACAGAAAGCACAAGTAAACAGGAAGAAGCTGAAAGACCACTCAGCAATGTGTGTGTGACATTGCTCCGTTTAAATAGACCAGCTGGCGCCAGTGCGTGCACATGTGAGCGCGCGTGTGCCTGTTCGCGGCCGCGTGCGCCCAACAGTTCGCAGCCGTGCGCGTCCGCACATGCTCCAGTACACATTATTCTTGGCACACACACCTGCGCCAACGCGTGTCTATCAACCGGACTTCTCTTACACAGAGGTTTAACCTCATCATGTCAGGCTCCTCCATCAGGTATTTGACATCGGCTGAGGACATGGGAGATTGTAGTTATAGACTGTGCTTTTAACCAGTTGCTTACCGCTGTACGAATATATACTGTTTGTCAGCAAGTAGTTATACCAAGTACATAGCTGCAGCTGTAGTAAATGACCAGGATTGATGAACACAGAGGACATGGAGGAACATCTGTTTCCCAATTTTTTCTGTGATGAATGAAGCCAGAAGAAACAATGATTTCATCACTACCAGTTTTAGCGTGGTAATTCCCCGGCTGTTACAGTCAGAGAGGGAGCTATTCAAGCATAATGTTTGCCTGATTAGCTGCTTTGGCGGGCAGGGGAGACACTGAGGGGGTCCAACAGACCTTAGGTGTCTCCATAAAGAGTGCCTGTCGTCTGCCCAAAACTATCACATCGGAGCTTGTTAGCCCCTTGTGGTGGCAATAAAGTTAAATAAAAAAAATATTAATAGTGTGAAAAAATGATTTTGATAAAATAAATAAAAATTAATAAAAACATAAAAGCAAGCCCTGTCCCCATCTGCTGTTAGAAATCATGGGGCCCCATACAGTATACCTGGCAGACCCCCCCTCCCCCCCGAACATAACAAGACAATATTTTCACAAAAAATGCACTAAAATCATTATTAGAGAACTAAGAGAACCTGTGAGAATTAGCCCTTTTTTGAATTGTGTTTTACATTTAAAATATATATATATAGATATATATTTTATTCTAAATGTTAAAAATCTTTACAATTTGAGCCATACAAAATGTACAGCTCAAATTGTAACCTCACAGACATCGCGTGCGATGTGCACAGGAATGCGGTGCGAATCACATGTGGTGTTCCGCACGTACCAGTGTGAACCCCCCCCTCGGCTAAATGTCTGGGAGTGGCAGCCGCTGCCCATAAAAAAGAAAAAAATATGGCCACAGGTTAGCTTCACAATTGTGCATGCGCAGATCCAAAAGGCAGCAAAATGGTGTTTGGGTTCAGGGTGGGCTCCAGGCGGGCATAGTGACGTCATGGTGTTTGGCACCTTTTTCGAAATGTTCATTTTACGGGTCATTTTCTTTCAGAGGCAGCTACAACCTAAGAAGGATGTCTGTCCTCTGCTAGCATGCTGCAGAGATCGGCCCCATTGATCTCTGCGTTCGATCAGTGCTGCGTTCGATCAGTGCTGCGTTCGATCATTGCTCTCCTGAGTGTATTTTTTTCTGAAAATATGAGTTGGATAAACAGTTGCACTAATATTGTGCGATATGAAAAATTGCAACTGAAATGATGTCATTCTACGGGTCCTCTGCTTTCAGAAAATGTAAAACGTTTTGAGGTTTTTAGTGTGTTTTCAGGTACAAATTGTGAATTTCTAGCGTGTATGCCCAAAAATGAAAAACAAAAAAAGCCTCTGGCAGTAAAATGGTTAGGAGGTAATAACTCTCTTTTAGGCCGGGTTCACACTGATACGACAAACGCTTCAACATTGGGAGCTCATGTCGCATGACGTGTTAAAATCGATGTTTCCCTATGGGAGCCATCTCAACTGGTCCCACACATGTCAGTCCGACTTTGTAAATGCTCCCTGCACTACTTTGGTCCGACTTTGATCCTACTTCAGCCCATTGAAGATCATTGAAGTCGGATCAAAATCGGAACGCCATCTTGCACGATCCGACTTTGGCATGTGATTTGTGCTCTGATGATCTTGAGGGGGAATTCCACGCAAAATTTTAAATGAAAAGCCGGCATGGGTTCAACCCTCAAAAACGTGCCTGAGCCTAAAAACGGTGTGGGGGTCCCCCCAAGATCCATACCAGACCCTTATCCGAGCAAGCAGCCTGGCCAGGGCAGGAAAGGGGGTGGGGATGAGCGAGCCCCCTCCCCCTCCTGAGCCGTACCAGGCCGCATGCCCTCAACATGGAGGGTGGGTGCTTTTGGGCAGGGGGGTGCCCTGCGGCCCCCCCACCCCAAAGCACCCTGTCCCCATGTTGATGAGGACAAGGGCCTCTTCCCGACAACCCTGGCCGTTGGTTGTAGGAGCTTATTGGAATCCGGGAGCCCCCAGATCCCGGCCCCCCCACCCTATGTCAATGAGTGTGGGGTACATCATACCCCTACCCATTCACCTTGGGGGAAAAAAAGTGTCAATAAAAAAACACACTACACAGGTTTTTAAAGTAATTTATTAGGCAGCTCCGGGGGTCTCTTCCGACTTCTCCGCTCTCTCCGGCCTCTTCTCCCGCTCTCCGGTATCTTCTGCCGGGCTCCTCCATTATCTTCTGCTCTTTTGTCCCCTCTTTTGCTAGCGGTGGCCTGGTCTTTTACATCATCATCTTCCCTCTTCTCTTCTTCTGATGTTGACACGACGCTCTCTCCCGCTGTAACGCCATGTGCTCGGTGCGCAACGACTTATATAGGCATGGGGCGTGGTCACCACCACTAGCAAAAGAGCGGGCAAAAGAGCAGAAGATAGCGGAGGAGCCCGGTAGAAGATACCAGAGAGCGGAAGAAGAGGCTGGAGAGAGCGGAGAAGTCGTAAGGGACCCCCGAAGTTGGAATTGACCCCCGGAGCTGCCTAATAAATTACTTATCTTGAGGGGGAACTCCACGCCAAATTTTAAATAAAAAACCTGCATGGGTTCCCCCTCCAAGAGCATACCAGGCCCTTGGGTCTGGTATGGATCTTAAGGGGAACCCCCTACGCCGAAAAAACAGCGTAGGGGTCCCCCCAAAATCCATACCAGACCCTTATCCAAGCAAGCAGCCAGGCCGGTCAGGAAAATGGGTGGGGACGAGCGAGCGCCCCTCCCCCTCCTGAACCATACCAGGCCGCATGCCCTCAACATGGGGGGTGGGTGTTTTGGGGCAGGGGGGTCGGAAGAGACCCTCGAAGTCGGAAGAGACCCCCGGAGCTGCCTAATAAATTACTTTAAAAACCTGTCTAGTGTGTGTTTTTATTGACACTTTTTTTCCCCCAGGTGAATGGGTAGGGGTACGATGTACCCCATACTCATTCACATAGGGTGGGGGGTCGGGATCTGGGGGCCCCCTTATTAAATGGGCACAAGGTGCTTCGGGGCGGGGGGGCCGCAGGGCGCCCCCCCTGCTCCAAAATACCAACCCTCCCATGTTGAGGGCATGCGGCCTTGTACGGTTCAGGAGGGGGGGTGGGCGCTCACTCGTCCCCACCCCCTTTCCTGACTAGCCGGGCTGCGTGCTGGGATAAAGGTCTGGTATGGACTTTGAGGGGGACCCCCTTGCTGTTTTTTCGGCGTAGGGGGTTCCCCTTAAAATCCATACCAGACCCAAGGGCCTGGTATGCTCTTATGCCGCGTACACACGGTCAGATTTTCGGCCTGCAAAAGACCGATGAGATGTTTTCGTTGGAAAATGCGACCGTGTGTATGCTCCATCGGACTTTTGCTGGCTGAATTCCAGCCAGCCAAAAAAATTGAGAGCATGTTCTTAATTTTTCGGTCGGAAAAAGTTCCTACCCAAAAATCCTGTGGCACGTCTGTAGCAATTCCGACGCGCAAAATCCCTATGCATGTTTGGAAACAATTCGACGCATGCTCGGAAGCATTGAACGTCATTTTCTTGGCTCGTTGTAGTGTTGTACGTCACTGCGTTCTTGACGGTCATAATTTCAACGAACTTTTGCGTGGCCGTGTGTATGCAAGGCAAACTTGAGCAGAATCCCGTCGGAAAAGCTGCCATACCCTGTTTCCCTGAAAATAAGACCTAGCGTGATTATCGGTGATGGCTGCAATATAAGCCCTACCCCCCAAATAAGCCCTACCCTGTTTCCCCGAAAATAAGCCCTATCCTGAAAATGAGACCTAAAAGGACTTTAACTAGGGCTTATTTGGGGGGTAGGGCTTATATTGCAGCCATCACCGACAATCACGCTAGGTCTTATTTTCGGGGAAACAGGGTATCTTTTTCCGACAAGAAAACCAATCGTGTGTATACGGCATTAGAGGGGGAACCCATGTCGTTTTTTTTTATTTAAAATTTGCCCTGGAGTTCCCCCTCAAAATTCATATCAGACAGTGCCTGGTAAAGTCGGATACCCGTCCATTGAAGTCGGACGCGTCTCTGACTTCAAGTCGCAAGGCAAAGTCGGATCCAAAGTAGGACGAGTGTCGTGTCGCACCAGTGTGAGCCCGGCCTAAGGCCGGGTTCACACTGATACGACAAACGCTCCAACATTGGGAGCTCATGTCGCATGATATGTGAAAATAAATGTTTCCTTATGGGAGCCGTCCTAACTGGTCCGACACAAGTCGGTCCGACTTTGAAAATGCTGCCTGTACTATTTTGGTCCGACTTTGATCCTACTTCAGCCCATTGACTATCATTGAATTCGGATCAAAGTCGGATCGCCGTCTCGCATGATCCGACTTCGGCATGCGACTTGTGCTCTGATGATCTTGAGGGGGAACTCCACACCAAATTTTAAATAAAAAACCTGCATGGGTTCCCCCTCCAAGAGCATACCAGGCCCTTGGGTCTGGTATGGATCCTAAGAGGAACCCCCTACGTCGAAAAAACGGCGTAGGGGTCCCCCCAAAATCCATACCAGACCCTTATCCGAGCAAGCAGCCAGGCCGGTCAGGAAAATGGGTGGGGACGAGCGAGCGCCCCCCCTCCTGAACCATACCAGGCTGCATGCCCTCAACATGGGGGGTGGGTGTTTTGGGGCAGGGGGGTCGGAAGAGACCCTCGAAGTCGGAAGAGACCCCCGGAGCTGCCTAATAAATTACTTTAAAAACCTGTCTAGTGTGTGTTTTTTATTGACACTTTTTTTCCCCCAGGTGAATGGGTAGGGGTACGATGTACCCCATACTCATTCACATAGGGTGGGGGGGCCGGGATCTGGGGGCCCCCTTATTAAAGGGGGTTCCCAGATTCCGATAAGCCCCCTGCCCGCAGACCCCGACAACCAACGGCCAGGGTTGTCGGGAAGAGGCCCTTGTCCTTATCAACATGGGGACAAGGTGCTTTGGGGTGGGGGGCCGCAGGGCCCCCCCCTGCCCCAAAGCACCCACCCCCCCATGTTGAGGGCATGCGGCCTGGTACGGTTCCAGGAGGGGCGCTCGCTTGTTTCCACCCCATTTCCTGACCGGCCGGGCTGCGCGCTCGGATAAGGGTCTGGTATGGACTTTGGGGTGGACCCCCTTGCCGTTTTTCCGGCGTAGGTGGCTTCCTTTAAAATCCATACTAGACCGAAGGGCCTGGTATGCTCTTAGAGGGGGAACCCATGCCGGTTTTTTATTTAAAATTTGGCGTGGAGTTCCCCCTCAAGATTCATTCCAAACACAGTGCCTGGTATTGGCAGGGATCCAAGTTGGATCCCTGTTCATTGAAAGCCCGACGTATGTCGGCTTCAAGTCACAGGGCAAAGTCGGATCCAAAGTAGGACGAGTGTCGTGTCACACCAATGTGAACCCAGCCTGAAGGCAGCAGATGTCAGTATTATAAAACTCCATTATTTACTTACAACCATCAATCAAGTCCAGCCCTGTCTGGGAAATTACAGATGGAATTTGATTTCTTGAATCTGGTTTGTGACAATAACAAGAACTGGAAAATACCGAATGAGGAAAAACCTGTTTGTTTTTCTCCTTTAGGCCCCTTTCACACTGGGGCGTTGGGTGCGTCGGCGAAATTGACGGTAAAGCACCACTAAAAATAGTGGAGCTTTACCGTCAATTTCGCGGTGCTATTTGGCCGCTAGCGGGGTGCTTTTACCCCCCCGCTAGCGGCTGAGAAAGGGTTAAAACCACCCGCAAAGCGCTGCTGCAGCAGTGCTTTGCCGGCGGTATAGCTGCGCTGCCCACTGATTTCAATAGGCAGGAGCAGTGGAGGAGCAGTATACACACCGCTCTTTCATCGCTCCAAAGATGCAGCTAGCAGGGCTTTTTTTAGCGTCCTGCCAGCGCACCGCTCCAGTGTGAAAGCCCTCGGGGCTTTCACATTGGAGAAACAGGAGCGGCTCTTTCAGGGCGCTTTGCAGGCGCTATTTTTAGCACTGTAGCACCTGCAAAGCGTCCCAGTGTGAAAGGGGTCTTAACCACTTAAAGTGATTGTAAAGCTTCGATTTAAAAAGATAAAAATTAACAAACCTATCATACTTACCTCCACTGTGCAGTTAGTTTTGCACAGAGTGGCCCCGAACCTCAACTTTTGGGGTCCCTTGGTGGCTCTAGCGGCTCCTCCCCGCATCATATAACTCCCCCTAGGGGAAGCGCTCTCCCGGGGGGTTACTTTGCGGGCGCGCTCCCGAGTCCAGCATTAGGCGTAGACAGACCCCAAATGTAGGACTCGGGCCTGCGCTGCTTTCAATCTATCCAATCAAGAGCCGGGACCCCTTGCAGAGAGGGACAGCGTGTCTCCGCCGAGGGAAATACGGGGCTCAGGTAAGTAAAACGAGGGGGGGGGGGGCGGTCACTGCCAGGTGTTTTTTCACCTTAATGCATAAGATGCATTAAAGTGAAAAAACACAAACCTTTACCACCCCTTTAAGATTTCCCCCCTTAATGACCAGGCCATTTTTTGCGATACGGCACTGCGTCACTTTAACTGAAAATTGCGCGGTTGTGCGGCGTTGTACCCAAACAAAATTGACGTCCTTTTTTTCCCACAAATAGAGCTTTCTTTTGGTGGTATTTGATCACCTTGCGGTTTGTATTTTTTGAGCTATAAACAAAAAAAGGGCTACAATTTGGGGGGTAGGGCTTATACTGCAGACATCACCGACAATCTCGCTAGGTCTTATTTTCGGGGAAACAGGGTAGGAATTTCTTTTCTTGCCTTTTGTACCTAGAGAGATAGAAAGAGACACATTATTACTTAAAGTGTATATAGACCCTAACAACGAGCTTCTATGAGGCTTCATTCACACTTGTATGACTCCAAAGTTGTGCCAACTTTGGTGCAACTTGGATGAGCCTAGGCTTTGACCAGTGATTCCGTGTCTGTAAGCCCTGGTACACACTGTTGCGATGCAGGAAACGCACAAGTTTCGCAACGTTTCCCCGAATTGCACTGCTTACCAATCCCACGGCATCCATGCGATCTGCTGTGGGTGTCAATGTTAGATTAACACCCCGAAACAGATCGCAAAACGCAGTGCAATTGCCAGCATTGTATCACATGTGTGTGGACTCCCATGCAATGCGATTCAGGTGCAGAAAAAAAAAAAGGGGCGGTGCGAATCAAATGTGGTGTTCCGCACGTACCAGTGTGAACCCCCCCGGCTAAATGTCTGGGAATGGCAGCCGCTGCCCATAAAAAAGAAATAAATATGGCCACAGGTTAGCTTCACAACTGTGCATGCGCAGATCCAAAGGCAGCAAAATGGCGTTTGGTTGGGCTCCAGGCGGGCATAGTGACGTCATGGCGCTTGGCACCTTTTTCGAAATGTTCATTTTACAGGTCATTTTCTTTCTGAGGTTTTTAGTGTGTTTTCAGGTACAAATTGTGAATTTCTAGCGTGTGTGCGCAAAAATGAAAAACAAAAAAAAAGTCTCTGGCAGTGAAATGGTTAGGAGGTAATAACTCTCTATTGAAGGCAGCAGATGTCAGGATTATAAGACGCCATCATTTACTTACAACCATCAATCAAGTCCAGCCCTGTCTGGGGAATTTGGTTTGTGTCTATAACAAGAACTGGAATGAGGAAAAAGCTGTTTTTTTGTCTCCTTTAACAACTTAAAGTGATTGTAAAGCTTCGATTTTTTTTTTTTTTTTTTTTGTAACAAACATATCATAATTACCTCCACTGTGCAGTTCGTTTTGCACAGAGTGGCCCCGAACCTGGTCTTCTGGTGGCTCTCGCGGCTCCTCCCCACATCAGATAACCCCCTAGGAGAAGCGCTCCCCAGTCCAGCATTCGACGTCCACAGACTCCGAATGTGGGAATGTGGGACACGGCACCGCCCCCCCCCCCCGGCACCCGCGTCATTGGATTTGATTGACAGCAGCGAGAGCCAATGGCTGCGGTGCTATCAATCTGTCCAATCAAGAGCCGGGACCCCGTGGAGAGAGGGAGAGCGTGTCCCTGACGAAGAGATGAAGGGGCTCAGGTAAGTAAAACTGGGGGGCCGGTGACTACCAGGTGTTTTTTCACCTTAATGCATAGGATGCATTAAGGTGAAAAAAAACACGAGGTTTTACAACTCCTTTAACCACTTCCCGACCGGCGCACGCCGATGTACGTGGGCAGAAAGGCACGGCTGGGCAAATGGGTGTACCCGTACGTTCCTTTGAATTTGCCGCCGCGCTATCGCGTGCGCGCCGGCCGGGAGCTCCGTGAGTCGGGTCGCGGGTCCCGCGGACTCGATCGCCGCGGGGATACCCGCGATCGCCTCATGGAGAGGACAAACGGGGGAGATGCTAATGTAAACAAGCATCTCCCCGTTCTGCCTAGTGACACTGTCACTGATCTCTGCTCCCTGTGATCGGGAGCAGAGATCAGTGACGTGTCACATGTAGCCACGCCCCCCCCACAGTTAGTAACACTCCCCTGGACATATTTAACCCCTTCTTAGCCCCCCTAGTGGTTAACCCCTTCACTGCCAGTGTCATTTACACTGGAATCTATGCATTTGTATAGCACTGATTGCTGTATAAAAGACAATGGTCCCAAAAATGTGTCAAAAATGTCCGATGTGTCCGCCATAATGTCGCAATCACAATAAAAATCACTGATCGCCGCCATTACTAGTAAAAAAAAAAAAATGATTAATAAATATGCCATAAAACTATCCCCTATTTTTTAAACGCAATAACTTTTGTGCAAACCAATCAATAAACGCCTATTGCGATTTTTTTTTTTTTACCAAAAAAATATGTAGAAGAATACATATCGGCCTAAACTGAGGAAAAAAAAAGTATTTTAAAATATTTTTTGGGGATATTTATTATAGCAAAAAGTAAAAAATAATGCGTTTTTTTTCAAAATTGACGCAATTTTTTTGTTTATAGCACAAAAAATAAAAACCGCAGAGGCGATCAAATACCACCAAAAGAAAGCTCTATGTGTGGGGAAAAAAGGACGTCAATTTTGTTTGGGAGCCACGTCACACGACCGCGCAATTGTCAGTTAAAGCAACTCGGTGCCGAATCGCAAAAAGTGCTCTGGTCAGGAAGGGGGTAAATCCTTCCGGGGCTGAAGCGTTTAAAGTGTATATAGACCTGTAGCAGACCCCCGAAGGAGTTGCTTTTGATTATTGGTTCAATCCGTTGCTCTGCCTCTCAACCCCAGAGAACTGTCCCAGCCCCTCTGGCACACCTAGCAAGGTGGTAAATAGAATAACCTGATAATAATACACAACACAGTGCTGTACTTCAAGTTTACTTGGAGTAGAATAAAGTTTAGATTAACCACTTGCCGACCGCCGCGCACTGTTGTACGTCCTAAGTTTGGTGGCAGATATTGTTGTTATGGCAGCAGCTAGCTGCCTTAACCCCGGTATCCCCGTTTTCGTGCGGCGGCCGGCTTTCAGGTAAAAGTGGTCTCTGCGGCAGATTCGCCGCGAGATCCCTTTTATCGGTGGCGGTAGAGGGCCCCCCCTCCCGCCGTGATCCGGTGCGGCGATCACGTTGTGCCTGGAGACGAGTGAGGGGAAGATGGCGCCCACTCGTCTCCATGACACTGCAGGGCGGAAGCGACGTCAAAACGTAACTTACGCCCATACGTCTTAAAGGCACATTTTTTTCAATGTCATTTTTTTTTTTATTGCATTTTAGTGTAAATATGAGATCTGAAGTCTTTTTGACCCCAGATCTCATATTTAAGAGGACCTGTCATGCTTTTTTCTAATACAAGGGATGTTTACATTCCTTGTAATAGGAATAAAAGTGACATAATTTTTTTTTAAACAGTTTAAAAATAAATAAAATCATGTAAAATAAATAAGAAAAAAAAATTATTTTTTTTAAAACCCCCCGTCCCGACGAGCTCACGCGCAGAAGCGAACGCATACACGAGTTGTAGCGCCCGCATATGAAAACGGTGGTCAAACCACACATGTGAGGTATCGCCGCAATCGTTAGAGCGAGAGCAATAATTCTAGCCCTAGACCCCCTCTGTAACGCTAAACATGCAACCTGTAGAATTTTTTAAACGTGGAGATTTTTGAGGGTAAAAGTTTGACGCCATTCCACGAGCGGGCGCAATTTCGAAGCGTGACATGTTGGGTATCAATTTACCCGGCGTAACATTATCTTTCACAATATGAAAAAAAAAAATTGGCCTAACTTTACTTCCTCCCACCGACCCGCTTTACTCTGATTGCAGTCTCTGCTACTCATCCTGTTTGAAGGGTTTTCCCCACAGGGCTGGATTTACATTTTAGGAGATGTTCCTGGTGATACGTGACAACTTTATCTGTCTGTCTATGATGGAGTGTGCCAACTGGATTTACTGATTGAGCCTTTGTACTACATGCATACATCGCTTGTTTTTATATCCTTCTGGTAAGCAGATCGACGAGCACTTGGGTGTGGTGTGCTTTTCTCTTGCACACGGAAGTTTTGGTGGAGGTTTCATCTCATCTCTACTCTCTATTGATTTATATGGACTGTCATATTGTATTTAGCGCTGCATTTATGATCTTTTGTACTTGTGTTTGATGAATCAACAAACTATGTTGGCTGCTTATTACATTTTTAATTATCTCAGTTAGCGCTGGTATTTGGTTACCGTTCTATACAACTTTACTGTTGTCTTTTTTTTTTTATTCAATTAAGTGAATTTTTTCCAAAAAAAAGCACGCTTGTAAGACCACTGCGCAAATAACGTGTGAAAAAAAGTATTGTCGCAATATCGCAGTCACGATAAAAATCGCAGATCGCCGCCATTACTAGTAAAAAAAATAATAATAATAAAAATGCTATAAATCTATCCCCTTATTTTGTAGACGCTAACTTTTACGCAAACCAATAAATATACGCTTATTGCGATATTTTTTACCAAAAATATGTAGAAGAATATGTATCGGCCTAAAATGAGGAAAAAATTTGTTTAAAAAAATAAATAAAATTTGGATACTTATTATAGCAAAAAGTAAAAAATATTGTGTTTTTTCAAACTTGTCACTTTTGTTTATAGCACAAGAAATAAAAATCACAGGGGTGATCAAATACCACCAAAAGAAAGCTCTATTAGTGGGGAAAAAATGAGAAAAATTTCATTTGGGTACAGTGTAGTATGACCGCGCAATTGTTATTCAAAGTGCAAAAGTGCTGAAAGCTGAAAATTGGCTTGGGCGGGAAGGGGGTGAAAATGCCCTGTATGGAAGTAGTTAAACATGTAAACACCCAAATTCCAAAACGAGGCTGGTCCTTAAAGTGGTATTCCGGCCGAAATTATACTTTTTAAATAAAAATACCCCTATAATACACAAGCTTAATGTATTCTAGTAAAGTTAGTCTGTAAACTAAGGTCTGTTTTGTTAGTTTAGTAGCAGTAGTTTGTTATTTTATAAACTTACAGCAGGCCGTGGCCATCTTAAGTCTGGGCATCTGAAGCCAGGCTGTATTTCTTCCTGGATCTCATCCTTGCAGATCTCGCACATGCTCAGTGCAGCACAAGCAGTGTAATAGGTTTCAGGTCAGGTTTCCATAGCAAGCACAGTGTCAGAGGAAGTTGCCGTCCCTTCCCAGAAGGCATTGCAAACAGGAAATGATGCGATGGGCCACGGCCAGGGAGGAGGAAGTGAAAAATGAATACAGCAGATATACAGTAGGTGCTGAGAAAAAAAATAAAAAATATCCAATTTGTTTACAGTGCACAGTTTAGTGAGGGATGCTGAAGAGTTGTAAAAGTGGGTGGAACTCCACTTTAAGTGGTTAACATTAGTCAGCCAAGGCCTGTGTAAATAACCAGGACTTGGTTGAAAAAGTAGTGATGAGGATGAATGTAAGTAGCTGGTGCTGTGATGTAACGTTCCTTTATGTGTTCCAGATAACAGGGCCTGTACACAGCCTTCAAGTGTGGTATCTTATGGAAGGCAAGAAAGTTCCTGGGCAAAGCCCTCTCACCAATACTTTACACAATCTGCGGTCCTCCACAGAGCGAGCAATCGATAGACTCTCCTGTCTGCAGGTGTGTCACAATGGCGTCCTGTCTTTGAGCTGTTGAAACGGCCTCTGCTGTGAATGTTCTCCACAGCTGCAGAGTGTCTTGCTGGAGCCTGCAGGTTCTGTTCCTCTGGGCTGGGCTCCAGACTGTGTGTCACTGGGCAGGCCGCAATCCCCCCTCACACACAGCAACAGAGGGGTTGCTCTCCTCATGGGGATCCAGGAAAACCAGGCTCTGGCCTAGTCCCTCCCTGTCCTTTGTAGTCTCTCCCACAATCCTCCTGACTCTGAGCGATGCATCCTGGGATTTGAGGTCTAGTCTCTTAAAGTGGTTGTATAGTCTTTTTTTTAACTTTTACCTACAGGTAAGCCTATAATAAGGCTTACCTGTAGGTAAAAAAAAAATATCTCCTAAACCTGTACGGTTTAGGAGATATTCCCCTTGCTATGAGCCGCTGACTGCAGTGGCGCATGCGCACAGGGGATTCTCGGCTAAAGGCCCGGCAACTGCCGGACCTTGCCGGGTAAGAAATTTCCCGCGCGCATGCGCGGGAGTGATGACATCGCGGCTCCAGCCACTCACAGCGCTGGAACCGCGATACCCAGAAGACACGCCGAGGCAACATGACAGCTCCCTCGGCGTGGACCAGGTAAGATACCGACGCCTCGTTCTAAGGTAAGTATTTCATAATGAGCTAGTATGCGGTGCATACTAGCTCATTATGCCTTTTGCTTTACAGGGGTAAAAAAAAAAAAATTTCAGCGGGTATACAACCGCTTTAACCCCTTCCCGCCGACCATACGCAGATATGCGTACTCGGCTTTCGGGGGTTATACCGGGATGATGCCCGCAGCTGCAGGCATCATCCCAGTACCGTTGTTTAGAGCCGGCGATTGGCTATCCGTGTATAACAACCGATGCGGTTAAAAGCCGCTCGGCTGTTATACCGGAGCAGCGGGAGGGGACGTCCCCCCCTCCCCCCGCCTCCCGCCGCTCTTACCGGGCCTCCAGGTCAATCCGGAGGCTCGGTGACCAATCCGATGCCTCCGGCGGCTGGGGGCGGGCTGGAACAAAGCTGTGGGCAGCTTTGTTCCAGCCTTCAAACTGTAAACGCGGAAGCGACGTCATGACGTCACTTCCCGTTTACTCGGCTGCCAATGGCGCCGGTTTTTAAAAAGTACACAGTATTCAGAATCGCCGTTTTCGGCGATCTGAATACTTTGAAGTGTAAAGGAGGAATGGGGGGTCTTTTAGACCCCCGATCTCTCCATAAAGAGTACCTGTCACCACCTATTACTGTCACAAGGGATGTTTACATTCCTTGTGACAGCAATAAAAGTCATCAAAACATTTTTTTTTTTAAACACAATTCATGAATTTAAAAATACATAAAATAAATAAGAAAAATTTTTTTTAAAGCGCCCCCGTCCCCGCGAGCTCGGGCTGCAAAGAAAACGCATACGGAAGTCGCGCACGCATATGTAAACGTTGTTCAAATCACACATGTGAGATATCGCCGCGATCGTCAGAGTGAGAGCAATAATTCTAGCACTAGACCTCCTCTGTAACTTTAACCTGGTAACCGTAAAAAAAATTTAAAGCGTCGCATATGGAAATTCTTAGGTACCATAGTTTGTCGCCATTCCACGAGTGCGTGCAATTATAAAACATGACATGTTTGGTATCTATTTACTCGGCGTAACATCATCTTTCACATTATACAAAAAAATTGGGGTAACTTTACAGTTCGGATTTTTTAAAATTCATGAAACTGTCCCTTTTCCAAAAATTTGCGTTTAAAACACAGCTGCACAAATACCATGTGATATAAAATATTGCAACGATCTCCATTTTATTCTCTAGATTCTCTGCTAAAAAAATATACATAATGTTTGGGGGTTCTAAGTAATTTTCTAGCAAAAAATACGGATTTTAACTTGTAAACACCAAATTTCAAAAATGGGCTTAGTCATGAAAAAGTTAAACAGTCAATCAGCTTGATTTGTGTTATGACTTCATATCCCACACTTCTCTGCTGCTGCTTCCTGGTGATTGGCTGTCAGCAGGGCCGTCTTTAATATTGATTGGACCCTGGGCAAAAATTTTCTTGGGCCCCCCCATGCAATTTTTGTCTCCACCTGCTCTGAATCATACAATAAATAGCAGCTAGACTTAAAATCAGTTTACTGTATGAGATCAGGCAGCAATTGCGATTGGTTGCCAGTGGTTACAGCATATCATTACTGCTTACTGACTGGTTGCTAGAGGTTACAGCACACATTACGGCTCACCTGATTAGTTGCTAGAGGTTACAGCAAATGATTTCTGCTTGTTAATTGGTTGCTAGAGATTACTGTACAGTATTACTGCTCACTGATTGGTTGCTAGAGGTTACAGCACATCATCTCCTCACTTGATGATATACATATGAATGCTGCCTTTATTTACATATCAATGCCGGCTATTTACATGTAAACACAGGGTCTGGGCAGCATTAGTAGCAGCACTTCACACTGAGATATTGGGACACAGAACAGGACTAAAACTTCAAAGGACAAGGGAATTTAAACTGGGATAGTTGGCAAGTAGGGATGAGCCCTACTTGGTTGCTAGAGATTACTGTAATTGGTTGCTAGAGATTATTGTACAGTATTACTGCTCACTGATTGGTTGCTAGAGGTTACAGCACATCATCTCCTCACTTCATGATATACATATGAATGCTGCCTTTATTTACATGTAAACACAGGGTCTGGGTGGCATTAGTACCAGCACTTCACACTGAGATATTGGGACACAGAACAGGACTAAAACTTCAAAGGACAAGGGAATTTAAACTGGGATAGTTGGCAAGTAGGGATGAGCCCTACTTGGTTGCTAGAGATTACTGTAATTGGTTGCTAGAGATTACTGTACAGTATTACTGCTCACTGATTGGTTGCTAGAGGTTACAGCACATCATCTCCTCACTTCATGATATACATATGAATGCTGCCTTTATTTACATGTAAACACAGGGTCTGGGTGGCATTAGTACCAGCACTTCACACTGAGATATTGGGACACAGAACAGGACTAAAACTTCAAAGGACAAGGGAATTTAAACTGGGATAGTTGGCAAGTAGGGATTAGCCAAACACCCCCATGTTCGGTTCGCACCAGAACTTGCGAACAAGCAAAAAATGTGTTTGTGTAAACTGCGCTAACCCCTGTTTGTTTTATCTGAAGTGAAAAAAATGAAAAAAAAATTTGAAAATATTGATGTGAGACAAAATAAAAATAAAAACTGTTGCCATTAATAGATAAACTAGAAACAAAAAAACACGATTACATTGAAACAAAAGTGAAACAAAAAGACTAAAGTGCTGCAACCTTAGTAAAACCAAGAATGTTCAGTTTTCACAATATGATAACGAGACTCAGGTGCGCCACTAATGTCTATCCCACCCAAATAAGAACTGGTGGCCAAAAAAGAAATAAATACATGTGTAAAAACACTTAAACACAAATGAGTGAATAATGTGACAAAGTCCCCTTGTGGAGTGGATGGTGAAAAAGCAATTCAAGCAGTCCTAAAATTTCATATAGGTGCTTTTCATAGGAAAACTTCTTTTAGAAGATGCTATGATCCTAGGATGAAATAAAAATGGGCGGACGCTTACCAGATGCGTGGGACCCCCTATTATGGGGGGTCTAACAGGCTCAGATAAACTCAATCTTGTAGGCGGGGATGGCTGAAGGGATTCCCACAAACTCAGATATCCATCTGCTTCTGATCTTCCACTGGAGTAAGCGATATCCCGCTGAGTGAAAAACAGCTGATCAGAAGAGCGGCTGGTCTGTATATTCAAACCGCAATCTCTCTCCTGCTCTGTGAAATCCCAGTAGCCGGCCGGCTTAGTTCCGCATGTATAGAGGGGATTAGAAGAAAAGAGCCTCCATGGTGCAGTACATTAAAAACTTCTTTTATTAAAACCACGGTCGGCATCAAAACTTTTGACAGAAAATCAAAACCAAACGAATGCCGGAGCAGTATTTTCCCTTGAGGCTAAACTGCTATTGTGTGGTGACGTCAGGCTTCATGGCTCCATGCACGTTTAGCCTCAAGGGAAAAATACTGCTCCAGCATTCGTTTGGTTTTGATTTTCTGTCAAAAGTTTTGATGCCGACCGTGGTTTTATTAAAAGAAGTTTAGTTTAGAAGAAGTAATAGGGGTCCAACGCATCTGGTAAGCGGCCGCCCGTTTTTATTCCATCCTAGGATCATAGCATCTTCTAAAAGAAGTTTTCCTATGAAAAGCACCTATTTGAAATTTTAGGACTGCTTGAATTGCTTTTTCACCATCCACTCCACATATGGTTGCCACCTCATCCCTTTAAACCCGAACACATATGAATTATACAGGTTCTGAGGATAATTTAATGCAGATAGGGCACCAAGTGAGTTTAGTAACCACCCTAATCAGCCACACAACCTGTGGGGATGAGGTGGCAACTCTAACTCCACAAGGGGACTTTGTCACGTTAATCACTCATTTGTGTTTAAGTGTTTTTACACATGTATTTATTTCTTTTTTGGCCACCAGTTCTTATTTGGGTGGGATAGACATTAGTAGCGCACCCGAGTCTCGTTATCAAAAAATTTGTTCGAACACCATTAAAGTCTATGGGACACGAACATGAATAATCAAAAGTGCTAATTTTAACATGAGTTCGACTCGAACTCGAAGCTCATCCCTATTGGCAAGTATGAGGCAGCTGTTTGGGGTCCCACAACTATGGATTGCTACCTCATCCCTTTAAACCCGAACACATATTAATTACACAGGTTCTGTGGCTGATTAAGGTGGTAATTAAACTCACTTGGTGCCTTATCTGCATTTAATTAGCCTCAGAACCTGTGTAATTCAAAGGTGTCCGGGTTTAAAGGGATGAGGTGGCAACTCTACCCACAACAATGACTGGCCCCAGGGCAGCTGCCCCTTTTGCCCTGCCTTAAAGATGGCCCTGGCTGTCAGTCTCTTCCAATAGGAAGGCTAAAGAGCAAGCAGTTCTGTCATGGATTGAATCAGCCTGAAGAGGTACCTGCTACAGACCCTAACAACGAGCTTCTATGAGGCTTCATTCACACTTATACGACACTTGTGCCAACTTTGGTGCAACTTTGGATGGGTGCAGCTTGGATGGGCCTAGGCTTTGACCAGTGATAATGGACAACTGCTGCACACAAGTTGCAGTGTATAACATTCGGGTATGACTTTCATGCAATTTCTGAGGGTTAACATTGAAGTCTATGGCCCTCAACCTGAATTTAAGTCAGACCAAAGTAGTGCATGAACTACTTTGAAATTGCTGCAACTTTAGGTTCCGCAAATATGAATGGGTATCATTGGAAAACATGGGGAACAACTTGGCATGCAACTTTGATGTCCAAAGTTGCATGACAAGTCTCACATGTGTGAATGGAGCCATATTGGCTTCTAATTGGTTTATTAAATACTCTATTACATGTTTTGTTATATCTGTTTTTAAGTGCACAAAACACCTGTTGATCCTGCCAGAAGCCCAGTGAGTTGATAACCTCCTGTGCTCTCTGCCTGTACTGCAATATCAGCATAGGCGTGTGCACAGGGTGTGCTGGGTGTGCCTGGGCACACCCTAATCACCTAGTGTGCATTAGCATTATTGCTCTATGTAGCAGCGGGGAGATGGGAAAGATCTCCCTCTTACCGGCTATATCATAAGTGAAGTGCTTACCCACTTCTCTTTCACTGTGACGGCAGGGAGATCAATGTGCCAGGGCCATATATATATATATATACACATACACAAGCATGTTGGGGTGCACACCCTAATGCAATAGGCTGTGCACACCTATGAATATCAGTATCAAATGTTTTCTCTTTAGATAACAGAATATCAGCCCCCTACAGTATGCTATGGAGAAGGAGAGAGGGGTGTTCTGTAGTCCTGTCCTAGGGTGACAACGCTTCTTCTCCATGGACACAGTACAGTGAATGTTGTCACCCTAGAACAGGAAGTGTTATGGGTAAAATATATTATATAACTAAGGCCCCTTTCACACTTGTGCGACTTAGTATACAAAATAATTCTGCGCTGCCTAAAACAAAGAAAAGCAGCTAACACGGCAAATGGTGTATGCAAAGAGAAGTAAAACAAAAAAGTGTAGCGCTAGACAAGTGAGTCACATGTATAAACATATGAAATAAGTAGGGATATACCCAATGGGTAAACACCAACAGATGAATAAAAAACAAAGTGGATAAATGTGAATAGAATAAAAAGTCCCAAATATGAATAGAGTATAAAGTCCCAAACAAAGCTTAAATGTAGAAATCTTGATAGATGCAAACATGAAGTGAAAAAGCACCACCATCGGTGAAATGGAGGCTTACCAGAGCGTTTGAACCTAAAAGAACCTATGTTTACTGGGTCAAAACGGGCTTGTGTGGTGATAACGACCACTGGCAATACGTGAACTTCGAGGAGCTGTACCCAAAAAAACGCGACCAACAACAGACTGTTAGATCTCATGGGCACGGCCCGTGTTGCATGGATATCAGGTGAAGGTGGATAAAAAAAAGACGACGATGTCTAAGTAGACGGAACGCATCGGGTAGGATTCCATTGGCGCCATTTTATATAACAAAGCGCTGTTTTATCTACTCAAATGTGAGTTTTTTCACTTTTTAATAAATTGTTCAATACTTACGGAATTACGCTATGTGGCCCTTTTTGTTCTCTTTTTTTATCCACCTTCACCTGATATCCAACATAGGTTCTTTTGGGTTCAAACGCTCTGGTAAGCCTCCATTTCACCGGTGGTGGTGTTTTTTCACTTCATGTTTGCACCTATGAAGATTTCTACATTTAGGCTTTGTTTGGGACTTTATACTCTATCCATATTTGGGACTTTTCACACTTGTGTGACTTAAAGCAATGCCTGTGTAATCTTGAGGTCTATCACTGCATCGAAGTCGGACCAAAGTAGTGCAGGGTCTACTTTGAAATCGCTGCGGCTTGAAGTCGCACAGATATGAACGGTACTCATTGGAAATCATGGGGTACGACTTGTCATGCGTCTTTGCAGTCCCAAGTTGCACAAAATGTGAAAGGGGCCTTAAGGATTCGTCAACCTCAGCCCTTCCATTAAGGACTTGGATAACATGGATTTGAATGGACACAGCAGCCATGCTAATTACAAAACAAAACAACAAAATAATAACATACAATTAAAATAAGCAACAAACAATTTTGACAAAGCGATCAGGAGGGGTTTGGGGTGTTCTTTAACCACTTGCCGTTTTTACTTTTTCTCACACATGTTTAAATCACCATTTTTTGCTAGAAAATTACTTAGAACCCCCGGATATGATATATTTTCCGAAAGCAGAGGCCCCGGAGAATGAAATGGAGGCTGTAACAATTTTTTATTTGACACATCATTTGTCCAGCTGTCTATCAAACTCAAATGTTCAGGAGAAAATACAATACAATTAATTTAAGTGCACACAAATACAATATAACATCTATTTTTGTGGTCAAATGTAAAAGATGAGGTTGAATCGAGTAAATGGATACCAAATATGTCAAGGCTTAAAATTGTGTGTAACTGAGAAATGGCGACAAACTACAGTGACAAACATTTTTCATAGGTGATGCTTTAAAAACTTGTACAGTTTATCAGGTTAGAGTTCACACTGTAACCCGCTGCGGATCGTACAGGAGCGATGTGCGTCCCTGGTAATCAGGGCCAGTTCTATGCCTGACTTCGGCCCTGAAACGGAGCCAAAGACGCACAGCGTTTCTGTGCAGTGCGCTCCACAGCCGCAATGAAGATATGTGAGCCGGCTCCATAGGGAGCCAGTCACATTTTCCTGCTATGCGAATTGGATGCGGGGAAAGCCGCATCTAATTCGCACAGGTGTGAACTAGAGCTGCACGATTCTGGTCAAAATGAGAATCACAATTTTTTTTGCTTAGAATAAAAAGATCACGATTCTCTCACGAGTCTCACAACGTAAAATCTTTCACATTATACATTAAAAAAAAATGGGCTAACTTTACTGGTTAGATTTTTTTTTTAATTCATGAAAGTAATTTTTTCCAAAAAAATTGCATTTGAAAGACCGCTGCGCAAATACAGTGTAACATAAAATATTGCAAAAACCACCATTTTATTCTCTAGGGTGTCTACTAAAAAAATATATATGTTTGGGAGTTCTAAGTAATTTTCTAGCCAAAAAAAATGATTTTAACTTGAAATCAACAAATGTCAGAAAAAGGTTTAGTGTTTAAGTGGTTAAACTTTTTTCACTTACACCGGAAGTCTATTCCATTGACAAATTGTTACAATGTTTATACTTAAGTTCAACTGATAAAGAATGTTTTGTTTCTTGGCAGACTGCCCCGTTTTTCTCTTCCTTTCTTTTGAGGGCTGTGGCTTCAGAAGAGCAGAGAGAATTCTTTGCATAGAAAGAATTGTGAAACACTTTAGTCAAGATCGCGATAACGATTCTTGACAATTAATCACGATAATGATTCTTGACGATTAATTGTGCAGCTCTAGTGTGAACCCGGCCTTAATCAAGAATTACTCTCATGTTTGTAGTGATACCTCACACATATGGTGCAATCGCTATTTGCATATGTGTGTGGGCAGGGCCGCTGATAGGGGGACCTCCTGTAGGGGGCCCGGGCACACAGGGGGGCCCGAACAGCAGAGGGAATTGGTGTGGTCGGGCGGAGGGGCAATTACAGAAGGATGCCCTGTGCAGCTCTCTGTAGCAGCTGAAAGCCAGTTTCTCTCCTTCCTGCTGGCTTTCAGCTGCTACAGGGAGAGACACAGACACAGGACATCATTCCTGTAATTGCTTTCCTGACACCGATCACCCACCCTAATCTGTGTGCTTCTGATCCCCCCCCTGCAGCGCTGCAGGCTTAAACACTGTAATAAAAAAAATAATTAAATTGTAAAATAAAACAATTGACGCAGTTTTAAAACTAAACCTGGACAGTGCCTGCAATTCATCAGCGCCTGCCACCAGGTGTCACTACAGCGCACACTGTCTGAAGCCTGCTTACAGTTCCTTGCACGCTGAACCAACGAGCATGTGGGCGGAGTCACGCCACAGTGGAGAACAGTGAGGAGATCAGCGTGCTGCGTGCCAGACACGAGGTGGATGAAGATGGCGGAGGGTGATCGGAGGATGTCCGCTGTACAGCGACTACCTGAAATGCAGGACCGGGTGCTAATCGACACTGGCATCCGTTTGGAGCTCTGTGGAGGACTTGCTTTGGGGGGTGATCAGAGGAGTGGAGTGGTTATGCATGCTGTGCCCCAGGTGCCACCTGCCTACGATCAGAGTCAAAGCTTGGGCCTGGTGCGGTCACTTTGGGGAGCCACTAACCTGCATATGGCCGGTGCAGCGGGAATCTAGATACTATAACATCCACCTGCTCAGAGGACTATGCATGCTGCAACCGCAGGACGTTCGGAAGGCCAGAGAGGGCCAAGGATCACCTGCCAGTGATGGAAGAGAACAACCATCAGGTATGTCCACTTCAGAGTTCCGGGACATATGGGAGAAAGAGACTGCTGTAGAGACCCATGGCCTGGTCAAGGGCCCGGGGGTTGCAGGAGTCAGTGTGCGGTCTCTGGTTGATATCCCTGAAGAGCCGACTCCAAGTAAGACCCTTGCTGTGCCCATCCGGAGGGAGAACATGTTGCAGGAGGGAAAACCTTCAGGTGAGCTGGATGAGATGAGCCAAGGGCCGGGTCATAGACTGGGGTTTGCCCAGAGTGCTGGAGAGGTTCGGATCAGTGGAGAAGCTGTTTTCCTGGTCTTCCCCAGAGGAGGGCTCCAGTGAGGAGGAGTGGGAGACCGGAGATTCCCCATCCGTAGATACCTCATCAGAGGCATTGGAGGAACTACAACTCTGCATGGACCCCAGTACAAGCCAGCAGACTTTTCACAAATGAGCCATTCACTTCCCAGACCAGGGCACCCACGTACAGGCAGAAGGTCATCAAGGCCCCAGATGCCTGCGTCCTGCTGGGAACAGGAAAACTTAAGGCGTTACCCCAACTCTCGCGTTTCCAACAGGAGGTACAAAGGAGGGTTGCCTTGGAGTGGGGCTTAGATTACCCCTATGTCCCAGCCCAAACCATGGACGTTATTGAAAACTCACAGAGACAGTTGGAAGATGACTTGGTTTGGGACTTTTTGCACGTGCCCAAGCCACTCTGGGTACCAGGAAGTGATGCCTGGACCCGGTTCAAGGACATCCAGCAGGAATGGAGATTGGGCCATGTGATCCACAAAGACCGAGTCCATAGTTGCCAACAGTCCCGATTTTCCCAGGACAATACCGATTTTGGGACCCTCGTCCCGATCGGAGGCTGTCCCGAATTGGGATTTCCCCAGGGAAATTCGGGAATGTTTGCCTTTTTAATTTTTTTGCAACAGGCTTCAGTAAAATGGCGGCCGGTCCCGCCGCCGCCGCTAGAACG
Source organism: Lithobates clamitans (assembly GCA_037952925.1). Lineage (NCBI taxonomy): Eukaryota > Metazoa > Chordata > Amphibia > Anura > Ranidae > Lithobates > Lithobates clamitans. Next base: position 751,807 of record JBBGZY010001467.1, read on the forward strand.
CTCCCCCTTGTGTTCAGTAGAGAGAAGAAGGTTGCTTGATCCGTGCAGCCAATGAATAGGCTTCTCCTCTCGCACGGATCGACCCCTCCCCTCTAGACTGAACACACGGTGCCCGCGCCGCTGTAATGTAATGTGCTGGGGCCTGGGGGCGTTATGGGAGGGGGGGTTTGCACTGAGGGGCGTTTGCTGAGGGCTTCTGCATTGATGGAGGGGGGCCTGCATTGACGGAGGGGGGCCTGCATTGATGGAGGAGGGCCTGCACTGAGGGGGTCTGCATTGACGGAGGGGGGCCTGCATTGACGGAGGGGGGCCTGCATTGATGGAGGGGGGTCTACACTGAGGGGGTCTGCATTGATGGAGGGGGGTCTGCATTAATGGGGGGTCTGCACTGAGGGGGTCTGCATTGATGAAGGGGGGTCTGCACTGAGGGGGTCTGCATTGATGGAGGGGGGTCTGCACTAGGGGGGTCTGCACTGAGGGCATCTGCACTGATGGAGGGGGGTCTGCACTGAGGGGGTCTGCACTGATGGAGGGGGTCTGCACTGATGGAGGGGGGTCTGCACTGATGGAGGGGGGTCTGCACTGAGGGGGTCTGCCCTGATGGAGGGGGGTCTGCACTGAGGGGGTCTGCACTGAATGGGTCTATACTGACTCTGCTGGGGGCACCTGATGCAAGGACGGACTCTGCTGGGGGCACCTGATGGGAGGACGGACTCTGCTGGGGGCACCTGATGCAAGGACGGACTCTGCTGGGGACCCCTGATGCAAGGACGGACTCTGCTGGGGGCACCTGATGCAAGGACGGACTCTGCTGGGGGCATCTGATGCAAGGACGGACTCTGCTGGGGACCCCTGATGCAAGGACGGACTCTGCTGGGACACCTGATGCAAGGAAGGACTCTGCTAGGGGCACCTGATGCAAGGACAGACTCTGCTGGTGGCACCTGATGCAAGGATGGACTCTGCTGGTGGCACCTGATGCAAGGATGGACTCTGCTTGTGGCAGGCGACATGGCTAGTGACACGCTCAGGGATCCCACTGATTCGGCATTATGGTGAGTTGAATGATTTAATTTTATATTACAATGTAATAATAGAAATAATGCACTTCAATCATCCTGACACCATAACAACCATGGTGCCGGGATGATTGAAGCGTTAACACCAGGTGTTTGGAGTATCTTTATCTGCTGATTGTTAAACTTTCTAGAATACACATATTTCTATTGTTGTGTAGGATCTGGGGCTTCTGTCCCTTCATTCCTCCCCCCCCTTTCCCTCTCCATCCCTCATTCATCTCAGACTCTAACCACACCCCCTTTGAGCCACGCCCATTTAAGCTACACCCACTATTTCACGTAAACCACGCCCATTTTTCGACGCGGCCCGCTTCGCTCGCCGCAGTTTTAGTTTTTTTTTAGCTAAGCCAAGCCTACAACGAATGCCCCGCCCCCTAATTATTGTACGGCTCTGCCTACAGCCACAAAAGTGTCCCACATATTTTTTTTTGCAATGTTGGCAATTATGCGAGTCCTGGTTGTAAAGGCGGGTTGGCCTGCATTGCATCCGCACCATAATGGTGCAGGACCCACCCTTTTTTTTACTGCACCTCAATCGCATTGCATGGGAGTTCACACCCATGTGATGCAATGCTGGAAATTGCACTGCGTTTTGCGATCTAGTTTGGGGTGTCGTTAATCTAACATTGACACCCACAGCAGATCGCATGGAGGCCGTGGGATTGGTATGCAGTGCGATTCAGGGAAACGTTGCGAAACTTGTGCGTTTCCTGCATTGCATCAGTGTGAACCAGGGCTTACAGACACGGATCACTGGTCAAAGCCTAGGCTCATCCAAGTTGTACCAAAGTTGGCACAACCTTGGAGTCGTACAAGTGTACGCGGCAGGTTCCCGCGAATCGCTGTTATTGGACGTCGGCTGGGGAACTAGAGTTTGTTGGCGCACGCGCCCACTGGCCAGCAGGGGGAGCCAATCAGCCGGTGGGGAGGACTCGATGTCTGGAGGCCACCCGCGATTAGGGTTGCCACCTCATCCTTTTAAACCCGAACACATATTAATTACACAGGTTCTGTGGCTGATTAAGATGGTAATTAAACGCACTTGGTGTCTTATCTGCATTAAATTAGCCTCAGAACCTGTGTAATTCATATGTGTTCGGGTTTAAAGGGATGAGGTGGCAACCCTACCCGCGATCGCTCCCTGCAGTGAAAGAACGGGGATCTGCCTGTGTAAAGAAGGCAAATCTCCGTTCTGACAGGGGCGATCTCACAGATCCTGTCTTCTGCTATGCATACAGTTAGAACACACCTGCAGGGAATGTATTTAACCCCTTGATCGCCCCTGATGTTAGCCCCTTCCCTGTCAGTGTCATTAATACAGTAACAGTGCATATTTTTAGCACTGAGCACTGTAATAATGTCACTGGTTCCCAAAAAAGTGTAAAAAATGTCATTAGGTGTCCGATCTGTCCGCCGCAATGTCGCAGTCCCGCTAAAAATTGAAGATCACCGCCATTACTAGTAAAAACTAGACGCTATAACTTTTGTGCAAACGAATCAATAAACACTTATTGGGATTTTTTTTTCCCCAAAAATATGTAGAAGAATACATATTGGCCTGACCTGAGGAAAAAATGTGTTTTTTTTTTAATTGTTGCCCTTTTTTTGTTTATAGCTCAAAAAAAAAAAAAAACTGCAGAGGTGATCAAATACCACCAAAAAAGCTCTATTTGTGGGGAAAAAAAGGACTTCAATTTTGTTTGGGTACAGCATCGCACGACCGCGTAATTGTCAGTTAACGCAACGCAGTGCCGTATCGCAAAAAATGGCCTGGTCATTAAGGGGGGAAATCTTTAAAGGGGTTGTAAACCTTTGTGTTTTTTCACCTTAATGCATCCTATGCATTAAAGTGTAAAAACAACTGGCAGTGACCGCCCCCCCCATTTTACTTACCTGAGCCCCGTATTTCCCTCGGCGGAGGTGCGCTGTCCCTCTCTGCACAGGGTCCCGGGTCTTCATTGGATAGATTGATAGCAGCGCAGCCATTGGCTCCCGGGGGGGCGGGGCTGATTCCTACATTTGGAGTCTATGGATGCCGAATGCTGGACTCAGGAGCGCACCTGCAAGGTAACCCCCCGTGGAAGAGCGCTTCTCCTAGGGGGTTATACATTGCGGTGAGGAGCCGCGAGAGCCGCCAAGGGACCCCAGAAGTTGAGGCTCTTGATTGGATAGATTGATAGCAGCGCAGCCATTGGCTCCCGGGGGGGCAGGGCTGGGTGCTACATTTGGAGTCTATGGATGCCGAATGCTGGACTCGGGAGCGCACCTGCAAGGTAACCCCCCGTGGAAGAGCGCTTCTCCTAGGGGGTTATACATTGCGGTGAGGAGCCGCGAGAGCCGCCAAGGGCCCCCAGAAGTTGAGGCTCTTGATTGGATAGATTGATAGCAGAGCAGCCATTGGCTCCCGCTGCTGTCAATCATATCCAATGGCGGGGGGGGGGCGGGGCCGAGTCATTCTGTGTCTATGGACGCAAAAGCTGGACTCGGGGGAGCACCCGCAAGGTAACCCCCTGGGAGAGCGCTTCTTCTATGGGGTTTACCGATGTTGGGAGGACCTGATAGCTCCACCGGGGGACCCCAGAAAAGGAGGATCGGGGCCACTCTGTTTAAAACAAACTGCATTCTGGCGGTAAGTATGACATGTTTGTTTTTTGTTTTTTTTTAAATCGAAGCTTTACAATCACTTTAAGTGGTTAAAGGAGAAAAAAAAAAAAGGTGTTTCCTCATTCAGTATTTTCCAGCTCTTGTTATTGACACAAACCAGATTTGAAAAGTCAAATTCCATCTGTAATTTCCCAGACAGGGCTGGACTTGATTGATGGTTGTAAGTAAATGATGGCGTCTTATAATCCTGACATCTGCTGCCTTCAATAGAGAGTTATTACCTCCTAACCATTTCACTGCCAGAGACTTTTTTTGTTTTTCATTTTTGCGCACACACGCTAGAAATTCACAATTTGTACCTGAAAACACACTAAAAACCTCAAAACGTTTTACATTTTCTGAAAGCAGAGGACCCGTAGAATGACATCATTTCAGCTGCAATTTTTCATGTCGCACAATATTAGTGCAACCGTTTATCCAACTCATATTTTCAGGAAAAAATCCACTCACTAGAGCACTGATCGAACGCAGCACTGATCGAATGCAGCACTGATCAAACGCAGAGATCAATGGGGCCAATCCCTGCAGCATGCTAGCAGAGGACAGACATCCTTCTTAGGTTGTAGCTGCTTCAGAAAGAAAATGACCTGTAAAATAAACATTTCGAAAAAAGGTGCCAAGCGCCATGACGTCACTATGCCCGCCTGGAGCCCACCCTGAACCCAAACACCATTTTTCTGCCTTTGGATCTGCGCATGCACAGTTGTGAAGCTAACTGTGGACATATTTATTTCTTTTTTATGAGCAGCGGCTGCCACACCCAGACATTTAACCGGGGGGGGGGGGGTTTCACACTGGTACGTGCGGAACACTACCTGTGATTCGCACAGGAATCTCACCGCATTCCTGTGCACATCGCACGTAATGTCTGTGCGGTTGTGATTTGAGCCGTACATTTTTTTTGGCTCAAATAGCATTGCATAATGGTGCAGGACCCCCCCTTTTTTTTCTGCACCCGAATCGCATTGCATGGGAGTTCACACCCATGTGATACAATGCTGGCAATTGCACTGCATTTTGCAATCTGTTTCGGGGTGTCGTTCATCTAACATTGACACCTACAGCAGATCGCATGGATGCCGTGTGAGTGCTATGCAGTGCGATTCGGGGGGAACGTCGCAAAACTTGTGCGTTTCCTGCATCACATCAGTGTGAACCAGGGCTTACAGACACGGTAATGAGTCAGCTAAATAGGAGGTGTTAAGGGATTTTTATACCAACATTTCTGTAAGTGTTGGTGGGTGCTGTTTGGGGCCGTGTGTCCGTTCCCAGCTGTCAGTATTCCCACATGAGCAGACATGTCAGTGACATGACTGAGCAAATCAGTGTCTTACCTCAGGTACAGCTGTCCTGTCCCGGCTATCAAGCGCGGTTTTTCTCCTCCTCGCTCACTCAGGTCTTTGTGACAGGGAGGCAGCTCGCCGTCCCCACAACTTGTCAGCACACAGCAACACAGAGCCACACCTCACCGTCAGTCCTTCACTCCATTCAGGGCACTGAAAGCAGAGGAGGGATGTGGAAGCTGAGAACTGTAATATAGAGCTCGGCTGTGGGGCACAATGCAGATAGGAGCTGCCAATCTGGATTTGCTGACCACTGTACACACGGGCGTAGCATAAGGGGTTGCAGGGGTCGCAATTGTGACCCCTGCAACCCCTTATGCTATGCCCATGTGTACAGTGGTCAGCAAATGTTTAAAGGCATAGTATATAATAGGGCTGCAGCTAACTAATATTTTCATAAACGATTCGTTGGTCGATTGTTTTGATTAATTGATTAATCGGATAAAAACCTAAAAAAAAAAACAACAACCAAAAAAAGTGTGATGTATAGTTTAGTTATTATGTAAAGTTTAAAAGAAAGGCAATTTATTCTTGAATATCTACATGCAGTGGTAAATATAAATAACCAGCTATATAATTGGGGAACAAAATATATATTCCACTCTGAGAATAACAGACAGAAGAGATATACTGTAATATTACATTTACCCAGAAGTAGAATATAGAGGGTATTCTAACTGGGAGTCAGACAGAAAGCTATATGAAGGGTGAAATCTTTTACAATAAAAAAAAGTACTAAAGACTGAGACTATTTTTAATGGATATGATCATTTTAAATATAATGCACAATACTGGTAAACTTTTATTGTAAATGTAATTGTAATGCCTTCTATTACCTCCGGTCTATCAGCTTCCACCCTCTCTGGGTTCAGACGCTGATCTTCCCTGCACAAACCACTTAAAGTGATTGAAAAAAAAAATATCTAACGTTTACAAACAACAAACTTGTCATTCTTACCTGCTCTGTGTAATGGTTTATACAGAGCAGCCCTAATTCTCCTCTTCTGGGGTACCACGATGGCACTTCTCGTTCCTCCTGCCTTCAGAGTGCTTCTATAGCAAGTCGCAATGTATAACATACTGTAGGATACCCCTAAAGCAAGATAAAAAAAAACACTTCTGCCTTTAGAACTATTGATTTCCTTTTCCTGCCCAGCACTACATGTCCCATGATGCATTGCTCCTCACACATTCACAAGTTCCCAGGTACTTACTGACATGCATGGAGGGTGTACTGAGCTGTATGTGTGCTGCAATGGCGACCCTGGGGGGGGGCCAGAGGGGGCCCTGACCCCCCCAACATTATGCTGGGCCCCACCATGTGCCCCCCCCCCCCCCCCCCAAAAAAAAAATTTTTTTTTTTTTACAAAAAGGCAATTTCTTTTTGTTTGTATTCATATCGGATGTGCCGCATCTTACTCGGGCCACCGCTGGGGTAACACAGTCTCTATTGAGAGGGAGAACGTCCCCAGTCAGCTCCTGTGGGTGATTCCTCCCCCCTCCCTCTGCTCGCTGACACTGCATAATGCTAGCGCTCACACAACCACGGCCATCTGATCTGCTCCTTCCCCTGCATCCTCATTGGCAGGGAGAAGAGCGAGTTGCAGGAAGGACTCCACCAGGACTCTCAGTTACTGAAAAAACAGACTGATTTCTCCCGTCCTTAGGACAGGAGAACGAGCCTGTAAATTCCAAGAAATGCCAGACCAGCGCTGTCAATAGCAGGGGCAGGACAGCAAGAGGAGGCTGGGGAACCCCACAGTGACAGAACACCAGGGCCCGGTGGCAAGACAACCTTTGCAACCCTGATAGTTCTCCCACTGCTTTGGACCCTTATATTTTCTTGGTATGCTGGTGACATATATCTCTTGTTCTCTGTCACCCTGGGGGAGCCCCAGTAGGAAGGGAGCTCACTGCAGAACATGTGAAAGGGCCATTGTGGGATCGTAGTAAAGGGGTAAAGGGCCCCAGGATAGATAATATATATATATATATATATATATATATATATATATATATATATATGCATTTTATATTGCCCCCCTATTTTTGTCCCTGTCCCCCCATGTGCCCCCCTAAATATGAAAGCTGGAGACGCCACTGGTGTGCTGCACTGTGTAAACTGACATGTATGGACGGTGTACTGAGCTGTATGTGTGCTGCACTGTGTATACTGACATGTATGGAGGGTGTACTGAGCTGTATGTGTGCTGCACTGTGTATACTGACATGTATGGAGGGTGTACTGAGCTGTATGTGTGCTGCACTGTATTTCCTGATAGGTAAACAAATAATGCATTCTGTATGCAGGACAACTATTCGGCTGACCAACTAATATCCTAGTCTATAACTACAATCTCCCATGTCCTCAGCCGATGTCACATACCTGGTTGAAGGATCCTGACTTGATGAGGAAGGCCTCTCCTAAACCTCTGGCTCAGGGCCACTGATAGATTGGACAGGTGGTACGGGAGCACAGAGTGCCTGTTGACCTTGATTCCAGCTGAGCCCAGCAGGGGGTGTAAAAGCCAGAGCAGAAGGAAGCCAACAGTAGACCACAGTGGAATAGACTGGTTAGGAGATGACAGCTAAGTTGAAGGAACAGACAGGTACTGGCTGGCAGCAGACAGGTGGTGAGCAGGTACTGGCTGGCAATAGAATGGTGATGAGCAGGTACTGGCTGGCAGCAGACAGGTGATGAGCAGGTACTGGCTGGCAGCAGACAGGTGATGGGGTGGTACTGGCTGGCAGCAGACAGGTGGTGAGCAGGTACTGGCTGGCAGCAGACAGGTGATGGGGTGGTATTGGCTTGCAGCAGACAGATGATGAACAGGTACTGGCTGGCTGCAGACAGGTGATGGGCAGGTGTTGGCTGGCAGCAGAAAGGTGATGAGCAGGTACTGGCTGGCAGCAAACAGGTGATGAGCAGGTACTGGCTGGTAGCAGACAGGTGATGAGCAGGTACTGGCTGTCAGCAGACAGGTGATGGGCAGGTGCTGGCTGGCAGCAGACAGGTGGTGAGCAGGTACTGGCTGGCAATAGACAGGTGATGAGCAGGTACTGGCTGGCAGCAGACAGGTGGTGAGCAGGTGCTGGCTGGCAGCAGACAGGTGGTGAGCAGGTGCTGGCTGGCAATAGACAGGTGATGAGCAAGTACTGGCTGGCAGCAGACAGGTGGTGAGCAGGTGTTGGCTGGCAGCAGACAGGTGATGAGCAGGTACTGGCTGGTAGCAGACAGGTGATGAGCAGGTACTGGCTGTCAGCAGACAGGTGATGGGCAGGTGCTGGCTGGCAGCAGACAGGTGGTGAGCAGGTACTGGCTGTCAGCAGACAGGTGATGGGCAGGTGCTGGCTGGCAGCAGACAGGTGGTGAGCAGGTACTGGCTGGCAGCAGACAGATGGTGAGCAGGTACTGGCTGGCAGCAGACAGGTGATGAGCAGGTACTGGCTGGTAGCAGACAGGTGGTGAGCAGGTACTGGCTGGCAGCAGACAGATGGTGAGCAGGTACTGGCTGGCAGCAGACAGGTGATGAGCAGGTGTTGGCTGGCAGCAGACAGGTGATGAGCAGGTACTGGCTGGTAGCAGACAGGTGATGAGCAGGTACTGGCTGGTAGCAGACAGGTGATGGGCAGGTGCTGGCTGGCAGCAGACAGATGGTGAGCAGGTACTGGCTGGCAGCAGACAGGTGATGAGCAGGTGTTGGCTGGCAGCAGACAGGTGATGAGCAGGTACTGGCTGGTAGCAGACAGGTGATGAGCAGGTACTGGCTGTCAGCAGACAGGTGATGGGCAGGTGCTGGCTGGCAGCAGACAGGTGGTGAGCAGGTACTGGCTGGCAGCAGACAGGTGGTGAGCAGGTACTGGCTGGCAGCAGACAGATGGTGAGCAGGTACTGGCTGGCAGCAGACAGGTGATGAGCAGGTTTTGGCTGGTAGTGGGTAGGTGCTTGGATCGGATCACTAGGCAGCATGTGGAGATAGAGGCTGGCTAGAACAGGCAGGTACTGGCTGTCAAGACAAGCCGAGTCATTAACTGGTATGAGATGCAGGTAACAGGTCACAGATTATATGGGAAATGCTGTAGATAAGACAACACTGAACCTGACCTCCGGCTCCATTTAAATAGCCCACCTGGCACCAACATTAGTGACAGATGTGTAAGCGCACACTGTGTGTGGGACCATGTGGATGAGCGCACTCATGTGCACCTTTAACTTGTGGAGGTGAATGACTGTAAGTCTGTCAGGACTGGGCTCAGCCCTTCCTTCTCAGAACAGGCCGCTTAGCTGTCGGTTAATTGCCAGCTCTAAATCTTTCCACAGTGACTCACCTGTTGATGATATCCTGTTCGTCAGTCCTGCTGGTTACTTAAGCTGTTCAGTTCAGATCATCTCTTCCTTCGCCTTGGTCAGAACATCCAAAGACTCTCTCCTGTGTACCTGTTGAAGACTCGCTTGGCTGACGTCCCTTCTGGTTCCTGATCCTGCTTGCTGTTCCACTACGCTGATTCTCCAGTTTCCTGATTTCCTGGCCTGTCCTGAAGTACGCTGATCTCGGGCTCCCTGACGTCCTGGCTTGTCTGACTATCCATTCTGCTTACCAAACTATGGTTTGACTACGTTGCTCTGTTTACCTTTTACTATTATTATTATTATTATTAAACAAGTGTGATTTTAACTGCACTTCTGTCTCGTTCTGATTCATGGTTTCTGACAAAGTCAGCGTGTGTCCGTGCACAGAGATTCATCTAGAGGAGACATCTTGCCTGCTGGCAAGTCCTTCCTGACAGCTGCGCCCCAAACTGAAGACATTATGAACTTACATGTTCTTTCTTTTCTCCAGGGGACCTAGCTCCTAAGAGAACCACCAATAACCAGCCAAGTGGAAACGTCACACTCCATATGGACCCCCAGATATGTAATGTAATGGGCGATTCTATTCTAATTAGAATTGTCCATATCCTTAGCCATGTCTCAACTGGATCAAAGATGTTACAAACTCACACGTTCTTTCTTTTTTCCCTGGCCAGGGACATACTTCCTGAGAGAATCACCAATAACAAACCAATTGGAAGCACTGTACCTCAGAATGATCCCCAGTTTTGCAATGAAATGAACAATTATAATTTATAACTAGCATTGCCCATGTCACCAGCTGTGTCCCAACTGGATTGAAAACATTTTTAATTCACACATTCTTACTTTTTTGCCAGAGGACCTAGCTCCTGGGGCAACCACCAATAACCAACCAAAAGGAAGTACCATGCTCAAATGGGCCCTGACTTTTGTAACAATTCAAGTATTCACAGCCCCACCTCAAGACCCCCTGACTTGCCTACCTGCTGTGACTTTTTTTTTATATTGCCCAACAATCCTTGACTTGCAATGAATTGCAAGTCAAGGGCAAGTGAATGGGGGGGGGGTCTTCCTCTTTGAGTAAAGTTTCCAGAATATCTACTCAGTACCCAGAAGCCTTTGTAGAAACAACCCTTGTGGTGCCATCCTTCCCATCTGACCTTTTACCACTTATCTAGTAAGACCTACACCCCTTCCACACTGAACTCACATTTTAACCCTTTTCTGACCTGTAACCTCCTTAGTCATGCAGACCCTCCATTAATTTGCTCTTCTCCGGTTCTCACTTTTTTTTTAGTTTAACCACTTAGAGACCAGCCGCCGCAGTTGCATTGTGGCAGGTTGGCTCTCCTCTCCCCTGGACGAATCGCCGCCATGCTACGTTGGTTGCTTTAAGATCAATAGGGGGCGCGTGCGCGCCACCAGAGGCAAGCGCCCGCAACGCCGGTGCGCATGCCCATGATGTCCGCCGGCCATCCACGATCGCTCCTGAGAGAGACAGAACAGGGATCTGTTAATGTAAACAGACGGATCCCCGTTCTGTCAGGGGAGGATAGACAGATCATCTGTTCCTAGTGATTTGGAAGAGAGATCTGTCTCCTCCCCCAGTCACTACACTGCCCCCACAGTTAGAAGCACCTCCCTAGGGAACACTGTCTGCTGCCAGCCAGTACCTGCCTGCTCATCACCTGTCTGCTGCCATCCAGTACCTGCTCATCACCTGTCTGCTGCCAGCCAGTACCTGCTCATCACCTGTCTGCTGCCAGCCAGTACCTGCTCATCACCTGTCTGCTGCCAGCCAGTACCTGCTCATCACCTGTCTGCTGCCAGCCAGTACCTGCTCATCACCTGTCTGCTGCCAGCCAGTACCTGCTCATCACCTGTCTGCTGCCAGCCAGTACCTGCTCATCACCTGTCTGCTGCCAGCCAATACCTGCTCATCACCTGTCTGCTGCCAGCCAGTACCTGCTCATCATCTGTCTGCTGCCAGCCAATACTTGCTCATCACTTGTCAGCTGCCAGCCAGCACCTGCCCATCACCTGTCTGCTGACAGCCAGTACCTGCTCACCACCTGCCTGCTGCCAGCCAGCACCTGCCCATCACCTGTCTGCTGACAGCCAGTACCTGCTCATCACCTGTCTGCTGCCAGACAGTAAATGTTCACCTCCTGTCTGCTGCCAGCCAGTACCTGCTCATCACCTGTCTGCTGCCAGCCAGTACCTGCTCATCACCTGTCTGCTGCCAGCCAGTACCTGCTCATCACCTGTCTGCTGCCAGCCAGTACCTGCTCATCACCTGTCTGCTGCCAGCCAGTACCTGCTCATCACCTGTCTGCTGCCAGCAAGTACCTGCTCACCACCTGTCTGCTGCCAGCCAATACCTGCTTACCACCTGTCTGCTGCCAGCCAATACCTGCTCATCACCTGTCTGCTGCCAGCCAGTACCTGCTCATCACCTGTCTGCTGACAGCCAGCTCCTGCTCATCACCTGTCTGCTGCCAGCCAATACCTGCTCACCACCTGTCTGCTGCCAGCCAGTACCTGCTCACCACCTGTCTTCTGCCAGCCAATACCTGCTTACCACCTGTCTGCTGCCAGCCAGTGCCTGCTCACCACCTGTCTGCTGCCAGACAGTGCCTGCTCACCACCTGTCTGCTGCCAGCCAGTGCCTGCTCACCACCTGTCTGCTGCCAGCCAGTACCTGCTCATCACCTGTCTGCTGCCAGCCAGTGCCTGCTCACCACCTGTCTGCTGACAGCCAGCTCCTGCTCATCACCTGTCTGCTGCCAGCCAATACCTGCTCACCACCTGTCTGCTGCCAGCCAGTACCTGCTCACCACCTGTCTTCTGCCAGCCAATACCTGCTTACCACCTGTCTGCTGCCAGCCAGTGCCTGCTCACCACCTGTCTGCTGCCAGCCAGTACTTGCTCATCACCTGTCTGCTGCCAGCCAGTACCTGCTCATCACCTGTCTGCTGCCAGCCAGTACCTGCTCATCATCTGTCTGCTGCCAGCCAATACCTGCTCATCACCTGTCTGCTGCCAGCCAGCACCTGCTCATCACCTGTCTGCTGCCAGCCAACACCTGCTCACCACCTGTCTGCTGCCAGCCAGTACTTGCTCATCACCTGTCTATTGCCAGCCAGTACCTGCTCACCACCTGTCTGCTGCCAGCCAGCACCTGCTCACCACCTGTCTGCTGCCAGCCAGCACCTGCTCACCACCTGTCTGCTGCCAGCCAGCACCTGCTCACCACCTGTCTGCTGCCAGCCAGCACCTGCTCACCACCTGTCTGCTGCCAGCCAGCACCTGCTCACCACCTGTCTGCTGCCAGACAGTACCTGCTCATCACCTGTCTATTGCCAGCCAGTACCTGCTCACCACCTGTCTGCTGCCAGCCAGCACCTGCTCACCACCTGTCTGCTGCCAGCTAGTACCTGCTCATCACCTGTCTATTGCCAGCCAGTACCTGTTCACCACCTGTCTGCTGCCAGCCAGCACCTGCTCATCACCTGTCTGCTGACAGCCAGTACCTGCTCATCACCTGTCTGCTGCCAGCCAGTACCTGCTCATCACCTGTCTGCTGCCAGCCAGCACCTGCTCATCACCTGTCTGCTGCCAGCCAGCACCTGCTCACCACCTGTCTGCTGCCAGCCAGTAACTGTTCACCTCCTGTCTGTTGCCAGCCAGTACCTGCTCATCACCTGTCTGCTGCCAGCCAGTACCTGCTCATCACCTGTCTGCTGCCAGCCAGTACCTGCTCATCACCTGTCTGCTGCCAGCCAGTACCTGCTCATCACCTGTCTGCTGCCAGCCAATACCTGCTCACCACCTGTCTGCTGCCAGCCAATACCTGCTCATCACCTGTCTGCTGCCAGCAAGTACCTGCTCACCACCTGTCTGCTGCCAGCCAGTACCTGCTCACCACCTGTCTGCTGCCAGCCAGTACCTGCTCATCACCTGTCTGCTGCCAGCCAGTACCTGCTTATCACCTGTCTGCTGACAGCCAATACCTGCTCACCACCTGTCTGCTGCCAGCCAGTACCTGCTCACCACCTGTCTTCTGCCAGCCAATACCTGCTTACCACCTGTCTGCTGCCAGCCAGTGCCTGCTCACCACCTGTCTGCTGCCAGCCAGTACCTGCTCATCACCTGTCTGCTGCCAGCCAGTGCCTGCTCACCACCTGTCTGCTGCCAGCCAGTACCTGCTCATCACCTGTCTGCTGCCAGCCAGTACCTGCTCATCACCTGTCTGCTGCCAGCCAGTACCTGCTCATCACCTGTCTGCTGACAGCCAGCTCCTGCTCATCACCTGTCTGCTGCCAGCCAATACCTGCTCACCACCTGTCTGCTGCCAGCCAGTACCTGCTCACCACCTGTCTTCTGCCAGCCAATACCTGCTTACCACCTGTCTGCTGCCAGCCAGTGCCTGCTCACCACCTGTCTGCTGCCAGCCAGTACCTGCTCACCACCTGTCTGCTGCCAGCCAGTATCTGCTCATCACCTGTCTATTGCCAGCCAGTGCCTGCTCATCACCTGTCTGCTGACAGCCAGCTCCTGCTCATCACATGTCTGCTGCCAGCCAATACCTGCTCACCACCTGTCTGCTGCCAGCCAGTACCTGCTCACCACTTGTCTTCTGCCAGCCAATACCTGCTTACCACCTGTCTGCTGCCAGCCAGTGCCTGCTCACCACCTGTCTGCTGCCAGCCAGTGCCTGCTCACCACCTGTCTGCTGCCAGCCAGTGCCTGCTCATCACCTGTCTGCTGCCAGCCAGTACCTGCTCATCACCTGTCTGCTGCCAGCCAGTACCACCCCATCACCTGTCTGCTGCCAGCCAGTACCTGCTCCTCACCTGTCTGCTGCCAGCCAGTACCTGCTCCTCACCTGTCTGCTGCCAGCCAGTACCTGCTCACCACCTGTCTTCTGCCAGCCAATACCTGCTTACCACCTGTCTGCTGCCAGCCAGTGCCTGCTCACCACCGGTCTGCTGCCAGCCAGTACCTGCTCACCACCTGTCTGCTGCCAGCCAGTACCTGCTCATCACCTGTCTGCTGCCAGCCAGTACCTGCTCATCACCTGTTTGCTGCCAGCCAGTGCCTGCTCACCACCTGTCTGCTGACAGCCAGCTCCTGCTCATCACCTGTCTGCTGCCAGCCAATACCTGCTCACCACCTGTCTGCTGCCAGCCAGTACCTGCTCACCACCTGTCTTCTGCCAGCCAATACCTGCTTACCACCTGTCTGCTGCCAGCCAGTGCCTGCTCACCACCTGTCTGCTGCCAGCCAGTACCTGCTCATCACCTGTCTGCTGCCAGCCAGTACCTGCTCATCACCTGTCTGCTGCCAGCCAGTACCTGCTCATCATCTGTCTGCTGCCAGCCAATACCTGCTCATCACCTGTCTGCTGCCAGCCAGCACCTGCTCATCACCTGTCTGCTGCCAGCCAACACCTGCTCACCACCTGTCTGCTGCCAGCCAGTACTTGCTCATCACCTGTCTATTGCCAGCCAGTACCTGCTCACCACCTGTCTGCTGCCAGCCAGCACCTGCTCACCACCTGTCTGCTGCCAGCCAGCACCTGCTCACCACCTGTCTGCTGCCAGCCAGTACCTGCTCATCACCTGTCTATTGCCAGCCAGTACCTGCTCACCACCTGTCTGCTGCCAGCCAGCACCTGCTCACCACCTGTCTGCTGCCAGCTAGTACCTGCTCATCACCTGTCTATTGCCAGCCAGCACCTGCTCATCACCTGTCTGCTGCCAGCCAGTACCTGCTCATCACCTGTCTGCTGCCAGCCAGTACCTGCTCATCACCTGTCTGCTGACAGCCAGCTCCTGCTCATCACCTGTCTGCTGCCAGCCAATACCTGCTCACCACCTGTCTGCTGCCAGCCAGTACCTGCTCACCACCTGTCTTCTGCCAGCCAATACCTGCTTACCACCTGTCTGCTGCCAGCCAGTGCCTGCTCACCACCTGTCTGCTGCCAGCCAGTACCTGCTCACCACCTGTCTGCTGCCAGCCAGTACCTGCTCATCACCTGTCTGCTGCCAGCCAGTACCTGCTCATCACCTGTCTGCTGACAGCCAGCTCCTGCTCATCACCTGTCTGCTGCCAGCCAATACCTGCTCACCACCTGTCTGCTGCCAGGCAGTACCTGCTCACCACTTGTCTTCTGCCAGCCAATACCTGCTTACCACCTGTCTGCTGCCAGCCAGTGCCTGCTCACCACCTGTCTGCTGCCAGCCAGTGCCTGCTCATCACCTGTCTGCTGCCAGCCAGTACCACCCCATCACCTGTCTGCTGCCAGCCAGTACCTGCTCCTCACCTGTCTGCTGCCAGCCAGTACCTGCTCCTCACCTGTCTGCTGCCAGCCAGTACCTGCTCATCACCGGTCTGCTGCCAGCCAGTACCTGCTCACCACCTGTCTGCTGCCAGCCAGTACCTGCTCATCACCTGTCTGCTGCCAGCCAGTACCTGCTCACCACCTGTCAGCTGCCAGCCAACACCTGCCTGTTCCAGCCTCCAACTTAGCTGTCATCTCCTAACCAGTCTATTCTGCTGTGGTCTTAACCCCTTGATCTCCCCCCTATTGTTAACCCCTTCCTTGCCAGTGACATTTATACAGCAATCAGTGGATATTTTTAGCTCTGATTGCTGTATAAATGTCACTGGTCCCAAAAAAGTGTCAAAAGTGTCCGATCTGTCTGCCACAATGTTGCAGTCCTGCTAAAAAAAAAAACGCAGATCGCCGCCATTACTAGGAAAAAAAATAATAATAATAAATGCCATAAATCTAACCCCTATTTAGTAGACGCTATAACTTTTGCGCAAACCAATCAATATACGTTATTGAGATTTTTTTTTTTTTAACCAAAAATATGTAGAAGAATACATATTGGCCTAAACTAATGAAGAATTTTTTTTTTTTTTTTGGATATTTATTATAGCAAAAAGTAAAAAATATTGTTTTTTTTTCAAAATTGTCGGTCTTTTTTGTTTATAGCGCAAAAAAAAGCAAAAAAAATGCAGTGGTGATCAAATACCACCAAAAGAAATCTCTATTTGTGGGAAAAAAAGGATATCAATTTTGTTTGGTTACAACGTCGCAGGACCGCGCAATTGTCAGTTAAAGCAACGCAGTGCCGTATCGCAAAAAATGTCCCGGTCATTAAGGGGGCAAATCCTTCCAGTCTGTAAATGGTTAAAAAAAAGCTGTAAGGAATGTACTTCAGTGGGAACTAAAATAATGCCGTTGGGGCCGAAACCAAACTACTCAATAAAGATTCCCCTTTGCTTTAAAAATAGCTGTATACATATTTGTTATTTGGTCTACTTTTTTTCCGTCATATGATCCATCAGCACTGCTCAGTCTTTTTTCGTTTGTCTAATAAAGAAAGAAAAGCCCCTAGAGGTGATCAAATACCACCAAAAGAAAGCTGTATTTGTGTGAACAAAATGATATAAATTTCATGTGTGTACAGTGTAACATGACCGCGCAATCAGTCATTCAAATTTTGACAGCGCTGAAAGCTGAAAATTGGCCTGGGCAGGAAGGGGGTGAGGCCTCTGACACACAATACTCCTGTTTGAGCATCTATTTTTTCAGGCTTTTTTTTTTTTAGTTATGTATTTGTGCGTACATTCACGCATATGCGTTCGTGCAATTTCACACATTTTAATGCGCAAACGTATTCTAACAATATGTTAATGGCCGATCACACACAAATGTGCGCATATGCATGCATGGGGTGTAAATTACTTCCCCCTTACATCAGAGTCCACAGCATTCCCCCTTACCACAGAGTTCCCCATTACATCAGAGTCTACAGGGTTCCCCTTTACAGTGTAAGGGGGATCAGGGTTCCAAGAGTCCCTCCTTACATCAGAGTACCCGCTTACATCAGAGTC
The DNA here is from genome assembly GCA_037952925.1 of Lithobates clamitans. Taxonomy (NCBI): domain Eukaryota; kingdom Metazoa; phylum Chordata; class Amphibia; order Anura; family Ranidae; genus Lithobates; species Lithobates clamitans. The sequence continues at coordinate 769,158 of JBBGZY010001467.1, forward strand.
CACAGCATTCCCCCTTACATCAGAGTCCTCAGAGTTCCCCCATACATCAGATGGCCTCCTACATCAGAGTCCACAGCATCCCCTCTTACATCAGAGTCCACAGCATTCCCCCTTACATCAGAGTCCACAGCATCCCCTCTTACATCAGAGTCCACAGCATCCCCTCTTACATCAGAGTCCACAGCATCCCCCTCTTACATCAGAGTCCACAGCATCCCCCTCTTACATCAGAGTCCACAGCATCCCCCTCTTACATCAGAGTCCACAGCATCCCCCTCTTACATCAGAGTCCACAGCATCCCCCTCTTACATCAGAGTCCACAGCATCCCCCTCTTACATCAGAGTCCACAGCATCCCCCTCTTACATCAGAGTCCACAGCATCCCCCTCTTACATCAGAGTCCACAGCATCCCCCTCTTACATCAGAGTCCACAGCATCCCCCTCTTACATCAGAGTCCACAGATTCCCCCTTACATCAGAGTACACAGATTCCCCCTTACATCAGAGTCCACAGATTCCCCCTTACATCAGAGTCCTCAGAGTTCCCCCATACATTAGACGGCCCCTACATCAGAGTCCACAGCATTCCCCTTACCACAGAGTTTCCCATTACATCAGAGTCTGCAGGGTTCCCCTTTACAATGTAAGGGGGATCAGGGTTCCAAGAGTTCCGCCTTACATCAGACAGCCCCCTTACATCAGAGTCCACAGCATTCCCCTTACATCAGAGCCCACAGCATTCCCCTTACATCAGAGTCCACAGAGTTCCCCATTACATCAGAGTCTGTAGGGTTACCCTTAACAGTGTAAGGTGATCAGGGTGCCAAGAGTCCCTCCTTACATCAGAGTACCCCCTTACATCAGAGTCCACAGCATTCTCCTTACATCAGAGTCCACAGCATCCCCTCTTAAATTAGAGTCCTCAGAGTTCCCCCATACATCAGATGGCCTCCTACATCAGAGTCTACAGCATTCCCCCTTACATCAGAGTCCACAGCATTCCCCCTTACATCAGAGTCCACAGCATCCCCCTTACATCAGAGTCCACAGCATCCCCTCTTACATCAGAGTCCACAGCATTCCCCTTAAATCAGAGTCCACAGCATCCCCTCTTACATCAGAGTCTACAGCATCCCCCTCTTACATCAGAGTCCTCAGAGTTCCCCCATACATCAGATGGCCTCCTACATCAGAGTCTACAGCATTCCCCCTTACATCAGAGTCCACAGCATCCCCCTTACATTAGAGTCCTCAGAGTTCCCCCATACATCAGACGGCCCCCTACATCAGAGTTCACAGCATTCCCCATTACCACAGAGTTCCCCATTACATCAGAGTCTGCAAGGTTCCCCTTTACAGTGTAAGGGAGATCAGGGTTCCAAGAGTCCCTCCTTACATCAGAGTACCCCCTTACATCAGAGTCCACAGCATTCTCTTTACATCAGAGTCCACAGCATCCCCTCTTACATCAGAGTCCACAGCATCCCCCCTTACATCAGAGTCCTCAGAGTTCCCCCATACATCAGATGGCCTCCTACATCAGTGTCTACAGCATTCCCCCTTACATCAGAGTCCACAGCATCCCCCCCTTACATCAAAGTCCTCAGAGTACCCCCATACATCAGATGGCCTACTACATCAGAGTCTACAGCATTCCCCCTTACATCAGAGTCCACAGCATTCCCCTTACATCAGAGTCCACAGCATTCCCCCTTACATCAGAGTCCACAGCATCCCCCTTACATTAGAGTCCACAGCATCCCCTCTTACATCAGAGTCCACAGATTCCCCCTTACATCAGAGTCCTCAGAGTTCCCCCATACATCAGATGGCCCCCTACATTAGAGTCCACAGCATTCCTCTTACATTAGAATCTCCACAGCATCCCCTCTTACATCAGAGTCCACAGATTCCCCCTTATATTAGAGTCCTCAGAGTTCCCCCATACATCAGATGGCCCCCTACATCAGAGTCCACAGCTTTCCCCTTTACCACAGAGTTTCCCATTACATCAGAGTCTGCAAGGTTCCCCTTTACAGTGTAAGGGGGATCAGGGTTCCAAGAGTCCCTCCTTACATCAGACTGCCCCCTTACATCAGAGTCCACAGCATTCCCCTTACATCAGAGTCCACAGCATTCCCTCTTACATCAGAGTCCACAGCATTCCCCCTTACATCAGAGTCCACAGCATTCCCCCTTACATCAGAGTCCACAGCATTCCCCCTTACATCAGAGTCCACAGCATCCCCTCTTACATCAGAGTCCAGAGATTCCCCCTTACATCAGCATCCCCCCATACATCAGACGGCCCCCTACATCAGAGTCCACAGCATTCCCCCTTACCACAGAGTTTTCCATTACATCAGAGTCTGCAGGGTTCCCCTTTACAGTGTAAGGGGGATCAGGGCTCCAAGAGATCCGCCTTACATCAGGCAGCCCCTTTACATCAGAGTCCACAGCATCCCCCTTACATCAGAGTCCACAGCATCCACTCTTACATCAGAGTCCACAGATTCCCCCTTACATCAGAGTCCTCAGAGTTCTCCCATACATCAGATGGCCCCCTACATTAGAGTCCACAGCATTCCTCTTACATTAGAATCTCCACAGCATCCCCTCTTACATCAGAGTCCACAGATTCCCCCTTATATTAGAGTCTTTAGAGTTCCCCCATACATCAGACGGCCCCCTACATCAGAGTCCACAGCTTTCCCCTTTACCACAGAGTTTCCCATTACATCAGAGTCTGCAAGGTTCCCCTTTACAGTGTAAGGGGGATCAGGGTTCCAAGAGTCCCTCCTTACATCAGACTGCCCCCTTACATCAGAGTCCACAGCATTCCCCTTACATCAGAGTCCACAGCATTCCCCCTTACATCAGAGTCCACAGCATTCCCCCTTACATCAGATTCCACAGCATTCCCCCTTACCACAGAGTTCCCTATTACATCAGAGTCTGCAGGGTTTCCCTTTACAGTGTAAGGGGGATCAGGGTTCCAAGAGTCCCTCCTTACATCAGACTGCCCCCTTACATCAGAGTCCACAGCATTCCCCCTTACATCAGAGTCCACAGCATCCCCCCTTACATCAGAGTCCACAGCATTCCCCTTACATCAGAGTCCACAGACTTCCCCTTACATCAGAGTCCACAACATCCCCTCTTACATCAGAGTCCACAGATTCCCACTTACATCAGAGTCCCCCCATACATCAGACAGCCACCTACATCAGAGTCCACAGCATTCCCCCTTACCACAGAGTTCCTCATTACATCAGAGTATGCAGGGTTCCCCTTTACAGTGGGGGATTAGGGTTCCAAGAGTCCCTCCTTACATCAGAGTGCCCCCTTACATCAGAGTCCACAGCATTCCCATTACATCAGAGTTCACAGCATTCCCCTTACATCAGAGTCCACAGCATCCCCCGTATATCAGAGTCCACAGCATCCCCCTTACATCAGAGTCCACAGATTCCCCCTTACATCAGAGTTCCCCCATACATCAGATGGCCTCTTACATCAGAGTCTACAGCATTCCCCCTTACATCAGAGTCCACAGCATCCCCCTTACATCAGAGTCCACAGCATTCCCCTTACATCAGAGTCCACAGCATCCCCTTTATATCAGAGTCCACAGCATCCCCCCTTACATCAGAGTCCATAGATTCCCCCTTACATCAGAGTTCCCCCATACATCAGATGGCCTCTTACATCAGAGTCTACAGCATTCCCCTTACATCAGAGTCCACAGCATCCCCCTTATATCAGAGTCCACAGCATCCCCCTTACATCAGAGTCCACAGATTCCCCCTTACATCAGAGTTCCCCCATACATCAGATGGCCTCTTACATCAGAGTCTACAGCATTCCCCCTTACATCAGAGTCCACAGCATCCCCCTTACATCAGAGTCCACAGCATCCCCCTTACATCAGAGTCCACAGCATCCACTCTTACATTAGAGTCCACAGATTCCCCCTTACATCAGAGTCCTCAGAGTTCCCCCATACATTAGATGGCCCCCTACATCAGATTCCACAGCATTCCCCCTTACCACAGAGTTCCCTATTACATCAGAGTCTGCAGGGTTTCCCTTTACAGTGTAAGGGGGATCAGGGTTCCAAGAGTCCCTCCTTACATCAGACTGCCCCCTTACATCAGAGTCCACAGCATTCCCCTTACATCAGAGTCCACAGCATTCCCTCTTACATCAGAGTCCACAGCATTCCCCCCTACATCAGAGTCCACAGCATTCCCCCTTACATCAGAGTCCACAGCATTCCCCCTTACATCAGAGTCCACAGCATCCCCTCTTACATCAGAGTCCACAGCATCCCCTCTTACATCAGAGTCCACAGCATTCCCCCTTACCACAGAAAAACATAGGGGATAACGGCGCTGTCACATGGCATGTATGATAGTAGAAAGTCCATCAATTCAGTCCTTGTTATGGAGTTCTTAGTATGAATGGAGAGGGGCTGAGTGAGAATAAATGGGGAGGGGGAGGAAAAAAGACCTGCATACAGATTGCAAAACTCCATGAACCGGGGCAAGCCTTCAGAGGGAAGTTGAGAGCAGACTCCAGGATATGCAAAAAGAAGAGAACAGGCACCTCCGGGTTAGAACTAATAGCATTTAATGAATTACAGGTGCAATTATCCACTTGCAGCAAAGTTATGGAAGTCCGACACATGTCCTGTCCACACTGATGTGGCGTCCGTCCGGTGCTTTAGCGTTACTGCAGCTTTTCATGCCCAGGAGAAGGGAATCATCTCCAGCAGGATTTCTGGGAGGCTGAAGAGCTGTGACCGAGGCTTGCTTGAAGCTGTGTTGTCTGTGTTGGAACGCAGTGTCGGACACAGTGACGTCATTGGTGGTCGTGATGACGTTTCAGAGGATGCACTCTGGCATCAAGACAGGCGCGCTCCTTTCTCAAGCTTACGGGACATAGGATGTTAACAGTCTTATATGTACATTGGTTGGCTGCCATCTAGTGGATGGAGTGGAGATCTTACACTTACATCTTATAGAATAGCAGCACAGTTGATGTGAGAAGAAGGGAAAAGGGGGGGGGGGGGGGGGCGGCAACATATAAATATACAAATTATTCAGAGAGGATTAAAGAATGACATAATTAATAAAACATATATAGGAGGAGATATTACAATACATTAATTAATTCTGGTGCCACTATTGCATGAAATAAATAAATACTAAGAAATAGTAGTATATATACATCTGATTATGAAATTAGATTACTATATTAATTAGAAGTGGGCAAGTTGATAAGAATAGATACAAAATTTAAAATAAATAAAGATATAAATAATAAAAATACATATAAAAATAAATAATAAAATGAAAATGAAAAAAAAAAAACGTGATAAAAAGACTATTGTATTGGGATGAATTAAACAGATTAAATTATATATCACTATTGAGAGCCAGATATGGGCCGATGTTTAGAATGCCAGAGACATATATGTTTATATACATATGCATACGCGTCTACATGTATACACATATATGAATACATTTACAATGTCAGCCAAGATTGTGCTCCCAATTAATAAGATTAATTGATTGCATCAACTCTAAAGGAACAGACCATTTAAAATAAATAGTATCTTCCTCAACATGTAGGGGGGTGATGAGCTTTTTGGGAAAATGGAGACCCTGCTTTGGTGTTTAACACCAAAATTAAAGGAGAAAAAGGGAAGAAAAAAGGAATTATAAACTATATTGCATATATCTGGAGGATACATATGTATATCAAACATTATAAAGGGTAAATGAAAATGAATATTATAGCCCGCTTACAAAAAAAAAAAGTGTATGAATTTACTTACTATTGGGTCGGAACGCCCCCCCACCCCAAAGATTTTATTTTTATGATAACCATCATGATAAAAGTAATGCCTAAGAAAAAGGAACAAAATTCAAAATATTATTATAGTATAGTGGACACCTCTAATTAGGGCTGCGCATCTTCAAATTTTATCTTCTAATAAAATTTTATTTATCGCTAACATACTACACCATTGGAGTTTTATCTCTCCCATCCTTACCTATTCCCCCCCCCCCCCCTGCTGTGGGCACGAGATTACATGAGGATGCGGAGGTGGAGTATCCATTCAGGTTATAGACTTAGTGGAACGGAGGACCCCCTGGTGGTGGATGTTGAAATAGCGGAATAGATTCCTGTACATTATCTATGCTGACATTTCAAGATATCAAGGTTTTACACTGAATGGAACGGAGGACCCCCTGGTGGTGGAAGTTGGAATAACAGAATAGATCCCTGTTTATTGCCTTGTGCTGACATTTCAAGATATGAAGGTGAGGGTTCTGTGAGCTCATTTATGGGATTATAAACTTCTCGCCTGTTTGCTGTGCTATTTATTTAAACACATTTTTGTAAAAACTTTTTTTGGGCATTTACTGAAAAATGGTAAATTAAGAGACCATCATCATATTAAATCTAATGCCCCTAGATTGGTATACCAACTTATGGACTAATCACTTTTGCACTTTTATTATCCCAATTCATTGGGCACCATTTACACATTGTCTATTTACTTTATTTATTTAGCACTTTTTGCACATTATTGCTGTAGCGCAGAATCACTATATTATTGTTTGTTTGTTAATGATTGTTGACCACAATCTTTTCGCCCGTCTACGTCATACGATGCACGTTCATTCACCACACCTGTATGATTACCCACCACGGTCTGTGGGTACACCAGCCCTGAGTTTTCAGTAAATTACCTGTTTCTGGGCGGCAGGTTACTTGGGCTCACTCACTACTTACACGAGGGTGGGGAGGGGGTCCTTCATCAGGTTCATTTACACGTAGTGGTCTTGTCAATTCTGCTCATATTCCCATACTTAGGTAGGCACAGAGGGGCGTTGTTGTTCTCATGTCTGGTTGTCTTTCATTTCTCTAGTTTGTGTTCTCAGGTTGGGCTGTTTTGGCATCCATACCGTTATCAACCATGATTGCACTCACTTTCATCAGTCCTGCCCATTGTTGGGGCTAATTTATTGGTGCAGATGTAATTTCGCCACTGGGCTCACCCTTGGGTCGGAAGCAGTCGTCAATCTTCTTTCAGTTGATGTCCTGTTGCTTAGAGGCCCTGGTCACCGCCAGGGATTCATAGTCTCTCTCAGGGTGTGTGCTGCGCCACGTCCCCTTGACGGCCCTTAAGTGGTAGGTTGGGCAAACGATGTCATGATTCTGGATACCGCTGTCAGCTCTGATCTCTTGTCTAGGATGTTGCCTGCTCAGGGACGTCAGTCCAGTCATCTTTTCCGATCCCCAGCCTGTTTCAGGTAGGGGGGCTTCAGTCACTTTGGGTATGTCTATATCATGCCATGGGACTTATTTCCCCGGGGTGGAGTCTGGCCCTCCTGCCTCGGTTCAGGATTCAGACTCGGTTGTCTGGTTACAGGCTGAAGCACGACCCGATCGAATCAGGTGGGACCAGTGTTCTGTGTCTGGCATGGCTTCTCCATGTTGACAATGCTTATTGCCATAGTGGATGGGCCTCATCCGCCTACTCCATCACATCCTTCAGGTATTCAGCATTTTGAACTCCTGCCAGTTGTCCTTTTGCACTCACCCTCGCACTTGCCCATACCAAGAATGGGCAGGCCAGGGGTTTGGGGGCTTTTCACTGAGCACTTCACTGGTGTCCATTTGAAGTTTCCATCTTCTCGGCCATCGGTTTGCTGGGGCTCCTCGGGCCAGCCATTGCTCCCTTTCCCCCACGTATCCTCTCATTCACAAGCAGTTCATTCTCATGTCTGGGTTGTCTCGGGCTTCAGGCTCTATCCAATCTTTCACGGGACGTTTAGTTGGGTTCTGGGTAGCTTTGCAGGTTCTATAGGGGGTTCCGTCTCATCACCAAGTCAGGAGTTGGGGGGGGGTTTCTCCTGTCATAGCGGATGCTTATCGGATATATACTGTTGCCATCCGGGCGCATGCTACTCCACTTGATGGATTGTTACCTTCCCTTCTTCACCTAAATTTGTGTCTTTTTGCCCTCTTTCAGGCATACTGACCAGCCAGGCCAAGGCACACCTCAGGCCTTGGTGCTTAGGAGTATTACTTTCTCACTCGAAGACTCTGACTACAATTCCATTTACTTGGAGGGGAGACAGAGATTGACTTCTTTCACTGTCCAGTCACAGGCTGGGGATGGGTCCAGGATGACTTGGGCTCAGAGGAAGTGGGAGGAATGATGATGGCCATCAGACTGAGGAGGACAGCAGAAAGGCACGGAGGGGAAAATATCTGTATTGATGCTGAATATTACAGCCAACACTAGTTTTATTTATATATTTTATTGCACTAGTCAAAATGAGTTTTATGGCTAGAGTTCTGCTTTAATAACGCCACAGATATGGAAGTTATTAAAGCGGACTTCACGATGTGTACCTAAAATCAATTTTATATTATAACATTTATTCTGACAGCCTTGGCAGAAACATGACTTTAATTTTGCTTCATGACTTCAATGTGTTTTCCCATTCTGTGTTCCCCGCTGTAGAGGATTTTAAATACTGGACCATAGATGAAAATGGTGGTAGTGAATGGAAGATTGAAGATTTGCCTGGAGATTCAGGAGAGTGTTTTCCAAATCTGTCATAAAATACTTTGTAACCTCTTACCGGTAAGGCCAATTTCCTTCATTAATGTCATTAACACATAAATGTTGTAAACTGTTTTTAAGATTTTCATTTTATACTTCTAATGGCACTTGGGATGGTTGAACTCTGGGGGAAAAAAATCCATTGACTACATCTCTGCGCTCGGCTCCTAATGGCCAGTTTGAGTTGGTAACTGTGTCTACTACACTGAAATTCCAACAAGTGTCAGCCCTGCCCAGTTATCCTTTGCTGGAACACATAAAGCCGCCCCCTCCTCATCTCCATTACATAAGGAGGAGCTGACTCAGGGGTCTCCAAACTACGGCCCTCCAGTTGTTCAGGATCTACAATTCCCATCATGCCTAGTCATGTCTGTGAATGTCAGAGTTTTTACAATTCCTCACGTGTCATTCCGCAACAGCTGGAGGGCCGTAGTTTGGAGATCCCTGAGCTGACTGTTTTACTTGCTAAATCATAAACAATACAGGCATTCTCTTCCGAATGGCCCCAAAAGAAACATAAACCTATTCTCAGTCTCCTGGGAGTAATAATAAAGATACACTATAGTATCATAAGTATTGGGACGCCTGCCTTTACATGCACATTAACTTTACTGGCATCCCAGTCTTAGTCCATAGGGTTCAATATCGAGTTGGCCCACCCTTTACAGCTATAACAGCTTCAACTCTTCTGGGAAGGCTGTCCACAAGGTTTAGGAGTGTGTCTATGGGAATGTTTGACCATTCTTCCAGAAGCGCATTTGTGAGGTCAAGCACTTCTGTTGGCCAAGAAGGCCTGGCTCACAGTCTCTGCTCTAATTCATCCCAAAGGTGTTCTGTCGGGTTGAGGTCAGGACTCTGTGCAGGCCAGTCAAGTTCCTCCACCCCAAGCGTACTTACCCGTGTCTTTATGGACCTTACTTTGTGCACTGGTGCGCAGTCATGTTGGAACAGGAAGGGGCCATCCCCAAACTGTTCCCACAAAGTTGGGAGCATGAAAATGTCCAAAATGTCTTGGTATGCTGACGCCTTAAGAGTTCCCTTCACTGGAACTAAGGGGCCAAGCCCAACCCCTGAAAAACAACCCCCACACCATAATCTCCTCTCCACCAAATGATTTGGACCAGTGCACAAAAGCAAGGTCCATAAAGACATAGATGAGTGAGTTTGGGGTGGAGGAACTTGACTGGCCTGCACAGTGCTGTATTCAACCCGATAGAAAACATAGTTATATAGTTAGGTTGAATAAAGAGACAAGTCCATCTGGTTCACCCAATAAAAGAAAAAAATAACAACCATACAATCCTATACCCAAAGCTAATCCAGAGGAAGGCAAGCCCCCCCCCCCTCCCCCCCAGCAAAGCATGATCCAACTTGCTACAGGAGGGGAAAAAAATTCCTTTCTGATTCCCCCGAGAGGCAATTGGATATTCCCTGGATCTACTTTACCTATAAATGTTAGTACCTAGTTATATTCTTTGTAACCTTTAAACGATGATAGTGTTCCTTCATTTTTATATTTTTTAAAAGCTCTTTTTTTATTATGTATAGCTTTTTTAACTTTGGCCATGAGTTCCCATACAGTCTTTTTGAAGATTTCCCATTTCTGTTCTGAGTTCATCGAGGCCAATATTCCCTCCCAGTCTACACTAAGTCTTGGAGAGAAGCCCTGATCCTTGGAAAATTTGCTCTCTTAAAGTTAAGTTTTTTTAATATTTCCCGTATGTGTTTGTTGCTTACAGCTAACATAAAATTAAATCATGTTATGGTCACTGCTACCCAGAAATTTTTTTATATGAATATTGGTAATAAGCCTGACCTCACAAATGCTCTTCTGGAAGAATGATCAAACATTCCCATAGACACTCCTAAACCTTGTGGCCAGCCTTTCCAGAAGCTGTTATAGCTGCAAAGGGTGGGCCAACCCAATACTGAACCCTACAAACTAAGACTGAGCCATAACCCCCGGTGGCCAGCTTTCTCATGAAACCTGTCTGAGTGGCTCATGAGCCGCTGGAACAGTTTTCGAATCAGAGGAAGGGGTCATCAACCCCCCCACCCTTCCGCCGCTCGCAAGTGTTTCTCGGGCTTACCATTTTCACCAGTTTGCCCGAGAAATGATCCGGCAGTGCGGCCAGCTGCTCCCATAGATGATCAAAGAGTTAACACTCCTTGATCATCTCTATGGCTTTGGAGGACCGGAAAGACGACATGATGTATTTTGCAGTCCAGGCTGGAAGAAAATATATATATATATATTTTTTTGTTGATCTTTTGCTTTTATAGGTAAAGGATAGATTTGGGGGTCTTTTTTACCCCAGATCTCTCCATAAAGAGGAGCTGTCATCCTTATTTCTATTACAAGGGATGTTTACATCCCCTGTAATAGGAATAAAAGTAATATAAATGGACAGTGTAAAAATAAAAAGTAAAATAAATAATAAATAAATAAATAAAATTAAACCGTTCTCATCCCATCATACTTGCGTGCAGAAGCGAATGCATACTTAAGTTGCGCATGCATATGTAAACGGTATGCGAACCACACATGTGAGGTATCACCGCAAACGATAGAGTGAGAGCAATTATTCTCCTCTGTAAATGCGCAATTTTAAAGCATGAAGTGTTAGGTATCCATTTACTCTGTGTAACATCTTTCACATTATACAAAAAAATTGGGGTAACTATTGTGTGTTTTTTTTTTATTCAATAAAGTGTATTCTTTCCAAAACAAATTTTGTTTGCAAAACCGCTGCGCAAATACTGTGTGACATAAAGTTGAAACAATCACCATTTTATTCCCTGGGGTCCCTGCTAAAAAAAAAATTGATAATGTTTGGGGATTATAAATAATTTTCTAGCAAAAAATACTGATTTAAACTTGTAAACAAATAGTGCCAGAAACAGCCTGGTCAACAAGAGGTTAAATAGGTGGTCTGCTGCCAGGGCTGGACTGGGACAAAAAATTTGGTCCTGGACTTCATCCAGATCGGCCCACTTTAATTTTGCAAACATGCACAAAAACAGTATATAAACTATACGTAATTGCACAAAAAAAAATAAGAAAAAATATTCTATTGTAAGTATAAATGGCTTTTTGTATGAAAATGTGTTAACTGAAAATATGCTCTAACTCCTCACTCACCTCTTTTATTATTTCACTTATCCTCCTCTGTATTTTTCTCCTCCTTCTCACATCACTGCGTGAAATGGGAGGGCTAATGTCATGCATGAACATTGCTACAGCCTAATTGGCTGGGATTTCAGAAACTGGCATTGCTGCACATATTACATTGTAATATAAAATGAAGTTGTTTAACTCACCATAATGCAGAATCAGCGGGAGCCCTGAGCGTGTCACTTGAGCCTTACACTTGCCACCGTTGCCTGCCACCAGATGGAGCCTTACACTTGCTACCATCGCCTGCCACCAGATGGAGCCTTACACTTGCCACCGTCGCCTGCCACCAGATGGAGCCTTACACTTGCTACCATCGCCTGCCACCAGATGGAGCCTTACACTTGCTACCATCGCCTGCCACCAGATGGAGCCTTACACTTGCCACCGTCGCCTGCCACCAGATGAAGCCTTACACTTGCTACCATCGCCTGCCACCAGATGGAGCCTTACACTTGCCACCGTCGCCTGCCACCAGATGGAGCCTTACACTTGCTACCATCGCCTGCCACCAGATGGAGCCTTACACTTGCCACCGTCGCCTGCCACCAGATGGAGCCTTACACTTGCTACCATCGCCTGCCACCAGATGGAGCCTTACACTTGCCACCGTCGCCTGCCACCAGATGGAGCCTTACACTTGCTACCATCGCCTGCCACCAGATGAAGCCTTACACTTGCTACCATCGCCTGCCACCAGATGGAGCCTTACACTTGCCACCGTCGCCTGCCACCAGATGGAGCCTTACACTTGCTACCATCGCCTGCCACCAGATGGAGCCTTACACTTGCTACCATCGCCTGCCACCAGATGGAGCCTTACACTTGCCACCGTCGCCTGCCACCAGATGGAGCCTTACACTTGCTACCATCGCCTGCCACCAGATGGAGCCTTACACTTGCCACCGTCGCCTGCCACCAGATGGAGCCTTACACTTGCTACCATCGCCTGCCACCAGATGGAGCCTTACACTTGCCACCGTCGCCTGCCACCAGATGGAGCCTTACACTTGCTACCATCGCCTGCCACCAGATGGAGCCTTACACTTGCTACCATCGCCTGCCACCAGATGGAGCCTTACACTTGCCACCGTCGCCTGCCACCAGATGGAGCCTTACACTTGCTACCATCGCCTGCCACCAGATGGAGCCTTACACTTGCCACCGTCGCCTGCCACCAGATGGAGCCTTACACTTGCCACCGTCGCCTGCCACCAGATGCCGCATGTGAATTGCTACGTTGCCTCCACCAGATGCCGCATGTCACTTGCCACGTCGCCTCCACCAGATGCAGATGGTCATTGCCATGTCGCCTGCCACCAGATACAGATTGTCACTTGCCACGTCACCTACCACCAGCTGCAGCTTGTCACCTGCCAAGTCACTTGTCACCAGATGCAGCGCTAGTACAGGAATTGATGTGCACCTCCAACCCAGCTCTGTCCCCCCAAATACTCAGAACATCCAGCAGATCACCCCATGGCCACTCATCTACAACTGTGGTCGATGGTGCCTGCAGCATCTCCCCCTGCACCTCTGGCTGTCAGCTAAGAGTTGAGTGGGGTAGGGGGACAGATGGCCGCTCTGTGGTGCCCATGGGATTTCCCAGTATTCATTAGGCCACCCGTCACCGGCCAACCACCGGACTGTGTTCAGTGGAGTTGGGAGGGGCTTCCGACCCAGACAGCGAACCGGCATCTCTCTTCAGTGTACAAGTACAAGGACAATTCGCTTGTACACTGATGCCGGTTAGGTGTCCGGGTCGGAGGCCCCTTCCCTCTCCACTCAACACAGGGGAAAGAGACCTGCTAGCTGGAAGGAGATCTCGCGGCCATGTTTTTATAGCCAGAAGCTGTGGCGGCCAGTGACACTGCCAAAAAAAGTCACTGAAACGGGCCATTGGTCCACTGGGAAACTCCCGGTAGTCCCGATGGCCAGTACATGCCTGTCTACTGCCCCCCCTCACCAGTATTTTGCATGAGAATCCAACCGGGAAACTATAATGACAAAAAAATAGTATCCCAACATTTACAGTATATTAGGGAGGGAATCCCTGCTGTCCTGGACGACTCTTAGAAACAGAGTTAATGGTAAATTCCCCAAAATAGGAAAGCGGAGGGGACATCTTCCAATGGGGATACTAGTTCCAGTGACAACCAGGAATTCAATCACTTCAGAGAGATTACTTCCTTACTTCCTGTTTTACAACCACTAACTCTTAACTCTTGGAATTGAAGGGAAATCTCCCAATTTGGCTCACTCTATACAAAAAAAGGTTTTGCCTTTAGTCCACCTTTCTGACCATGTTTTATGTTCACCCAAAATTTAGGGTGTACTATGAATCAGTCACATTCTGAAGCTGCAATCGTGGGGTACTTCTGCCCATAGCATCCTTTATTTGTAGATAAATTGCATGGCTCACCCACACAGCTACCTTATCCACTCAGACAAGGCACACAAACGTGAATGGAGGACCACCAGTCCCATCTGCTGCCATGAAAATGGACTTGGAGTTCCTAATGGAGCACATGACCAGCATTTACTTCTCCAGACCCGTAAATGAAGGTACATAATTCCTGGGGGAGTAGTGTGCATGAGGACCTGAGGCTGGGAAATAATCTGCAGAGACCTAAGCATGGCACCCACCATCCACTGATCGCAGTTGCAATGCTTTACTTATGCAACAAATAATGCACTTTTTTTTTCTTTTTATTAGGGTCCATTTTATTTTTTTTACAGAAGGTGGGGGTATGCATTTTTGGTCTACTGGACAGAAAAAGTCCAAGTTGTCTTTTTTTTAAAGTCTACAACTAGGACATTTCCCTGATGGGTTTGGAGGAGCACAACCAGGTGTGAAAAGGAGATGTTTTTGGTAGAAGGTTTTGCAATGTATATAGATCATGTCGTATATGATTTTCTTGAGGTCCTAAATAAAGAATAAAAAAAAATCTTTTGATCTTTGCAGAACCTGCAAGAAGTCCCAGATTATTGACCTAAAGAATGAGGGGTTCAGTGCTGAGATTATGGACAAAGTTCAACCGCCCATTATCATCACAGACTGGTAAGTGTAATTTATAAGCTGATTGGTGGAGGGAGAGTTGTAGGATGAATCTTGTATCTGTGCAGAGCAAATGGGAATTTTTGGATTTAGCTGCTTCATAGATACTGTGGGGGAGATGGAGCGTTCAGAATCTGGTGTAGCTGTGCATGGTAGCCAATCAGCTTCTAACTTCAACTTCTTCAATTAAGCTTTGATAATAAGCCCCCGTTCAGCCTATTGCAGACTTCGAGGGAGATTTCAATAGACATCTGTGCATCCCCCCGCACAGATGTCTTTCAAATCGCCCCCGAACTCGCAATGAAATGCTTCTGTGCAGGGCTTGGCCTGCCTAGTGGTCTCTGCTCTAATTCATCCCAAAGGTAGTCTATCGGGTTGAGGTCAGGACTCTGTGCAGGGCAGTGAAGTTCTTCCACCCCAAACTTGGTCATCCACAATATGTTGCCAAAAGTATTTACCCCTCCAAATCATTTGGTCGAGGGGGGGTTATGATGTGGGGTTGTTTTTCAGGGGTTGGGCTTGGCCCCTTAGTTCCAGTGAAGGGAACTCTTAAAGTGGATGTAAACCCACTCTCATCCTTTCTAAACTACTGCCATAGTGGTTATCTGTGAGGATATACATGCCTCCTGCATGTATCCTTACCTTTCAAATGTCTCCCCTCTATCTGTTATGAGACCTGAAAAACTGCAGATTCTGTGGGTAGGTCTGTTGTCCAGGGCTTGGTGGGTGGAGTCGTGATGTCAGCAGACTCCCCGCCCACCTCTACACTCCCCTTGTCAACATACATTTTCTCCTGTGTATTTCTTACACTGAACTTCTGCTATGATCTCTAACATCCAGTCAAAACCCAGAAAAGTCACCACATGACTTCAGCATGCCCAATCAGGCTGAGGTATGGAGCAGCCAATCCTGGGAGAGCTGGAGAAGAAAGGAGGAGGGGATCTGAAGTACACAGAATGTCTCTCTCAGGCTTGTGCATGAGATATGTAAATCACCTGACACTCACAGCAAGGGTTAAAGACACAACCGCTGCTCCAGGTGAGACCAGGAAGCCTAATGATCCAGTAGGTGCTCGCCTCCGCACACAATGAATTTAGAAGAAATAGCCGCACACCACTGTAGACCAAAATCCTTTTTATTTGGACATCCCAAAAATGACAGGAATCAGAATGCGGGGTATATGCATGAGATATGTAAATCACCTGTCACTCACAGCCTTAACAGAAGAGTTGAAGCTGCCCATCATATGCAGCCACTTATGCCCATCATATGCAGCCACTTGTGCCCATCAAATGTAGGCACTTGCTCCCATCAACCCATCTAATGCAGCGACTTTTGCCCGTCAAATGCAGCCACTTGTGCCCATCATATGCAGGCACTTGTGCCCATCATATGCAGCCACTTGTGCCCATCAAATGCAGCCACTTGTGCCCATCAAATGCAGCCATTGTGCCCATCATATGCAGCCACTTGTGCCCATCAAATGCAGCCACTTGTGCCCAGTATGTGCAGCCACTTGTGCCCATCATATGCAGCCATTGTGCCCATCAAACGCAGCCACTGTGCCCATCAAATACAGCCACTGTGCCCATCAAATGCAGCCACTTGTGCCCATCATATGCAGCCACTTGTGCCCATCATATGCAGCCACTTGTGCCCATCAAATGCAGCCACTTGTGCCCATCATATGCAGCCACTGTGCCCATCATATGCAGGCACTTGTGCCCATCATATGCAGCCACTTGTGCCAATCAAATGCAGCCACTTGTGCCCATCAAATGCAGCCACTTGTGCCCATCATATGCAGCCACTGTGCCCATCAAATGCAGCCACTTGTGCCCATCATATGCAGCCACTGTGCCCATCAAATGCAGCCACTTGTGCCCATCATATGCAGCCACTGTGCCCATCATATGCAGCCACTTCTGCACATCATATGCAGCCAGTGTGCACTTCAAATGCAGCCACTTGTGCCCATCATATGCAGGCACTTGTGCCCATCATATGCAGCTACTTGTGTCCATAAAATGCAGCCACTTGTGCCCATCAAATGCAGCCACTTGTGCCCAGTATGTGCAGCCACTTGTGCCCATCATATGCAGCCATTGTGCCCATCAAACGCAGCCACTGTGCCCATCAAATACAGCCACTGTGCCCATCAAATGCAGCCACTTGTGCCCATCATATGCAGCCACTTGTGCCCATCATATGCAGCCACTGTGCCCATCAAATGCAGCCACTTGTGCCCATCATATGCAGCCACTGTGCCCATCAAATGCAGCCACTTGTGCCCATCATATGCAGCCACTGTGCCCATCATATGCAGCCACTTCTGCACATCATATGCAGCCAGTGTGCACTTCAAATGCAGCCACTTGTGCCCATCATTTGCAGCCACTTGTGCTCATCATATGCAGCCACTATGACTACCGACCCCCCCTCCACTCGCGGGGCTCATAGCTCTGGCAGCATTCTCCGCGCGCGGCTCTGACAGGACCCCTGTGGCTTGGTGCTTTGGCCAATCAGGAAACAGGTCTGACGTCCTGCCTCCTGATTGGCAGGGAAGAAGGTTAGTGTGAAAATAGCGAAAAGTAATTTGCTATCGTCACACAATTGCATTCACAGAGGAAGAAAACACGGGGGCGGGCTTCACAGTGACTGATCACTGTGATAGCCAATGAGAATCCATCACAGCGATCAGGTGGCCCGGAATCTGGAGATCCGGGTCCCAATTGTTAGTATGGGGCCCGGGGCTCCCGCTGAGACCCTGGTCTCTGTGCTGGGAGTGCACCACACGCAAAGGGAGATACACAAATATTCGGCCCCACGGAAAAATAGCCCAGTCCATTGTGGCCACATATTTGCGTACGGTCAGTGTGAAGGGGTTCATTTCATCTGTAAATTATTATTATTATTTAAGGTACTTATATAGCGCTGTCAATTTACGCAGCGCTTACATATACATTGCACATTCACATCAGTCCCTACCCTCAAGGAGCTTACAATCTAAGGTCCCTAACTCACATTCATATACTAGGGCTAATTTAGACCAGCATGAGTGTGGGAGGAAACCGGAGTACCCGGAGGAAACCCACGCAGGCACAGGGAGAACATGCAAACTCTATGCGCGAAAGGGTTAAAAGTTTGAACAAAAATAGTACGTAAGCTGTAGTCTCCTTATATAACTCAAAATTGTGGTAACGCCCTATGAAACTTTCTTCCCCTCAGGTATGCGGCTAGGAAGGACTGTGGCTGCCAGTATGAGTTGTTGGCCCGATTTCTTTCTGCAGACAAGAAAACCTTACAGGAGTTTCGCCCACAGCCCGTGAACCTAGCGGACGGTGATGGCCAATGGCATTATGTAATGTTCCAATTGCAATTCCTTACAGATCCTTCCATAATGTTGCTTTACGTAAAGAGTTGCGCTGACATTTGACACATCAATATGTGTAAAATCTCATGTTTGAACAGAAATTCTGATATTTTGACACCACTCGTAGCAAACCCTTTCCTCCATTGCAGCTCTCAGTCTCTTTGGTGTCAACACTTTTGGGAGGTTTGGGTGGCTGTGTCCCCCCCCCCCCCCCCCAAGTACCATGGTACTATCCTCTGACCCCTGACATTTACTGATGGGGCTGATATTTAACTTGGCAACTCTGACATAGAATGTTCTAGATGAGCTGCAATCTTCCACACACAAAGTCCTCACAACTTTATATAATTTCCTATTAATTGTAACCCTTTCTTCATAAATTGTATGTGTAGCAACCCTTAATTCAATTTTATGTTAAGACTTCTCTACTTTCTCTTCCCATTTAGGTAACATACACATTCAGTAACTATGGACCAGGAGTGCACTATATATCTTTTCAGCATGGCGGGAAGGACTCTAAAAACTGGGCCGGCTGGTATGGAGTGCGAGTCACCAACAGCAGCGTCTCTATAGACATTTAGGGTCCAACTGCGTGAATGTGACATGTTTTCATTTCCTCTTCTAGTGTTGAAGGGCACTGCTAACCTACAAATTTTAGTATGCAGTTGTCTCTAAATTGTAATTCAAAGCAACGGAAATGTGAAACATTACTATGTCATTGTTCTGGAACCAGTGCCAATAAAGCATGACTCTCATCCTCAGACTTTTATTTTTTCTACAATTAAATCTAAGGGGCAATATATTTGGCTTGTGAAACAACCAGTTGACGTGAATCTCTCAGTGAAAACTGTAGTAACTATAGTCACTAAGCCCACTCTGTGTTGAGGAGCATGTAAACATGCATCCATTTATTAAAAAAAGATTGGAAATAAAAAAGTGTAGCGCTTGTGAATAATGTGTGACAAAAATTTAAATGTTGTGATGAAACAACTAAAAAAATAAAACGTGGTGTATAATGAAGTGTACTGGCTAAAGTGTAATAAAGTCCCAACACTGTTTAAGTAATAGCACAATAAGTTTGTGAATATAAGTCCACTGAATGTGACTAAAGAGGTATCCTCTGTGGCAGATGATAAAATGAAGTAAATCCAACGGTGCCTGTGTGACACAACTAGATGTTGGAAATGGGTAAACTTTCATCAAAGATATAAAAAATGGATAGGTACTCCTTACCGGATTCGGTGGGTACACCTGTCGTACGACAGTGAGCCAATCAGGCGTAGTTTTGACCGAAAGTCAAACACTTATCCATGTTCCCGACTGAAAGAGTGACGATATCGATGAAGGCGTCTCAATGTAGGCAGATGTTGTGCAAATTGGCCAATTGGGATCCAGGTACAGTAGCCAAATATCCAAGACTCCGGAAAATGGAATGTAAGCCAGACCAAGGTTAATTAGGGAACAGCTCTTTTGGTGGGAAGGACGCCTCTGCTGTTCCCTGGAATAATATAAAGAATCGATATCTTTTTTCCCTTTTTGTATAAGTGATCACATTCCCTCTGTTCTCATCTGCATAAGAGCTGGGGGGGGGGGCAGCAGCAGCACACTGAGCAGCCATTTTCTGGGAAGCTCAGTGTGCTGCTTGCTTCACCCCCCCCCCCCCAGCTCTTATTCAGCTGAGAATAGAAGAGAATTAGTTTCTCTAATAGGCTTCCTCAGGAGATCCTATACATGTTGAAAGATGTATAACAGTTAATGACAAAAGTCATATAGTAATCATAAGAGAATATACATATCGTAAGTATTGAGCACTCACATGCATGCACAGAGCGGAAGCCTATATAGTGTCCAGTCTCAGATGGTGGGGGGAGAGAACCCCCCCAAAACAACCTAAAGACGTGGGGGCACAACACTGGGATTGAGGTGGCTGCAAGAGGAGCAAAAGTCATAAACATACAAGAGATTTGGACATATCATATTTGAAATGGGCGTGTTAAAAAGGTGTGTAGAGATACAAATCAAAAGTTCAAAAACTCACTTAAAGCAGAGAGTGGAAGGTATAGGCGGATGGTGTAGAGGAAGAATAATATATCCCAGAGGGCAAATAAGGTTCACACATCCAACACCTTGTACTGCAATGAAGCAAAACAAACAAACGCAAAATAGCCATAAAAATTCCATTCCTTCGGGGTATTGACATATGAAGACCCCCACAAACAAAGCAACCACATATAACTCTGTGGACTAAGTCCAATGACTAACCTTAATATACATTTGATGTGTCCTATTCACACTACAATGCTGTGTTACATATAGTTACATAGTAGATGAGGTTGAAAAAAGACGAGGCATGTTGAGTCCATGGAATATTTTATTTTTTGACACAAATTGCGGGAAAGTGACAAATTTTTTTTTTTTGCACAAAGCTGTCACTAAATGATATATTGCTCACACAGGCCATGGGCATATGTGGAATTGCACCCCAAAATACATTCTGCTGATTCTCCTGAGTACGGGGATAACACATGTGTGGGACTTTTTGGGAGCCTAGCCGTGTACGGGGCCCCGAAAACCCAGCACCGCCTTCAGGATTTCTAAGGGCGTAAAGTTGTGATTTCACTCCTCACTACCTATCACATTTTTGAAGGCCATAAAATGCCCAGATGGCACAAACCCCCCCTAAATGACCCCATTTTGGAAAGTAGACACCCCAAGCTATTTGCTGAGAGGCATGTTGAGTCCATGGAATATTTTATATTTTGACACAAGTTGCGGGAAAATGACATTTTTTTTTTTTTTTGCACAAAGTTGTCACTAAATGATATATTGCTCAAACATGCCATGGGCATATGTGGAATTACACCCCAAAATACATTCTACTGCTTCTCCTGAGTACGGGGATACCACATGAGTGGCACTTTTTGGGAGCCTAGCTTCATACGGGGGCCCCGAAATCCAATCACCGCCTTCAGGATTTCTAAGGGCGTAAATTTTTGATTTCAATCCTCACTACCCATCACAGTTTCAAAGGCCATAAAATGCCAATGAAATGAAAATGAAAATGAAGAAAGACAAGAAAAACATTTTTTTTTTTTCTTTTTTGAATTTTCAAAAGTTTGTGACAAAAAGTGAGGTCTGCAAAATACTCACTATACCTCTCAGCAAATAGCTTTGGGTGTCTATTTTCCAAAACGGGGTCATTTGGGGGGGGGGGGTTGTGCCATCTGGGCATTCCATGGCCTCCGAAACTGTGATAGGCAGCGAAGAGTGAAATCAAAAATTTACGCCCTTAGAAAGCCTAAAGGCGGTGCTTGGTTTTCGGGGTCCCGTGCGCGGCTAGGCTCTCAAAAAGTCTCACACATGTGGTATCCCCGTACTCAGGAGAAGCAACAGAATGTATTTTGGGGTGTAATTTCACATATTCCCATGGCATGTTTGAGCAATATATCATTTAGTGACAACTTTGTGCAAAAAAAAAAAAATTTGTCTTTTTCCCGCAACTTGAGTCACAATATAATATATTCCATGGACTCGACATGCCTCTCAGCAAATAGCTTGGGGTGTCTACTTTCCAAAATGGGGTCATTTGGGGGGGGGGGGTTTGAACTGTCCTGGCATTTTATGCACAACATTTAGAAGCTTATGTCACACATCACCCACTCTTCTAACCACTTGAAGACAAAGCCCTTTCTGACACTTTTTGTTTACATGAAAAAATTATTTTTTTTTGCAAGAAAATTACTTTGAACCCCCAAACATTATATATTTTTTTAAAGCAAATGCCCTACAGATTTTTCACACAGTATTTGCGCAGCGATTTTTCAAACGCATTTTTTTGGGAAAAAACACACTTTTTAAAATTTTAATACACTAAAACACACTATATTGCCCAAATGTTTGATGAAATAAAAAAGATGATCTTAGGCCGAGTACATGGATACCAAACATGACATGCTTTAAAATTGCGCACAAACGTGCAGTGGCGACAAACTAAATACATTTTTAAAAGCCTTTACAGGTTACCACTTTAGATTTACAGAGGAGGAGATTTACTGCTAAAATTACTGCCCTCGATCTGACCTTCGCGGTGATACCTCACATGCATGGTGCAATTGCTGTTTACATTTGATGCCAGACCGACGCTTGCGTTCGCCTTTGTGCGAGAGCAGGGGGGGACAGGGGTGCTTACTGTTCCTTTCATTTTTATTTATTTTTTAATCAATTTTATTGTTATCTCAGGGAATGTAAATATCCCCTATGATAGCAATAGGTAGTGACAGGTACTCTTTTTAGAAAAAAATGGGGTTTATTACACCCTAGATCTCTCCTCTTCCCTCAAAGCATCTGACCACACCAAGATCGGTGTGATAAAATGCTTTCCCAATTTCCCAATGGCGCTGTTTACATCTGGCGAAATCTAAGTCATGAAATGCTCGTAGCTTCCGGTTTCTTAGGCCATAGAGATGTTTTTAGCCATTCTGGTCTCTGATCAGCTCTATGGTCAGCTGGCTGAATCACCGGCTGCATTCTTAGGTTCCTTGTTGGAACAGGAGAGCCAGAGAAAAACATGGAAGACGGTGGGGGGGGGGGCATTCCCTCCCACTGCTTGTAAAAGCAGTCTAGAGGCTAATTAGCCACTAGGATTGCTTTTACATGAAAGCCGACTGCTGGCTGAAAAGAATGATACCAAGATGATACCTAAACCTGCAGGCATCATTCTGGTATAACCACTCAAAGTCCAGAAACATACCAGTACGTTGCTGGTCCTTGTTGGGCATACATTGTAAACTTTTTTTTCATGCAGCCTGTGGGCTGAATGAAAAAAAGATATTGATCGGTGGGTATGCCCACCATTAGAATACCTCCCTTCATCCACCCACTTCTAATGATGGGCATACATGCACCGTATATATATGCCGAAGCATGGGGGCATCCTCCCGCAAAAGTTAGGAGCAAATCGCTCCTCCGCCCTCTGCTGCCCCCACGCTTCGGTATATATGCTGAAGTATGTAACTGTGGTGGTGAAATCACCTCTGACAGCGCTGGAGTCACGGCTTTATGTATCGTGGGAGCAAACGCTGTTGCTGTCAAGATAAATAAATCCGCGCTGCAACTGAATGGCGTACCTGCTAAGCAAATGATTGTTAACAAAAAAACAAAGTAACATTACAGTATAACAGTAATACTTACCATACCTGCAAAGCAAATACAAAAAAAACATAGTAAAAAATAAAATATTTAACCCAACCTGTGCCTACCTAAAATATATATATGCCGAAGCATGGGGGCATCCTCCCGCAAAAGGCAGGAGCAAATCGCTCCTCCACCCACTGCTGCCCCCACGCTTCGGCATATATGCTGAAGTATGTAACTGTGGTGGTGAAATCACCTCCGACAGTGCTGGAGTCACGGCTTTATGTATCGTGCGAGCAAATGCTGTTGCTGTCAAGATAGATAAATCCGCTCTGCAGCTGAATGGCGTACCTGAAAACAAAAAAGTGGTTAACAATAAAAAAACAAAGTATAAAAAAATTGCATACCTATAAAGAAAACATGATAAAAACATAACAATATAACAATAAAACATTGCAGTATAGAATGCAGAACAATAGAGAGAGAATAGAGAGAGAACAATAAAACAACAACTATTTTTGGTTTTTTTATTTAATATATTTTTTTGTGGATTTTTTTTTTTTTTTTACTTTTTTTTTGTTTTTGTTTTTTTTTTTTACACTTTTTTTTGTAACTTTAACTTTTTTAACTGGTACCAGGTTTGGGTCTCTCAAAATGCGACAGCATCTTGGGAGACCCTGTGAAGGTGTGTCCTAGTCTGTGCAGTGCTGTACCCTACGCTAATACTCCACTAGTGTATGGTAGCGTTCAAAACATTCACCAATGCAAAGCCCAGGATTGCCAGGACAGAGGGGACAATAATACCGGGTGTCACGCCTTATACCGTGCTTGCTGCAGACACGATGTCTTTTTTGGGGGGTTCGTTGGGTAGGGGTACTCGGGAGGGCATAAAGAAAATGCCTCTCATGCAGCCGGCTTACTGCATTTGGTTGGGGATGGTGAGGTGGAGCACCGTCTGGAAACAGAAGGGCTCTGACGATCTCTTCCTGGAATTTAAGGAAGGATCCAGTCTGTCCTGAAGCTCTGTATAGCACATGAGCGTTCAGCAAAGCCAATTGAAATAAATAAACATACACTTTTTTGTACCAGCGTCTGGCCTTACGGGCAATTAGGTACGGCGCCAACAACTGGTCATTGAGGTCCACCCCTCCCATATTAAGGTTATATTCGTGGACACATAGGGGCTTCTCCACAACACCAGTCGCCGTAGGAATTTGGACCGTCGTGTCTGCATGAAGGGAGGCAAGAACGAAAACATTCTTATTGTCCCTCCACTTCATAGCGAGCAAGTTATTACACTGCAAGCAAGCTCTCTCCCCCAGCCTAAGATGGGAATCTACAAGCCGCTGGGGAAAGCCCCGGCGATTAGGTCGCGCGGTGCCACATGCTCCAATCTGATGATCAAAAACGTGGCTAAAAAGTGGCACGCTCGTGTAATAATTGTCCACGTACAAGTGGTACCCCTTTCCGAATAAGGGTGACACCAAGTCCCACACTATCTTGCCAGCGCTTCCTATGTAGTGAGGGCAGTTTGTCGGCTCTACGTGACTATCTTTGCCCTCGTAAACCATAAAACTATATGTATAGCCTGTGGCCCTGTCACAGAGCTTATACATCTTGACCCCGTATCTGGCACGCTTGCTGGGAAGGTACTGTTTGAATGACAAGCGGCCAGAAAATTTAATCAGGGACTCATCAACGCAGACAACTTGATGGGGAGTAAACAAGTCTGCAAAACGTTGGTTGAAGTGGTTTACGAGGGGCCGAATTTTGTAGAGCCGATCGTATTCAGGGTCTCCACGAGGACGACAGAGTTCATTGTCGTTGAAGTGCATGAACCGCAAAATCTGCTCGTATCGTGCCCTGGCCATGGAAGCAGAGAACAAGGGCGAATGGTAAATTGGGTCAGTGGACCAATATGACCGCAACTCACTCTTTTTATTCAAGCCCATGAGGAGGGAAAGGCCCAGAAAGATCTTAAATTCGGAAACCGTAATTGGTTTCCATTCTCTGGCAAGGGAGGACTGGGGAATAGTGGCGATGTATTGACCAGCGTACAAATTGCTTTCGTCCACAATAGATCTATAGAGATCTTCGGTGAAAAACAGCGAATAAAAATCCAGTGGCATAAAGTCAACTGTTTCCACCTGAATTCCGGGTTGGCCAGTGAATGAGGGAAGTACGGGTGCTGCAGAAGTGGTGGGTACCCAATTCGGATTGGCGAATGCACCAGAAGGGCACTATGTTCACGACGGGCCTGTGTTCATCTTCTTGGTGGCAGCGGGACACTACTAGTGCTTGCCACCTCGCCAGCTTGAACTGCACTTATGGGACTCGCCACGTCACCAAGTGTTACTGCAGTGCTGGATGTACGACCAGGGTGTACTAGGCCTCTGGTGCTTGCCAGTTCACCAGAAGGAATAGCGGCACTAGTACTTCTCTGCTCCATACGAGAGCCCTGTGGTTTTTGCACTTCAAGGACAGAAGAAGTTCGGGGTCTGGTACGCCTGACCCTAGCAGGGACCACAACTCCGTCGTCAGAACTATCTGTCATGGAGCCGCTGTCCTCTACAGGATCGTATTCTGAGCCTGAATCTGACAGATGAGTGACTTCCTCTTCACTATCTGTCATGCTCAGAAACGTGTAGGCCTCTTCACTAGTGTACCTTCGATTTGCCATTTTGGGCTCTAAATTTAGGGGTACACTAGTGAGACTCACAGGCAAAAAAGCTCCTGACTGTTAGCGACTGATTCAAAATGCTACCAAAAACCTGTTAGCGATCGCAGGGATCAGCCCTGACTCTGGGAACGCTGCAGTTATGTGTGCTTAGTGTTTTGTAAGTGACAGTTATCGATCGATACTGCACTTGGGTGGGCTGGGCTGGGCCGAGGAGCAAAACGCAGGTGCTAGCAGGTATCTGGGCTGATCCCGCTAACACTGCGTTTCAGGGAACCCTAAACTGCTGGGGAGTATAGATCTGATCGCATCAGATATCGATCCGTTCAGATACTATAGCACTAAGGGAGGTGTATGCTGCGTGCGTGGGTTTTAGCGGTACTGGCGCTAATCTGACACTGCCTGGGGCGGCGCAGACCTTATCTGACCCTAAAAACGTAACGTATATATCACCGCCGGGCAATTAGGGGTTAAACCTTTATAAGGTAATAAACGGCGGGTGCCCTAAAACTATAATAAAGTATAATAAACTATAAAAAAATAAACTAACTAACCAGCGTCACCCGTAACAGTTATATGGTGATCGCTGGTGAAAGAGTTAACTAGGGGGCAATCAGGGGGTTAAAACCTTTAGCAGGTAGTATATGGGGGTCCCTGTCGCTATAAAACACTGACAGCGAACCTATATACTTACCTCCCTAACTAGCGTCACCTGTGTCACTAATACAGCGATCAGAAAAATGATCGCTTAGCGACACTGGTGACGGGGGGTGATCACGGGGTTAACCTTTATTAGGGGGTTTAGGGGGGTACCCTGGACCTAAATGGGGGTACCCTAGACCTAAAGGGGGCTAACCTAACTGCCCTAACACTTATAACTGTCACAAACTGACACCAATGCAAAAAAAAAAAACTGCTATTGGTGTCAGTGTGACAGGGGGTACAGGGGGGTGATCGGGGGGTGAAGGGGGGTGAAAAGTGTGCCTGCGTGTTCTACTGGAAGTGTAGTGTTGGTGCAACTTACTTGGATGTCTTCTCTCCTCGGCGCCGGATCGAAAAGACCGGCTCGAGGAGAGATGACATCACTTCCTCTCCCTCTGTTTACATTACAGAGGGAGAGGAAGCATTTGATTCGCTGGGAGCAATCAGGAGGGGGTGGCCATCAATGGATGGCCTCCCCCTGACCTCTCATCGCCCGCGAACAAGAGCCGACCGCCTATGGCACCGGGGGGGGGTCCAATCGGACCCCCCGCCCGCGGGAAGGCATCACGTATCAGGTACGTGATTTTGCCTGCCCGTGCCATTCTGTTCACGTATATATGCGTGAGGCGGTCGGCAAGTGGTTAATATCCATACCAGACCCGAAGGGCCTAGTATGGAATTTAGAGGGACTCCCACGTCATTTTTTTTTTTTAATTTTGGTTCGGGGTTGCCCTGTGGGGAATTCCCATGCCGTTTTTATCAATGAACTTCTATGTGTATTGTCGGCAATGCAATAGCCGCGGGTAGTTTTAAATGGGTTTTTTCCTTCGAAATGTCATTTTGCTGTCAGACTGTTCTAAACACGGGAAACATGCGCCCCTTTACAGGCATACTATAGACAGCCCCCAGCTACGAAATTTAAAGGGATATTACACTTTTATTGTTTGACTTTAAGCATTATTAAAATCACTGCTCCTGAAAAAACGGCCGTTTTTAAAACTTTTTTTTGCATTGATCCATGTCCCCTGGGGCAGGACCCGGGTCCCCAAACACTTTTTATGACAATAACTTGCATATAAGCCTTTAAAATGAGCACTTTTGATTTCTCCCATAGACTTTTAAAGGGTGTTCCGCGGCATTCGAATTTGCCGCGAACACCCCAAATTGTTCACTGTTCGGCGAACTTGCGAACAGCCAATGTTTGAGTCGAACATGAGTTCGACTCGAACTCGAAGCTCATCCCTACTTACGATATGTATATTCTCTTATCATTACTATGTGACTTTTGTCATTAACTGTTATACATCTTTCAACATGTATAGGCTGTCCTGAGGAAGCCCATTTGCGAAACACGTAGAGATCCACAATAGCGACTCCTGTATTGGGCCCCACCTATGGAAAAATCTTTACTATATTCATATATGTGATCGATTGTATCACACACTCAGATCTTGCCCCAATATACCAGTCGGAATGTAGCCTATTATATCTGATTAGTTTGGGTTTCAACTGTTTTTATGCTATGAAATAGTTAGCAATTTAAGCTTGTTAATAAACTTTTGTTTTTTAATATACCTTTTAGAGTACTCATTTCCTTTATTTGGGGTTAAAAGTGGCAACCAATAAAGTCCATTAAACTTTTTCTTTTGCTCTTTACAAATGTGGTGTGTCTCAATTTGCACCACATATTTATGTGTCCATGCGTTGATCTGCATTTTGCAAGTACACTTAAGGCTGGGTTCACACTATTGCGAATTGGATGCAGGTTTTTTTCCGTATCCAATTTGCATGTCAGGAGTCTGTGACTGGCTCTCTATGGAGCCGGTTCACACATCTCTGGAGCGGCTCTGGCACAAATTGCACTGGAGTCCTGTGCGTCTTCTGGTTCATTTCAGGTCCAAATCCAGCCAAAAATTCAGACCTGAAACGTTGAACGGGGACGCACCGGACGCCTGCTGTGAGCTGCTTCATGCAGCTGTGTGAGCCCAGCCTTATACACACATCAATCAATGCACTTCAGTAGTGTGAATTATCCCTATATGTTGCTGGGGAAGGGTGGGTTAAGCAACCCTTTTTTTTTCTTTGCACTACATGGAAAAAGGAATTGTCTTCATATTAGGAAGTAACAAACCAGGTAAGCAAGTCTTCTTTCCTATTCCAGGGACTTAGGCTCCATTCACACTTGTATGACTCCAAAGTTGCGCCGACTTTGGAGTGCAACTTTGATGCAACTTTGGATGGGTGCAACTTGGATCCAACTTTGGCTTTGACCAGTGATAATGGCCAACTTTTGTACAACTATTGCATTGTAAGACATTCAGGTACAACTTTAATGCAACTTTTGAGGGTTAACATTGAAGTCTTTGGCCTTAATGGCATCCCAGTCTTAGTCCGTAGGGTTCAATATTGAGTTGGCCCACCCTTTGCAGCTACAACAAGGTCCATAAAGACATGGATGAGCGAGGTTGGGGTGGAGGAACTTGACTGGCCTGCACAGAGTCCCGACCTCAATGCAATAGAACATCTTTGGGATGAATTAGAGAGGAAGCCAGACCTTCTCGTCTAACATCAGTGCCTGACCTCACAAATGTACTTTATGAAGAATGGTCAAACATTTCCATAGACACACTCCTAAACCTTGTGGATAGCCTTAACAGAAGAGTTGAAGCTGTTATGGGCCAACTCAATATTGAACCCTACGGACCAAGACTGGGATGCCATTAAAGTTCATGTGCGTGTAAAGGCAGGCGTCCCAATATTTTTGGTAATATAGCAAATATATGGGCACTAACTCCACCAATTACAGCACTACAGGAAGGCTTTGTCTAAAAGGATCCTAAGACACAATTACAATAATCTCACACAATATTTTGAGTGGGAATGAGTCCTGACCTCAACCCAGCCAGGTCTTCTCGTCTAACATCAGTGCCTGACCTCACAAATGCTCTTCTGGAAGAATGGTCAAACATTCCCATAGACACTCCTAAACCTTGTGGACGGCCCTCCCAGAAGAGTTGAAGCTGTTATAGCTGCAAAGGGTGGGCCAACTCAATATTGAATACTACGGGTTGTGCCATTCATTTGTAGTACTGTGTGTTGCAATTAAAAATGGTTGCCAGTGCATTTTTTGGGTTATTGTCATGCATTGCTTTCATTGCAATCCTTTTTTTAATAAATAGATGCATGTTAACATGCTCCTCAACACAGAGTGGGCTTAGTGACTATAGTTACTACAGTTTTCACTGAGAGCTTCATGTCAACTGGTTGTTGCACAAGCCAAATATATTGCCCATTAGATTTATTTGTAGAAAAAATAAAAGTCTGAGGATGAGAGTCATACTTTATTGGCACTGGTTCCAGAACAATGACACAGTAATGTTTCATATTTCCGTTGCTTTGAATTACAATTTAGAGAGAACTACAAACTAAAATTTACAGGTTAGCAGTGCCCTTCGACACTAGAAGAGGAAATGAAAACATGTCACATTCACGCAGTTGGACCCTAAATGTCTATAGAGACGCTGCTGTTGGTGACTCGCACTCCATACCAGCCGGCCCAGCTTTTAGTGTCCTTCCCGCCATGCTGAAAAGATATATAGCGCACTCCTGATCCATAGTTACTGAATGTGCGTGTTACCTAAATGGGAAGAGAAAGTAGAGAAAAGTCTTAACATAAAATTGAATTAAGGGTTGCTACACATACAATTTATGAAGAAAAGGGGTTACAATTAATAGGAAATTATATAAAGTTGTGAGGACTTTGTGTGTGGAAGATTGCAGCTCATCTAGAACATTCTATGTCAGAGTTGCCAAGTTAAATATCAGCCCCGTCAGTAAATGTCAGGGGTCAGAGGATAGTACCTTGGTGCTTGTGGGGGGGGGGGGACACAGCCATCCAGCCCTCCCAAAAGTGTTGACACCAAAGAGACTGAGAGCTGCAATGGAGGAAAGTGTTGCTACAAGTGGTGTCAAAATATTAGAATTTCTGTTCAAACATGGGATTTTACACATATTGATGTGTCAAATGTCATCAGCAACTCTTTACGCAAAGCAACATTATGGAAGGATCTGTAAGGAATTGCAATTGGAACATTACATAATGCCATTGGCCATCACCGCCCGGTAGGTTCACGGGCTGTGGGCGAAACTCCTGTATAGATTTCTTGTCTGCAGAAAGCAGTCGGACCAACAACTCATACTGGCAGCTACAGTCCTTCCTAGACGCATACCTGAGGGGAAGAAAGTTTCATAGGGAGTTACCACAACTTTGAGTTATATAAGGAGACTACAGCTTAGGTACCATTTTTGTTCAAACTTTCAACCCTTTTGCGCCTAAGGGTAAAACAAATCTAAATGCCTAAGCACAATTTTGCAACTTTTATATGTGTTAGTAAAATGGTACATATCATCACAACTACTTTGTACATCCAGGTGGATTATACCACATTTTTTCAGTAAATGAAAATGGATATCTTTTGTTTTTTTTTTTTTTCAAGGAAAAACTGGCCCAAAATAGTAAAAAAAAATATATTTTTAAAAAATGTAGCTGTATAATTCTTGCTACTACCAAATAACAACCTACATTAAACTCTCCTTCTCCTGCCGATCGCAGCGATGCCACATATGGGTATGTTAGTTTTTGTTTGTACCCGTAGTACAGCCCAGAAACAATAGTGCGCATTTTGCTTTTATTTATTTATTTATTTATTTTTTAATCCTACCTAAAACACACTGGCACTAACTGACACTGATACTAATGTAAAAAAAAAAAAAACTGACCCAAATACTAACCCTGGCACTGACCTAGATCAAATCTTGATCTAGGTATTTTTTTTAATTATTATTATTATTTATTTTTTTTTACTTTAAGGCCCCTTTCACACGATCGGACCGTTCAGGTCCGCCTGTCAGTTTTGACGGCGGACCTAAACAGGCGCTCCATGTTAGGCTATGGAGCGACGGATGTCAGCGGAGACATGTCCGCTGACATCCGATCCGCAAAAAGCAGACGGATGGCCCTACGTCCGGATCCATCGATATTGAATCGGGTGAGATCTGATGAAAACGGACATGCTGTCAGTTTTCATCCAATCCCTCCATGGGCAGCAGCGGCGCCTGACAAGCCCCTCCCCGCTCAGTGAGCAGAGAGGGACCTGTCATCCGCCGGCTCAGCGGAGATCAATGGAGAGATCTCCCGCTGAGCCGGCGGATCACGGCGGACTCCGTGGAAGCGTATCCGCCTCGTTTGAAAGGGGCCTTACAAACATTTTTTTTTCTGCAAGGGGAGAGAGGGAGATAGTAAGTATCACAGAGGAAGAAAATACGGGGGTGGGCTTCACAGTGACTGATCACTGTGATAGCCAATGAGAATCCATCACAGCAATCAGGTGGCCCGGAATTGGGAGATTCGGGTCCCAATTGTTAGTATGGGGCCCGGGGCTCCCCCTGAGACCCTGGTCTCTGTGCTGGGAGTGTGCCACATGCAAAGGGAGCTACACAAATATTCGGGCCCACGGAAAAAAAAAGCCCAGTCCAGTGTGGCCGCATATTTGCGTACGGTCAGTGTGAAGGGGTTCATTTCATCTGTAAATGCACCATATGGCCAAAAGTTTGTGAACTTCTGACTAATACACCTATACAAGTTTGATGGACATCCCATTCAAAAACCACGGCCATTAATATTGATGTATGTAGCAATTACTGGTGTTCCTTTAGGCCACTTGTAAGAAGCTAAAGTCAGGCAGTCGGTTACGAGGTGACTCTGTCAAAATATTGTGTGGGATTAATGTAATTGTGTCTTAGGATCCTTTTCAGACAAAGCCTTCCTGTATTGCTGTAATTGGTGGAGTTAGTGCCCATATGTACACTATATTACCAAAAGTATTGGGACGCCTGCCTTTACACGCACATGAACTTTAATGGCATCCCAGTCTTAGTCCGTAAGGTTCAATATTGAGTTGGCCCATAACAGCTTCAATTCTTCTGTTAAGGCTGTCCACAAGGTTTAGGAGTGTGTCTATGGGAATGTTTGACCATTCTTCAGAAAGTACATTTGTGAGGTCAGGCACTGATGTTGGACGAGAAGGTCTGGCTCGCCGTTTCCGCTCTAATTCATCCCAAAGATGTTCCCGTTGAGGTCAGGACTGTGTGCAGGCCAGTCAAGTTCCTCCACCTCAAATGCACTCATCCATGTTTTTATGGACCCTGCTTTTTTGCCCTGGTGTGCAGTCATGTTGGAACAGGAAGGGGCCATCCCCAAACTGTTGGGAGCATGAAATTATTCAAAATGTCTTGGTATGCTGATGCCTTAAAGTGGATGTAAACCCCCCAAAAAAAGTTTAATTAAGGCTTGCACCTTGTACAGTATAGGATTTCATGTCATTTGTGCCCAGTCTTGCCACAAAGAGTTAATTCAGCTCTGAGCAATCCTCTTATCTTTTTTCAGTAAGATAAAAAAACACACAGAGAAATAGGAGTCAGTCCTTCCCACTTGCTGTGAGTGACAGGTCATTTACATATCTCATGCACGCGCCTGAGAGAGACATTCTGTGTACTTCAGATCCTCTCCTCCTTTCTTCTCCAGCTCTCCCAGAATTGGATGCTCCACACCTCAGCATGATTGGGCATGCTGAAGTCATGTGGTGACTTTTCTGGGTTTTGACTGGATGTTAGTGATCATAGCAGAAGTTCAGTGTAAGAAATACACAGGAGAAAATGCACGTTGACAAGGGGAGTGTAGAGGTAGGCGGGGAGTCTACTGACATCATGACTCCACCAACTGAGCTCCAGACAACAGACCCGCCCACAGAATCTGCAGTTTTTCAGGTCTCATAACAGACAGAGGGGAGACATTTGACAGGTAAGGATGCATGCAGGAGGCATGTATATCCTCACAGATAACCCCTATGGCAGTAGTTTAGAAAGGATGAGAGTGGGTTTACATCCACTTTAAGAGTTCCCTTCACTATAACTAAGAGGCCAAGCCCAACCCCTGAAAAACAACCCCACATCATAATCCCCCCTCCACCAAATGATTTGGAGGGGTGGCCCAATACTTTTGGCAATATAGTGTGGATGAGCGAGTTTGGGGTGGAGGAACTTCACTGCCCTGCACACAGTCCTGACCTTAACCCGATAGAACACCTTTGGGATGAATTAGAGCAGAGACCACTAGGGAAGGCCAAGCCCAACCCCAGAAAACAACCCCACACCATAATCTCCCCTCCACCAAATGATTTGGACCAGTGCACAGAAGCATTACATTGCGAGTTCGGGGGCGATTTGAAAGACATCTGTGCGGGGGGGATGCAAAGATGTCTCTTGAAATTTCCCCCAAAGTCGCCAAAAGTAGTGCAGGAACTACTTTTGGGAATCTACTACTTTTGGGTGCGGTCCTGCAAAGTCGGCGTCACATCGATTCGGATGGTGCCTTTGCCAACAATAGGCTCCGATGTGAACAGGGACTTATTATCAAAGCTTAATTGAAGAAGTTGAAGTTAGAAGCTGATTGGCTACCATGCACAGCTACACCAGATTCTGAACGCTCCATCTCCCCCACAGTATCTATGAAGCAGCTAAGTCACAATTCCCATTTGCTACAAGATTCATCCTACAACTCTCCCTCCACCAATCAGCTTATAAATTACACTTACCAGTCTGTGATGATAATGGGCGGTTGAGCTTTGTCCATAATCTCAGCACTGAACCCCTCATTCTTTAGGTCAATAATCTGGGACTTCTTGCAGGGTCTGCAAAGATCAAAAGATTTTTTTTTATTCTTTATTTAGGACCTCAAGAAAATCATACACAACATGATCTATATACATTGCAAAACCTTCTACCAAAAACATATCTTTTTCACACCTGGTTGTGCTCCTCCAAATCCATCAGGGAAATGTCCTAGTTGTGGACTTTAAAAAAAAAAACAAAAGACAACTTGGACCTTGTGCTGTCCAGTAGATCAAAAATGCATACTCCCACCTTTTGTAAAAAAAATAAAGTGGACCCTAATAAAGAAAAAAATGCATTATTTTTTGCATAAGCAAAGCATTGCAACTGCGATCAGTGGATCGTGGGTGCCATGCTTAAGTCTCGGCAGATTATTTCCCAGCCTCAGGTCCTCATTCACACTACTCCCCCAGGAATTATGTACTTTCATGTATGGGTCTGGAGAAGTAAATGCTGGACATGTGCTCCATTAGGAACTCCAAGTCCATTTTCATGGCAGCAGATGGGACTGGTGGTCCTCCATTCACATATTTGTGTGCCTTGTCTGAGTGGATAAGGTAGCTGTGTGGGTGATCCATGCAGTTTAACTAAAAATACAGGATACTATGGGCATAAGTACTACATGATTGAAGCTT
Organism: Lithobates clamitans; assembly: GCA_037952925.1. Taxonomy (NCBI): domain Eukaryota; kingdom Metazoa; phylum Chordata; class Amphibia; order Anura; family Ranidae; genus Lithobates; species Lithobates clamitans. The sequence continues at coordinate 804,294 of JBBGZY010001467.1, forward strand.
CAGAATGTGACTGATTCATAGTACACCCAAAATTTTGGGTGAACATAAAACATGGTCAGAAAGGTGGACTAAAGGCAAAACCTTTTTTTCATTTTGTATAGAGTGAGCGAAATTGGGAGATTTCCCTTCATTTCCAAGAGTTATGCCCCGTACACACGATCTGACTTTCCGCCAACAAAACCGTGGATTTTTGTTCGAAAGTTGTTGGCTCAAACTTGTCTTGTATACACACGGTCACACAAATGTTGGCGAACAGTTCCGAACGTGGGAACGCGGTGACGTACAAGAAGTACGACAAGCCGAGAAAAATTAAGTTCAATAGCCAGTGCGGCTCTTCTGCTTGATTCCGAGCATGCGTGAACTTTTGTGCGACGGACTTGTGTACACACGATCAGACTTTCCGACAAGGTTTTGTTGGCGGAAAATTTGAGAACCAGCTAAGAAACATTTGTTGGCGGAAAGTCCGACAGCAAATGTTCGATGGAGCGTACACACGGTCAGACTTTCCGACAACAAGCTCACATCCAACATCTCCCGTCGGAAAATCCAACCGTGTGTGCGCGGCATAAGAGTTAGTGGTTGTAAAACGGGAAGTAAGAAAGAAATTTCTCTGAAGTGATTGAGTTCCTGGTTGTCACTGGAACTAGTGTCCCCATTGGAAGATGTCCCCTCCCCCCTTTCCTATTTTGGGGAATTTACCATTAACTCTGTTTCAAAAAGTCGTCCAGGACAGCAGGGATTTCCTCCCTAATATACTGCAAATGTTGGGATACTATTTTTTTGTTATTATAGTTTCCCCGGTCGGATTCTCATGCAAAATACTGGTGGGGGGGGGGGGGGGGGGGGGATAGTAGACAGGCATGTACTGGCTATCGGGACTACCGGGAGTTTCCCAGTGGGCCGATGGCCCATTTCAGTGACTTTTTTTTGGCAGTGTCACTGGCTGCCGCAGCTTCTGGCTATAAAAACATGGCCGCGAGATCTTCTTTCGGCTAGCAGGTCTCTTTCCCCTGTGGAGAGTGGAGGGGCCTCCGACCCAGACAGCTAACGGGCATCAGTGTACAAGTGAATTGTCTACTTGTACATTGAAGAGAGATGCCGGTTAGCTGTATGGGTCGGAGGCCCCTCCCCTCTTCACTAAACACAGTCCGGTGGTCGGCCGGTGACTGGTTGCCTAATGAATACTGGGAGATCCCGTGGGCACCACAGAGCTGCCATCTGCAGGCACCATCGACTACAGTTGCAGGTGAGTGGCCATGGGGTGATCTGCTGAATGTTCTGAGTATTAGGGGGGGGGCAGAGCTGGGTTGGAGGTTCACACCAAGTCCTGTACTAGCGCTGCATCTGGTGACAAGTGACTTGGCAGGTGACAAGCTGCACCTGGTGGCAGGCGACGTGGCAATGACAATCCGCATCTGGTGGAAGGCGACGTGGCAATGACAATCCGCATCTGGTGGAAGGCGACGTGGCAAGTGACATGCAGCATCTGGTGGAGGCGACGTATAGCAATTCACATGCAGCATCTGGTGGCAGGTGACAGTGGCAAGTGTAAGGCTCCATCTGGTGGCAGGCAATGGTGGCAAGTGTAAGGCTCCATCTGGTAGCAGGTGACGGTGGCAAGTGTAAGGCTCCATCTGGTAGCAGGTGACGGTGGCAAGTGTAAGGCTCCATCTGGTGGCAGGCAATGGTGGCAAGTGTAAGGCTCCATCTGGTGGCAGGTGACGGTGGCAAGTATAAGGCTCCATCTGGTGGCAGGTGACGGCGGCAAGTGACACGCTCAGGGCTCCCACTGATTCTGCATTATGGTGAGTTGAACAATTTCATTTTATATTACAATGTAATATGTGCATCAATGCCGGTTTCTGAAATTCCAGCCAATTAGGCTGTAGCAATGTTCCTGCATGACCTTAGCCCTCCCATTTCACGCAGTGATGTGAGAAGGAGGAGAAAAATACAGAGGAGGATAAGTGAAATAATAAAAGAGGTGAGTGAGGAGTTAGAGCATATTTTCAGTTAACACATTTTCATAAAAAAAGCCATTTATACTTACAGTGGAATATTTTTACTTATTTTTTTGCGCAATTACGTATAGTTTATATACTGTTTTTGTGCATGTTTGCAAAATTAAAGTGGGCCGATCTGGATGAAGTCCATGACAAAATTTTTGTCCCATTCCAGCCCTGGCAGCAGACCACTTATTTTAACCACTTGTTGACCAGGCTGTTTCTGGTACTGGCAACAGGGGCGTGACCGGATGTTAGAGTGAGTGGACGTGTGTGAGCTCTCTCCGTGCTCCAGCCTTCATGCTGCCAGCCTCAGCAGACTAACCTAGCTACCAGCCCAGTGTAAAGTACTTGTCAGCCTCGGTACCCCCCGCCAGAAGAGACGGTGTAGAGCAGAGGGCGGCCGCAGCTGAGGAGTCGGCCCCGCCATTGGAACGCTCAAGCGTACCTTGCTTGAGCTGATCGCGCCTGCTAATCTGCTAGTCTGCCTCGCTCCGTAGCCTAGCAACGCCCGGGGATCTCGCGAGAGTCGGGCGGAAATCACGGGATCCAGCGACAGGACGAGACCCGGCTTCGCTAGTCGCAGGGGATAGCGGACGCTGAGACTGTTTCGCTCCGCAGCCTAGCAACGCCCGGGGATCTCGCGAGAGCCGGGAGGAACCCACGGGAACCAGCGGTGGGACGGAAGCCGGCCTCACTAGCCGCAGGTGACAACAGACGCCGAGATCCAAACGCCCGAATCTGGCCCGAGTTGTCCGTGCTACGTTGCCTCTGAAGTGCCCCAGGACAGGTATGTGGACATCCGCCCTCAACTCCGGGCAATTATAGTAGGACTATGTTAAATTATTGACAAGGTACGTGGCACAGTTAAAGGAAAGGAGGGAAAGGAAAAGAAAAAGGCTAAAAGAGGAAAAAGACAAAGAGGCTTACTGAGAAGGGCAAGGACTAAGCAGTAACTCTGGATTGTATGTGATTGTATCCTGTTCAGAATCAAGGAAGAGAGGCAAGGAATAGCAGGCATAGGAATACCTGCCAAAGGGGAGCAAAAGAGGTAAAAAAGGGCAAAGTGTTAACAAATAGAAAATACCTTACTTGGTGGAGGAACTACTGGGAACCTCACCTAGGCACTACATCGCACCATTATCATGACTAGGAAGAAAGGTGAGGAGCCTCAGCAGCAGCCCCAAGAAGCTCTAGTAACACAACCCACCCGTTCCGCTAAGGAAAAGGGGAGCCAAGCAACATCGGCAACCGCAGTGGCAGCAAAATTAGAGAAATATGCACATACCCCCCTGCACTCCCCAGTTAAAGGTAATCAGTCAGCTCACGAGAAGACACAGGCAGGATCTACTGGGGACAGAAGGAGCGTAGGTAAAACATTACCAGCCAGCGCTAAAACAACGAACAAGAAAAGCCCTGAGAGAGATCCCTTGGGAAAAGGTGCTGTAGCTATGAGTGGAGCCCTCCCTGATTTGAGTACAACTAGCGAACCAGAGCCCACATTAAAAGAAGTACTGGCCGCAGTAAACTCCTGTAAAGGATCCCTGAATGATTTGTGTAACCAAATAAGGGGCCTCAAGGAAGAACTACGCACCATGGGTCAAGAACTCCAGAGGGTGGCAGAGAGGACCTCTAGTATAGAGGAAAGATTGAGTCAAGCAGAGGACATATTATATCCAATGCAACAGGAGCTCAGGATTATGCAAACACAGCTTGACGCACATAGGCATAAAACGGACGAAATGGAAAACAGGTTACGCAGGTGTAACGTGAGGGTGATGGGCCTCCCAGAGAGAAGCGAGGGCACCCACCCTGAGGCGTTCATGGAAAACTGGCTTAAGGAGACTTTTGGGACTGAAACATTTTCACACCTCTTTGCTATCGAGAGAGCACACCGTATCCCCACTAGGCCCACTGCGTCGGGAGGTCGCCCTAGACCTATGATCATCAAGCTGTTTTGTTATAAAGATAAGGTGGCACTGATGCAAAAATCTAGAGAGAAAGGGGACATTCTCTATAATGGAACTAGGATCTCATTATACCCAGATTACTCTCCAGACCTGCAAAAAAGAAGGGCAGGATTTGGAGACATCAAACGAGCCTTACGGACGTATAAAATCTCGTACGCACTGTTATACCCAGCACGTCTGCGTATAGAAGCTTTAGGGACAGTTCATTTTTTTGATACAGCCGACAGGGCTACAGCTTGGCTCGAGGAAAACAAAAAGAACTTGTAAAGCTGGAAGATATGAAGCTTGAAGCATTGAACGTTAAATGGGGCTGGGGGTGTGGGGTTGGGTGTTTTTTTTTTTTTTTTTTTTTTCAGCATGGGCTGGAGGGAGAGGGGCTGGATGGCGAAAGTTCTCAATGAGAGACGGTATAAGGTTGAGGTTGTGGGTTGATTTTTTGTTTATTCTTGTTACTTTGAGGATACTCTGTCCTAAGAGATTGGGTTTGAGGGGGGTGGGGGGAGGGAGTGGGGGGCGAGCAGCGAGTTTTGGGGGGGTAGATTTACTGATAGGGGGGGTGTGGAGGTATTTGTTAGAATGGAGTGAAGGGCACACAAAGGTCACTAAAAATGCCCCTAGGGCTAGCCAAAGAAGGCACAGGGAGAGGAGGGAGGGTATAATGGGCGTAGGGTCAACAATTTGTTATGTGGGATTCAACTGCTATGTTATGTCGAAACAAGGGTGGGGAAGGGGAAAAAAGATATATAAGATATTGAGTTATTTTCACATGCACAAGAAGAGAAAAGGGATTTTGGAGGATGGGGCGGGGCGGGAGAGGGGAAACAGTTATTCCTCCTCCTCACCCCTCTCACCTCCAGTTATAGTAATGGCACTGTTTGCTGTGTTTGAAGTCACGGTAGAGATAAAACAAATGATAAATGGTATAGTAGGAAGTCTGATATGTTTGATCGGGTGGTCCGGGCAAAGTTGTGGTTTGCATTATGTATTATTTAAGATAGATGTTTCAAAGCCACCCCCCTTTCCAGACCTAATTTTTTTTTTTTCGGTTTCGTAATGGGTTTTTTTTTTCTATATATTATTTTTTGTTCTCCCGATGCCTAGAGCAGTTGCAATAAGCTCTTGGAATATCAGGGGTGTGAGCGATCCCGTCAAAAGAGCTGCAGTTTTCCTGGAACTGGAGTCCCATAAGGCCGGGCTGATATGCTTGCAGGAAACCCACCTAACTAACGAGTCTAAATTATTAATTAAGGATAAAAGATTTCAAATACAATTTCACTCAGTTTACTCCTCCTATTCAAGGGGTGTGAGTATTTTGGTTAAAAAAGAGGTGGAGTTTACCTGCAGGGATGTCAGGATCGACGCATTGGGTTGCTATATTTTTTTAAATTGTTTGATAGAAGGTAGAGCTCTGGTAATAGCTAACTTATACATCCCCCCCCCGTTTAAGTTGGAGATCCTATATTCCCTGCTAGAATACATGGAGAACAAGGCAGGTACCCCGATGATAGTGGTGGGGGATTTTAATGCGGTCCTTGATAGCTGCCAAGACAGGTTCCCACCTGATACCCGGACGGAAAGGCTGAGGGAGGGAAGGCTTGCTCAATTTCTGGAGGAGATGGGATGGTGTGATCTCTGGAGGATCCGTAATCCAAATAATAGGCAATACTCTTGCTACTCAGGCACACATCACACATTATCTCGTATAGATTTAGCTATAGGCAATAAAGAAGCACATCCGCTAGTAAATAAGATAGAATACTGCCCAAGAGGGATTTCAGATCACTCACCCCTGAAACTAGTAGTGAACATTCATGATAGACAAACACAGAGACCATGGACAGTAAATCCAGTATGGTTAGAGGTAATAGGGGGAACAGAAGAAATATCCAATAGCCTAAAAGAGTTTATAGCTTGCAATCTGGGTTCTGCACCAACAGGGGTGGTCTGGGATTCCTTAAAGGCCTTTCTTAGGGGGCTCCTAATCCAACATATATCAAGGGTAAAGAAGAAATCAAGAGCACAGGGAGAGAATATTAGAAATGAGGTTATGGAGCTAGAAAGACAATACGTGCTGGATCCTAGCCCAGGGAAACGCGAGCTATGGATTAGGAAGCAACAGGATTACAAAGAGGTAACAATCAGAAACGCGGAGAATCGGAGGCTCTTCCAGAGACAGAGATGTTTTTAGGAGGGGGAAAGAGTGGGTCGAATGCTGGCCCTATTGGCTAATACTAATTCCCCTTCCTCAATAATCTCTATGATTAGGTCCCCAAGCGGGGAAATTACATCTGACCCTGTAAGGATCAAGGAGGTATTTTTTGATTTTTATAGTACTCTTTACAAGTCAAAAAGAGACGCAGGGAGAGGAGAGGTGGATAGATTCCTTGAGGGAGTCGAGCTGCCGATCCTCTCTGTAACTGATAAGACTAGCTTAGAATCCCCAATAACGTTAGAGGAGTTAAAAAATGCAGTGGCAGATATGCCTAATCATAAATCTCCAGGCCCAGATGGGTTGCCCCTTGAGATTTTTAAGTACTATGGGGAGGCCCTGCTCCCTATTCTACTGAGGACATTGGAGGGGGCGGCTGTAGAGGGTAGATTGCCCGATTCGATGACAGAATCCAATATTGTACTCATACAAAAGGAGGGGAAGGATCAATTGGATGTATCCTCATACAGGCCGATTTCATTACTTTGCTCAGATATTAAAATCCTGGCAAAGGTATTAGCAACTAGACTAAGTAAATGTATTGCAAAGTTGGTACACCCTGACCAGGCAGGGTTTATTCCCCATAGATCCACCAGCGTAAACATCAGAAGGGCATACCTGAATTTCCAAACCCCAGTGGAGAGTGGGGATTCCAGAGCTGTCATGTCCTTGGACATAGCCAAGGCATTCGACAGCCTGGAATGGGGGTACTTCTGGGGGATAATGGAGAAATTTGGTTTTGGCCCCCTATTTATTAATTGGGTAAAAATTCTATATGGCCGTCCATCCGCCAGACTAAAGGTTAATAATGAGTACTCAGAAAGTCTTCTACTCGAGCGGGGCACAAGGCAGGGGTGCCCGTTGTCACCCCTGCTATTTGCCCTGGCAATGGAACCACTAGCGGAGGTTGTGAGAAGTTCAACCGAACTACAGGGTTTCAGGAGGAAAAATGGGGATGAAAAGATTGCACTCTATGCCGATGACGTTCTGGTTTTCTTGGGGGACACGGGACCATCCCTAGCCAAAGCGATGCAGGTGGTGGAGGGATTTGGGAGGATCTCGGGTCTAGTAATCAATTGGGAGAAATCAACGCTCCTGCAGATCGACCCATTTGCTAGTACCTTCCCAGACGGTATGTCTGGGTTAAAAATAACAGATAAAATGAGATATCTGGGAATAACAATGTCTAAGGACCCCAATCAATATATCCAAGACAATCTGATCCCGCTGCTCGAAAAATTTAGGAAAAAATGTGATATTTGGTGCCGACTTCCTTTGTCCATGGCAGGACGAACGAACCTGATTAGAATGATATGGTTACCGCAATTACTGTACATTCTCCATAACTCCCCGGTATGGATTGCGAGAAAGTGGTTCCTAAGGATAAATTCTTTGTTCCGGGAATTAATCTGGAAAAAAGGACAGGCCAGGATTAGCTTGCAAGCATTGCAGCGTCCCACCAACAAGGGGGGAATGGCAGTCCCCCACCCTTATAGTTATTACTTAGCCGCCCAATTACAGCATATCGGGGGATGTGAGTCCCCGGGAGAAATGCATGCCAGTAACAAAATCATGCTAGAGGGTATTCCACATAAGTCATTGGTGGAAGCATTAGAAGCAGGTTCACTCCAGCAAAAGTTGCCAACGCACAAACTGGTAACCAAAGCCTGGCAGGAAGTCAAGAGGACTATGGGGTACAAGGGTGTCACCAGGTTCTCGCCCATATGGCATAACAAATCCCTTCGGGAGTTATTAACTGTCGAAAAGAATGCTATATGGGAACAACATGGTATATCTAGACTAGCCCATTTGGTCAGGGATAACAATTTGAAATCCTTTTTAGAGTTGAGATCAGAATATGGAGTCCCGCATAGTACATTCTACAGTTACTTGCAGGTTAGGCACGCATTGGGCATCCAATTCAGGTCCTGTCCTATAGAGTGGTGTGAAGCACCACTCCTTAATAAAATAGTTAATGTAAAAACCACTAAAGGCCTGATTACAGACGTATATGCGCAACTAATGGACAAAGTATCAGCCACAAAAACGACCTCGGACCTCAGGGAGAGATGGGAGGCGGATGTGGGGGAGCTGACGGACTACCAGTGGAAAAGAATTCTGGAATATGGCCCGATGGTGTCCGTCTCTCCGTCGCAGAGGGCTTCGCATCTCTTCCTGCTGCACAGAGTGTACTATACCCCTAAGAGACTATACAGGTTTGGCCGTAGACTAGATGATAAATGCCCTAGATGCTCAGGGACAGGAGACCTCATCCATATGGTATGGAGATGCCCAAAATTAGTAAGATACTGGCCTGAGGTCGTAAAAATCATAAACTCTAGGTTCAAAGTCAAACTAGAACTAGAAGCTAAAGTCTGCATTCTGGGGCTGGTAAAAGGGGATACGGGGAACTCTAATACAATTACCGCTATAGTAAGGTGCTTATTTCAAGCAAGAAAGCTGATAGCGCAATCCTGGTTATCAGCAACACCTCCAACCCCGGAGGAATGGCTCAGGACTATGAACTCATTGGTTTGGACAGAAAGGACCACCCATACCAGAAAAGGCAGCTACAATAAGTTTAGTAAAATATGGAGACCCTGGTTACAAGAGATGAGTACCCAACATCTCTTCCCGAGTCTACCATAAAACAGAAGTGGTGCTCCCGGCGGAACAGGAAATAAAGACCTAGGGTGCTCGGACCTGGAGAGATATTAGGAAACCCTACTGGGACATGGATAGATCCAAATAGATAAAGACTCAATGTCAACAACAGGTGCGTGGTTGCCGAAAGAGGGGGGGGGGAGGGGAGGGGAGCTGGGCTGGGACGGGGGGGGGGGGTGCGGGGAGGGGATGTGAAAAATAAAAGGGGGGGGGGGGAATAAAGTAAAATTTGTATTAATACAATTACAAGTATTTAACACTGTGAGTCGTAGTAAAATGTGTTAGAGGGTTGCTATTTTCTTGTTTGCACTGTTATTCAGAGCCTAATGCATATTCTCTCTGTTACCCTCAGTTTTATTTATTTATTTATTTATTTATTTGTTTGTTTTTTTTTCTCTTGTTTGTTTTTCATGATTGCAAATAAAAAGGAATAATATAAAAAAAAAAAGAAAGAAATTTCTCTGAAGTGATTGAGTTCCTGGTTGTCACTGGAACTAGTGTCCCCATTGGAAGATGTCCCCTCCCCCCTTTCCTATTTTGGGGAATTTACCATTAACTCTGTTTCTAAAAGTCGTCCAGGACAGCAGGGATTTCCTCCCTAATATACTGCAAATGTTGGGATACTATTTTTTTGTCATTATAGTTTCCCCGGTCGGATTCTCATGCAAAATACTGGTGAGGGGGGGGTAGTAGACAGGCATGTACTGGCTATCGGGACTACCGGGAGTTTCCCAGTGGGCCGATGGCCCGTTTCAGTGACTTTTTTTTGGCAGTGTCACTGGCTGCCGCAGCTTCTGGCTATAAAAACATGGCCGCGAGATCTTCTTTCGGCTAGCAGGTCTCTTTCCCCTGTGGAGAGTGGAGGGGCCTCCGACCCAGACAGCTAACGGGCATCAGTGTTCAAGTGAATTGTCTACTTGTACATTGAAGAGAGATGCCGGTTAGCTGTATGGGTCGGAGGCCCCTCCCCTCTTCACTAAACACAGTCCGGTGGTCGGCCGGTGACTGGTTGCCTAATGAATACTGGGAGATCCCGTGGGCACCACAGAGCTGCCATCTGCAGGCACCATCGACTACAGTTGCAGGTGAGTGGCCATGGGGTGATCTGCTGAATGTTCTGAGTATTAGGGGGGGGGCAGAGCTGGGTTGGAGGTTCACACCAAGTCCTGTACTAGCGCTGCATCTGGTGACAAGTGACTTGGCAGGTGACAAGCTGCACCTGGTGGCAGGCGACGTGGCAATGACAATCCGCATCTGGTGGAAGGCGACGTGGCAATGACAATCCGCATCTGGTGGAAGGCGACGTGGCAAGTGACATGCAGCATCTGGTGGAGGCGACGTATAGCAATTCACATGCAGCATCTGGTGGCAGGTGACAGTGGCAAGTGTAAGGCTCCATCTGGTGGCAGGCAATGGTGGCAAGTGTAAGGCTCCATCTGGTAGCAGGTGACGGTGGCAAGTGTAAGGCTCCATCTGGTGGCAGGTGACGGTGGCAAGTATAAGGCTCCATCTGGTGGCAGGTGACGGCGGCAAGTGACACGCTCAGGGCTCCCACTGATTCTGCATTATGGTGAGTTGAACAATTTCATTTTATATTACAATGTAATATGTGCATCAATGCCGGTTTCTGAAATTCCAGCCAATTAGGCTGTAGCAATGTTCCTGCATGACCTTAGCCCTCCCATTTCACGCAGTGATGTGAGAAGGAGGAGAAAAATACAGAGGAGGATAAGTGAAATAATAAAAGAGGTGAGTGAGGAGTTAGAGCATATTTTCAGTTAACACATTTTCATAAAAAAAGCCATTTATACTTACAGTGGAATATTTTTACTTATTTTTTTGCGCAATTACGTATAGTTTATATACTGTTTTTGTGCATGTTTGCAAAATTAAAGTGGGCCGATCTGGATGAAGTCCATGACAAAATTTTTGTCCCATTCCAGCCCTGGCAGCAGACCACTTATTTTAACCACTTGTTGACCAGGCTGTTTCTGGTACTATTTATTTACAAGTTTAAATCAGAATTCTTTTCTAGAAAATTATTTAGAATCCCCAAACATTATATAATTTATTTTTTTTTTAGCAGAGACCCTAGGGAATAAAATGGTGATTGTTTCAATTTTATGTTACACAGTATTTGCTCAGCGGTTTTGCAAACACAATTTGTTTTGGAAAGAATACACTTTAATGAATTAAAAAAAAAACACAATAGTTACCCCAAATTTTTTGTATAATGTGAAAGATGTTACACTGAGTAAATAGATACCTAACATTTCATGCTTTAAAATTGCGCATTTACAGAGGAGGTCTAGTGCTAGAATTATTGCTCTCGCTCTATTGTTTGCGGTGATACCTCACATGTGTGGTTCTCATACCGTTTACATATGTATGCGCAACTTAAGTATGCATTTGCTTCTATGTGCTAGTATGGAGGGATGGGAATGCTTACATTTTTTTTTTTATTATTATTTATTTTACTTTTTATTTTTACACTGTCCATTTATATCACTTTTATTCCTATTACAAGGAATGTAAACATCCCTTGTAATAGAAATAAGGATGACAGGTCCTCTTTATGGAGAGATCTGGGGTCAAAAAGACACCCAAATCTATCCTTTACCTAAAAAAGCAAAAGATCAAACAAAAAAAACCAAAAAAAAAATATATATATATATATATATATATTTCTTTCTCGAACATCACGGGACACAGAGCCACAGTAATTACTGATGGGTTATATAGGGTATCACCGGTGATTGGACACTAGCACACCCTATCAGGAAGTTCAACCCCCTATATAATCCCTCCCCTTGCAGGGATACCTCAGTTTTTACGCCAGTGTCTTGGGTCGACCTGGAACAAGAAGGTTCAGGCATTAGACTTTCCGATGCACCTGTCGCATGCGGTGCGTCAGAGCCTCAATTGGTGGCTCGAAAACCTGCAGAAGGGGAAATCCTTTCTACCGGTTACCTGGACGGTGGTAACAACAGATGCCAGTCTGTCAGGTTGGGGAGCAGTTCTGGAACAGTCTGTGGTTCAGGGGATATGGTCCAAGACGGAGAGGACCTTACCCATCAACATTCTGGAGATCCGGGCAATATATCTAGCCCTAAAAGCCTGGACTACAGGGTTGTCCGGTCAGGATCCAGTCTGACAATGCCACAGCAGTGGCTTATGTCAATCATCAGGGAGGCACCCGGAGCCGAGCTGCTCAAAAGGAGGTGAACCAGATCTTAGTCTGGGCAGAGATGCATGTGCCATGCATATCGGCAGTTTTCATCCCGGGAATAGAGAACTGGCAGGCGGACTACCTAAGTCGCCAGCAGTTACTTCCAGGGGAATGGTCTCTGCATCCCGACGTCTTTTGGGCCATATGCCAGAGATGGGGGGTTCCAGGTGTAGATCTCTTTGCATCCCGATTCAACAAAAAGATAGACAGATTTGTGGCAAGGACAAAAGATCCTCTTGCATGCGGGACGGATGTGTTGGTGATTCCGTGGCATCAGTTCTCACTGATCTACGCATTCCCGCCTATTCTGCTACTGCCACGACTCCTTCGCAGGATCAAGCAGGAAAGGAAGTCGGTACTTCTGGTGGCCCCCGCTTGGCCCAGAAGGACTTGGTATGCAGAAATAGTAAGGATGACGGTGGGTTCCTCGTGGACCCTACCGGTACGCCCAGACCTGTTATCTCAAGGTCCAGTGTACCATCCTGCCTTACAAACGCTAAATTTGACGGTTTGGCTATTGAGACCCACGTTCTGAAGAGTCGTGGGCTCTCAGGTCCTGTGATCTCTACATTGATCAATGCAAGGAAGCCAGTTTCCAGAATGATTTATCATAAAGTCTGGAAAGCTTATGTATCCTGGTGTGAATCCAGAGGTTGGCATCCCAGGAAATATGTCATAGGTAGAATTCTTGATTTTCTACAATTGGGATTAGAGTTGAAGCTGGCCTTGAGTACCATCAAGGGCCAGGTCTCTGCTTTATCAGTATTATTTCAGCGGCCACTTGCTTCGCATTTTTTGGTCCGAAGCTTTATGCAGGGGGTGATGCGTCTTAATCCTCCGGTTAAAGCGCCCCTAAACCCCTGGGACTTGAACTTGGTCCTGGCTGTGTTACAGAAACAGCCTTTTGAACCAATAAGTCAGATTACTTTGGTCTTGTTGACAAGGAAGTTCATTTTTCTGGTGGCCATTTCTTCTGCTAGAAGAGTTTCAGAATTAGCAGCCCTTTCCTGTAGGGAGCCTTATTTGATTATACACAAGGATAGAGTGGTACTACGCCCTCATCCTAGTTTTTTAACGAAGGTGGTTTCTGATTTTCATCAACCAAGACATTGTTCTGCCTTCCTTTTTTCCAGATCCCTGTTCTCCGGAAGAGAGATCTCTACATTCGTTGGATGTAGTAAGAGCAGTTAAGGCCTATCTCGGAGCAACTTCTCAGATCCGCAAGACGGATGTTTTGTTTGTGCTGCCAGAGGGTCCCAAGGACAGGCAGCGTCAAAAGCTACCATTTCTAAATGGATTCGACAATTGATCATTCAAGCTTACGGTTTGAAACAGAAAATTCCTCCGTTTCAGATCAGGGCACATTCCAAAAGGGCTATTGGTGCTTCTTGGGCAGTGCATCACCGGGCCTCTATGGCTCAAATCTGCAAGGCTGCAACCTGGTCTTCAGTTCATACATTCACCAGATTTTATCAGGTGGATGTGAGAAGGCATGAGGATATCGCCTTTAGGTGTAGTGTGCTGCAGGCAGCAGTACAGGGTCCTCAGGTATGATTGCACCCTACATGGTCGTGGTTCCCCCACCTCAGGTAGCATTGCTCTGGGACATCCCATGAGTAATTACTGTGGCTCTGTGTCCCGTGATGTTCGAGAAAGAAAATAGGATTTTTTAAACAGCTTACCTGTAAAATCCTTTTCTTTCGAAGGACATCACGGGACACAGAGGTCCCGCCCCTCTTCTAATACACTATATTGCTTGGCTACAAAACTGAGGTATCCCTGCAAGGGGAGGGATTATATAGGGGGTTGAACTTCCTGAAAGGGTGTGCCAGTGTCTAATACCTAGTGATACCTATATAACCCATCAGTAATTACTGTGGCTCTGTGTCCCGTGATGTCCTTCGAAAGAAAAGGATTTTACAGGTAAGCTGTTTTAAAAAATCCTATTTTTCTTCCAGCCTGGACTGCAAAATACATCATGGCGTCTCTCAGGTCCTCCAAAGCCATAAAGACGATCAAGGAGTGTTAACTCTTTGATCATCTATGGGAGCAGCTGGCCGCACTGCCGGATCGTTTCTCGGGCGAACTGGTTGAAATGGGAAGCCCGAGAAACACTTGCGAGTGGCGGAAGGGAGTGGAGGGGTTTGATGTCCCCTTCAGCCAATTCTGAAACCGTTCCAGCGGCTCATGAGCCGCTCAGACTGGTTTCATGAGAAAGCTGGCCGCCTGCAGGAAAAAAAAGTACTGGGGATTATGGCTCAGTCTTAGTTTGTAGGGTTCAATATTGGGTTGGCCCACCCTTTGCAGCTTTAACAGCTTCTGGAAAGGCTGTCCACAAGGTTTAGGAGTGTGTCTATGGGAATGTTTGACCATTTTTCCAGAAGCTCATTTGTGAGGTCAGGTTTATTACCAATATTCATATAAAAAAAAACATCTGGGTAGCAGTGACTATAACATGATTTAATTTTATGTTAGCTGTAAGCAACAAACACATACGGGAAATATAAACCACTTGGTTACCGGGCCATAGTCAAATGACGTCCTCACTTTGGGGGGGGATATCTGAATGGTGCCTATAGCTACAGACATCATTCATATATCATTCTTTTCAGCCGGCGATTCTGTGCACGATAAGAACGATCATAGTGGCACTTCCGCCGCTTGATCGTTCTTATAGGCGATGGGAGGGGACGCCCCCCCTCCCGCCGCCATCCGGTGCTTCTCCGGGCTCTCCCGTGCCATCGGGAGCCCGGAGAATGAATCGGCCGGCGCCGGATGAGGACGATAGAGATGACTGGTGACCAGATGGTCACCAGTCATCTCTATTACCGTCGGAGGCCCGGGCGCGATGTTATGATGTCACGCCCGGACTCCGCATTGTAAACAAACCCACGATCGCGGCTATCAGCATGAGATCGGAGAATTTTTTTTTTCCGATCTTATGCTTTACAGCCTGGAGGAGAGATGTGGGGTCTTATTGACCCCGCATCTCTCCATAAAGAGGACCTGTCACGATAGATTCCTATTACAAGGGATGTTTACATTCCTTGTAATAGGAATAAAAGTGATCAAAAAAAATTTAATGTAAAAAAAAAAGTGTAAAAATAAAAAAAAGTCAAATAAATAAATAAATTTAAAAAATATATTTTTTTAAACGCCCCTGTCCCCGGTAGCTCGCGCTCAGAAGCGAACACACGCGTAAGCCCCGCCCACATATGTAAACGTCGTTCAAACCACACATGTGAGGTATCGCCGCGTGCGTTAGAGCGAGAGCAATAATTCTAGCCCTGGACCTCCTCTGTAACTCTAAACTGGTAACCTGTAAAAATTTTGCTCTCCAAGACCTACTGTAGACTGGGAGGGAATATTGGCATCGATGAACAGAAATGGGAAATCTTCATAAAGACTGTATGGGAACTCACTGCAAAGTACAATCCCAAGGGCAATACATTTAAAAGGCTAAAAATAAAACCTATGTGGCTCACGGCCAAAGTTAAAAAAGCTATACATAATAAAAAAGAGCTTTTAAAGGGTATTAAAAAGGAAGGAACACTATCATTGTTTAAAGGTTACAAAGAATATAACTGGGTACTAACATTTATAGGTTAAGTTGATTCAGGGAATATCCGATTGCCTCTCGGGGGGAGGGAATACGAAGGAATTTTTTTCCCCTGCTGTAGCAAGTTGGATCATGCTTTGCTGGGGGGGGGGGGCTGCCTTCCTCTGGATCCACTTTGGGTATAGGATTGTATGGTTGTGTTTTTTCTTTATTGGTTGAACCAGATGGTATTGTCTCTTTATTCAACCTAACTATATAAACCAACTATAAATGTTTTCTATCGGGTTGAGTACAGCACTGTGCAGGCCAGTCAAGTTCCTCCACCCCAAACTCACTCAGCTATGTCTTTATGGACCTTGCTTTGTGCACTGGTCCAAATCATTTGGTGGAGAGGAGATTATGGTGTGGGGTTGTTTTTCAGAGGTTGGGCTTGGCCCCTTGGTTCCAGTGAAGGCAACTCTTAAGGCGTCAGCATACCAAGACATTTTGGACAATTTCATGCTCCCAACTTTGTGGGAACAGTTTGGGGATGGCCCCTTCCTGTTCCAACATGACTGCACACCAGTGCACAAAGCAAGGTCTATAAAGACATGGGTAAGTAAGTTTGGGGTGGAGGAACTTGACTGGCCTGCACAGAGTCCTGACCTCAACCCGATAGAACACCTTTGGGATGAATTAGAGTGGAGACTGCAAACCAGGCCTTCTCGTCCAACATCAGTGCCTGACCTCAAAAATGCGCTTCTGGAAGAATGGTCAAACATTCCCATAGACACACTCCTAAACCTTGTGGACAGCCTTTCCAGAAGAGTTGAAGCTGTTATAGCTGTAAAGGGTGGGGCCAACTCAAAATTGAACCCTACGGACGAAGACTGGGATGCCATTAAAGTTAATGTGCGTGTAAAGGCAGGCGTCCCAATACTTATGGTACTATAGTGTATCTTTGTTATTACTCCCAGGAGACTGAGAATTGGTTTATATTTCTTTTTGGGCCATTCGGAAGAGAATGCTGGTATTGTTTATGATTTAGCAAGTAAAACAGTCAGCTCAGGGATCTCCAAACTACGGCCCTCCAGCTGTTTCGGAATGACACGTCCCATGAGGCAAAACTCTGACATTCACAGACATGACTAGGCATGATGGGAATTGTAGTTCCGGAACAACTGGAGGGCCGTAGTTTGGAGACCCCCTGAGTCAGCTCCTCCTTATGTGATGGAGATGAGGAGGGGGGGGGGGGCTTTATGTAGTCCAGCAAAGGATAACTGGGCAGGGCTGACACTTGTTGGAATTTCAGTGTAGTGGACACAGTTGCCAACTCAAACAGGCCATTAGGAGACGAGTGTAGAGATGTATTCAATGGATTTTTTTCCCCCCAGAGTTCAACCATCCCAAGTGCCATTAGAAGTATAAAATGAAAATCTAAAAAACAGTTTACAGCATTTTTGTGTTAATGACATTAATGAAGGAAAATTGGCCTTACCGGTGAGAGGTTACAAAGTATTTTGTGACAGATGGATTTGGAAAAAGCTCTCCGAAACCTCCAGGCAAATCTTCAATTCTCCATTTATCACCACCATTTTCATCTATGGTCCAGTATTTAAAATCCTCTACAGCGGGGAACACAGAATCAGAAAACACATGTAGTTTAGACAACAAACAGCAAAATTAAAATCATGTTTCTGCCAAGGCTGTCAGAATAAATGTTATAATATAAAATTGATTGTTAGGCACACATGGTGAAGTCCGCTTTAATAACTTCCATATCTGTGGAGGTTTTAAAGCAGAACTCTAGCCATAAACCTCATTGACGAGTCCAATAAAATATATAAATAAAACCAGTGTTCTCTGTAATATTCAGCATCAATACATATATTTCCCCCTCTGTGCCTTTCTGCTATCCTCAGTCTGATGGCCATCATCATTCCTCCCACTTCCTCTGAGCCCAAGTCATCCCGGATCTATCCCCAGGCATAAACATGGCTTTTTTTGTAAACCTTTACATACCACAAAGCATGAGAAACAGTCTAATCATGCAAAACAAAAACCAAAAGTGATGGGTCTGCAGAGATCTCAGGATTATTGTGTATTGTATGTACAGGGAAACAAACCTCAATGGAGAGGAACCTCAACACAACCCTACAAAGTGCTTATTTTGTATTCTTACAAATACAGTAATCACCTGTATATCAAATAACATTGAGCCCTTTATGTAACTAATCACATTTTCTTTCATACACTCAAATAGGAATAACAATCTCACCTAGAGCGCATGGATTTTTGATCAAGTTCTTCTTCAGGCTAGAAAGAAGAAAATGATTAATAATTATTAGTGAAAGATTACCATTAAAAAACATCAGAAAATATTAAAACCCAAACAGACTTCAAAAAACACAAACCATTTAAACATTTATACAGCTCCTGTTGGCCATACAGGTATCAATTAGAGGTTTGTGAAATCGGTCAATTTTTCTTGGCTAAAATTTTGTGCAATAGTACTGCTTGGCCTTCTGATTGCAGTAGTTTTGGTGCAGTTTCAGTAAGTGCGCCACACCTACAGGACGTAATAGAAGTCTATG